>OX438929.1:3854687-4523125 GCA_949316025.1 Lapara coniferarum
ATATTATATTAATATGCACGAAAATTTATAATATTATGTTTGCAAAAGATTATGGGAACAACAAAGGTTTTAGCACCTTGAACTTCTGGGAAAGACCTTTAATGCAGACGAATCCACCAGTAAAAGATATTTAAAATATTAGAACTTATAAAAAAAGTTTAAATGACACTAGAAACGTGATTTTATAAAAAATAGAATAACGCGTGAATCTCATATGATACGGAGCAATATGAATATCTGTCTAAAGAATCGTACACGTCAACGCAGGCGAGAATTGCCTCTCCATTGCACATGTTCAGACGGGGTTATATTTGCAAGCAATAATTCTTTAGGATCATTATCAAGAGTCAGGGAAAAAATTTGCCACTGAGATCCTTGTTTACTAAACTTGTGTTCTTCGTTCTGTTATACGCGTTGGAAACATAGACCACCTATTCCAAACAGGAATGTCGCCTTATCGCTATTCATATGCGTTGTCTCCGTAAGATCTTAAGAGTCACTTGGAAGGATCGGATGGCCAATGAAGCTGTTTTGCCACAAACAAACTGCAACAGCATCACGGCACTTCTGAAACAAAGACGACTGCGTTGGTTAGGTTACGTTCACCGGATGGACCCTGCTACCTGCTAGATTGCCCCGCGAAGTCATGCTTGGACGGATTGCTGATGCCAAGAGACTTGTTGGACGTCCGATGTTAAGGTTAAATACTCTAGCGAACGGGACATGACCAGCTTTGGTCTTTCCGGTCAACACGCGCCAACAAAAGGTCAGAGAGTCGAAATGATAGGTGGGATGATAATGCATGGAGAACCCTGGCGCGATAAGATTAATAAAAAAGTGTTTTGGCGAATGGTAGTTGCCACTGTAGACGGAGAGATGGCTGTATTTCTGTAGTGAAGGGGACGACATCCAGTCAGGCAGGCGTTGCGCCTGACCGGCCGCGGCTCCTCGCCATTCGCTGCTAAAGTGGTGACCCCGACGAGAAGAGTGTTGGGTCTTCTAGGGGTCAACTTAATTCTTGTAGTTCCAATCTTTGACGAGATGGTGCGGTATGTAAATTGTGCCGCCACAGCTTCATGCTGCTACAACTATTTCTCCCTCGAACTCTCTCTTCCTCTACGACATATGTGGCAAGAGAACATGCCACAAGAAGAAATGCGCCAACAATGGATTACAAACGTCTTGATTGGCGTGCTATTCACCGTCTTATAATTTTTATTATAATAATATTTTCCGCGACTACTGCAACATTCATCTGTTAAGATGCTGTGGCCAAATTATTATTATTATTGCTAGCACTAATTTATCCGTATATAGATCACAAGGAGTTCAAAAATGGGACACGAATTCTTACAAACTAAAAACAATATTGTAACATCTCACAGCTTATCTACGCAAAAAATACAGTCTACAAAAGTCATGCATCGGCCGGGAATCGAACCCGGGCCGCCCGCGTGGCAGGCGAGCATTCTACCACTGAACCACCGATGCTTGTTACGCTAATACTAAAAACAACATTATGCACAGTAGTAATAGTATTAATAACAATTTATAATCTTTGAAAACGGGACTATAATAATTAAAATCATAAATATATCATGAAATCCTCCTAGCCAGTTTCGGCCACGGCGGCCAATCTCAACGGAGATCAGCCTGGTACGCAGGAGATATTATAGTGCACAAGTGTGTGCGCAATACACAGGTGCACTCGCTATTCCTTCACTCTCATAGTCCGGTGAGACGGCAATCCGACATGACCGGAGAGAGATCAGGCGCAGGACCAACGGATTTACGTGCTTTCCGAGGCACGGGGTATCACACCGCCAACTTCCTGACTCCGAGCTGCGACTAAGTAAATTTTAAGATGGAAAAACCCAGTCACAATTTTTTTGGCTCGACCCGGGATTCGAACCCAGGACCTCAGCGCGCAAATCGTACTCGTAATGCGTACGCAATACCACTACGCCACCGAGGCAGTCAAAAATATATCATATAAGTGCAGTAAACAGAAATGTTCGTTTAACGCGATGTATTCAGCCGTTCATGTAATTGAGCATCTAACTTTACATAGTGGTCAGAGTTGTAGTAACTCAACTGCAGTGGTAAAAACTTATCACCTCCTTGTCATAGTAACGTGGAATATAGGCTGGTAGGTCCAGTATTCAATTCTCAGATAGTTTAATAACTTCTACATTTACCCACAGTGCGGATACCTATTTGGCTTTATCAATAAGAGCTCCGATAACATTTCAACTCCAATAAAATTATGTTGAGAGAATTAAATCGTTTTTTTTTTCAATAACCACAAAAACTCTTAATCAAGTCATCTTTGACTAAAAAGGAACAAAATCGGTTCATCCGTTTGGGAGCTACAGAGTACAGATATTCACACCCATAAATGCATGCGTTAAAGTGTGTCGGGGGTGTTAAAAAAAGTCGATTAAAAAAATTGCATCGGCCGGGAATCGAACCCGGGCCGCCCGCGTGGCAGGCGAGCATTCTACCACTGAACCACCGATGCTTACAATGAACGTTTTAAATAAAGTATAACAATAATAATTCACGTTCATTATTTTACATCATAGGACAGAAAACGTGACTTCAGCCAATTTCATGGAAGCAAAAATATTACTACAGTTAATTGCATAGGCAATACACATAAAAACCATAGTCCTTAAGTACTGTATATATTATAACAAATAGTAGAATCTTGGTATAAGAAGAAGTATCTACGTGCATAGTAGGTACGTCAACTATCAATTATACAGCAGAAACAAGCTTAGTCTAATCCTAAACAATAAAAATATATAAAATGTCGAAAGAAATTTTCCAACCCAAGTAATAACTGAAGTCCTTATTATTTAGTTCATTTACATCCAAATATTTTAAAGCATAAATAAATAGAAATGCAAAGAATTAAGAAACTATGATAAAAACAGTCAAAATTACAACTTTCACCTCCCATCACAAAAGACAACTTTATTTACGAAAACAACAAATATTAGCATAAAACTAACGTATCCGAGCATGACTTGTTAAATCTAGATTCTAAACCAAGAGAAAATCCTAGACCGCACGTCTAGAACTTCGTTATTAATGGTCTATTCACTCCATGCGCGGCTTGAGTAATACTGAGATACGTCGCATCCGCTTTTATATTCAATCTACATAAGACTATGATAAACCAAATGAGAACTAGAGATGTGAGCAAATGGAATAATTCGTAATAAGTGACACTTTATAAAATTAGGAACACGGGACTACCTTGTTGCGCGAGACACACAACACATAATGCCGGCAACTATTAATATTGTTGAAGCAACTGACCACTAATCAACTGCTGATTAGTTAGAAAATCCTATCGCTTGTTATGCCTCCTTTAGACTATTGGCAAATAATTTGCTGAGTAACTTAGCAGCTGTACATACTCCTATTCCAACTATTCGTCCGTATTCGGCAAGTATCTAAATCAGGGATAACAAAGTATTGACGATTAGTTGCTGTCTGAATAGTATATCTGTCGTACAGTGACTGTCTCCCGGCACCTAACAACATTAATTTAACCTAGGTTTGCCAACCGTTCTGTTTTCCCAGGACATGCCCTGTTTTTGTAGTGTCTTGAAATGTCCTAGATAGTTTTAAACAGTGCCCGGGGATTTTAAAGCGCTGAGATAAAGTCATTTAACCAATTTCTTGCTACATAATTGCTACCAATAATTGTGTGCGATTACTTATTGATAGCAATAATTGGTCCATCCAAATGAGGGTTAAAGAGCATAGGAGTACTTTTAATTGAAGAGACGAAGTTTACCGCTGACTTAGCCACAGACAGGTCAGGCCGTGAATGGTGATAAAGACACAAGACCCTCGAAAATGGAAACAAACATTCAATATTAAGACACAAGTATTCAGCTGGTTCAGTTTGATTACACATCTGTAACAGTCGAGATCAGATAAATTTATGACCTAGCTTGTCGCACGACCTAGCGACACGTTTTATTAGCACAAATTTCCGCCCCTTATTGCTCATAAATGCACTTTATGTCCAGATAAATTATACACCATATAAGGTCACACTGACAAATCTTGTAACTTTATTGGATAAAAATATCTGCTATAATAAGACCAACCATGTTTTGTACTGTCCTTTTGGTGGGCACGCGCCTCCTCTTATTTACAAGCTTATATTTAACTTGAAATGTATGTATGTAGTTATGTAATTATGTTTGTTTGGGTGGAATTCTGCAAGTCAATTTCGAAGCAGTTACCCCATACAGATTGTGTTGAAATTATGTATACACGTTGAATTTTGGTGATAATGCATTGTTAGCTAAGTGACGTAATTCTGAATCCAATATGGCGGACGGCCCAAGATGATGGAATAGCTATTTTTGTGTACGTCCCTAATATGGGTATCGAATGAAAGGATTTGCTGAGATGATTACAAAAAACAAAATGATCTCTCTCTGAATCTAATATAGCGGACGACCCAAGATAGCAGACTAGTTATTTTTTACGCACACACACTCATACACTCACGCCTGTTATCCCCGAAAGGGTAGGCAGAGGTGCAACTAGTGCACCCACTTTTCGCCGGTATTCCGTCCTATGATGTGATAGGGGGCGAGCCTATCACCATATCGGGCACAAATTCCAGACTCCGGGCTGATACCGAATAGAAAAACTCAATATCACTTTGCCCGACCCGGGGATCGAACCCGAGACCTCAGTTTTGCAGTCGTACTGTAATACAACTACGCCACCGAGGCAGTAGCACTTCTATAATATGGGTATCAAATAAAAGGGCTTGCTTAGAATAACTCAAAAAATAACGAAAGATAACGAAATCATCTGAGACTGATAGTTTGTTAACTAAAGTACTTTAATGGTTGATTTTTTTAAAATTCTAAACTCAATTCTATTTTCATATCAATTATTGCTTAAGTGACTCCCATTACCCCCTTTTCCTCTAAGTCTCATTATGTCCAGTAGTTACACTGGCTAGTACAATGTCCTTCAAACCGAAACACAACAGTGTATGCACACTGCTGCTTGGCTTTAGAATTAGACATTGCGGTGGTACCCACCCAGACGGACTCTTATATATGAGAGACCTACCAAATTTCATAGAAATCCGTTCAGTAGTTTTGGAGATGCGTAACATGTGATGGAGTGCGGTAACAAACGAACAGAAAAACAGACAGAAAAGAATTATAAAAATCGCTGATTTGTTTTCATTACTCTTCTTTAGTTGCCCCCATTCTTTTTTGTGACATTTCTTTCAATTTACAGTACACACCGGTTCTATTGCTTTATTATATGAATAGATTACACAAACTACTATAATTTGTAAAACTACTAAAATCTAGCAATTGAAAGATTCCTAATATATGTTTAAAGGTTGATAAAATAAACACTATACACAAACTAAAAGCTACCATATTTTATAGAACTTACACAGTATCCTTTGGGATATATAAAATAATTTTAACGCCCGACTGGCTGCAAATTGAGAACGAAAGGAATCCAGAAGAATTGCTGGCTTTGCTCAGAACCTTAAATCAATAAACTTCGAGGTTTGGCAAAATAAAGAAATGTTGTAATATTTTATGGTACAGTTATGTGTTTTTTCTGTTTTACTTTTTATTCTAGCACGGCAAAGTTATGTGGTCATTGATTTTGTTTACAGCCTGACCAGTTAAATACCTCGCCATGCTGTGATAAAATATGGGACTATTTTTTTTTTACTGACTAAGTTACCTTAAATGGAAAGGAAATTGGCATCGCTGAATCTCGTTTTTTATTTTCCTGGTCATCATCATCATCAGCAACATGACGTGCACTGCTGAATATAGCCCTCTCCCTAAGACTTCCAGCGTGTTCCTGCTACTTTTATCAATTCATTCCTGATCAGGTTATACAATATTCGCTAAGGCATCGCGCATACGGTGTTGTTGCAACGACACACCGCTACTAAAAAACTGCCAGATTCTAATATTTCCAAAGCAAATATTACTAATCTACTGTCAAGATATATCCTTCGTCAAAGATCACCTGAAAACTATTTTTTTTTCATGGCATTGAATTACGAGATGAGCATACCGTTCACCTGATGGTAAGCGATACGACCGCCCATAAACAGTAGTAACAGCATACAGCGACTTGAGTTACCAGTACTGTGTGGCATTCCACTGCGTTCGTCATCCTGGGACATAAGATGTTAAGTCTCATTATGTCCAGTAGTTACACTGGCTACAATATCCTTCAAACCGAAACATAACAGTGCATGCACACTGCTGCAAATAGTTTTCAATTTATATTCAAAATGTTATAAACTAAAAATTTGGTACCGTATTTCAGCTTCCGTCGAGCGTATCTTGTATCTACTGCATTCACTAAAATCCTTTTCATTAAATAGCTTTGAATCGGTTTTTGCCCGCACTCCAATTTATTGTATAAAACATAGATCATGTCTCTTTGGTAGAGACAGACTTTTACCTTTATTTCATTCATTAAAACCAGAAGTACATAGATTAAGTGAAAATACTCGATAAATCTAAATATCTCTACCAGTCCAACTGAATACGATCTAGGAAAACAATTAATAAAAAATGCACCAGAGAGTACGTCAATTCACATCTCCTATTTTGAGAACTGAGACGAACGAATCCACGGACTACAAAAAATTCCTGCAGTTCCTATGTGTTAATAAGTGATAATTTACATGAACTAACCTTCTACCTTTACCCCTTTTAAAAAACATCGCATGCATGAAAGCATAACGTCGACAGAAATAAACGATACGAAACGGTATCGCGAGATCTCTCGCTTAAAACAAATACGGTTAATGAAAGTCGTGAAATCTACCATTCAGCGGGTTCCGTCGGATCGCATCGAACGAGCCGTGGACTTAATAATTAAGATTTAGTAACACTAGATATGGCACGAATTCAAGTAATCTATACTTATATAATAAAGCTGAAGAGTTTGTTTGTTTGTTTGTTTGAACGCGCTAATCTCAGGAACTACTGAACCGATTTTGAAAATTCTTTCACTAATAGGAAGCTACATAACTCCTGAGTGCTATAGGCTACTTTTTGTCCCGGGAAAATATTTTTGTCCCGGAAAAACTTTTTCACGCGGGTGGAGCCGCGAGCACTAGGTACTAGTTTACCAATAAACACATAATGAAGGAAGTAATAAGCCTGGTATGAAGGATTACAACCCGGGTGGCGTAATTGTATTGCGTACGCAGAACGATCAGTGCTCGGAGGTTCTGGATTCGGGTCCCGGGTCGGAGAAAGTGATGTTAGGTTTTTCTTTTTTTTATGGCATTGAATGACGAGACGAGCATGCCTTTCGCCTGGTGGTTAGCGATACGACCACTTATAAGCAGTAGAAACACCATCCAGCACCTTAAGTTGCAAAGAACTGTGTGGCATTCTACTGCGCTCGTCATCCTGAGACATAAAATGTTAAGTCTCATTATGTCCAGTAGTTACACTGGCTACAATGTCCTTCAAACCGAAACACAACAGTGCATGCATACTGCTGCTTGGCGGTAGAAATAGACGTTGCGGTGGTACCCATCCAGACATCTCTTGCATATTAGAAACCTACACACAGTAGAGATCTTTCGAGGACGCCTATGTTTAATAGTAGACTTTGTGCAGCTGATGAAGATGATGGTAATCGAGTAATAGACCACCTTATGTTAAATGATCCCACCATAAACATCTGCAGGTCCAGAAAACTCATGGATGCGCTGTAATTTTTGTCTTTGGAAGTTCGACTTATCTACGAAACCCAACGGCGTGCTGCTATTCACGGTTTTTAATCGACAATGATATTACCTGCAACGAGTCCAAACTATGCCATAACAACCCACGTCGTAACACTGGCAAAGCTTGAATTTTCTGGAAATAGTAAAAAGAATCTATAATTTTACTCTCTAATGAAGAAAAAAAAGCTGACAGGTACATCGCACAGCGACTTAAGCAAAATAGCAGACCAAGTTTGCCATCTTTACAAAATTCTGTACTGTCAGGTAATGTTTACAAATTATTTAACCTAAAGTGAAGCTACAATGCCTAAATCAATTTATACATCACCCAAGACGTATCCAGTCCATTTGATTGAGGCAAACACAGCGGTAGTGAATTTGATTGAGGCGGATATTCGACGTTCCGGCGACGCTACGTCGACTCTACCATTGTAGTTTTTCATACCGATTAATATCTTTTGTCTTCCAAAAATACATACTACGATTTACAGAAATACTATATTGATTTTTCTTTCTGTTATGTTCCGACTTTTTGCTGACTAACTTTCATGAAAACTATCTTATTATATTTATGACATTATATTTTAATTGTTTCTTATAATTAACATGATAGAATATTGATTTTTCTTTTTTGTTAGTCGCTACTTGCCTGTACGTCCTATTCTCGAACAAATGTTTAAAATAATCGGATTGATTCCTTAATTTAACTTATCACGAGGCTAAAAAATTGTGGCGTGGGTTCTCACCGTATACACCAATTATTGCCAATCAAATATGCACGTTACAAAACAAACAAGAAATAAAACATGCAACATCTAAATGCCGTCTCCTCAAGTAGGCAACAAACACAACTTACATGTAGGTACCTAATAGCTTACACCAGTATAATATGGTTCATCAATATAGATCATCCATACAGTAACAACTATCATAAAAATTTGATTATACAATACGCACATATCAACTATTCATAAAGTAGCTTCAACTGCAATATAAAGTTAGTGAAGTTGGGGACATTCGGAGTGTTACGTCAGCTATAAATTACTGCAACACGTTACTGTGACGCTATTGGAGTTCCCAGTTTCCAACTTTATCACCGCATGACATTTTATCAAATTGTTGCCAGGTACCAGGTAACGCAGTTAATAAGTTACAATATATACTGTATATACCTTTTAGGGGATAGTTTTAAAAGCCCTAACAAATATTCTTGGAAAGTCCAAAACATATTGTTTTTTATATATTCTCTGTGCTCTCTAATATTAAATTCATGCTATCATTTTCATATTACGTGATACGTATGTTACTTTCGTTAAGTCAAGAAATTATTAAAGGAATATACCGGGATAATTACTATTACTTATTACATTTTAGTTTTAAAATAATGGAAACCCCGAAAAGTAACAACTAACACCATCTTTGAATTATAATATGCGCCCCTTGAGAAGCTTTGAGACATACATATACACTCACGCCTGTTATCCCTGAAGGTGTAGGCAGAGGCGCAACTAGTGCACCCACTTTTCGCCGTCATTCCGTCCCATGATGTGATAGGGGGCGAGCCTATCCCCATATCGGGCACAAATTCCAGACTCCGGGCTGATACTGAATAGAAAACTCAATATCACTTTTGCCCGACCCGGGGATCGAACCCGAAACCTCAGCTTTGCAGTCATACAAGTTTTGAGACATTCAACTTAATATGTATACAAGTTTTTAAACTAACAATAAAAAAATATTGCTTTGTAAATATTACTCGGAACAAAATTTATGTGCAGTGCCCTCTATAACATTTGTTCGGAACCTCAATAGTTTTATGACAACTAGATATTTATGATTTTATTTAATTCTAACTAAATGAACTAGATGTCACTACAAAGTGACCGTGCATTTTTTTGTTTATATGTTTTAGTTATTACAATTTTAATAATAAAAGTAAAAATACTGTAGAATATAGCAATAATTAAATTAAATATTAGTAATAAGCAGCGACTGGTACTAAGCTGTTAAAAAGTACATAACATACGCCCGAATACTCAAACACTACTCAACCAACCAAGTTATCTGAGGCCTACCTAATTTTAGCCGGCTTCTTATTTTAAATGGCATTCTCAAACGCACTTTAAAACATTTGATGGAAAACTCAGCCGAGGAGCAGTCATTTTGCTACAGATTATAAAAAGTTTGTTTTCGATTACAATTTTAATAAATTTTATATTTATGTGTCGTTTCACGCAGTATAATTTTTAAGATGTTAAATATAAATAAATCGAATAACACAAAGCGCAGTTTGAAAATGATTTACAATGTTATAATATGTCTATTATATTTAATTTTCGTGTGTATTTTATGTACTATGTGCAGATGCTACATAGTAAAAATGGTAAGTACGTTTAAAAACCATTCTAGGTTTTTAATATGTAGGAATGGCATATTCATTATTAAAAATAGTTTATTAATTATTATATTCATTAATGTGATGAGCTTATATTGGCATTATATTGCCACTTGGCAGTATGTCAGGGTTGACATTAGCCGCTTTAGAAAAAAAATAAACAAGTCAACAACAATAATATTTATAATTCTTATTTCAGTTTTATCATCAGAAGTAGGCATATTTACAAACATTTACAAAATATGCTAACTAAAATGTACTACCGTTGGTTGTTTCCCGTGAAAAATAACCCCGATGACCTTGGGCTATCGGTTGGATTGTTTGGTTTCTTTTGTGTTCGGCTGGATATAATCCCGATTTTAAAGAACATAAATGAAGAACTGTTTCTTTGCTGAGTCGGAATCTTCTTTTACGATAAGTTAAGATAAGATAAGATATGATATATTTATTTGTCAAACATTAACATTAAATTATCATTATTGTATTCTTCGAAAGCGTTTAATTTCTCTCGATTTCTTCCTTTGACACCATACTCCTCTTCAGACAATGATGATAATGAAGAAAAAAACTATTTATTAAAACCAAAGAGAATATAATAAGTAGTTATTACGCAATAAAATTATTAAAGATTTGAACGTAAATTTTGAGACTAGTCTGAAGCACTCTCAAATTGATCTCGATTAACAGCCATATTTGGAGGCCTTACATAGATGTCAAACTTTAAGCAGTGTTTGTGAATACCGTTTGAATCAATAAGCGGCCCTTAAACTGAGTCGCCTTATATTTAAGGTTAGGAGATAAGTGACGTTTCAGTATACCAATTTCACCAATAACGAATGCTTAAATCCGTAAGGCTATCTCAAATATTTAAGTAGCGTTTGAGTATTCGGGCGTTAGAATCATAGATATAGAATTATATAGAGTATCAGTTGGCGTGTAGAAGTAATAAGTATGGAGCGTAGAAGTAAGGAGGACCATCTCAGTGTATTCAAAAGTGTCCCTTGAAAGGGAGCAAATGTGTCCCTTGAAGGTGGCGCTATAGTAGCAAGTGGAAGAATTTTAAATAGAGCGCCACAAATTATTAGAGAGATACTAAATTTAAATTGGTTCTATATTTTTTATTTTTGTATTAACAACAATAAAGTCATTAAAATAACAAAGCTGTATCAACAAAATTTCATAAAAAAACAAAAGTTCATATCATTTCCACTTCCTACACTACCGTTATTTCGGTGAGTGTTCGAACTATAATTTGCTGTTTTCAAGTGGACACTTTTTCGAATAATCCCCCATACAAGATGGTCCTCCTTATTTCTACCCTCCATAGATTTTTGGCAGCAAAACGTAACCTAAAATAAAAACGTATTTTCTTCCAATAGTTCCAATAGTTTCAGAGTTTACTAGAAAAAAAAAACAAAGAAATCTTTACTATAGTAGGAGTTTTGGCGGGAATGTAGAAGTGTCATGAGGTGCTCTTGTTTTAATTCATTATTTTGGTCTTACTAACGCCCGAATACTCAAACGCTACTTAAATATTTGAGATGGCTTTACGGATTTAAGCATTCGTTATTGTTGAAATTGGTATACTGAAACGTTACTTATCTCATAACCTTAAATTTAAGGCGACTCAGTTTAAGGTCTGCTTATTGATTCAAACGGTATTCACAAACACTGCTTAAAGTTTGACAGCTATGTAAGGCCTCCTCATATGGCTGTTAATCAAGATTAATTTGAGAGTGCATCGGACTAGTCTCAAATGTTTATGTTCAAATCTTTAATGATTTTATTGCGTAATAACTACTTATTATATTCTCTTTAGATTTAGTAAATCGTCTTATTCTTCACTATTATCATTGTCTGAGGAGGAATATAGTAATAGTAAAGGTATCAATGGAAAAAATCGAGAGAAATTAAACGCTTTCGAAGAATACAATTATGATGAATTTAAAAGAAGATTCCGACTAATCAAGGAAACTGTTCTTCATTTATGTTCTTTGAATTGGGACATTATCCAGCCGGACACAAAAAGGCACGGAAACAATCCAACCGATAGCCCAAGGTCATCGAGGTTATTTTTCACGGGAAACAACCAATGGTAGTACATCATATTGTGCGTAATATGGCGGTTGAGTCAGCATTTATAAATATGCCTACTTCTGATGATAAAACTGAAATAAGAATTACGAATATTATTGTTGTTGAGTTGTTGTATTTTTTTTTCAAAATGGCTAATGTCAACCCTGACTATACTGCCAAGTGGCAATATAATGCCAATATAAGCTCATCACATCAATGTTAAGAATGATGCCATTCCTAGATATTAAAAACCTAGGATGGTTTTTTAAACGTACCTACTTACCATTTTTACTATGTAGCATCAGCACAGTACACAAAATACACACGAAAATTAAATATAATAGACATAATTTAACATTGGAAATCATTTTTATAATACGCATTGTGTTATTCGATTTATTTATTTTTTAACATCTTAAAAATTATACTGCGTGAAACGACACATAAATGTCAAATTTATTAAAATTGTAATCGAAAACAAACTTTTTATAATCTGTAGCAAAATTACTGCTCCTCAACTGATTTTTCCATCAAATCGTTTAAAGTACGTTTGAGAATGCCATTTAAAATAAGAAGCCTGTTAAAATTAAGTAGCCCTCAGATGACTTGGTTGGTTGAGTAGCGTTTGAGTATTCGGGGGTATGTGTTACATTGCATAATTAGGGTAGTATATTACCCAATATAATTCTATTAAAGAGCTCAAATAAAGTGAATTGAAATAACTGTGCCAATCAAGTGTTTTTTCTTTGCCGCCAAAACTCCTCGATAGTTTTGGTGATGTAGCCACTGCTTTACTATGACATAGTAAATAGTTAAAAAAGGCAACCAAAAATATCACATAAAACTAGGCTGTATGGGCTTGAACCCTTTGCCTTCTCTATGAGGGAAAATTATTTAAAAAAAATACTTTAGCAGCGGAATTTTGGCGGGAACTTTGAAGTGTCATGAGGTGCTTTTGTTTTAATTCATTATTTTGGTGATATTTAGTGTATTATTGCATAATTATGGTGGTGTATTAGACAAATCACCAAATATTTTATGAAATCTACTATTCATATTACTTATCATGTAAAATTTAATTCTTAAAATATGTCAACTAAATCATAACCTCAAATCTTTAAAGTGAAAAATCTTTAGTTTTAGACTTCTTTCACTAATAATCTTGATACCAAATTGTTTAAGCATTGCTGCTGAATTGTTACATATTTTTTTTACTTCTAAACGCTTCACATTTTCATCAACTAAAATCATGTACATGGAGACCTGCCATTGTCCATCTATGCATTGTCATTTGGCATACTTATCATGGACCGATGGCAATACAATATTTTTAACCGACTTCCAAAAAAGGAGGAGGTTCTCAATTCGTGTGTTTATATTTTTTTTAAACTAAAAAAATCGTTTTTGTAGAAATCCAACTAAATAATTAACACTTAAGTTTTCCTTGTCCTTCAATACATGGCGCCAGCATATAATTAGATCGCGCTATGGTTTACAAGCAAGCGAAACTATATAAGTTCGCATTTTTAAAAATCCTACTTGTTTTAGTGAACTAAAAAAATTAAAATAAATAATGTTTATAAAAACTAAAAAACACGCATTATAAAAATCCAATTGAGAATAGTGTAAATAAGAAAAATATGTATTTTATTGTAAAAAGAAGTTTGGGGTGCTTTTTAAGATATCAGAATAATAATCCTTCTACTCATATTATCTGTCAATAAAATATTTATAACTATTGACACCATGCACCCCACGCTTTTATTTACAATAAGATACATGTTTTTCTTATTTACACTATTCTCAATTCAAGTTTATTAAATACTAGTAGTGCTCGCGGCTCCGCCCGCGTGAAAAAGTTTTTCCGGGACAAAAATATTTTCCCAGGATAAAAAGTAGCCTATAGCACTCAGGAGTTATGTAGCTTCCTATTAGTGAAAGAATTTTCAAAATCGGTTCAGTAGTTCCTGAGATTAGCGCGTTAAAACAAACAAACTCTCCAGCTTTATAATATTAGTATATATTATTTTCTATTTTTTAGTTGGGTTTTTATAAAGCGTGTTTTTTTGGAACGAAGTTCCTTATTGCGCGTTGTGAAAGGGAGCTGGACGGAAAAAATTCTCACGAAATTTGAACGACACTTTTATACTTGCCCTCTGAAACCAGCCAGTAACAATAAAGAACTGGCCGTAAAAGTGACATTCGAAATTGAAATAAAAAAAGACAATTTAAATGCTTTTTAGAGTAGTTTTGGAACGAATAAAATATGTGTGAAATTTAAATAAAAAAAGACAATTTAAATGCTTTTTAGAGTAGTTTTTTTTCGTTAGTTGTATGTTAATTTTAATGTCAATGCTTGCTTAGGTGATGATCGTGATTCGATGACATAGGTATCTATTGTGTAGGTAGAAGTAAATGTTTTCATTGATGTGGTAACGTTTTAATGAAATATACAATTATTATTATAACTTAAAAGAAATACATTTTTATTACAATATCTTCACTAATTAATCGAAAAGAACTTCGTTCCATCCGGGTGTCCCTTGAGACCTCTCAAGTTTTAGTTTTTTATAATTTACATTGGAGCTAGTTATTTACGTAAAATTAGGACTTTATGTTCACTTCATTACAGATTTTTTTGTGTGGCATATTATCTTCAAAACATCTTTATTTTTAAAAATTACGCAATGAGACATTTCAAAATGCTTTTGGAACGCACAACTACGTATGTTTTATACTTAGACTAATAGTTTAATACAGCTTTTATTATTTTTGACGATTTTTACACAACCATGGAATGTAAGTACTAAGTACTTAGGTACTATTTTTATGAATATAATAGAATTTCGCACCATTTCATTTGTTTATTTTGTTTTCGAGCATCCAGATACGCAATGCATTATCAATAAATTGTTATTTTTTTATTATTTTAATCCGAATATTTTACGTCAATATCAATGTGCTGAAAAAGAATCAATTGCGTCACCAGATGGCAGAGCTTACGACGTTCACATTATCTATAGTTGCATACATAACTAAGTAATAAGTACTTACTTACCCGAAAGTTATCACGAGCATAGACATAGTTAAGGTAATCAATAAACTTTTAGTATATTTTACCTTATTTGTTACGCAAATGCACAGTTATTATACCTACCCATAAAATAATCATGGTATTTTATAGCGCTCAGCTAAGTAGTTCAGTGTCTTTGTTCTGAGTAATAAAATATCCTTCCTATATTTCGTCCAAGGACTTGTCCAAAAACGGACCTAAAATTCTAACCAAGATATATCTATATGTTTGGATAGTACCTACTCCAAAAAACTAGGCATCTGCAATCAATCGTATTATTAGTCCCCGGTTTGGAAATTTTCGTAGTTTTATCTTGCTTAAAAATTACACTTATATTAATGTTTTTAAAAAAGTTAGTTATCAATGGAGGGGCCCAATTTTTTTTTTTGCGTCCCAGCACCCATAAAAAAACGGGCATCTCCTTCTCCTAATGTCGACATCAAAAAACATTGCTTGTGCCACGAATTAAAGATAGAATGGATAGAGTTTAGCATCAATTTACTAAGAAAACCAGTGTCGCCAAACTCACACATGCATATATTCGCATACTATCATCTCTTCATTATGATTGGCCAAAATCACCAATAAAGATAAAGCGTATAATACAAAATCATTTGCATTAAATTTAACCTTAATGCCATTATTTAAACATCGTATTCTAAAAATTCACATGACTTCATACGACATTATTCCTTCAGTCTGAATTTTGATTTTAATTCGATTTCATACCGCTAGTCCACGCGAGATGGCGTATAATCGCAATGGCATTCATAAGAACTCAATGGCAGTTGTTTTAAGATAAGTTATTGAATGACACCCAGTACGCTACGCATGCCGGTAATAGTGTTGCACCCATACGTTACCTTTTTGTAAACCTATCGATGGTGTTTGTTTTATAACTAACATTAATAAATGAAATGGACTTATAACAAAATTATACAATATTAATTTGATAAGTACTGGAAAAGTTGTTGGAACTGTCTTGAATACAATTTTAACTCAGTAAATTAAAAATTATTTTAAATTTTAAGTATATATTTTAAATTCCTACTTTATAATTTCAATACTGCAGATATGTATGTTACACATACTATATTAGCTACACAGCTTATATAGCTAGTTTGCAATAAATTATAATGAGTATATATACTTATCATAGTGATTTCACTGCTGGGGTTAAGAGAGTAAGAGTAGACTTCACGTCTAAGCAAAACGTCAACCGGCAAGGCAAGAAAATATCCTTTGACGGACAGCAGAATTATGCCGGCCTGCTAATAGCTTCTGCAGGTTCCGTTTTAAGGACCCAATATCACAAGACTTGGAAACATTCGTGCCCGGCAACTGTTCCACAGTTTAATAGCAAAATTACGAACTTCTTAACCCGATTGATATGGGCTGAGATAGAAGAAATCACTAAGCAGTGGTTTCGCAAGCCAGCACGCGTGGTTCCCCTAAGGAAGTGTGAGGATGGCCTAAGGTTAAACTTTTGTCCAGAGCACTCACCAAGACACGGACGATAGAATACACTAAGTGAGGCAATGTCTCGGCGTAACTGCATTGATTCCAAACTGAATAGTGCTTTGTGCTGTTTATGAGTGGTCGTATCGCTTGTTGAGCGACATGCTCGTCTCGTCAAGCAAAAGTTGTTTAATTTTGTACCTGGATCTGACTCGGTAATATTTTACGCTTTTTGGGGGCAACAATTTCTTGTGCTTCGTTTGAAGAAGATACGCCTGCGTTTAAATTTATGATTTCAGGTTTACTTTGGAATCCACCACCCTAAGAAATAACATTAACGATGAGATATCAAGTAATACTCATAATATAATATCAAGTAACATAGCTGATCAAACATTGTTAACCTATAAAACAGACAGGCACATTTATATGTAATTAAAAACAATTATTTAAAACTATGTGTTGTCCCAATAAAAAGCTTTTCCCGTTAGAAAAGCCCCTAAAACGCAGTACGACGCAAAGAAAAAATATCCATTATATCCCATGGGAGCAAATTACCGGAATAAAAGTAGCCTATATGTGTTAATCCAGGGTATTATGATCTGGCTGCGGACGAAAACTTAGACACTTTAGCCCGGGGAAACCCGCAGCCGTCCCTAATGCGCCGAAGAAGGCCACCGCAGAGTTTTAGTTGGCATGCCGTGCGTTGTACATAGGTTAGGGACTCGGCCCGGTGGCTCAACGCTGGGTCGTAAGGCACGGTGAACCGAACAAAACCACTCAGTCGCCTCCCTTGAAAGGCTAGGTGATAGTAATAAGTCACTTTCTCCGCGAAAAAAAAGGGTATTATGATCTACTCGTGTGCCAAATGTCTGAGTTTACTTCTAAGAAACATACAAACCAAACAAACATCCCGACATACAGAGATCCAAAAATTTCCACAAACATTTGCATTTATGATATTACTAAAATAAGACAAGAAGTAAGATAAGATTAAAAAGGGTATTTTTAAATAATAACCTATAGTTTTTTTAATAAATATATGTAGTAAAATAAAACAATAAAATAAATATTATGGTGTGGCTTTCTTATAATTACTTATTGATTGATGAATTAGAATATTTATATGAGCTTCTGCATTCGCTTTAAAATATTGATTTCCCCTTTTTTTTACATTACACATCTTCTACAAAATGTTCTGAACATATTACGGAAAATTTGGAAGGAAACCAATTTAACCTTCCCGTAGCATTGATCCAACTTTCCTTAATAAATTGATCTTTTGGAAAACTGAAAATTAACAATCTAGTATTGTTTCATTAATTAATTATTATATCGACTACAGCTATGCATCACAAGCGGATCATGCATCAGATAACTTTTCGTACTTTTCTGCATAACATAACGCTTCAGTGAAAAATTAATAATTTTCGATAATATTTTATCGACCACGCATGCACTAATTGAGTAGCGATGACATTATGAATTGGTGACAAACCATTCTAGAACAACTGATTTTCGTTTGCGACAATTAACCATATAGTGAAAAGAATAAAGAACATTTTAAATTGTAATTTTTGTGTCATGTTTGACATAGAAAATCAAGATACATTTTTCAACTAAATAGCAATATACCAGAATATATAACTTACCGATGGTACGAAATACCTCCGTGGGACACATTTTTGGTACGGCTATTATTTTTGCATTCCAGAATAGCATAATAGGGCATTATAATATTTTTAAATATTTTTTCCAATCATTAAACCTTTGACAATGCGCAATGACGACTGAGACCGTTCAAACAGTGAGTTTGTACTGCATTACAGATGAGTGTATCAAAGGTTACGCCCACTTTATAGTTCTATCTCTATCTCTGTTCTGTGGCTTGTGCTATAAGATAATAATATAGGAATAAACACTTATCTTTACCAATTGCCTTAAAAAAATAAAAAAGCTAGCTAGCGTTTTCCTCTGAAACTTTGAAGGAAAATATTTGCCTATTCTGTCATAAATACGTTATATGAGTACGAGTAAAGGAGACACACAATCGCATCATTCATAACAGAAACCGAACCGCTTTATTCGGAATAGACAACTTACTTCATAAATAAATGTCAAAATAACTCTCTCGATGCCAAGTAATTTATTTGTTGTTTTAAATTGTTTTAACTTTTATTTCCGCGAAAAGCATCGAGATTGAGTTATCCGCGGTAATTTATACTAGATTTTGATGTGATAGTCAACCAACTGCGTGATTTTTAGGTATATTTCGCGTACATAACTTTTGCACTTGAAAATGTCAAAATGTTTTTTGGTGTTTTTCGTATATATTTTTAGTGAAACGAATAAAATACTTTATCAATATGATGTTACTTAGTGCAGTGTCAGTTTCTTGATCACAAATAATTGCTGAAAGGTGATTTGTTCGTGCTAAATCTATTGTGTTTTGGTGCATAGAGGTTAGTTTTTGTTCCCGCTATTATGAGGGTACCATCTCCCTCTGCTGGTTGCGGCTCGGTGAGTAATAGCATGTAAGTTTCTTACATCAAGGGTCCCCAAAAGAATAATATACATTGGAACAGTTTTTTAGCGTCAAAATTCTGCTAAAACCAGTTTTGTTTTGGGACAATATCTTGGCCAAATATCTTCATATTACTAGAGATATTGATGAAATTGTAATATGTAATGTTGTATTTAATGCTTTAAATACAATATTATGACCTGTTTCTCATTATAATTGTTGAATTCATAATGTGAATGTCCATAACAAAGTGAAAGGAGTTCAAAGTTTATGTTATGGTAATTCTTGTTTAAAAAATAACATGACACAAAACAACAAGTAGAATATAGTAAGTGCACAGAATTGAAACCACCACTAAGCATGATTTATTTTTATTGCACAAATAATTTTAATTTACGGAGTCAAAATAAAGTAAGTCATATGTGTTATGATTGATAAATCCATAATAAATATAGGAAACAAGTGGATTTCGAAAATATGCTCCATCATTGGATTCAAATCTCAAATGTCAAACTTCCATCAATTTTATGTGTGTTCAAAAAAATATCAAATGTTAGGTATACTTTTATGTAGTATAGTTCTCTTTGGTTGTACTGCTCTTTGTTGCCATAGTTTTGTAGTTCACTTTAGGTTGAAAGTTATTCTAAAAAAGTTATGATACTATTTTAACATCTACCCACTTGACTGGCAAAAACACTGATGAAACGGTGGAGCCATTTTTATCAGAGAAGGAAATATGCTATGTCGTCAATAGTAATTTTACAGAACACAATGCAGCTGAAATATACATATATTTGCCTATGTCCAGTACAACATAATAATCCATTTCGAAAAAAATCAACATTTCTATCCTACCATGTTTTTAAAGAGAAAATCCATAGGCATACAAGTCACCAAATGTTAACTGATCACCAGAACCCATGAGCCTTGACAATGTCAGAAGAATTTGTATGCCAACCTTGAAAAAGGATATTCGGGATTCAAAGGTCATACATTCGTTAGTCTTTTGGCAAGTCATAACAGATTTATTACCCATTAGTTTAGTTCAAGCATACGGACTTGAAACTGTGAGTCACTCAGTTCAAATCCCAAGTTGAACTATTTGTTGGTATTAGTTTTAAGTAGAAATATTAACCCTTCAAACCCCGCTTATATATATAGATGTATGGAAAAACCCTATATATATGGACACCAGTGTCCGTCGCAGGGTATGACGTGTCAAAGATAGAAAGTGTCTTGTTGGATGGACAATGTTTCTAGACAGTAAACAATAATATTATTAGATATAAGGTATTTGGGTTCAAGTCCCAGTTTATGGAATGAGAAATATAATTTTAGGAATAAGTTTGTTTATAAGTGCATTTGTTTGCCGCTTGAAATGAACTGATGGTAAAGGTATAGGTTATTTACACACTAATAGTTATAGAATAGAATGTTATATCAAAATTGGATATTAAAATCATTCAGAAATTTATGGAAGAGGTTTATTTCTGATGGTATTACTCTTGGAACGTAATATGTAGACTGATCCTAGTGGTCTGTCTATCTCTATTGTATATGAAATGGATTATAAAAAAATCCCCTGATGGTTGAGAAACAATATAAAATTATTTTTCCTGATGGTATCCCAAGTCCAAGTCTTCTGGAGTGGAGCCCATTTACTGACAAGCACAGCATCGGCCGTCCACCATAGACAACTTCATAAAGATCACAGAAACGCACTGGTTGCAGGATACCTTTGATGGGTCCGACTAAAAATCTTTAGGGGAGGCTTATGTTCAGCAGTGGATGTCATCTAGCTGATGATAACAATGTTCTTGATAGGTTAAGGTTGTTAATGTTTTAAAATCCTGATGGTTTTAGGTTTTCAAATATTAATTCCTGATGGTATTCATATTGATAGCATCAACCCTGATGGTACTAGTTATTATCATTTATTTGGTATGATATTATAGAATTTTAGTTTGAGTATATAAAATGATAAGTTCCTGATGGTATTAAGTTGTAAAATAACTAATATTAATTCCTAATGGGTATTACTCGAAATAATAAAAAAAATGATTGTAGTAGCTTTAGTTTTAAATATTTTACCTGATGGTATGATTTTTATAATTTATTTGCTAATTCTATACTGTGTAAGTTACAAGAACAGTTTTTCCTGATGATATCTTTACAGAATATGAAAGAGAATTCACTGCATATAGTATAATATGCCTTGTAAATATTTTAAATGGATTCCTGATGGTTTTTGGTTTAGAAATATCCTTTCCTGATGGTATTATTTTTAAGAATAATTTGTTATGATATAGGAATATAGTAGGTATGTAGATTAAATACAAAAACTCATAAACAACATACAAATAGTACACCATTTTGTGTTGCTAGCAAATTTGAATATTGAATGGAGAACCTCACAGTTGAGAGTCCAAGTGCATACTTGACACTAAACCAATGAGTATAGTATTTAAAAAAAACGCATTTTACACACAAGAAAATCTTCCAAATAGTAAACATGTATAGTTAGATCTTTCTGATAGTATTTATAATAAGACATTCATATTAAATTGTTCTTGATGTTTTTTTCTTTATAACATTCAATAGTTGAGAGTTCCTGATGGTAAAACTTTATGAATTGTATGCATAGTGAATTATTTCTGATAGTATAATTTGATAGATATGTAACTTTAATAAACAATAGGTATATTGGATTAGACATGAACATAAATTGTTGTCCGAATAACAATCAAGCAGTGATGGGATACCTGATAGATTAATAAATGGCATTTGTATATTCGATGATGGTGTTTGAAGACAGAATTTGATTTAAATGAAAGTCAATTTGGTGTGTTAAATTATACTTTTGTGACATGTTAAATATAATTACATTTATTAATTTTGCCATAATACAGTTTCATATGGAGCAGTGTTGATGTTTGGCTGATGCTTTTGGGGATTCCTTTCTTTAGGGAATGTTAGGACAACTTTTATTTACAATCATGATTTATTACACTACTCAATGAAAGTGCCAATCATTTTTATTTAGATTTATAAAATATGTCACAATTTAATTATGTTAATAGTTTTATTTAATACTTTTTTATATTATTATTTTGTATTGTTAATATTTTTTTTTATTTTACAAATAAAAGAACCCCTTTTACATTGTAAATAAAAAGATACGGAATGGCCTGTCTAATTATTTACCTGCTCCTTATCCCTAATCCTACTCAATAATTGAATACTTTTAAAATGTAGCATGTTTTCTTATATTCAAAAATATTTTCAAGAAATGAAGAAAGCATGTGAGGTGATAAATATACACTAGCTTGTAAAAGGTAAATATTTTGTTTTATTTTCCCTAAAGGTAATAATATTGTGGTTGTGCTTGACAGTTCCTGCTCAGTTTATACCCGGAAGGACTGGTGCGGGCTTGCTGATATTAAACGGATTCACATTTTACATGAAGAATCATCAAGCACATGGCAAAAAGCAGTGGTACTGCTCATCAAGAGACGTTCACGGTTGTAGAGCAGACGTTATCACCTACAAAGGTGTGGATGGAAGAGATTACATATCTATTTTTCGTGGCAAACACATACACGACCCACCACGTCTCAGACAATGTCATGACGGCAGGTTTATACGGGAAAAAGATTTTTTCAATCGGCAATCATTAAAGTGACTATATTAAATTTAGATATAAATGTATTGTATATAAATCAATTTATATTTCGTTAAATATTTCTGAAACCATGTGATGTACTTATACAAACATGTCTTTGGACAACATGTTTCTGATGTAGGGACCTGCTAGATGTAGATGGAATGTCTTTTTGTAGAAATACAGTATTCTCATACATTGGAAGCTTTCATTCTGTTTCAAAAGATTTCTTTTGAAACAATATTTAGTTTAAAGGATATGTGTCTTTGTTATACAATAGCATGTAAAATTGTCTTTATAAATTTTACATGTGCTAGTAATGATTCTGAGGTATTTCTTACAGACATATACTACCTCCCATCACATCGTACTGGCAGTATGGTGTTGATATTCAAAGACAATAAGTACTGGATCAACAATCGGTACCAAAACACCATCAACTGGACTTGCAGGGACCGGAAGAGGATTGGATGCACCAGCTGTGTGCAGACCACAGTAGAAGGAAGATACATCAAGCACAAAGGAGTACACAATCATGAAGACAACTACACTAAATATAACTTTAACGATTGATCCAGAAGAAAATCTTATCATCAATAATTATGAAATCAATCAATATATTTTAATAGATGCAATGTGTAAAAAGAATAAATATTGTATTCACATTGTTAGGTGTTAAAATAGCATACTATTGCGTGCTTTAACAAGGAATAACTTTACGTAAACAAGATGCCAGTATATATTTCTTTATTATCATAGTGGTGTTTTTAGTAGTAATAAGATCCATTGTATTTTAAAGGGGTTCTGCATAGAACAAAGAATTGTCTTGACACCATAGATATATGTTTTCAACAATACAACATTATTTGGTTACATTTTAACATGTGTTTTGTATGGAACTTTTAGTAAAATACAATTTATATATTATGCTCAACGAATCTCTGTTGTAACACGATCGTTTTCAAGAATAAATATATAAGATTGATGATGGTTTGATGGTAATGATATGTAGAATTTGTTAAATTTATTTCCTCGTCAATAGTATGGTTTGAATATGCGCGCCATATCACACTCGAATGAGACGGCGGAATTTTGGAGCTTTATTTTGTCTTGAGTAATGCCAGGTCAGATAATGTTTAAAATTTTCTATAATCATTTCTATTAAACTTTTAGATGTAATTAGATGGGTCACCTTGTGTAATTTTAAGGTAAGGTAAATATAACTGTGTCGTTGGTTCGAATGGTTGATTATTTCCAAAAAGACATATTGGACTACGATCTCTGTGTAGTATCTAATTTGTAATCATGTATATCATAAGATCCTATGTTGGTATAAACTAGTAATAATAGCGCTGTGAAATTATTTTTGTATTGTTTGTAGGTAGGTCATAGTGAATTTTGAATGTCATCATTCTGTAAAAACGTCTCAATGCTGCCTAGTGGCAAATTGTGAACTTCTAGATAGGTATTTATTTACTAATCATGTCAACAGATGGCGTTACTTGTCGTACCACGATGTCCTAAACATAATCTCTATCCTCTCTCACCATAACCATACCGACATATGTATTACATTCCTAGTCTCTAAATGACCATGTCAAAAAACTGCCTCGGTGGCATAGTTGTATTACGCAATGCAATCCTGAAGTCTCGGGTTTGATCCCCGGGTCGAGCACGTGTGGTATTGGATTTTTCTATTCAGTATCAGCCCGGAGTCTGGAATTTGTGCCCGCTATAGCGATAGGCTCGCCCCCATCACATCATGCGACAGAATACGTACGGCGAAAAGTGAGTGCACTAGTTGCGCCTCTGCCTATCCCTTCGGGAATAAAAGTCATGAGTATGCGTAACTAGAAAAAAAATACCGTAAAAGTGTATACAATCACATTAAATATATCAAAATAGGTCAGTATCTAATATAAAAGAGTTATATTGTGGTGCAGTTTTCAGTGCAATTTTCGCCTGTTTATCGGCTTCCGTTAAACATCTTGGATAAGATAATAAATACGATGAATTTCGGAAGATGATAAATAGACTTCAACGCATGATATTTAAAGTTTCTGAAGTATAATCTTGAATGTATACTCAATAGCCTATCGGTTTAAAAGTTTATATCTATCGTATACTGCCTTCAATTAACATTAATTAGATGTACTTAAAACCTAGTCAGTGTCACTTCCAGGAAAGCAATTGAATTGTGCCAAATTTTCTTTTTAAAATATTTAAATTTATTTTTAAAACTTATGGAATTCATTTTCAAACTAACGGTTTTTATATTATGTATATATTTTTCTGGTACACATGCTATAAATATTAAGACGACGCGAAGTTGGAATTCATCACTCGCTTAAGTATGCATTTTATCTATAACGAAATGTATAATAAATATACCATAAAATGTATATTTTATTTTCAATTATTTCCACTGAATTAAAATTATCCAGTAACTGTATTCAATATAATAAATTTTAAAGATACATGGTCTGAAAATCCATAATTCCTACTGCTGCCTCAAACTATACTATTACGCATTTACAAAGAAATGATTGCCATATTCGGAAAATATTCTTGTATCAGTGACTTATACCTACGAAGGTATGTACTTATTACATATATATTATATAGGTACTTATTATATCTTTGATATTTAGGCCTGTCAGTTTTTATTAGAAAATTCTGGATTTTAGTTTTTATGGATGGAAATTATTATACATAATATATCACTTCTCCTGCCGTGTGAATTAATTACTTTCGTATTTCTTACAGTCCGTTTGCTACTCATTTTAGTCACAAAATAGCCAAATAAATAGCTACTTAATTGAAAAGTAAAAAAAAATGACAAAGACAAACTAAAATCCTCAATTAATACGGGTAAATTAGGATCTACAACTGACATGTGCCAAATTTTCAGTATTGCTGGTGAAAGGGCGTAACGGCAAAGACCTGCTTATGTTGAACGGTTACACGTACTACCAACACAAGTTGTTGAGGGACGGCTTCCGATGGAGCTGCACCCAGATGGGCTCTAGGTCCTGTAGGGGCTTCCTCCACGTCACCAACGAAATGTTGGTGGTGCGGGCCCACACGGAACACACTCACCCTCCGTCCACTTACTTCTTGGAGAGCATCAGGAACTCTGCAAAGGATAATGTAAGTATAACAATTCTAAACTTCAGTAACAACTAAAATAAGGATACAAGAAAAATGTTGCTTGTTTCAGAACAAGAAAAGTATGGAAGCAATAAATCCCCTGGCTTTAAAAATCGGCAACGTACACGGTCGTGCAGCGCACTAATGATATAGTTAGGGCCCTGATCGTCCAGCGAGTAGGGCTACGATTTAGTGGCTTTCCTTTAATCACTCAGATCGAGGCTGGCTTGTTGTTCGACTTGACAATTCCATGGTGATTACCTGTTAGTTGATGAAAGTATCCATACGACCAAATCCTTCGACTTTAGAATCGATGTAATACATCGATGCATTATGCCAGTGGCCTGTTTAAGTTACTTAATTCAGTTTGCTTCGTTTGCACTCTTCCTGACGTTCACTTTATGTATGCTATAATATTTTCATATTAAATAGCTGTGGACATATCCACATTTGCCGACATAATTATTATCACTGGCAAGGGCGACTTGTCGCTTGGTATTTTATTTTGTGTCTACATAGAATTTAACCTGTGCGAAGAATTATGTCGAGTCTAATAAACTATGCTATCGTTAACTATGTAATCGTTTATTGTAGATATTAATGTATACATATTGCCACGTATATTCCGAATTGTGTATCATTTTTATATAGTTAATTTAGATGTAAATGTTAGCTGTTTTGTGAGAAAAATGAAAAAAATCATATTGTTAATTATCGTAAATGGTAGCTGCAATGGTATTTTAGAAATAAATATGTTTTTCTGTCTTCGCTTTGTTCATATATTTCCAATGTCCTCTGACAATGTTGAACTCCATGATTTGTTAGCTGTGTGTATTCGCAAAACTTCCACAAAGTGTATTGTTAACCGACTTCAAAAAGGAGGTTCTGTATTCGATCCATATGTATGTGTGCTTGTATGTATGTATGTATGTAAATTTGTATGGCCGCGAGTTTCTCAAAAACTACTGATCCGATTCGGATGTGGTTTTCGATGTTCAAATGTATAGTTTTCAGGGAAGGTTTTAGTATATAATTTATGAAGATCTGATGAAGATCTTCGGAGATACACAATGGAATTCTTCAATAAATAACAGCAGATGACTCGCGAATGCTGCAATCGTATATCTATGATGTATTGTTTACACCATTCTATAATTAACTAACAAAAAAGCAATAAATAAAAAAAAATTAAGAAAAAATAACCCACATCAAAACCACTAAAATCGAAATACAAATTAAAATTTGTATTCGCGTAATATGTATACGTATATTTGGAGTCGGTGCCTAATTTAATTTGAACAATGTTTTCGTATATTTCTTTGTGTATTTCCTTAGCTTAGCTGGCAATTTAAATTAGGTATCGACTCCAAATATACGTTTATACTAAGCGAATACAAATTTTAATTATTTTTTGATTTGTAGTGGTATATTTCTTATTGAATTGTTTCATTACGTCTTACATAATATAAAAGATTTCGTCAATGTCGTTGTTTACTAACAGATTATATTCTTCTATTTTCTTATTTTATCAGACCAGTATTGTGAAGTCTTCAAGTGTACATAACATTGTGTTTTACTAATTTTTTTTTAATAGATCGGCGTGGAAGATAGCATTTATAGTACATAACTTCCACTCTTGTAAATATAAATTCCTTGTCGTGTGAACTAATTACTTTTGTGATTTAACTCTTATTCTTAATCATCAGTCATTGATACCTGCTGTATAGATTCTACTTTGTTTGAAACAATAGGATTGGCGTACAAACAAGACATTAGTGACTGCTATACTTCAAGGAAATAATTAAAGCTTCTTGGGTATACGAAGTTTGTATAGCCATACTCCATTATCTAAATGTTTTAAGAATGTCAAATCCAAATAAATATTGATCACATAATTCGTTTTATTGAACAATAAATTCACTTTTAGCTGTCTAAATGTTTGTTTTTAACCTAGGTTGCCTCTACTAATTTAAGTGTTTGCATGCATGGTCGTTGTGCCTCTAAACTTAGGTATTATCTTGGTTGGAAACTGGTAATGACTGATGTTTTTTCTACAGTCGAGTTCTACCTCCGCCCTAATGGCCGCATCAATCTTCGTCTAAACAACTTCACTTTCTACAAACATTTGAAGGCCAGGACCAACGCTCATCGCTGGAGTTGCACCGCCTACGGCTCCAAGTGGAAATGCAAGGCCCATCTCATCATCACTGACCGGCTTGAAGTCCTGAAAGCAAACATCGCCCATAGCCATCCGCCGTCTATAAAAAAACCAGATCTGCGGTTCCAAAAACCCAATGAAATGAAGAAGGAGAAAAGCAATGAAATTGCCGTCAGACCCCTAGACGCTATCAGTGCCTACCATTTCAATTCTCCATTGCATAACTATTTGGTAGCTCATAGTGTATTCAATACATAATAACTAAACATATCTTATTGATGTACTAGAGGTCGAAGAATTGTCGACGTGAAATATATTTTTAATATTTTATCGCTGTAACTGTCTGAATAGATATTTTGAATTTGGTACGTGTAACTTGAGCAATTAACATGTAAGAGTAAGTTCTAGACAGTATGTAATATTACCAATTTTATAAATCCGAAGGTTTGTAAAATTGTTTGGATGCTTGTATGTTTGGACGTTTCTTAGGAGTAAATGCAGTTACTGAACGGATTTGAATTATATTTGGCACACGGGTAGATAATGTCCTGGATTAACATATAGGCTACTTTTCACATGCTTTTATTTATCTTGCAATGTATGTATGTATGTAAATATGTTCGGGTGGAATCTTGCAAGTCAATTTTGAAGCAGTTACCCTCTTGTTTGTGTTAAAAATTTGCATACACGTTTAATTTGGGTGACAATGCATTGTTAGCTAAGTGACGTCACTCTGAATCCAATATGGCGGACGACCCAAGATGATGGACTAGTTATTTTTTGTGCATGTCCATAATATGGGTATCAAATGAAAGGGTTCGCTGAAAAGAATGCAATAAATAAAATGACTTCGCTCTAAATCCAATATAGCGAACGACCCAAGAACTAGTTATTTTTTACGCACTCATATAACATGGGTATCAAATGAAAATGCTTGCTGAGAATAACTCGAAAATAGGTATCAAAATGATTCCTTAAGTAGATGGCGCTGACATCGTACTGTGTTTTAGGAACTTTTGTAGCGGGAAAGGCTTTTCACGCGGGCAAAGCCGCAAGCAACACCTAGTTTGTTATAAAATATACTTGATTAAAATGATTATAGATAACGATATGTCAAGCAAGTGCGCTTTCGAACAAGTTACTCGCACCAAGTGCAAACGAATCAACGCTTAACACAAAATATAATCAGTAAAATAACATTAGCACGCGTGTACGACGTATTTTGTGTCATCCTTATTTTTGTATTGTGCCTTCGGATAGCGTGTACTTTAGATATAAGGCTTCTATCACATGTAGGGTGTAGCGTGAAGTTTATATTCACTATTTTGAAGTAATAATTGTGTGATATTTTTTGCATTTTTAAAACGTTCCCAGTATTATTCATTGTGATCGATTTAAGTTTCTTAATTTAGGTCTTAGAATGACAGAGCTTTTGTGCTGTTAGACTTATGAAGGAAATTCTCTGTCTAGCCTTTTATGTGTCGTAATAATATTGTAGTTATAGAAGTAGTGTTAGCTGACTTACGACTGCTTTACAGAAATTGTGATTACACGGCATCTCAAATTTATTTTGGATCTCAGTAACTTTTAAAATTTTCCTATTAATCAAGTGGTAATTTTGATGTGTTTTACGAATGCAGTATTCAGTATTTGTAATGTATAATAAGATTTGATGTCGCGTAGAGATATTTTAAGGGCAATTTACAAATTGACGGTACAAATATTCGTTAAACATGAACTGTATTTTGGGTCGTTTTTTAAATATTTTGATTACTCCGACTTTTAAAAATGATTTTCCAGTAAACTTGAAATATTCTGTAAAAAATGTTTGTTATAATCTTCGTTATTTGGCCCGTTTATTTCATTTTCATTCACAGACTGGCTAGAAATACAAAAGTAATATTTTTATACATCGTGATAGTACGACAGTATTAAATTATGTACCTATAAGTAAAATTAAAACTATAAAAAAATCTTCCATAACATTGAGTAAAACTTCAAAATATACTTTCTATAAGTATAAGTTCAATGTTTCAACAAACTTGAAAAGTAAATTATGAAAACCCATATGTCCTAATTTGTACAATTCGTTATTTTGGTGGCTTAGGCTGTGAAACTGGCAGACTTGTGGGTTCAATTCCCAAATTTGACAATGATACTGTGTGAGAAATTTTTGGTCAAGAAAACAAACTGCACTGGCTTTAAACCTGCCTACCTGCTCTGGAATAGACGCGTAAACTTATGAACTAACTCCCCAAAGATTATTACAATTCTAAAGCCCTTAAAATGTTCAGTTTTACAATCAATTTATTGTGCTTAGTATTTAGAACTATAATTATTTTAACCCTAAACCTATGTACTTTTGTATACGATGATTAGTTTATAACTCAGCATTATATTCTTGCCTTTATTAAATTTTATACACAAATGTTTTGACTATTCCTAAATATCCATTATATAATGATGCCTTTATACTCATCACCAGCCACATGACGTCCACTGCTGAACATAGGCCTCCCCTAAAGATTTCTAGACGGACCTGACCAAAAGCAGCCTGCATCCAGCATGTCCCTGTGAATGTGTGCCTTGGGTTTTGAACCTCCGGACATTGTCTCGGCAAACCGTTCCGTTCCCAACTAGGCTATCGTCGCTGTTACCTTGATGCTTTTTAAATTATTAGATCTTACAAATTGTTTTTATCAGTTTCTCTAGCTTACTCAGATAAGACTTTCGCGACAAAATCGATATATAATCTGCTCTTATTGAATACGCATCATTCCCTTTATTTTTTTATTGAACAAGGTTTCACGATATTACAGTATTAGAAGCAGAATCTGGTTTGGTCTGCTGTTAACTTCTCGAGCTGCCATAACTGTATCACATTGACACATGAACAACCAAATTGGAACATTTACTGAATCTTTAATATACCATAGAAAGATAACCATTATTGAGCTTTACGTCGTTGATTTCATGTAAATTTTATGCAATGATTTTTAGTAGTGAAGAATTTATGTGTAGGTACAATTAGGCATGAAAATTTAAAACCCAATATGAGCAACCCCATAGTAATAAAATAAACACTGATCACATGTCCTTACCAATAATCGTTTTTAATTATTGGTCTGAAGTTAGCTTTGTCCCCTTGCTTACTTACCAAGTGTCAAAATTTGTTAAGGGTATTCTGATGTGGTATATTTAATAATAGATATTTTTTTATAGATGACAAATGCGTCATCTTATAGTAAATATTCAGTAATAATTAATTATTATCATAATTAACATGTTTAAACTATGTAATACTCTTTCGTGGCTAAATAAAGAATGATTAATTTCGCTTGCTCACTTTATGATAAGAGGTAGGAGGCATGTTATAGATTGGTATGCAGCATGTATGATTGATCAAGGTGCTAACTGCTAGCCTACTCACAAAATACCGTAGTTAGTGAGACTGTCAAAAGCCCTGTAAATGACCATTCGCAATTTAAAAATTTCCATGGCACCTTAAATGACCGATCTTTTCTGGCAGTATAGGTATTCTTTATGACCGTATGGCCGATGGTAATTCTTTATTAAGCGATTTACCATTGCCTTAAGCTATAAAATAAAATCTGTCTTTAAAACAATACAGTATGACGGGATTTTTACCAAGTTTACGTTGGCGTTACTGCCTCGGTGGCGTAGTTGTATTACAGTACGACTGCAAAGCTGAGGTCTCGGGTTCGATTCCCGGGTCGGGCAAAGTGATATTGAGTTTTTCTATTCAGTATCAGCCCGGAGTCTGGAATTTGTGCCCGATATGGCGATAGGCTCGCCCCCTATCACATCATGGGACGGAATGATGGCGAAAAGTGGGTGCACTAGTTGCGCCTCTGCCTACCCCTTCGGGGATAGCAGGCGTGAGTGTGTGTGTGTGTGTGTGTGTGTGTGTGTGTGTGTGTGTTTTTACGTTGGTCACGGTTTACTCTATGTTCTCTGTATAATTCGCTTTTAATAGCAAACTAAAGACTAGTGGGACGCTTGGTTAAGATTATCTTAGATATTCATTTATTTGAATTTTTTAACAAGCGTAATCTAAGGGACCTGATATTTTACAAGAAATATAAGACGAAGGTGGGAAACTGCTGGGCTTGTACCAGAATCGACACGTGTAGCGCGTGCGTACAACTAACAGACCAGATGGTCGTCCTGAACAAGAGGATCGTTCACAACCGCATAACTAAGGAGTTTAAAAATCCTCATAGTCTGATTTATTTGTTCAACACTTTAGTTAGAACTATTTTGGAGTATAGCGCAGTCATTTGGTCTCCATTTTACCATATACATATTAACAGGATTGAAAAACTTCAAAAAACTTGCCTTAAGATAGTCTGTTCGAGATACAACTTGAATCGGGAATTGAAAACTTATGAGGACCGGCTAAAGCACTTTCACGTACTCTCCTTGGAATCTAGACGCATCGTAAGTGATTTTGTGTACCTATACAAAATCATACATTTTTTTATAGATTCTCCTGCTCTACTGTCTCTTTTGAACTTTAATACAAATTATAGAACCCGTAAACCTAATGTATTCTCCCTTAATATATTTCGCAACAACACTTCCTATTTTAATCCTATTGTCCGTATGTGTCGCCAATATAACGCGTTATCTATTCAAAACCCCGCCGTAGATATATTTCATAATAACAATATAATTACATATAAAAAACTGATCCGCAATTTCCTCAATGACTCCGTTAAATTAAATTAAGTTAAATTATGTTTAGCAGATTAAGTTAAGATTTAGTAAATTTTTGTATACTTTTTATAGAATAACATTATATTTGTAGTAATTTTTCAGTAGTTATTAGCACCTTATTGTTTTTTCTTTTCTTCCTTTATAATTATTAATAACACTCGCACTTGTATGTATAAGTTTATTGTGAAACACAAGTTTTGGGTTATAATTATGTTAAAAAACCTCATTTGTAGCAGTAATTATATATTACTAGCTTTTGCCCGCGGCTCCGCCCGCTTTAAAAAGTTTTTCCGGGATAAAAGTCCCGCTTTATATTTTCCCGGGATAAAAAGTAGCCTATGTGTTAATCCAGGACATGATCTACCCGTGTGCCAAATTTCATCGAAATCCGTTCAGTAGTTTTTGCGTGAAAGAGGAACAAACATCCTTACATCCAAACATCCAAACATCCAAACATCTAAACATCCAAACATCCATACATTCTTACAAACTTTCGCCTTTATAATATTAGTAGGATGATTGTAACCTGTTTTGTGTGTAAATAAAATAAAAAAAAAAAAAAAACCATGACCCACTAGAGTTTGGACAAACTCATAGCAAATATTATTATATGTGGTAAAAGTAAAGGGTAAACATGTTACCATCCATACGATATAGGTAAGGCATAGATTTCGTAGGCATCGAATATAAATTCTAGTTACTTAATAAATTATAGCTAGAAATATACCTACGTGGTAAAGGAATATAGTGGCTAATTGCAATAGTAGTATAATAGCTATTCGTTAGGGTTTGCGCAGTCGCACCGATCTATTTTAAGCTGTGATTCCGCAAGACGCGGCAGACGGCAACAGCATGAGCCGCGACGGCAGACGGCACTACTATGCAGACCGATTCCGCACACAACGGCAAATGACGCCGTCTGCCACGTTCTGCGTAATCCTAGCTTCATAAGTGCCAGCTCCGCTACTCTCCCTTTCAGCGCGCACATTTACATGTAAAGTACACAGTTCTCGGCTGTATCGCGTTTTAGTTGGTCTTGAAGCCGCATCGTCTGCGTTGACTCTTATATCGCTATAATCGCTTAAAATATCCCAAATATTTAGCATCCAAGTTAGCATGCGTATCTGAAGGAAAATAATATTTGAAAACACTTATGTTTTGAATTCGATAAATGAAAAGTTTTATTTAATTCCAATACATGACGATTTGCACGGTTTAGGCTTTAGTCCACCACGTTGACCTAGTGCGGGTTTTTATAACTGCGGACATTCGTCTCTGCAGTCGGTTCCACTTTCAACTCGCCTATCGCCGCTACTAATATACTGCTATCATATTTTCAACTCAAATATCAGATTGATATTCGGAATATACCATTGATGTTGAAGTATTCATGTTTGTTTCACGTATTTCATATGTGTTTAATGTTGCATCAATAGTATTAAGTACAAATTTTTCTTACCGCCGAAGCTTGAGAACCTTGTGACCTGAACACAAGCTTTATCTATAATTGCTATTTTTTAAAGTGTCATTGTAGTGTGACGATCAATAATTTTTTACCGGCCCGCGTGGCGATGAATACACAATCTAATAGGATTAGGCCTAAAAAACAATTTTTCCCTAATCGTTGATGTCTCATCCTCTCTCAGTGGCCGTCCTGAGCCGAGGTTCGTAACCCGTTAGTGGGCTGCCCTCAGCATGGTCACTTAATTCAAAGGGTTGCGAGCGCCTTCTACGTTCACCCTAAAGACCGGTGTGGCCAGAAAAGCTGACTCGTGTCAGGCAGTAGGGCCGTTAACAAAAAAAAAATGTATTTATAAACATCTTTATTATTTACAAAACCAACCTACTTACGCATATCTAACAGCGACAATTACCACACCCAAGTATTTTTATTCCAGAGTCCATAGAGTTCATAGAATTAATTGGTGGAAAGAAAGTCCTGTTGGTGAATGGGTACTCTTTCTACAAGAAGCATAAGATGAAGATAGGATACCGGTGGACGTGTACGAGAAGTATGTTTTGCAATGCGTTCATACAGTTGACGGAGGACCTGACCATCATCAAAAAGATGCTGCTCCATGAACATGAACCGCCCACGTACCACAAATGCGCTTCTGGCAAATACGTTAAATTTAAAAATCAAAGAGACCGATGAATATAACTTAGATTAGCGATGATAAGGTATTTTTGAGTATTTGGTTTTGGTTAAGAGTTAAGACTCGGTCCTGATTGTGACCTCTCCACCGGATTTAGAACATTTAAGTGACGGTGTCAGATGTAGTTTGGAATGGAACTTAAAATGTTACGAAATACGAATAAACCCAAGAAAGACATGTACAGAAGGTGTCAATTTACGCGCTAGATAAAAATAATGTATTAGTAAAATAACTTTGTGCAAAAGAAAACACAGAATTTTGAAATAATAATATTCTGTGCATGTCATACTGATACCCAACAATAAAATAAATTATGTTCTGTTTTCTATTTGCATACATCCTGTTTTTATTTTATGAGAAAAGGTTTTAAATCTTACTTGTCACCCTATAATTTAATTAAGGTTTTTAATTGCTTGTTAGTTTTAATTAATGATAATTTTTGTGGTCAAAGATATTGTCAACTTTGATTTATAATATTTGTATATGAAATTGATAATCATCAATGATTAATTTAAAACCTAAACATGGTGTATAGACGTTTTAGAGATATAACAATTATTCTGGATTTCATTCTTACAGTTAGGAACACCACTTCGCTAAAATAATAAATTTTTGATAAAAAAAAATATATTTTGTTTGCAGAAATTTCTGAATTCTACCAAATATGAACTAACCTAATTGTAAAAAGATATACCTATATACAAAAAAATCAAGAGACGCAACCATAATATTACGTAAACGACACAGTTCTAAATTAACTGCAATTAGGGAAATTGTAGAATATTCAGTTTGAGTTTGGACTATAATGCAACTACAGGACAAAATTTATCCATTATTTCCGTAAAAATTGACCTAAAGCTAGGTCTATACAGAGACTGTTGTGCATTTTAGTATTCATTTCTACTAGGACCAAACTATCATTGCCTGCGTGTACCCTGTGCATGTTAAATTATGGTCTAGCGTCCCTAACCATAAGGACGTACCGACAGACTTATTCAAATAAATCTTAACTTTTTTCCTTTTGGCCTGGCCATTCCAATTCCCAACCCCTGGTGCACATTATAATTGACATATAAGGTATTTAATTCCAGACTGCACAGTTCAGATAATAGAATTGGTTGATGGCAAAACAGTACTCCTTGTGGACGGGTACTCTTTCTACAAGAAGAATAAGTTTAGTGGCCAACGTTGGTATTGTACCCGAGGGTTCCCGTGTAGCGCCTACGTGAAAATAACTGACCAGCTGGTTATCCTCGGCAAAAGACTCGATCACGACCATAAACCGCCTGAGTATCGCAGATGTGCTAATGGCAAATACGTTAAATGTTAAGAGCTCAACACACCGACACACTGAACGCCTTTTATCCTCGTAGGCGTAGGTTAGCGAAACAAGTATAGCCACGTTTCGCTGTGTCTATTCCGTATTTTTTGAGATAGGGGCGAGCCTGTAGACATCATGGCAAAAAGTGCGTGCACTCGTTGCGCCTGCTACTTATGTGGGGATAAATGGCGTCGGTGACTGTGAGGAAATAGGTATTGAACATCTTCAACACATATATGTAATATGCATTTTCGTTATTCAATAAGATTTTTATGTCTATAACAGTATGAATAGTTATTATATTTCTTATAATTTTATTGAAATAATACTTTTATTTGATTTAACTTTTTATTATACGTAAAAAGTGAGTTCAATTTTATTTTGTTACTTTGTTTGGTTCAGTTTACATTAGAGTAAATGTTGAAAGTTATGTGAAGATCATTTTTCTTTTTGTTGATTTATAATGCGACTTAAATAATAAACATTAGCTTATACAAATAATTTTGTTTCAATTCATTACTTATTTTTGGAATGTGTTTCCTATATTTTTATAGAGAGAGTAACCGAGGTACCCGGTCGTAAGTGATAAGAGCCGTATAAAAACATTCAAAATCCTAAAGAGACATGGATCCTACGTTTAAGGTAGAAGATATAGCCTGTATTAAAAGGATCAATGTTCTAGCCTCGCAACACAATGAAGGAGAAATTCTCGCCAGCCTTAACAGGCGAGAATCGCCTCAAAAACTTGCTGCACGAATCTCGTTCTGCCCAATTGAGTCTTTAAGCTCTTTTAAAATGTCCTTACATTGTAACAGTCTGAAAATAAAGCTAACTTAAACTAGTCCCACAAAACGGTTGCACGTCGGAAAAACATCTTGCTACTCGCACCGTTAATGAATGCCATTTATTCCAACTGATAGGGATGGTACTCTATATTGTAGTGCACTGTGATGTAATGTATTAGGCTAATATTAATTCTAACATCTAGGAACACTCCCCATGTTAATTGCAGAAATTAAAGGCTACCAATATTTTTACCACCATTCTTACACTATGGTAATATAGTAGTAAGCTAATACTTATTTTTTTAGTTCGCCTATTTTTTAATAATACTGACACTGACAAGTATTAAATCACAGATCACATTAGTTTAGGCCCTATCCACTATACTCCTTGCGACATCAATCAGCCTATCGTCGTCTATAGCTGAACGTAGACCCTCCCAAACGAACGCCAATCATCACGACCCTGAGAGCCTGCATGCAACATCTTGACGTTACAATGATTTGCTCTCATTCATATAATCCACTAATCGTTTATGTCTCATCCTCTTCCAGTGGCCGTCCTGAACCGAGGTTCGTAACCCGTTAGTGGGTTGCCCTCAGCATGGTCACTTAATTCAAAGGGTTGCGAGCGTCCATCCTAAAGTCCGGTGTGGCCAGAAAAGCCGACTCTCGTCAGGCTACTGGCCGATAGGGCCGCGTTAAAAATAAAAAAAAAATCACATATTATGAGTCATCTCTTTGCCACGGCCAGAGTGCAGCGAGAGCTAGTCCTTATGGCGAAAAGACAATGAAGTCTCGGGTTTGATCAGGACCTGAGGACCTGCCCCAAACTTGATTGTGGTTCACTAGTTTCATCTCTGCTTACATTATCTTACATATATGCTTATATTATCTAACTAGAGTTTTGTTGATGGCTCCACCCGCGTTAATGAGTTTTACTGAAATTAAAAGTCCCGCTTTATGTTTTCCCAGATAAACGTACCCTATATTACTCACTGATAACGTAGCTTTATATTGGTGAAAGAATTTTTCAAATCGGTCCAGTAGTTTTTAGTTTATTCGTTACAAACATACAAAAATACGAATCTTTTCTCTATAATAGATAAAATCTCTATAGATTTTCTACTCTGAAAGTACATCACAGAATTCAACAGTATGCCCAATAAAAACAATAGAAAATTCTAAACATCAATTCTGGGTATCACCCCAATGTCTATTTCTACCGCCAAGCAGCAGTGTGCATGCACTGTTGTGTTTCGGTTTGAAGGGCATTGTAGCCAGTGTAACTACAGGACATAATGAGACTTAACATCTATGTCTCAGGATGACGAGCGCAGGGGAATGTCACACAGTACTTTGTAACTCAAGGTGCTAGATGGTATTTGTACTGTTTATGGGTGGTCGTATCGCTTACCATCAGGCGAAAGGCTTGCCCGTCTTGTCATTCGATGCTATAAAAAAAAACATACCTTACATTCGAGTGAATTATTGAATTCAAAGATTTGGATGACGGGGAAACGGTACTTCTTGCGGATGGATACCGTTTCATCATGAAAAATAAGGTTAAGGGGTGGTCCTATGGTTGTGCACTCGCAGACGTATTAACTGCTCAGCCTATCTGATACTTACTGAAGAGCTGAGCATCGTGCAAAAGATGCTTGATCATAATCACGAACCTCCCCTGTATTATATGGGTCATTATCGCACTACCCGTTGAAGTTGCAAAGTGATAAATATTATAGATCAAGATCCTAGGACCGTCACACTTTATTTTCACAAAATGTGTGGGATGAAGTAGTGTTAGTGCCTTGAGTATATACTATGCGCACTCGCTAGCTTGTGCTAATGGTGTAACGTTGCAGTGGCGAAGGGTCCATACAACCCAATTCCTACCGGCTTCCCTTTTGTAATTAGTGCAAGCAAAATCTTAAAATAATTTTAAGTAAACACTTCATTTTCATTCATCGACGTAAAATAGTTTAAATAAATGGTAATAGATGGCGTTGGGCAGCGCGCTATCACTCTATATTTTAAAATTCGCGCCATTATGACACGTGGCCACGGGGGCCGCGCGTGGGAACCCGCTGTCGTTTGGCTTCCCTCGCGGTGTATCATTTATCTCTTTTTCCTCGAGCATGTTTGCGTATTTGCTATCTTTGTCTTATTTGTTCATTCATACCGATACATTTTTCGTTCACTGGAAGATGCGTAATTGGTAACCCGAATTCTTTTGGCTTCACTATTAACCGGCAATGAATTATTGTTGCTCACCAACTATGACCGACGTTCGGGTGTTCGATGGCTCGAGGGGTTCGGGGGCTAACCCAAATAAAACGTCAGTCTTACGTTAATAGTGGACTGTATTATTTTAATTAGAGAGTTGTTAACACAACCAAAGTTTTTAGTTGTTAATTTTTTTTTTTAACACGGACCTATCGGCCAGGAGCCTGTCGAGAGTTGGCTTTTCTGGCCACACCGGACTTTAGGGTGAACGCAGAAGGCGCTTGCAACCCTTTGATTTAGGTGACCGTGCTGAGGGCAACCCACTACGTGTCGGGTTACGAACCTCGGCTCAGGACGGCCACTGAGAGGATAAGACATCATCGTTTGGGGAAGATGGTTTAAAACCTAATCCTATTCATTATGTTCATAGTCTTCGCCACGCGGGCCCGCTAAGAGAGGTCAGGGTGACGGAGAACGCGGCGAGGTCCTCGACTGCGAGGACGGAACTGCGGTCTTGTGCAGTGTATGAGTTTTAGGAACTCGTGCTTATGGCGGATGGCCAGAGTTATATCGTCCTCTGGGTCGGATAGAAAAGAGCGCGGCCATCTCCATTTGGCGCGGTCAAATGGAGTATATATCGACACTTTGCGGATAAGCGTATTTGGGTGATTTACCGCCCGATCGAAGTAGCGTTTACTGGCCGTTTGCATAAAATGCCTGATGGTCGGCATATTGGTGTCCACGTGGAGGTTGCGGTTGCGAACGTACCACGGGGCACCAAGAGCGTGTCGGAGAAAGATATTTTGCAAGACCTGCATACGCTTAAGACGAGCAGGCGGTATGTGGGCGAACACGGGTGACGCGTACGTCATAATCGGTCTAATATGTCGTATAGATCCTAATCTTGTTGCGGATGGACATTTTACTTTTCGTATTTATGATCCAATGCAATTGGCTTAGCGCGAATGCGGCTCGCGCACGTACCGCATTTACGTGTGGGATGAAGGTCAACCTCTGATCAAGGGTCACTCCTAGATATTTGGCTTTGTCCCTGGACGGACAAAGCCAAATATCTAGGAGTGATTGGTTGGACATGCGGACTTGATAGTTGGGCACATGGATTCTCCTCTTCAAAGTGAACAGGACAGCCTGACTTTTTGTGGGGTTGACGGTGATTCGCCATTTGCGGAACCACGCACCGAGTTCGTCGGCGGCGGCTTGCAAAGTGCGCACCACGTCGTCGGGGGTCTCTACGTGAGGCGTAAATTGCAGTGTCGTCCGTGAAGAGCGCCAGATGGGCATTTTTCGGTCTAGGGATATCGCTAGTGTACAGCGAGAAAAGAAATAGGGAAAGAGCGGAGCCTTGCGGGACTCCGGCCGTGGTCGTGTGCCGGAAGAAGAGAGTTCTCTCCACCCAATATTTGAAACCGCGATTCGACAGAAAGTCTCGTATGATGTGCACCAGTTGGGTGGGCACTTTGAGAGTGTACAGCTTGAAAAGCAAGCCGTTGTGCCACACTCTGTCAAAAGCTTTTTCAATATCGAAGAAGAGGGCACCAGTAGGCATACCCATTTTTAATCTGTCGTAAATGTGCTCCGTGATGCGGAGCACCTGGTTTACGCAATTATGTCTGGGACGGAAACCAATCTGCTCCGGAGGGATCATATTATTCGGTTATTGTGAGCGACTATTTGGAGGCGGTCGAGGACGATCCGCTCATACATTTTGCCTAGCGTGCTAAGCAGGCTGATTGGCCTATAGGGGGACGGTTCGGATGCGGGTTTACCCGGCTTGTGAATACCTATCACCACCGCCTCCTTCCAGATCTATGGGAAGAGGCAGTTTTGAAATGCGGCATCGAAAATCGCGGTGAGCTTTTAGACTAGGTGCTCCGGAAGCATCATAATCATGCGAGTAGGGATTCCGTCGCCCCCGGGGGCTTTTCGTCGTTTGAGTGCCTTAATCAGAGCGATGACTTCTTCAATCGTCACCGGTGCAAGGGGATCGGGCGGCGGCGGGTCGACGTCCGGGTCAACGTTGACGATATCGTTTTGATTTTGATTTGTCGGTTGCGAAATAGATTGGCGGTGGCCGGACCGCGTTCTTACTTTCGACGAATGAGTTAACCGCAACAAGATCGTCGTGGTCTACTGGTATTGTAGAGAGAGAACATTGAGACTTCAGGCTATCTGCCAGCAGCTCCGCTTTTTCGTCGTCATCAAACGCCGGGCGTTGATTTGGACGATTGAGCGGAGGCATGGAAGCCACATCGTTTCTCCTGAAGGAACGACACAGCTGCCAGAAGGCTTGATGTGTCGGTTCGATCTCGGCTAGGCGAGTTTCTTATTTTGAATCGACGACACCTTTTATGCGACGTCTAACCTCACGTTGGAGGTAGCGCGCAAGATGTCGTCGTTCCGTGGTGGGTCTCGTCGCGCAGGCTTTGAGCGTAGCGTTGCGCAGCCTCACCCACCACCGCAAGGGAATTTGCCAGTGCCTGTGAACAGTCTCTGGCACCTCCTCGGAGCTTTCGCTCAAGACGTTTTGAAGGTGGTTGGTGAAGGAGCGTATTGCGCCAGTCCTTTCTTCAAGAGTCACGATGTTGGTCGGGATCGGGATCTGTGGATGAGGTGTCCGCGTGCCAAAGAGGCACCAATTCGTTTTCACCTTCATCGGTACATTAGGACCTATGTCTGTTAGGCCGTATTGGGGGGCTAAATCTAGGATCACAGGTCTGCGGTCAGAGTCTAACTCTTGTAGCACCTGCAGGGAACGAGTGCTATTACGTTACGAGTGCTATGTCGAGTATGTCGGGTCGGTGGTCGTCGACTGCGCTATAGTGGGTTGGTTCAGAAGGAACCAATATACTCATGTCTATGGTTTCAAGACAACTCTCCAGCGCGGTGCCTCTCACGTTGGTATAGAGACAGCCCCAGAGAGTGTCCTTGGCGTTGAGGTCTCCCGCCAGAATGACGGAATCCCCCATCGCAAATAGGGTAGACAAATCGTTGGAGTGAAGCTCCTTTAAGGGCCAGAGATAGGCCGATATGATGGTGATCGGCGGGTGTCCTGTCATGGCTAGCCTGCAGACTGAAACCTCAATGTTCCTCAAGTTAGCAGATGGGTCTAGGGGTATGCAATGTAAGGACCTTTTAAAGTATATGAGAGTGTCAACAAAACGGCCACTGGTGCGATCGTTATGTACCAGATTGAAGTTGGGGATGTTGGGATTGCGGTGAGCTGGTTTAAGAAACGTTTCCTGGATGAGGAAAACGTCTAATTTGTTATCGCGGACAAAATCAGAGATTTCGGCTCGTTGGCCTCTAATACCATTAATGTTGAGAAACCCCACTCTGAGGGAGCGAGGTTTGGTCCGCTTAGAGGGATTCAATGAAGATTGTGCCATTTAGAATGACGGAAAGAGTACTCCTACGGTGATCTGGTACCTCCGCGTCTGGATGCGGAGGATTCCATTCACCAGATCACCATCAGGGTGTCCAAGGGTGGAGAGTTGGGCCACTAATTCGGCCACGCGGGCTGTGAGATTCATCAGTTCCGACGAGTTCAGAAGGAACTCGACTTTTGCGTCATTCGCAGAAAATTGTGGGGGGGGGGGGGGGGCATCGCCGCCACCAGTTTCTTCGGCTTGGTTACCTGCGGAGCAGGAACTATGGGGGCCGATGAGATGGGTGCAGGGGTAGGTTGGGTGGTGGTTGTGGCCGGGGTGGCGGGAGTGACTCCGCCGCGGGCCTGAAGACGTGGGTCGACGCGGGCCGTGGTTGAAAACCACGGATTTTGGTCGCGTAAGTGCCAATCTGAAGGTAGCCTGAGGGGCGGGTGCCTTAGGAGGGTGCGGCTCCGTGCACTGGGCTCGATCTTTGGGGCGCCGGCACGCAGTTGTGCCGTGCTCTCCGAGGCGCTTAACGCACCTGGCGGGAAGGCGGCAGCCACGAGAGCTGTGGCCGTACTTTTGGCAGTTGTGACACTACCTTATTTGGCGCCTTTCTGTGAGGGGACTCGACGGTGAAGCCGCCTAGCCCCGAAATGTCGCGGATCTCATAGAGACGTTTGACGTCCGCGGGGGTCTCGAGAACGGCTAACACCATCTCGTGTTCAGCGCCTGGCTGAGAAGCGCGGGATTGGCGGTGCATACGGTGCACCTCAAAGGCATTAATACCTTTGGCCTGGAGGCCTTCTTTGACTCATGGGCCGATATTTGGGTCGGAATACCACGGATAACGTAGCGAAAGCGACGTTCGTCCGGGAGGGTGAAGGTATAGTAATGGTAGTTCCTCGAATCGAAGTCTTTGGTTGGAGATAGAACCGGGCTGAAAGGAGAGGAGCTGTTGGCTCCCGTTTCACGAGTTCGTGGGGAAAGAGATTTGATGGCGTTCCAGCTCATTAAAGAGGGCCTGCATTGTTTTGCCGGGACAGAGCTGTATATTCACCCGCGGTGGTTTTTAAGCCCCCTGGGTTTTTGCGGCTGGGATTGGGAGGTGGATGGGATGGATGGTGGCGGCGACGAGCCCGCGGGATTCGCGGAGCTCGATTGCGAGGTGGTGGGCGCTGAAGGCGCGGGGGTAGGGACAGTGTTGTCCGGATTTTGGGGAACGGCCTTCTTCTTTCTCCCGTGCTTCACAGTCGTAAAGCCTTCGTCGTCGAGTTCCGACGACGAAGTTTCCGCCTGAGATTCGCAGGAGGAAGAGGAAGATGGGACGGGACGTTTAAGGGAGCCCGTAGTGGTCTCCATGGTTATTGATTCGGCCTCGTCGGAACCGTCCGCGGTCACGGTCGCTTGTCTAGCGACCGGGGCCCTAGACGATCCCGGCGGGGTCCATGATTCGGAGAGTTGCTGCCTCACATTGTGGAGCACAGTGGACATGTAATCCCTAAATTCGCTGTCAACGACAATTAGACTTCTCAGCGCAGTTTTGGGCTGCGTGAGCGGGATACCCGAGACGATGACGGGGTCAGTAGATCGTCATGGATGATGATAAACTCCTCTCATCACCTAAAAGGGAAAAAGGCCACCAAGCTCGGGAGTTAGCAATCATGAAGAGGATCAAAGGGTTATTGGAGGAAGTTATTACGATAAAACACTCACAGGAAAAGGTTCCAAATGACATGTACGAAGATCTGAGCAAGGCTGAAAAACCTCATGAACCCTCCAAATCGCACAAGTCCAAATCTTATATCTTCGGAACCGGCACGAGGCCAGTTAGATCCTCAAGAGTCCTCAACACCTAGTGAAGATGATACTGAAGTTGGTGAGTACTGTTTTGACTGGGAGGCAGATAAAACTGAATCTAGAACCACAAAAAAGGTTATCGGAACATTAGAGTCTCTGATGTGCAATTCCAGAAGTCTTTTCCCAACCTCCCGGGATCCCGATGCCCTCGCAAGCTCTTCATCTCCACACTAACACCAAAATATTTGAACGACCTTTACGACACAATTCCTCGTGCTTATCCCAATAACTGGCCGGATATTAAGAACAGAGACCCAGTCCAAGCTTGGAACTAATTAAATAAACCAGACAGTAATTAACTACTTAAATTCTGAGTACAGAGATCAAGGTATTGATGTTCATGAAGACAATACAGCTGTGGATTCTGTTAACATATATTCCTTGAAAAAAGAAATAAAGGATACAATAGCTAGTGAAATGGAGAAACATCTACAAGATATATCTGAACCGACATCGAGCCTCAAAGGACTACCCACCAAGAATTTACTCTCTCCTAATAATGAAATATCATCCATTCTATCACGAGTAGAAGAGCTCTTGAGACAGACAAGTATGAATGTCAAAAATCTTGGAAAAGACATTAACCCACAGCCACCGCCATCCCTGCAGTTACCAGGGGTTTCTGGACTACCACAGTATAAGCCACAAACGGATAGTGAATCAACTCAGGTTACAACTTTGCATAAAGGTATATCTTATGAAGAGTTTAACTAAAGTAAAAAAAAAAAATGTAAAAATATATACAACAAGACTTTTGCTCTCGGCTCCGCCCGCGTGAATAGCTGTTCCAGGATAAAAGTCCCGCTTTATAATTTCCCGAGAAAAATTGTGGCCCATGTTACTCGCTGAAAATATTGCTTTATATCGGTGAAAGAATTTTTAAAATCGTCCCAGTAGTTTCTGAGCCTATTCAATACAAACAAAACAAATCTTTCCACTGTATAATATTAATATACATAAATACATTATTTTGTAATCAGTGCGTAAATTTTTGTTTTATTTTTTCTTTTCCGTCCTATGAACCACGTGGTTACTTGAGGGAACAACAGTTTTTTTGTATGTTTATTGTTTCATTTATATCCAGAGACATATGACAGATACACCTCTAAATGTTCGTGATCTCATACTTAAGGTCACGGTTTTAGCCCAAAAGGTTAAGCAGAGGCGCAATAGGGTATTTCTATTTTCCTATGTTTGATTTTGAACATTTTTCTATATGTAGCATATAAAATAAAAAAGAAGCCCTTCTGTGAACTGCATTTCGATTGGTTAAGAAATGAGGCAGTAATCCGTATTTCAAATATTGCAATGTGAACGAGTGGGCGAGTAGTGGGTATATCGCCCCAGCTCATTCTTTCGCACGCATCTTTATTCCCGATGACGTCCGGATCTCGTTTTGCGCCTCTTTTCTTGTTTCTTGACACTTAACCCCTTTTTTTTTACGTGGAGAAAGTGACTTATTACTACCGCCCAGCGTTCAAGGGGAACGACTGAGCGGTTATGTTGGGTTCACCGTGCCTTACGAGCCGACGTTGCCCGGAGAGATGGAAAACATCGGGCGACCGCCGGGCTGAGTCCCTAACCTATATACAACGCACAGCATACCAACCAAAACTCCGCGGTGGCCATCTTCTGCGCATCAGGGACGGCTGCGGGCTTCCTCCGACTCACGTCTAAGTTGTCGTCCGCAACCGCCCACCAAAATTCAAAGGTTTATAACTTGTTGATTCTTTACTGGATTTCAATCAATCTGTCTGTGTTAGGATTTATATGGGGTAAATATCTGATAAACGTAAGGAACGAAAATGAGTGAGCGATAGCCTATCAGTGCAACCACGTTTCGCCAACGTTATATCCGGGCCATGATACAGGTTGAAATCCTAATCGATTACATAAATATTAATTATGACTCTTAAACTATATATTGCCTCAGTAACGGACACGAGTCTCATCTACTTATAAAAGAATAAGATCTTTCATTGACCAAGCTGTCGTAATGCGGATCAGTACACTTCATACACCTTCGAAATTCATAATATGACATTTAAATAAAACTATTTTACGGATTTTACCGCGGTTTTTTTAATTTATATTTTCTCCCGACGTTTCGAAGGCTTTTCAGCACTTCGTGGTCACGGGGCGGACTTAGGTGTAGTTGGTCCGAAAAGTTAATGTTACAAATCTACCTTCAATCAGTGTTGGGCAAATTTTAATCGCAAGAACAATTAAAGATTAACGATTAATTAATTGGTAAATATAAACACAACTAACAATTAATCAATTGTAATTGTGAAAAATTACAATTAACAATTATTTAATTGTTAACTGTATTAATAACAATTAAAAATTAATTTATTTTCAATTGCTTTGTTAATTTTAATTAAAAATAATAATTATAAAAATACTGCTGCATAATATAAAGCCGGTATATATATATAAATATACAATATACCCGTGTGGTTGCGGGTAGTAGAATAGTGCCCCCCCCATATTTTCATATAGTTAAATAAATATGTTGGCAACAAATAAAAGACCGATCCCAATAGTAATCAATACCTTTAATCAAACATGATTAGATAGACAATAACGAATATAATAAAGAGACTAGTTCACGCGGCGAGCAAGCAATGAGCACTGAACGAACGACGCCCCGCGCCCGGCGCGAGAGTGATGGAGACGAAGATTGTATACGAGACGTGTATGAGAGCGAGAGGTGAGAGCAATATACTAGGTCTGGCCGACAAAATGAACACGTTACGACTTCAAATGTTTTTGTAGTATTACCTACGCTGTAGAAATATTTATCAATGCTGTTGCATTGTTATGCATAAAAATAAACACATATTGAAAGGAAATATTCATTTCTTTATCTACTAGCAGTTTTTTTTTATTTAGAAAGAAAGATTTAAGAAAAATAAGCTATACTTACAGTCTTTGACCACTTTTTTATTCGTCTAAAGTCTAATACTTATAGGTTAATTTTCCTTAATCTTTACTAATTTGATTTTGATACATAAAGTTAATTGTTAGTTTTAATTGTTTCATAAAACAACTAAAAAAGTTAATTGGAATTATTTTAATTGCGAGTTACAATTCACACACGTTAATCAAATTAATTTAATTGCAAGATGCAATTAAAAGTTCAATTGCGATTAATTTAATTGTAATTAATACAATTGCAATTACTTTTTAGTCAATTAACAAGATAATTGACAAATTAATTGATTAATGCCCAACACTGCCTTCAATTTACAATTATTCAATAAAAAGGTGTTAGTCATTGTTTCCGGTCCGGTCTACGCAGTAAGAGCGCATAATGTCTTGAAGTCTGGCAGCAGGTCTTTTGGGGCCCGATTTAATTAGGGTCCCAGGCTTGTGCAAGTTTCCAACCATCTCCTCTATTGAAATTGGGATGTTTTTTAATTTCAATAGCCTCGCGAATCATCCTACGCAGGCATCGCTGTTCTTTGGCAAAGATTTGTACCTTGTCGAATCGAAGGTAATGGTTGGAGCCTTCTTCCGAGTGTTCAGCTACTGTAGGCTTCGTAGAGCGTCGGTGTTTAACGTCAGCTATATGTTCTTTTACGCGGGTCCCTATATGTCTTTTTGTTTGTCCGATATAAGAGAGGGCACAGTCACAATCTATCTTGTATACGCCCGGTTCTTGTAGAGGTACATGGCACTTGACAGGTGGTAAAAATTGACTTATCTTCTTAGGCGGCTTAAAATAAGTTTTTATGGAAGCACGCTTCAGGACGTAGCCAATCTTGTCGGTGACTCCTCTTACATAAGGTAATACAACTGGGACACGATCATAATATGAACTCTTTTCTCACAAATTATCCTTGAACTTAAAAACAATCAATACTTCCTACTTCTAGGCTCTACTACGAACAGGCTGTAGGTTTAGGGTTTAGTCCACTTAGCTCGAACGATCATATCGATTCAATATATAATACATAAATTTTCTTGAAAATAAATGACGAGTCGAGCATGCCCTCGCTGGATGATATGACACGAACGGTCATAAATAGGAACACCATCCAGAACTTAGAATTAAAAGTACGACATGATAATAAATTCTCATGTAAATTGAATAAGACAAATGTGCACTATGACAGCCTACAACTGTGTCATAGACGAGGCAATGCATAATATTAGTTTGTATTGGCAAATATATCTACTGACCTAAATTATCTCCTTGATTTGTCCACATCATGGACAAATATTGTTATGTAGAGTGGGTGAAAACAGAAGCGTAAAGCGGCGATAGCCTAGTTGGAAGTGGAACGGACTGCCGAGACGAATATCCGCAGGTTCAAAACCCAAGGGTCTCTGACTTCTAAAAAGTTTTGTGTATTTTTTGTTTATTATCGCTCGCTTTAACGGTGAAGGAGAAAGATCTCTATAAGAATTTCGAACGTATATGAAGTCTGCCAACCCGCACTAGGCCAGCGTTGTGGACTAAAGCCTAAACCCTCTCAGTAGTAGAAGAGGCCCGTGCTCAGCACTGGACAGTATATGTATAATACAGGGCTGGTATGGTAAGCTGGTGGTGGAGTGGGTGATCCTAGATGCGAATCCCAGGTCAGCCATTTTGTATGGGTTTTGAATACATGCCCGATACCGGATCAACTATAGGAGGGTGACGATAAAAAGACGGCTGTTTGAAAAATCTAAACTAAATATTTTTGTACTATGCTTGAAACAGTGTTGCATCCACCCCAGTAGGATGAGGGTAGATAGAAGTAGTGTCATCTAAATCATCAATATCCCAATTACGACGAAAAACACATATTATATACACTCACGCCTTTTGTCCCCCAAGGGGTAGGCAGAGGCGCAACTAGTGCACCCACTTTTCGTCACTATTCCGTCCCATGATGTGATAGGGGGCGAGCCTATCGCTATATCGGGCACAAATTCCAGACTCCGAGCTGATACTGAATAGAAAAATTCAATATCACTTTGCCCGACCCGGGAATCGAACCCGAGACCTCAGCATTGCAGTCGTACCATAATACAACTACGCCACCGAGGCAGTCGACACGAAAAACACATTGTCGAACAATTAATTCGATATAAACTTTTTATTCCAGATTGCAAAATGGAGTTTAAAGAATCTTTTAACGGAAAACAAATATTGTTTGTGAATAACTACACTTTCTACGAAAGGCGTGGGTGGAAGGGAGGACATAGGTGGACCTGCACCAACAACAAGACCTGCAGAGCCTACTTACTGTTGACGGATGACATGATCGTCGTTAATAAAAACCTCATCCACTGTCATAACCCACCCGTTTATCATAGAACTAAAAGCGGGAAATACGTTAAAGTTTGATGTAATATAGTATACTATATTTACTATATATTTTAGTATTTACAAAAATAAAGTAGCTTTATTTTAGTATTAATATATTTCTATTATTTTTTGTGGATTTATCGACTCTGAATACAAACTTATACGTTTAAAAGCAAATTGGAGTTGAATTTTCTACAAATTGTATGGAAAAAGTGAGTAAAAATTACACACTTATTCCATTCAATTAACAGCCATCATTTTTTATATATGGTTAGATATTGTCTTATTAAGTTTCCTCGTTCGTATTATATATCGGGGATTGTTCCTACTGGGGAAACCAAGTTAAAAAAGCGCCGAGTACACTACCTCAGAGGTGGTGTAGGAATATGTGCATAAAAAGGAAAATACGACTTTCCTACGGTTTGAAATCGCGATAATTTGAGAACGGTGCTTTGTAAGAAAAAAGTACTAATACCTTTTTGTAGAGAATTTTACGATCTACAAACTTCCCTAATTCATTTTCCGATAACTCACCATTTTAATGATATACGCAAAAAAGAAAAATTAGACACCTTTAGCCTCGAATAAAAAACAACGCACATGCGGGATCGATGGGGACTTTTGACATAGCATTTGTAATATCGTATTTAAGGTGTGTACAAAAATCCAGCTTGTTAGGAATTAATGCAAACTCGAATGTTTAATTTGACCGGACTACTTCAAAATTTTTTTTTGCATTAATTGCCTATTTTCCGCTATTTTTTTTCGAATCTTTGGATGCAGATATTAATATCTTAAGAAATTATGGTCTTCTGAGATAGTCTCCTTGTAGCTGTAGCGGTTGAGAAAGCTGCCATTACAGCCCCTTCTCAGAAATCCATCCAGTATATTATAATTATTTATCATTACTACAGAGCTCCGATAGTCTACTTGGGAGTAAAACGGACTGCCGAGACGAATGTCCGCAGGTTCAAAACCCAAGGGCACACACCTCTGATTTTTTAGAAAGTTATGTGTGTATTCTTTGTGAATTATCACTAGCTTTAGCGGTGAAGGAAAGCATCGTGAGGAATCTTCTAAAACCCTGCACATCTGAGAAGTTCTGTGTAATAATTTCGAAAGTAAGTGCAGTCTGTCAACCGACACTTGGCCAGCGTGGAGGACTAAGGCCTCTAAAACCCTCTCAGTAGTAGAGGCCCTTGCTCAGCAGTGGTCAGTACATAATACAGGGCTGATATGGTATGGTATCATTACTTGGCGAGTCTATTATCACGTCGTAGGCAAACTTTCAACTTTAATGGATTTAAAATGTTTATATTCTAGGAAATTGTAGGTAAAAATATCAATCCCCTGGCTACACTCGCGCTATAATATAGGGGACCGTTCTATTTCATTTCTATTTTAGGTATCAGCAAGTCTAACTTAGCATATTACGTTGCATTGGTAATTGTAATTTATTATACTCAAAATATTGTCTTGCAGGCAATAATACAAAATTCCGACCAAAAAAAGACCGTCGCAAAACAAGGGAAGAAAAATTAGACCAAAAAAGAATAGCTGAACGTTTAAGATATCAACGACTTAAAAATGATCCTCAAACAAGAGAAGAAATGAGAGAAAAAGAACGAAGAAGATATCAAATGAAGAAAGAAAAAGGCTTAAAAAAATTAGTTAAGGACATGAGTCGTCGTGAGCACAAGGCTGCAAAAGAATATTGGAGAAAGCATAGTGCTACGTATCGCAAAAAGATAAAAGATTCACAAAAAAACACAAATCCTCCACTTTTTTAATTATTATTAACTAGCAACCCGTCCCGGCTTCGCCTCGGTGGCAGAACACAACATGTTTACTTTCTTTTCTACCGTAATATTTATTTGCTTTAGCGCGCTTTATTTTCTGGGACAAAAGTATGGGATGCATGGTGTCAATTGTTATAAATATTTTATTGACAGATAATATGAGTATAAGGATTATCATTTTGATATCTTTAAAATAAAAACTTAAAAAGCAACCCACGTTTTTTTACAATAAAATACATTTTACAAACAAACTAATTTATTTTCTATTTTTTAGTTGGATTTTCTATGAAACGTGTGTTTTAGTTTTTGAAACTATTATTTTTTTATCACAAGTTATGACAAATATTCGTTTTCAATAGGTATTATGATTATTGCCTGAGTTAAAAAATATAATGATACTAAAATAAAGTTACTTTATTTTTAAAATAACAATATTAGTGAACTACGTGTCTAGGCAACTTGTAACTGTTGCAATCAGCCCTGTTTAATATGCTGCCCACTGCTGAGCACGGGCCTTCTGTAGAGAAAGGTAGTACTTAGTCCACCACGCTGGCCTGATCCATGTTGGCAGGCTTCACATACCCTTGATATTCTTGTGGAGAATTCTCAGCTATGTAGGCTTCCTCACGATAGTTTCCTTCACCGTTAAAGCGAACGATGATTGATAAACAATACACACGTAACTTCGAGAAGTCAGATGTGTGTGCCTTGGGTTTTAAACCTCCGAACATTGTCTCGGCATACCGTTCCATTGCCAACGGCTATTGTCCACTAACTAGTTATAACTGTTGAGCTTTTTTTATTGTTTTAAGTGATAAAAATATGCACGGGTTGTCCCAAAAAGTGACCTTTTTTATACGAACACGGCAGTGTGACCTTTTTTATACGAACACGGCAGTGTGACCTTTTGCACCTGATGGTAAGCGGAGAGGTCCAGATAGTGTTGACTAACCAGCGATTGTTATCCCTCATCAGTCGACACAATTATGCCGGCCTGTTTGAACCGCATATATACAGGCTGATCCCGAAACGCGGCACATCACGTGGACCACTATTGCTGGTTTTAACACCTTATATACGTTGGTGGCTACCCGATCGGTTACATTATATATTATAATAAGCAAGTGACAATAAAAAGCCTTAGGAGGAACAGATGGTCCACCGGCTCTGAGACTCTTTTGAACATATACACTACATATACGCTCACGCCTTTTATCCCCGTAGGGGTAGGTAGAGACGCAACTAGGGCACCCACTTTTCGTCGTTATGCCGTCCCATGATGTGATAGGGGGCGAGCCTATCGCCATATCGGGCACAAATTCTAGACTCCGAGCTGATATTGAATAGAAAAACTCAATATCACTTTGCCCGACCCGGAGATCGAACCCGAGATCTCAGCATTGCAATCGTACCATAATACAACTATGCCACCGAGGCAGTCCTTTCCTTTGAGCATTTTTCACTATTTCTCTTAGTTTCGGATTTCCCTCTCCACGCCTTTTTGAAAAATTCACTCTGTATATAATTTAATGATTAATTCATTTAGGTATAGTAAGGTATACCCAGCAATGTTGCGCAATATTGACTATTATAATTCCTATATATTGTCTCATCATCATCATCTTCAGCCACGCGACGTCCACTGCTGAACATAGGCCTCCCCCAAAGATTTCCAGATGGACCTGTCAACAGCGGCCTGCATCCAGCGCGTTCCTGCGATTTTTATTAAGTCTATCCACATCTATCCACCCTGCAGGTGGACGGCCGACACTTTTTTTTTTATTTTTTATACGGCCATCTTCGGCGCATTAGGGACGGCTGCGGGCTTCTCCGACTCGCGTCTAAGTTGTCGTCCGCAACCGCCCCTGGCGCTTGCCAGTACGTGGCCTCCACTCGAGAACTTTTTTGCCCCATCTTCCGTCAGTTCATCGAACTATATATAGTCTGTCTTGCAGGAAATACTCACAAATGCCACCCAATAAAAAATAAACGAAAAACAAAGGAAGAAATATTAGAACAAAAACGTATAAATGAACGTTTAAGATATGAACGACTTATAAGCGATCCTCAAAAACGAGAAGAGTTGAGAGAAAAACAACGCCGGAAATATCAAATGGGGAAGGAAAAAGGCTTATATAAATTAGTTAAGGACATGAGTCGTCGTGAGCATAAGGAAGCAAAAAAAATTTGGAGAAGGAATAGTGCTACGTATTACGCAAAGAAGAAAAAAAAGAAAAATGTTGCAGATACGATATTAAGTACATGATTGTAGCAAGTCACTATTGAAGATTGAGTATTTCAAAGAGTTAGAGCCGATTTCAACACATGTTGATAAAATCCCCATTCGGAACTTATCCGCCATATAAACTAAAATTTTTGGTGTCACCGGTCTCAAATAGAAATATCTGGTAGAAAAGGCACTAGTAAGTTGATTTATTTGTTAGATAGCGTAAAATGTTACATAGTTATTTGGAGCAATATCAGGATCCGGTGTAACTGGCCCTAAATATCAAATAAAACAAATATAACAATTCACAATCCCCCGCCATACCATTTTGATAAATTATAAGTTTTATGACAAATATTCATTTACAATATTGTTGCCTAAGTAAAACATATAAATAATACTAGAATACAGTTACAAAATTCATTATAATATGACGTTTTATTTATTTAGAAAGTGTTGATTTATTTGTAGGTATAATACAGGTTTTAAAGTTTTAACAAATAAAAACTTCGGTTAATAATTTTTGATGAAAATGTGTTTTTTCATTCATATAAACATTTCCCTGCATTATATAGATAACAGTTCCCTGTCATGATGTTGCATAAAATTTTCCGTGAGTCACAAACGAAGAGGATGTTGTGTCAGCTTTTTGTTAATTTATTTTACTTATTTAAATGCCTTTCATTGCATTTGCCAACATATTTTCTTAATATTGTAAGACGTTTGATGCTTGGCAGTGTTGGGCATTAATCAATTAATTTGTCAATTATCTCGTTAATTGACTAAAAAAGTAATTGCAATTAAATTAATTACAATTAAATTAATCGCAATTGAACTTTTAATTGCATCTTGCAATTAAATTAATTTGATTAACGTGTGTTAATTGTAACTCGCAATTAAAATAATTCCAATTAGCTTTTTTAATTGTTTTATGAAACAATTAAAACTAACAATTAACTTTATGTATCAAAATCAAATTAGTAAAGATTAAGGAGAATTAAACTATAAGTATTGGACTTTAGACGAATAAAAAAGTGGTCAAAGGCTCTAAGTATAGCTTATTTTTCCTAAATCTTTCTTTCTAAATAAAAAAAACTGCTAGTAGATAAAAAAATGAATATTTCCTTTCAATATGTGTTTATTTTTATGCATAACAATGCAACAGCATTGATAAATATTTCTACAGCGTAGGTATTTTACATTTTTTTGCTGAGGAATGCCAACATATGCAACTTCTCAATAGATATTTTGAGATAAAAAGTATTTTTATTAAATACAACACACCTTTGCCATCATCAGCTGACAAATCTGCCAAAGAGTCACAAACTGTCAGACAGCATGTTCGAGAAGAGAGTGGTACTGAAGTGTAATTTAAATTATTACAAGAAGTTTTAAATCGTTATTGTCTATCTAATCATGTTTGATTAACCCCTGGAATGCCGGGCTCAGTTTGCGTAAAAAATGCTTTCGTGCCGCCCATACATTTGAAAAATCGGATTTTAGGTGTAAAGGAGGTTCCAATTTATACACCATAAAATTCTTTTAGTACGAATTTTGAAATTATTTATTTACTTATTTATTATGGATCAATGGTCACTAAAATATTCAGAAACATTGTGAGATTTGGCATAGACGGCCGCCATTTTGAATTTCTTCGTTTTAAGGCCAATTGACTTCAAAATAGATATCTGGGCAGACCTTTAGGTACAGAAGACGGATCCAATGTTAGAATGGAAAAAAGTGGCCGCCATTTTGAATTTCTTTGTTTTAAGGCCAATCGACCTCAAAATCGATATTTGGGCAAGCCTTTAGGTACAGAAGACGGATCCAATGTTTGAGGTCGATTGGTCTTAAAACAAAGAAATTCAAAATGGTGGCCACTTTTTCCAATTCTAACATTGGATCCGTCTTTTATACATACAGCCTTGCCCAGATATCGATTTTGAGGTCGATTGGTCTTAAAACAAAGAAATTCAAAATGGCGGTCACTTTTTTCAATTCTAACATTGGATCCGTCTTTTATACATACAGCATTGCCCATATATCGATTTTGAGGTCGATTGGTCTTAAAACAAAGAAAATCAAAATGGCGGCCACTTTTTTCAATTATAACATTGGAACCATCTTCTGTACCTAAAGGCCTGCCCAGATATCGATTTTGAGGTCGATTGGCCTTAAAACAAAGAAATTCAAAATGGCGACCACTTTTTTCAATTCTAACATTGGAGCCGTCTTTTGTACTTAAATCCATGTCCAGGTATCGATTTTGAGGTCAATCGGCCTCAAAACAAAGAAGTTCAAAATGGCGGCCACTTTTCTCAATTCTCATATATGATTAAGATTTGCATCCAATGGAAACAAAAAATAAGCTCAAAAGAAACCACCTGTAGATGTTCAGTTTTCATACATTTTGCAGAAATCGGCCCGAGCGTGGATCCACGCTCCCGGCAGAGTTTGAACACTTTTTTTGAGCGTGGATCCACGCTCCCGGCACGCGAGGGCTTAAAGTTATTGATTATTATTGTGATCGGTCTTTTATGTGTTGCCTACATATTTATTTAACTATATGAAAATATGGGGGGGGGCACTATTCTACTACCCGCAACCACACGGGTATACTGTATATTTATATATACCGGCTTTATATTATGCAGCAGTATTTTTTTAATTGTAATTTTTAATTAAAATTAACTAAGCAATTGAAAATTAATTAATTGTTAATTGCTATTAATACAGTTAACAATTAAATAATTGTTAATTGTAAGTTTTCACAATTACAATTGATTAATTGTTAATTGTAAGTTTTCACAATTACAATTGATTAATTGTTAATCTTTAATTGTTCTTGCGATTAAAATTTGCCCAACACTGATGCTTGGCACAGTGTTATATGGACCAGTTTCCAATTAGTAGAGAAACATCCATCTTATGACAGTATAGTTGGATATAACCCACAGTTTAGTAATTAGGCATGAATTTATTTAAAGAATTTTCTTATTTAAAGAACTAAAGTACCCTTGATGATCCTATTAAATGTTCAGAACAATTCAACTTCCTTTCAACATAACTAATTTGAGTAGGTAAAACTCTAATGAAGGAACTCGCTCCAGCGAGTGTTCTTAGACCAAAATGATCGCGTAACTGATCTAGAAGCGGAGATAAAGGTATGAAAAAATAAGAAATGTCTAAAGGGAAATCGCGTTTCGTTATTTCTAATGTGTGATGACTATACCTAAAACATAAAAGCTACATCGAATGTGATATACCTTTCTTCGACACTATAGTATGTGCTACAGAGGATAACACTCTCGTGTACCCGGAGCATGGGCACCGGGGCGATGACAGTGAGTCGATTTTTCAATAATGCACGCACGCGCTTTAAGTAGAGTTAAGCTACAAAGGTACAGGTGAAATAAATGAATATTCTCTTCCAGTGAATATATTCATGACCGCTCGCGGGAAGGAGAGGCTGGTCTACCACAACTTCACGTATTACAAGCAGAGTAGGACAAAGAACGGGTTCAGATGGGGCTGCACGAAGAATAGATGGCACAAGTGCAAGGCGTACCTCCACTTGGCTGATGATATGACGATCGTTAGGAGTAATATGGACCACACTCACAGTCCTTTCGGCACTCCAGTGAAGAAGAGAGAGAGTTAGATATAGTTGGCGCTATAAAATGTAATAGATAAGGGTACTCCTACGCGAAATTTCATTATAAAGCAATTGATTTAATTTCGTAGCCACAGTTTGTTTCACCATACTGAGATAGAGAAATTTAGCCACATATCTACAGCTGTACTGTACTGCTATTTGTATTCAATTTCTAATATATACAGCATTCGCTTGGTCTATTGGTGCTGTGATGGATTTTGTTAAGGTTTGCTGATCCAAGAATTTATCATGAAAGTTATTGCCGTTAATGCGAATTAATTTATTTTTAGTTTGCCAAATTAACCATATTTTGCATGGCTCTGACTATTGATTAAGATCCTTAATTTCTGTTTGTAAAAGAAGACTTTCAGCGTAGTCTAACACTTCTAGTCATTACTTTAAGTTATTAATTTTATACACTGTCAAGCACTCTATGCAGTTTAGCGAAGAAATAGCTAATAGATTTATATCGTCTTTTGTAAGATTTTGACTCTCCAGGCTTAGGCTGAAATCATTAAAGCCTACTTTTACTTAGTTTGAGTGTGAGAGATTACAATCAACGAAAATTGCTTGTGTCGTGCTCTTCTATTTAAACTTTCCGAGCATTATGAGAAACAAAAATATTCCGCGTTTGCAAAACAGAAAACTCTTTATTATCAACTATGGCTTTTTTGTGTTAGTGGTCTTTACAGGTTTCAGCCTAATTAGGAAGCCATTTGACGTCGTCGTTAGCTGTGCTATTCTTATTTTACGATGACCAATCAATGCTACTGTAATCTTTAGAATTATAAAACGTAAGTATTTTGTCCCAAACCTGTGATCCGTCATGAATATCTTATTAAATTATAGTTATCACTTATACACCCATAGAGCTTAGTATAATAGTTATTGTAATATAAGTGACTATAGAATTTTGGATAATATCCATTCCTGGGCTTTCTCTACATAATATGCATATTAACATAAATCTTGCTGTGTTTGCTTCTTTTTACTGTATATCTTTTTTAAATTCACAATTGGGCTTAGTATTCTCTTTTTCGTCATATTTTTAATTTACTTACCAAACCAGCAGTTAAAAGTTATTCATTGTTGAAAATAATTTATTTCAACACTTTGTTGTAGTAATGCATTGGTGACCCATTTGGCTCCTATCCAATCTTCTGTTAGAATGTTTGCCAAATAACGATCGACATAATCCGTCACTAGTACAGATATTGCAGATTTTCATTTTATGCCATTTCTAGACAAATATCCCGATGACTTGCAATGTCTGTCTAGGAGTTTGATCATTTGTCGACAAATCAAAAATACAAAAAATAAAACCGAACCATCAGGTAAAAACAGGCATAAAGTAGATGAATATTAGGTATTCTAGAAAAAGTGATGATTTAAATAAAATATGTTTTAATTGTAAATAAAAGTGTGAACTACAGTATGTTAGAGAGGCCTATTGTATCTAGCATGTTTCCACTGAGATAGAGTATTGTAAGTAGGCAATTTTATAATTTTAGCCTAATGTAATTTATCACCTATATTAATCACAATATTTTTTCATCTAGTCATTTGTTAGTCTTAATATTTAAATCTAAATTACATTCCAGGTTTAATTATTCTGTGATAATGGTTTATATTAAAAATGTTATCCAATTGAATTTTGCACAAAATTGAAAAACGCAATTATGTATGATTTTTCTAAATGTATTTTTTATTATATTAAATATCTTTGTATTATTTTACGAAAACTATTAAAATGTAATAAAAATGATTAAATTGAACGTTAATATAAATTGATTCAAAGCGTAACCTTATGTAGACTTATATTGTATTTTGTTTTAATTCATGAATACAGCAATTATTATCAACCTCAGTTTATAAAATATGATCTCGTTATTTTGAAATATACAACATTTATTTAACACCTTACAATGCCTATCATTTGAATCCATGTCCGCAACTGTCATATATAACATACACAAGTCTTACCTGGATAAGTTGAGAGCTGGATCGATAGAGACCAATGACCAGTCCCTCTAGCAGGAATTTACGCCTATCGTATAATATTAGTAACGTATTCGTATCGAGTAAGTTAACGTTTACGTATTTGTTTAGCAAAACGTCAAAAAAGAGATTCGTACTGACAATTCCCGTACATCTTAAGTTGACCGTTACCATGGTTACACCTTTAGGTACTATTCGATGTTTACACGCGCGCAGTACTCATGCAATACAAAAAATTACTTAAACGAAACCATTACTATACGATTGCGCGGATATTCGTGCTCGGGGTACCGTCCTGTGGGATACAGTGATATTCTTTGTCGATTAAACTGTTAGAAAGGATTTAGCCTATCAATAGCAACCCTATCTGGAATATTTATAACAATTAAAATATTTTTCAAGTAGCTTTTCATTCTAATAATCGTTACGTCAATTCCTAGTGGGAGTGCCGGTAGATGGGTATTGTAAGGTTGATTAATGGCGGACGATACACAGTGTAATAATATTAAAACAATAATGATTAAATAAAAAGCCCCATTACGTGAAAGGGATCATTTAGACATGAAACTACCCTTTTACTCTGGTTAATACTACATTAAGTTTTACTCAAAACTATTGTTTTGCAGCGTTTTTCATCACATTAGTCAGAGGGCCTAAACTCTTAATGATAAATGACTATACATTCTTCAAGAGTGGGAGGATAGGCGCTGGCGGCGCTAGATACAGCTGTTCCAACGCCTTCAGAAAAGGCTGTAAAGCATACGTGCACCTCAGCGCTGATAACGTCATCACGACAGCTGTGACGGATCACAACCACGACCCAATAAAGTACGTAAAGACTAAAGATGGGAGGTATATTAAGGTGTAAATTAGTTTGGCAGTATAGCGCATACACCAGCTAGTTCATATGTAAATAAATATGTACCTTCTTTTTAAATAGTTTAGGGTTCTTTTCTTTGTTATTTTTCTTAGTAGTTATAATTGTGTATTATTGTGGGAATCACATAATTACACCGTGAAATAATTCAAATGCTAATTTCATGAAGAAGCAATTAGGCTAGGCGACGTAACTATGCCGACCGTACAGGAACGTAGGTACCTCGTGCCCGACATTTTTTTTTATAGTATTGAAATAATTTGTCAGAAATTTATTTGTGTTATTTATTAAGGTCCCCCACCTTGAAATTGTGCTTAATTCTAGGGGACCGCGTACTGAAAAAGGTTAAGGAATGCTGATTTATAGTGTTTGTTTACTCTTTTTTTTTACCGAACTAGAGTCTGCTAAGTAATATGATTTTTATTTTGATTTTGGAAATTTAATTGTAAATATCCAATTGCATTGTAACTGGTTTCTAAATGAATGAATAAATTAAGAAATAGATATTATCTAACATTTCTGGAACTTGTGATTAACACACTATACAGGGTCATTTTGTAATCGAATACATAAATTTAACTGCGATAAAATCAATTTGAAAGAAACACCATGCAGTTAATTAATTTAACCATAAGTGTAAAATAAAGAAGTACATTTTTCAAACAAAATAAAGAACAAAAAAGGTCTTTTAATTTAAGACATCCTATTGCCACTACTAGTATACGAGAGATCGTCGGAGCGTCAACATCGCACTGAGGTCTGTGTGTTTCATTGATAATATGCTCACGCACACGCGAACAAGAGATGCACACACGGAGCGCAACGATAAGCTGTCACATCGCGCCATCGTAACCAAGAAGCTTTATTCCAAACCGAAAAGATGAGGTCGCTATTATTACCAATGCTTCTGTGTCAGGTCACATAGGTCAATCTAAACAACAGTCACTTACTAGATTCTGTCAGAGCCAGTTATGTCTCCTTTAGAAGACTGAAATCATTGAGGCATCTTCGATAATGGTCACAGTCCGTACACCGCACGTAGCTTATCAAAAAGCCTCACAACCCTAAGATTCTATCAACTATCACACGATACATCAGCAAGAATCGCACGCTCAAGCCGTCAAATTCGTCGATCGATTTCGTGGAACCGACTATGATGCTACCGTTATGATACGAGTGTCAACGAGGTTCTTGAAGATTGGAATTTTAAACATTTACTCAGTAATCCCTAAAAGTACAAAAGACATTTCAACGAGCTTCAAGGAAACATTAACACTTTATTCACGAGCTTTGTAAATGTAAATCATAGTTTACCACAACAGAAACTTAAAAATTAACACAATAGAATAATAATTACAATTAGAGAACATTTGATCGTGTGCGCATAAAAGCCGACAAAGGACTACTAAACTAATAGGTTTTTACCTACACATACATGGCTCGCGTCTCCCGAAGCGATGTCAGAGGCAAGGTCACTCGGATCGATACAAAATGATTTAATAATAAAATTACAATAGGTACCGGTAAGTACATAGGGAGCATCGGCCTAACATTCAGTACGTAAAACGACATACGCCACGTCGTGTTGCTGCCGGGCGACTGGCGGGCAACGCGCGCGCAGGCCCCCGCGCCCCACGGCGCATGCGCCTGGAGGAGCCAGTGCGGGGCCATATTTTAGGCCGCGCGGGATAGGCATAAAGTCCACGAATCCCGGACCGCGAATCTCGATGTATTTCGACACGTTACACATTTTGATAAATATCACTTGTACTTATTGCTATTACCTGGAATTGTCGTAATTTACTAGTAGGGTAAAAAACGTTTAATTTTTACCACTTCATAGAATACACGCACACTTTTGTCAAGAATAAGTAACATTTACGTACGTATTGGAAGCTTTAGTATTTAACTAAAGCTTCCAATAGTGAGTAATGACTGAACTTAATTTAAGATAACCAGGATATTAAATTGACTAATAACCAAAATTATTGTAAGTAGGTAAAACATAGGTATTTAGAAGGATTTTTGTGCACTTGGTCGAGTCACTTTATAAGTGGTTAGTAAATAACGCCAGTTTTAGGTATTATTACTCAGGCAGGAACTATTAAAAATTACGATTGTTATTGCGGTGCGGAGATACTGGGGTAATCTGTCAGAGATGTCCGGGAATAAACCCATATTTCGCCCAAATGTCCGGGATTCTTGCCGTGTTTGTCCGGCGTCAGCAATTTAGGTAATGGCAGCCCTATACAAAGAACATGCCGACAAGTGCGCCGTGCGCCCGCTGGCGCGCGCGATCGTTGGCCCCGCCAGCTGATGTTCGTGTTACACGTGCTCCCACAGGGATACCAAGCTTTGGTACTATTACCTTATTCTGCAATATCTTGCAATTTTAGTTTTACATTGTTCTATGCTATTTTAACCGTACCACAATGCATATTGAAATTAAATGATGTTAGAGCTCTGGCATGCTTTATTGCTTAAAGTAATGTTATTTTTACAATACAAAGATATTGCTGCGTATTCATTTAAGTAGACTTTACATTAGCATAATTACCCTAGTTATTTTATTATTTAATGCATTTATTTAAGTGTGTTAGAAATCCATGTAATAAATAAACTTATATCCGATTTTTTGAAAAGCTGTGTCATTTTAGCAAACTTGTCGGTTAAAATGTTTATACTGGCAACACAGCGTGTTTGAGTGCGTGTTTGTAATGAATGGCGTGCGAAAGAGACATAACATGTTGGTATCTGCACGTTAGTTTCAATGTGTTAGTAACAAGATCAACGACTCTGACGCGATACAAAATGTAGCTAGAGATTAGAAGGTACAGAAGGCATAATAAGGCCTTTGGTAGTATAAAGTATTTACGTAAACCTATTTTAGGCACGACGTCCAGAAATATTGATGTTAAAATTAAAATGAACGTTGAAATATCATACGGAATCTAAAAAATATGATATCAATAGATTAAAATCCTGTAACTTTTTTAATAACCCGACTGCGAGTTTTTTTTTTTTTTTTTTTTTGAGTTGTTTAGTACCTACCTATTTCGGTAGGTAAACTTATTTATTCACGAAAACATAGTTTATTATTAAAGAATTAATACTTTTCTTTACAGCATAACACTTAAAAAATAATTAGTTCCTTTTCATACAATAACATGACAATTTTTTATTTCATGTTGATATTTATAACGTACTAGCTTTTGCCCGCGGCTCCGCCCGCGTTAAAAAGTTTTTCCGGGATAAAAGTCCTGCTTTATGTTTTCCCGGGATAAAAAGTAGCTTATGTGTTAATCCAGGACATGATGTACCCGTGTGCCAAATTTCATCGAAATCCGTTCAGTAGTTTTTGCGTGAAAGAGGAACAAACATCCATACATCCAAACATCCATACATTCTTACAAACTTTCGCCTTTATAATATTAGTAGGATTCCTGCTTGAATTTCAATATAAAAAAACTATCGCAAATGTGTATAATATAGAAATTTAACTTAACATTTATAATTGTTCGCGATTCAATTTCACTTTTGTTGAGTTTCAGAACGCGATATTAGATCTTCTAACGCGCACGCGAATTTGAACTTTATGCAGCGGTAATAAATTACACCATTTTATTTAGAAAACGTTTGTATGGGAAATAGAAAAATGCTGTTTTGAGGATTTTCCCGGCAATTATTTGAATTTTTCCCACCTTTTAAACCTTCCCTAGACCTTCACGAATAATTCAAGACCAAGATAAGATAAATCCGTTCAGCCGTTCTCGAGTTTTAGCGAGACTAACGAACAGCAATTGATTTTTATATATATAGATTAGTTAGGGAGTAGGGACTGCTCTAGTAGCAATTTAATTATTTTATTTCAAATTCCACGTCTCAAGCGGTACTGCTGCAGCTATGTGAGTGAATGTATTGCAAGTGAATTTGTGAGTTGCCCTTCTTAATCCTATAGGTTTTGTAATAACATCGTCAGCTGTGACGTGATTCACTGAATAAAGTCAAGCGCGCTAAAACACAGCGTGATCAAAAAACTATAAAACTATAATCGGGATTATTGGCGAAAGTATGCGTTACCCATGGATAATATTTTGCACGATGTTAGCAGAGGTCACGCTGAATATGTGGTTTCATTTAGTAACGCAATGTTGAAATGACACTGTATAAAAGCGACTGAATCTTGAATTAGTTATTCGGCGTTGATTTCAATATTCGTCGTAGGTTGAAATATGTACTCAACTTTTGGAGTGGCTTATGATTAATTTTCGGTATATTAATAGCAGTAAATTATGCACGAGATAATACTATTTAATAACGTTCGAAATTACATTTATATATTTGTTTCATGGATTAATAATCAAGCCCCGCTTATATATTTAGATGTATGGGGAAACCCTATATATATGGACACCGGTGTCCGTCGCGGGGCTTGACAGACTAGGTTTATTTGGTACGATATTTTGGGAGTGATGCAATAAAAATTAGAGAGGTTAAGTGTGTTGACATAATGCCAAATAATAAGATGATATAAGTACCTCCTTTTTTTGAAGTCGGTTAAAAAGGATCTTGGTAAGCAATTAATTACGTAATCAAATTATGTCTCAGGATATCGAGCGCAGTGGAATGCCACATAGAACTTTGTAACTCAACGTGCCGTATGGTTTGCTACTGTTTATGGCGAACGGCATGCTCGACTCGTCATTCTATGCCATAAAAAAAACCTGCAACAACTATAGCCTAGGCCATCACACACGGCAGCTACAATGTATATTACTGTGCATTACATTCCGATAAGAATAGCTTTATATTATAATGTACCTACCTAATGTATTTTTACATTTATTCCACTGGTATACGTTGCATTGACGCACTTGTATTGAGTTATGAATCTATATTTTCTTATAGGTTGTATCTTAATATAGAAAGATGTATTGAAATCTATTGTGCCAAATTCTATACACCTTTACTTTATAGCTGCCGTGTTTGATACGCTATCACCTTTACAGACGTGAAGACTCGTGTCAATATGTTAATGTAGAAATAGTAAGTAGATATAAGTCTGAGATTTCCTCTAAGTCACTTGACTTAGTAATGGATACTTATCCATTGCTATTATAGCATCCAAAAAATATAGTCCGCCCGTGACCACCAAGTGCTGAAAAGCCTACGAAACGTCGAGAGAAAATAAAATAAAAAATCCGCGATAAAATCCGTTATAATAGTTTAATTTCAATATCCAAAAAATTTAATTAGTGATATCAAACTTTAGTTCAATGCGCGTTGAAAGACGCTGAATTGATTTTTCCAAGTCGCCATAGGTTCGCGAAATTATGCAATCTCAGGGATATGTCTAATATTTACGTCTACTTATATAAAGCAGTTTCGATCTTAAACGTGTTGTTGCTAATACGTACATTAACGCGTGTACCTCTTCGGGGATAAAAGATGTCTGCGTTTGTGTGTGTGTTCGTCCAAATTTAGTCCAACGTTTTTGCACCAAGAAAGCTAAAAATATATGGGCAGTTGCGATTTTCGTAGATGTTTTGTTACTCTTCTTTTTTACGACATTAAACACACCAGCGGTTTTTATGTCATCATCATCAGCCACATGACGTCCACTGCTGAACATAGGCGTCCCCTAAGGCTTTTATGTACATTTAAGAAATTAAATGTATTGGAATTTAAAAACATACTGCGCCTGGAGATGATACAATATTTAAAAAAAGTTTTTTTTCGTTTAATATCGTCAACTCGGAGGTGAGACAAGTGACAATATACACAATGGCACCTATCTTTACTCAGTCAACTAGGCAATCTATACCCAGCGATGGCAAAGCAAAGCAAATATTCTGCCTAAAAGTAGGTACTGTTCATCACTTGGCAACGCTCAGCCAACGTGTATTGACGGCTTTAGAATTTTAAAATTAATCGTTAGGTAAGCATAATTTTACGCATAACAACTTCAATTAGGGCATATAATTAAAGACGTTATTCAAGTTTAAGGATTATAATTAATGACCGATTGTGATCTCTAATATGTATTTTATGAATTAAATCAATCTAATGAATGCCGTAATGATGTTTATTTAAAATTAAATATTACAATATCACCGGTAGCGAACGCCCATGGCATTAAATAAATTTAAAGAATCGTATATCGGATGTAAAAATATAATCAAATATATGGATGTATAATACATGTGTTTATTAAGAATTGCTGCGTGATTACGGACTTCACTTCAATTTAACTATTATTAAAAGAACAGAAGTTGCTCGAGAAGGTTTGATTTTTTAATCGTTTCTTTTTCTTGTATTTATATCGCTCTTGAAAAATATGTGATATACGTATATTTGTTAGACTGTTACATTTAAAATAGTTTATAAGACTTTATCATATACTACAAAGTAGATATTATTTTTAGCCCAGTTCATAACGACCGTGAAAGGCGTGCAGTTGCTGCTAATGAATGGCTACACATACAGCAGGAGCGGGCGGCTGCGACTCGGGGGCTATAGATTCGCCTGCTCCAATACAGTGTCAAGACACTGCAGGGCGCACATACACATGGACATACGTTTTGCCATAATCAAAGCGGATACCGTACACAATCATGCACCGCGAAGTTATTATGTGACGAATGAGGGCTTGTATTATATTAAAAAGAATAAGTTGGCGTAGATTTAACAGTGAGAAGAATTACGCTTGGTTGTAAGAGATTTAGGATAATACAGAAATAATAAAGCGCTGCATGGTACGAATTCATCACTTTAAGTTAGATTTTAAGGCTCACAGTTAAGGCTCATAACGCTCTGCTATTAACCACGAAAACAAGCTAACGAAATCGTTGTGTATTCGTCTGTTATGATATTAAGTATTATGTAGATTATAAGTTATTTTAAATTAAATATCTTAATTATTATCAATGTCTGTTTTCTATTTTCGCCTGTCAAGCGCCGATCATAAACACCCCTTAAGGTATGGCGTATGTCAAGCCTTATGTGGACACAAAAGTTTATGATTTTTTAAAAAACCCAGTATAAAAAATTTTAAAAGAAGAATTTTATTGTGAAATCATGGCCAGTTACAATATACGTAAGCAATATGATCAGCCGGTGTCAGAAAAAAATTTGCATTATGCATTCTAAAATATTAAAATGGTTAAATAATTCAATGTCCAGCTTCTCTTCGTTCTTCCTTTTTTTTCAATGTATAGCTTCGTATGTTCAATAAAAAATACTGCTATCGTACATGGCTTCGCATGTATTCAAGATTTTTTTTTGTTTATTCAAGAAAATTTAGATCAATAAAACATGCCTTTTCTTCACTACATAGTATAAAACAAAGTCGCTTCCCGCTGTCTGTCCTTATGTCCCTATGTATGCTTAGATCTTTAAAACTACGCAACGGATTTTGATGCGGTTTTTTAATAGGTAGAGTGATTCCAGAGGAAGGTTTATATGTATAATTTATCCCGGGGAAAATATAAAGCGGGACTTTTATCCCGGAAAAACTCATTCATGCGGGCGAAGCCGCGAGCAGAAGTCTAGTTGATTATAAACTCGCAGATTCAGCACACTTGTGTAAAGTAAACAAAGCTCCAATACCATCAGGATTTCTTTTTGTTTATTCAAGAAAATTCAGATCAATAAAAACATGCCTTTATTTGATTATAAACTCGCAGATTCAGCACACTTGTGTAAAGTAAACAAAGCTCCAATACCAATGAAATGTGACCGGCCATCTAGTATTTTTGGAACACCGACGTCAAGCCGAGGTGGCACTACCATCAGCTATTCTATATCCCCAGTAACTGCAAAAAAGTCTTGTAAGACTCCTGCTGGACATCAAGACCTTCCTTTGGTATCAGTACGCTCTAATAAGATCATCATTTTCCTATTTGGAACAAAATAACCCGACCGATATGTCAGTATTGTTCAAAATATCGATATTTCACTAAATGTGAAAAATGTAATATTTCTATATTATGATTTTTTATACATGTTAATGACCATGTAGTGCCTGGATAATGTAATATTTGTTTATGTTACAACGATAAACGTAATTGTTTTAAGGAGTTTCACGAAATATAATTTGTAATTTTCATAATACATACGAGGCAATATATGGATTCATATGAATCGCTAGACTGCATACGAAGCCTTATATGGCGTCGTGCGAGAATTTCTAATTATGTTCATTATTTTTTATTTCAATTTGTTCTCATTATGTAAGCTTAATACTATACTAAAAAAAAACATTTATTTAATCATTCATGCGGGAAAGGTTTAAGCTATATAAATGTGAGGGAGCTCCTAGGTTGGATTCCAGGGCTAGACAATTAAGTTTGATGCAGAATTGGGCATATTGTGTCTTTTTTTAGTAATTATCAATTTATGAATTAAATAAATAAATTAATAGAATATGGCTATGAAACGGAAGTCCACGGGTTCGATACCCGCACGAAGACAAATATTTGTTCCTGGATGGTATATTTTGCGTAGCCCACAAAACAACGTAGCTTACAAAGTCAGGACTTTGGTTTTATTATAATTGATTTACCGTTTTCAGCGAGATACGTAAAAACCTCACAGGGAGTGACCCTGCTGCTCATGAATGATTTTGTGTACAGCAAGAACGGCAAGGTACGCGACGGAGGGCTCCGTTTCGCATGCACCAGTAGGGTCACGAGAGGGTGCGGAGCCTACGTGCATATGACGAAGGATGACGTCATCACGAAAGTGTATGGAGAGCACACGCATGAACGAGCATCGTACCATTACACCAGTGAGGGACATTTCGTGAAACATCGCGGCAAAAATCCAGAGCCGTCGAGTCTTGTGCTAGGGTCTTGAGCATATTCATTCCTAATTTAAGAACAATCAATCACAAGATAAAAGTAATTTAGGCTTTATAAATATTTGAAATTATAATTATTTGAAATATTTGACGTTTATATTCGTCCAGGTTTTAATTAATTTTTTATCTGATTGTGAAATGAGACTTTAGAATAAAAAGTCCAAAATAATTTATTTCGTTGAAGAATATGTATAACGCCTTGTATTAAGGTACACTGGGTTTAAAGTTCTTCAAAGTGGATCACTAAAGTGTTTCCATTATGCTGCTTAGCGGCAGGAATACACAAAAAGGTAATCAAAGATTTTACTGTATCTAAATGTCATTACAGTCATGTGCAGCAGGTTCCTCTTCCTTAAACTGTAGGCATATAGGCACGTAAAGCCGTTGGTTCTGCGCCTGATGTCTCTCCGGTTATGTCGGATTGCCGTCTCACCGGACTATGAGATTAAAGGAATAGCGAGTGCACCTGTGTATTGCGCACACACACTTGTGCACTATAATATCTCCTGCGTACCTGGTTGATCTCCGTTGAAATTGGCCGTCGTGGGTGAAATCGGATAATTTTTTTTTTATCTAAAACTGGTTTAGGGACCTGTTTAAGTTCATAAATCATAATGAACAATAAAATAGGTTCAACAAGAAGTTAGCACACAGTTACCCACACGTCGGGAGCCTTTCTACGAATTATTTTCAGGATTACCCTTTTTTTTTTTTTTTATCGCGGGGAAAAACGCGTTATCGCTACCACCACTGGGGGGTGAGTGGAACGGTTATGTTAGTTTCACACAGTCTTACGGTCCAATGTCGACACTTGGGAGTATAGCTTCATCCGAGCGAGCATTGGACCGAGTCCCTAACACTATGTACACCCTACACCGGCATACCAATCAAAACCCGCGGTGGCCTTCTTCGGCGCCTACGGGAAGGCCCCGGGGTATCTTGTTGCACAGAGATAGCTGCACAGAACCGCCCCTGCGCGATGCCGCATTGCGGCCCCTCTCTAAATGAGGAGGCTGAGAAGCCTCCGACCTCAAAAGCACGCTTTGCGTCTACGACTGCAGGAAACCGACCACCCGCATTGTCGTCCACCTCGTAGTCGCTTACATTAGAGTAGTTGAGCGAGCAGACCCCCACTGCTCGCCCTGCGACTCTCGCTTACCCCATTTAGTCGCCACTTACGACAGGCAGGGGATGCCGTGGCGAAATTCTTTAGATGCCCCCGGCCCACAGGGCACTTTCAGGATTACCCTGACATTTATTATTATGTTTGGGTATATTTTTATTAGTTACATGCAAGCATGAAATTTCATGTGTTTAAATAGGACCTTTAATTAAAATTACTTATTGTAGAGTGTAGACCTTCAATATTCCTTATGATCTCCCTTCTTTAAAGAATGCCTCAAGTTCTCGGTAGCCTACGGCCTGTCTGTACCTCTGACATTACTAAAATCTATGGGCGGCGGATGGTGTTTACCATAACGTGGATCGCTTTGCTTGTTTTCTGCGCACACTTGTGCACTATAGTATCTTCTGCATACCTGGCTGATATCCGTTGAGATTGGATTGGTTTGCCGAAACTGGCTCGGAGGATTACGTTTAGGACTAAGGCAATAAAAAAAATGTTCTAAGACAGTCAGTGACCAAGCTAAATTATTTTGTTATTTAAGTTTAAAGTTGATTTGTTCTATTTGTACAACAAACTCGATGGCTATAAAGCATTTTAATATATTTTTACATTGCATGAAATCTTTGATTCACTTCCATAATTTAATCCCTAATTTTATATTATTACTAGTATTGCTCGCGGGGCTCCGCCAGCGCGAAGAAGTTTTCCGGGATAAAAATATTTTCCAGAGATAAAAAGTAGCCTATAGCACTTTAGAGTAATGTAGCTTCCTATTAGTGAAAGAATTTTCAAAATCGTTTCAGTAGTTCCTAAGATTAGCGCGTTCAACCAATCAAACAAAATCTTAAGCTTTATAATATTAACATAGATTATATAGTATAGATTTTGGAAAAAATAGTAAGTCGCTCAAGTGTCGAGATTTTTTTTTTTTTGTAATGACCCTACTGCCAGTAGCCTGACACGAGTCGGCTTTTCTGGCCACACCGGTCTTTAGGTTGAACGCGGAAGGCGCTCGCAACCCTTTGAATTAAGTGACCATGCTGAGGGCAACCCACTAACGGGTTACGAACCTCGGCTCAGGACGGCCACTGAGAGAGGATGAGACATCAACGATTAGGGAAAGATTGGTTTTTAGGCCTAATCCTATTAGATTGTGTTGTCATCGGCACGCGGGCCGGAACTGCTAGGGGGTCGGGGGGGGGGGGGGGGAACGCGGCGAGGTCCTCGACGGCGAGGATGGAACTGCGGTCTTGTGGAGTGTTAGAGTTTCAAGAACTCGTTGTTACGGCGGATGACCAGAGTGATTTCGTCATCTGGATCGGTTAATACGGAACGCGGTCGAATGGAGTGTGTCGAGATTGAATTTGTATGCCGTATAGCAATAATATTCTTAAAGGAAAGGCAAGTTCAACGCAAACTTTAAAAGCAAGAGTGCCTCTGCCTACCCTTTCGAGGATACAGACGTAATCATAATATAGTCCTCAATATTTTTAAGACACATCTGGATTCCATTTCTAACCCATCCTTTAAATTAAAATAAAATTTACAGTTAAATAAAATAAGCTGACAATAACATCACTCCTTATTCTTATTCCTTGGCTATAAAATAGTAATTTTATTTTTTATTTTCAGCAAAATACGTGACGACACCATTAGGAATCAAGTTGCTTCTGCTTAACGGTTTTGTGTTTAGCAGAACTGGGCGCATTCGTGAAGGCGGTTCGAGGTATGGATGCGCCAGTCGTATTACCTGGAACTGTACTGCTCACGTCCACATGTCGAAGGATGATGTTATCACAAAAGTTGATGAGAACCATAGTCACAAACCCCCGTATTACCATATTACGACAGAGGGATATTTTGTTAGGCGTAAAGGCTGGCAACAAATATCTAACTGAGTATAAGAGAGGGATAAGGACAAAGGTAATAAAAACACAAAAAACAAATTGTTTAATATATAGATTTCGTATGTTTGTCTTAAACATGTCTTTGGCACGCTAGCTATTGCCTTACATAACACATGTTAAAAACGAAGGAATTATCTTTTTGTGTGTGTTTTGTAATAGTACCCCATTCTTCGTTACTTTTATGATATTTTTTAGTATAGCGGCTTATGTATGGATGTGCACTGACTGACCCCAGGTTGCGGTCAGAACTAATCGGCACTTTCACCACATATGGTTCGGTCGTAATTCAGTTGCTCGTTCATCTATGAATGCAGCATGGATACAATATCTAGTTTCCGTAGAGCAAAATATATCGGCAGAGCACCGGCACAGTACGCTGGAGGTCGTGGGTTCGAGTCCCGCCTTCGACTGTTTCTTTTTCAAGTTTCCATAAAAATATTAAAAAACATTATCCAGGCACTACATGGCCATTAACATGTATAAAAAATCATAATATAGGATTAGCAAAATATGTATATTTAATCTTAACGTGTGATGTCCGCAGCCCGACACAAAAGCTAAATGTAAATCTTTAAATTCACATTGCATTATCGTTTCTTCTATTCGCTATTAAATAAATTACATTAATGAGTTCTTAGTAACTTTTTTTGTAAAAGCTCACGCCTTCATCCTCAAAGAGTAAGTCGGACTACATGTCATCCTCTTACGTGGATCGAGTGCCCACACAAGAAAACGGAAAAGTTAAGAATGATAATTAACCAAATTATTAACTTATATTCAAATTTGAAATGAATACACTTATATTTCCAGCATCATATGTCAGTACGCTGAATGGAAAGCAGTTATTGCTGTACAATGGTCATGTATTCAGTAAAAATAGTAAGGTCCGAGATGGAGAAAAGAGATACGCATGCGCTAACCGACTCTCCCGTAACTGTCTTGCCTACCTTCACGTCTCGAAGGATGATGTTATCACTAAGATAAATGAGAAGCACACCCACAAGCCGCCTTTGTATGGCTTTACCGAAGAAGGATATTTTATCAAGAAACATAATTGGGAAGTTAAAAATGCTATCTAGACTGCTCGAGTCACGTGTAATTTGTTAATAATATGGAACAATGATTTATAGTTTTTTTTTTATCAATGGCGTCAAACGTTTCCAGTCATCGATTCGTCAACTCTGCGATGAAAACAGCGTCTGGTCTGTGTTCAGTCCGGTGCCTGGCAGCCGGCAAACCACGCCTTTAATTATTGAGCTTCACTGTACAACATAAAATTATACACATGCACTAGGCTGAACCTTCATATGTAAAAACTCCGTGGCTAATTCAATAATTAGCCACGGGGTAAGTAATTCAATAATTACTTATGATTATTGATGGGTATTTCATGAAGAGCTCAGAGCCGAGACGCCCGTGAAAATGTTATAAGTTTTAAATATTTGATAAGTATTAAAAATATTTGTTTAAGGATTTTATTGTTGATAGAACAATGACAGAATGTAGAAGAAATTAGATGTCCACTTTTTGTATGGGTGCTGGGCCTCAAAATCTAAACAGGCTCAAAGTTAAGGGATATTAAAGGGCCAAAAATATGGATATTGGATCGAATAAAAACAAATTTTATATATTATTTATATTTTATACTCCATTTATAAGTAACTTTTTAAAAACGATTATATCAAGTAATATAATTACATAAATCTCAATATCGAAGGTCTTTAAAATTAAACGATTTATTGTAAAAGGCTGGTTTTCAGGAGTTCAATCCAGATATAAAAACGTAATCCTCCTAGCCTGTTTCAACGGAGATCAGCCAGGTACGCAGGAGATATTATAGTGCACAAGTATGTGCGCAATATACAGGTGTACTCGCTATTCCTTCACTCTCATAGTCCGGTGAGAGGGCAATCCGACATGACCGGATAGGGGTCAGGTGCAGGACCAACGGCTTTACGTGCTTTCCGAGGCACGGGGGTGTCACACCGCCAACTTCCTGACTCCGAGCTGCGACTGTGTAATTTTTAAGATGGAAACCTCAGTCAGAATGTTTTTGGCTCGACCCGGGATTGGAACCCGGGATCGTAGCGCGCAAATCGTAGTCGTAATGCGTACGCAATACAACTACGCCATCGAGGCAGTCGATATAGGTATAAACTCTCTTGATTAGAATTTTTGGACATCGAATTATTACAGTCGATTTAAGTTAAATGTATACATTTGTTAAAATGTTATGCATAACATTTCAACATTTTATAATTTCCCACGAAATCGCATTTAGGAACATAATGATTAGTAATCGCACTATCCTATTGCAGTAGTTTTACTAATACTGATCTTGTTTAAATATTTACATGTTGTACTTTTTTTTTTTTTTCTCTTCGGCGCGTTAGGGACGCCTGCGGGCTTCCTCTGACTGAAGTGTCTAAGTTGTCGTCCGCAACCGCCCCTGCATGTTGTACCTTACCCATGTTTATATTCTTACGTCGTTATTTAAATGAGAATATTGCGTAACATTTGTTATTCAACTTTTTTTTTACAAATTGTAACAAAAGTTATAAATTGTTAGTGATGTTCCACAACTTCATTTTACAAAATGTTATGCAAAGAATGTTATACGATGTTATACAACGAGTTGAACCAGTGTGGTAGCGTTCATAATATATAACATTCTTAACATGTTGTAACAAAATGTTAAAAACTTTTTAAAATGTTATCGTGCTACACAACGTTTTATAATGTTATATAACTGCTGTCTGCGACCACCTTTTTGTTTCAGCATGTTTAAAAACGGCGCAGTCTTTTCAAAAACATGAAGCAAAATCTGCAAGGTTTTTTCGTGTACCTATTGTACATAGATGTTGCCAGATCTTTGGTATATTTTTTGTTATATTTATGTCGAAATATTAATGTTTAATAGAAATTAAATATTTTTTATGGTTGTATATTTTGTCTTTTTCTAACCACTGCTACCCCTTTTTTAATACTTTCTAATTTAAAATATGTTCGTTGAATAACGCGTTGCATTTCAAAGTATTAACTGCTAGCACTTTATCATCATCATCATCATCATCATCAGCCCGTTGCAGTCCACTGCTGCACATAGGCCTCTCCCAAGATACGCCACAGAGCCCGGTCTGCTGCTTTATGCATCCAGTTGCTGCCGGCCCTCTTGTGCAAGTCATCCCGCCATCTGGCTAGAGGGCGTCCCACGCTACGTTTACTTGCTAGCACTTTATGTCCTATATGAATTTTATACGCCTATAAAAGATGAGTTCTCGGTTATGTACTAGCTAGTAACTAGCACATACTGCTTGTTAGTGCGCCTTTAATATTTCATAGGTAAAGTTTTGAGTAAAAGTAAAAATCACAAGGCATTTCGATGAGTAGATCACCAGAGCCTTGTCTTCTAATCAGCATGAGCTGCAAGTTAGAAGGTCCTAGAGATATCAGTAGGTCAACCATCACCAGTTTTAAATTACCAAAGTATTTTTCCATAGGCAAGAATCGTAACTGAATAAATTTATTCTATGGCAATATGGATCTGCAAAGCTTGTGAAACAATTCATTGCTAATAAGTTGCTAAGGATTAAAGCCTACGCACACGAAGTTAATACGCGATGAAGTTGCAACTAACTTCTTCTACGTATAAATGTTTTAAAAGCGTGCGTCGTCAGCGTGTATGAAATGATCTGCTTGCGTAGACCTTTGCAATGCTGTCTCCTATGCAACTCAGTAGGCAGAATTCTTGCTTACAATATCTCACTTATTGTATTGACTTTATGCGTTAAACAAACTATCGTAAGTATGAAATAAATTCTCGTAACTAGAATTTTCCAGTACATTTTTTATTTATAGGATCAATTTTCTTTCAGCGAAATTCATCACATTGACAAACGGCAGAAACCTTTTGATGGTAGACGGGTATACGTACCACAGGAATGGTGCCAAGAGAGAAGGGGGAGTGAGATGGTTCTGTTCGTCCCGGTACAGAGAGCGTTGCAAAGTCACCATAGTATTGAATGAAACTACTTTGAAAGTGTGCAAAATTTCTGAAAAACATAATCATTACCGGCCTGTTTTTATCAAGGTTGGGGCCGGCTATATGAAAACGTAAGGACTTTTTTACACCTTTCTAATGTGTAGTGGACATGGGCGTCGCCTAGGAAAAAGCCGGCGGCGGCATAGCACCGGCGGCGTGGAATTTTTAATGAATATTGAGAGAGTCTTTGCGCCGCATTACAAAAATGTATACGCATAGGCTACATGTAAATTCCTGTAACATATGCGTAGGTAGTTGGAAGCACTAGCCAATTAACCTATCGGTATAAAAATCCCTTCAGGACCCATGCCCTATGGCACTCGCGAAGTATTTATCTTGTTTCGTTCAGAAGGCGAAATGACCATTAACGCCCTTTGGTGCCACCAATCGGGCGACATGCCACGCTGGGCCAGGTCTTTTAGTCTATGAAAACTAGTGGCAGCGTTAGGCGTCGGCAACCGTCGACGGCCTGGCGCTTTTAAGGGGCTTTACAAAAATGTATTTAATATTACTTCTTGATAGTGGTGGCCTTAACCGAAGCGAAGCTCGGGGGGAGATGTTTGCACGTGGCCTTTTTCTTTGTGCCCTTTATCAACCGCGGGCTCAGCCGCTGCTAGGGACGGGCGAGTGAAGAGTGGAAAATAACTGTGGCCTCACAAAGCCGATGAGTAGTGCCGCCATTGTTAACTACTATGGCATACTAAATGTATACCAAAGCCCTTTGTTGGCCTTTTTTGCATCAGACCACATAACTCTGTGGCATAAAGTCTGTTTACTGATACCAGGACCTTCTAGGCTAACCAGCAGGCTTGAAGGAGCGCTGTCACGTATGGGCACGTGAGCACAGAGGCCGGACCCAGGATATCTTTTACAATCGGTTAGGCTAATAGTCGTTTTTCTTTTATAAACTTCAAATAACCCAAGTGAACCAATAATTATAATAAAAATTTACATGAAGAGTGTTTTTTTTTAATCTACGCCGCACGCAAACGACGGTGACATCGGCGGCGCCGCGCCCATGTGTAACGTATAGTATGTATGTTTCATTCGCCGCTCCGGCAGGTCTACTGTACCTGGTCATCCACTACACCTGGTGGTTAGGGGAGTGTCCAGTAAAAGTATCAATTGATGAGGAACAAAACTTTCAGATCAGTACCTCAAAGTAAGAAAACTTCCACTGGAGAATAAATTTCAATATACTGCGAAGATCAATAACAAGGAAACAATAAAAAATAATTTATTTATCATAAGGAAAGATGAAAAGGTCTTAAAGGGGAAACGTGAATGTAGTTCCTTGATGCCGATGTATATAGCCACGAAGAGAGGATTCACCAAATACTAGATTTTGTGATGTCTCTGTTCCACAGTGTTATTAAAAAACTTTTTCTCCATGTAATTTAATTAAATATTTTGCTTTTTAATCGTTCATTGAGTCGACTGCACTATATAATATCCTTCACTAGCTTTTGCCGGCTCCGCCCGCATTAAACAGTTTTTCCGGGATAAAAGTACATATAAACCGTTCTTTTGAATCACTCTATCTATTAAAAAACCGCATCAAAATCCGTTGCGTAGTTTTAAAGATCTAAGCATACATACGGACAGACAGCGGGAAGCGACATTGTTTAATACTATGTATATTCGACATTGTGATGCTGTTTTCATTTCTTTTTGATATTATTTGCGGCTTTTTTTTTAAAGATGGTCCGTTTCATCGGTGATTTTGACAATGCCGAGTGGATAAATGTCAAAATATAAACATATAACTTCCGTTAAACTGTTTTTTTATTATGTTGTATTAATTAATTTGGATACTAGCCGTTTAAATTTCTCTAATAACCTTAATTTACCTATTCACACTGTCACCAAAATTTAATTGTTAATCTTTAAATTCTAAATATACTATATTATTTAGTTCGTGTTTTATTACACGAGCCACTTCCATTATATAAGAACTTGATCTCATATCAATTCATTGATTTCCAAATTCCAGTTCTTCAATTTATCACTCTGATCAACGGTCAGACGCTGCTTATGGTGAACGGCTACATCTTCCACAAGACAGATGAAGTGTCAGGAGGCATACGATGGCAGTGTTCAGCGAAGAAGAAGAAGTGTAATGCTTTTGTGACCCTAAGTGATGATAACCAAAAGGTGGTGAATATTCGCCTCAGTCACAACAACCATGAAATCCCTAATTATAAGGCTTTAGAGCTTGGTAAATTTATTAAAGCTTAGTTATAAATATATCTTTAATAACAAAGTTGAATTATTTAATTTTGTTAATGTGAAACTACATTACTAAGAATATCGTCATATGTTCTAGTAGATTAACAGCACCAGAATTCTATGGTATAAAATTAGTCATATCTGAGAGTTTTTTGATAAATTAAATTTCCCGTCCCATTAAATGCCTTATAAAGAATTTTAACAAGTCTATTATGAAATTAATCATGCCAGAAAAATAACGGATTAAGTTGAGGGATTAGCAAACTTATTAAGTAAAAAATTGGACTGCCTCGGTGGCGTAATTGTACTGTGAACGCGTTACGAGTACTGGGTTCGAATCCCGGTTCGGGCCAAAAACATTATGACTGGGTTTTTCTATCTTAAAATTACTCAATCGCAGCTTGGAGTCTGGAATTTGCTGGTGCAATAAAGACCCACTTGCCTCGGAAAGCACGTAAACCGTTGGTCCTGCGCCTAACCTCTCTCCGGTCTTGTCAGATTGCTGTCTCACCGGACTACGAGAGTGAAGGAATAGCGAGTGCACTTCTGTATTGCGCACACATTTGTGCACGATAATATCTCCTGCGTACCTGGCTGATCTCCGTTGAGATTGGCCGCCGTGGCCGAAATAGGCTAGGAGGGTTTATTTTATTTATTTATAAGTTGAAATTCTTTTTAGACTGGATTTTACTTTATGCTGTAGTTAGAATTTTCTTGGATTTAAAGTAGTTTTTTAGACTTCCCTACAGAATCTTGAAGTTTATTTTACTTACTTGCATACCTGATTGCAGATTTTCATTTAATAACCCTCAGAAATGGTATAAAATTGATGAGGGTAGGTGAATACAGTTTTCATAAAGCCGGTAAGCTGAAGTCTGGTGGGATTCGGTGGCGATGCTCGGCCAAGAAAAAAGGTTGTAGAGCTTACTTTATAGTGAACCAGAAGAACAAAAATATAAATAAATGTCGCCTGACACATACCGACCACAAAATAAAAAGATACACCAAATTGAATAATGGGAAATATATGATAGTTTGATCCGTTGGATATTTTTTATTTTCTTTGAAAGAAGGTTTGATAGTTCCCATTTCTTTATATTTTTTACTGTACTTCTACCTTTACCTTCCTATGTTGCTCTGTAAATTATCCATTTGAAACAAATTTTCCTTTGTTACAATTCAAATATTTATTCACTTAAACGTACAAATTATACAAAATAAGTATTTTTGTGAACCACAAAACTGACGATGTGTTAACTAAAGAATTCCTCTTTTAACTATAGAATTCATTAACCCCTTCACACACACTGACACCATTTTATCGAGGGGGTAGGTAGCGAAATTATTGCACCTTTCGCCATACATACTGTGTGTAATCCTCTTATGCATCTAGAAAATATTTTGCCTTTCAGACGCCCAGTTCATCAAGTTGACAAACGGTACAATATTGTTGATGGTGAACGGATTCACCTTCCACAAGGCTGTTGGAGTGAACTGCTCGCTAGGATCTCGATGGAGATGCTCTAAGAAGGCCAAGTGCAGCGCGTTTGTCGTCCTCAGCAAGGATGACCAGACGATAAAGAAGATGGCTTTGAATCATAATCACGAGAGACCTTTGTACACAGTGACTTCATCGGGACAGTATGTGAAGCTTTAGGACTGTGTCCTTTTTGTGTGGGTTCAATTTTGATAAAGTATAAATTTTGTGAATAGAACAGACTATAATTGTGCATCAAAGCAGTTTCTTTATACAAAATTGACCAAAACATAAGCTCAGCTGTCTTCTCACTATCTAAAGGATTTTTTTGTTTCGTTTGTTTCCTATATGATAATTAAATACCCTAAGGCTGTTAATATAAGATTTTTAAACAGTGCTATAGAGTTAAATTTATATTTCTATTTATTGCTAGAATAATGAATGTTGTTGATGTGTATTTTGCAAACAAAACAATTTATAATGTCCTATCCTGTTCAGAATCTACGTACAATTGTAAAATTTTACTTCAAACGTAACTTTACGATCAATTAAATAAATACATTATGTTTTTTTTATCGTGTACCTTCTATACTTTTATATTTCTATGATGATATTTATGGTAACAATAGTTCCATGCACCAGCATACATATTTTGATCCGATTTTATTTAAATGTACTGATGTTGATTGTTGACTCATTTGATTCATTCTTTCAGTCAACTTGTATACATCAATTGATTGGATTTGCTGTCCAATCGTCAATTTATATAAGAATACAGGGAATCTTGTGTAATAGTTGCATATATAATCATAAGCATGAGGCAACGATATATTGACTAACAGCCGGCCTCAATAACTTACTAACAGATAAAAGTTAAAAAAGCTTACTTTGGTGGTTATCTGTGTTTCTAAAAACGAAAATAGATAAGAATTGATATTGAAACAGCAGTAACAGATAGCGTAACTTTTACTGTCGCGTTAGATATTAAACTCCAGTTAAATATTGTAATTATTGAGACCGACCGTAAGTGGTGAAATGTATGAGTTAGATATCAAACTCCAGTTAATGTTAGAAAGTTATTGAGACCGACCGCAAGTAATGAAATGTATGAGTTTATAGCAAGTATTCAAGGAGCGTGACCAGCAGGATATAAAATACCTGATGTATTTTATTTATTTGGGCGTTTTTTTTCTATTCATGTACAGTCAGCCACATAAGTAGCTGAGGAAATCCAAAATTTAAAATTATGTGGCTGACTATGTGCAAATGAAAACGATGAACACTTGAGAAGTTCTTGTTAATAATTTTATGACAAGTGTCTGTGTCTTTAGATCATAAAAATGTTAAACAGCACATTGGTAAGTTTGTTTATACTGAGATTAAAATGTATTATTGTTTTTAAGACATGGCTAAAAATTCATTAACATTTTTTTTTTTTGTAAGACTATACTTTCTGTTTATAGCCGCGAATATGAACAGATATTACAGGAATCCCAATAAAACAAATAGATATGGTTTTATTTCTATAAATCGATACAAAAACGACTTGCATTCAAACGCCGCGGCAAATTGTATCTACTTGGTTTTTAAAGTTATAACATACCTGAAGCGCCAACCGAATTTATTCCCTAGCGAATTTTGCAATGGATTGTGTTGCGAAATGGCTTGAACTCTTTCTCTCATCCTTCTTTCTTGTTGAAGCTATATTTCGGAGTTGGATGATGGAGGTATGGGCGAACGAGGTATTTCCATGTTTTAGACTTCGTCATGATTTAAGTTTCCAATAATAATTAAAAGCTGGTGTTAGAAATCAGAAGCGAGTTTGATTAAAATAAAAACAATTTATCACTGATTTTACATAAACACACTTATCACTGATTTTACATTTACATAAGAACACATAACAGAAATACTTTTACAAAAATATCACCAACCAACCGACCAGCAAGAAAACCAACTGAGACCGACTGTGAGACTGTGCCCGAATGAGAGTCGGAGCACGAATGAATGCAAACGTAGGTACGGCACCCTTTTTATACACCCAACTGTCACTACCACCATTACTTTGACATCTCGACTGGTTTTCACAACCGGTGAGCACGCTACAAATACCGTCACAAAACTTTTTATCCTAACACGGCCTCTCCTGACATGAGTCCGTCCTCGGGCTCCATCTTCTATCCCTGAAGATCAGTCTCCAGAACTGACGATGAAGCCGCCAAAATTTCTTCACTCGCCATGACGCCGGATAGTGCAGCAATATGCCCTGGGAAGCAGCTCAGTAGCTGCACTGTACAGCATCCTTGAATCGGATCTGACACGTCACACGCGGCACCACCAGCAGCGATTTTTAACTCCTGCTAACAGAAAATATATGCAGCAGCATCACATCGCTCAGCCATTCCTGGCCTAAACCAGACAAATTCAAACGAATAGAAGGATTTTAAAATTACAATCAGTATACGAAATGAGTTCATCGCTTAACCAGCGGCATAATGACAAAACTTGTTACATAGACGGTTTGCCAATAATTTTGAATTCTGATCAATCATTTAAATTTGCAAAGAACATCGACTCTTTATATAGAACTCATCGAATCATAATAACAAAACAATGGCAGAATGGAAACTTCTCACCCGAGTGCGCATCATCAGGAGCGGGCAGTTCTGCAGCGCGTGGAGCGTGCAGTTCTGCAGCGCGTGGAGCGTGCAGTTCTGCAGCGCGTGGAGCGTGCAGTTCTGCAGCGCGTGGAGCGTGCAGTTCTGCAGCACGTGGAGCGTACAGTTCTGCAGCGCGTGGAGCGTGCAGTTCTGTAGCGCACCGCATTGCGTACGACCTACTGGACCGTAGTCCACACACACATAGTGCGTCTGCCGGACAGAGTCCGTGAAGGCCTCGTGCCCAATTCCAAATAAAGGTCTGCACACATACAGAACCTCACCAGCGAGTACACTCCTAGACTGCGTCGCCAGTGCGGAAGGTATATTCAAGGGGAAGGCGTTCGCCTGTCACCCACATACCGTGAGACCAGCTCACATGACCCAAAAACTAGAAGTGCACCGCTCCATAGCGCATAGAGCGCCTCGTTCCGCAGTGATACCGGGACAGCGCCCGCCAGGACTGTGCTTGACATATCAAGCACAGTCCTGGCGGGCGCTGCATGCTATGCATTCGCGCAGCCAGGAGCGCGACATTCTGGACTTTTGCAGCCTGGAGCGTGTCGTTCTGCACTGCTCCGCATTGCGAAGACCGGGCACGTACACTGCAATCATACAAATCACAACAGCAATACACAAATTATGTTAGCAAACAGTTAAACAGAATTGTTTCTAACAATATATCGGTCCTATATTGTTAGAACCAAGTTACAAACTAACAAGCTCATGTCCAGACATGCTGCAGTCATGCCGAAACATGTTTAAAATAAACAGAAAAACACAACGCGATGCTGTCGGATCCTTAAGGGACCCGATTTCAGCCCCATCATGACCGTGTCATGATGTCGAACGAGCGATGCTGACACAATCTTATAAGTACCGCTATACAGCCCCACCATGACCGTGTCATGATGTCGAACACGCGATGCTGACGGATTCTTATGGGAACCGCTATACAGCCCCACCATAGCTCCCCGTTAGGCAGAACTATGATGTCGAAACACACAATGCTGACGGAACCTAACAGGAACCGTTATACAGCCCCACCATAGCTCCCCATTAGGCAGAACTATGATGTCGAAACACACAATGCTGACGGAACCTAACAGGAACCGCTATACAGCCCCACCATAGCTCTCAGTTAGGCAGAACTATGATGTCGAAACATTACTAAAGTGTTGCGGGGATTAAACCCTCCACTCCACCATGACACACCGACAGGTGAAGCCATGATGTCGCGCAGCCTAAAACGCAAAGTTCCGTAGCGCACCGCATCACTAGGAGCGCGCATTTTAGCAGCGTAGCCAGAGCTGCGCAGTTTCACGCAACCTGGAGCGTGCCGTTGCGCATTCGCGCAGCCTGCAGTACACCGCTCTGTACTGGGCACCCAATACACTGATCTCATGTTTCTGCAAGCAAAGAAAAACCAACACAGAAACACACCGTTCGGCCTATTCTGACCTTAAATAAAATCTGACGTTAAACTTTCTGAACAGCCCTCTCATTGCTACAACAAGCAAATCCACCTGCGAAGTGGTTTGGGGAGAATCTCCAGTCACACCAAGTGGTAAAACGAGATCCCAGCATTTGAGAACGTTACGGAAAAATAATACAAGGGTTACGGGTAATACGATACCAAACATCCTCCATCATCGCAGTAAGCGTCAGATCCTCCAAGGATCCCACAGAGGTTCTTCAGTAGTCACGCTTTACGGAGTCTTCTAATGCTGGAAATATTGAGTAAGTACTCCCTGCAAGGAACTTCAGTCCCTGCAATCAAAAATATCATAACAGCATCAAACGGTTCATTTTACCTTGGCCTTTAATCATGTCTTGCATCGAATTTTGACCAAGAATTCAGTAGTCATCTTAGCATGAAGACAACCTCAAAATTATCGTACGTCTTAGTCCAAAATTTTTAAACAGTGCAGTGTCGAATCCGATGCCTTGACCATAAAAGGCCAACAATCCCTCAGACCGAATACTATACACCTAGATCACTTTTGTCAACCAAGACCATGTACAGTCATTGTTTACTACAACAGATAGTTTTCTCCAAGTCCTTAAGTTTAAGGACAGCTCTGTACTAAAAATAACCACGAATTGCACTTTAATCCATGACTGTACGTGCCCGGTTAAACAAGATCTCAATATTTGTAAAGGTTACCAAGAAATAAAAGAAACCAGAACCATCAAAGAAGGATTTTGGGTCATACGATACCAGACTTCTTCTATTGTGAACGACGAACATCCTCTACAATAGGGCAATATGCAGCAATCACTCTTGTCACTAGTGGTGCCATAGTGACTGATACATCACACCAAACCATATGCTGCCCGTCTTCAGGAACGCTTCAGCACCAGTTGTCCAATCGCTGGTAGACACCCTTGCTGGCTCAATTTAGATACTGACGTTGTCGGTCAACATCCTCACGGAGTAAATCAGATGGCTTCGACGGCTACACTGCCGTTCGCTTTCGTTCACACTCAGAGTTAGTCTTTATCCTGGTATTCCTCAACGCAGTGTCTTCACGTAAATTGCGGGTAGTCAAATATCTCCATCGTACCATGTACGGATTCCACATAGCGTTCGTATGTACTGAACACAATCCACTTGTGTGAACATCGATTGCTTATCCAGGTATTCTTCAGTACAATCAATTGTTCGCCGCGTTATATGCGGGTAATGAAATATCTACGCAGTAGTAGCACATAGCGTAGGTATGTAATGCACACAATCCACTTGTATGGGCACAGATTACTAATCCCACTTCTGATGTTAGAAATCAGAAGCGAGTTTGATTAAAATAAAAACAATTTATCACTGATTTTACATAAACACACTTATCACTGATTTTACATTTACATAAGAACACATAACAGAAATACTTTTACAAAAATATCACCAACCAACCGACCAGCAGGAAAACCAACTGAGACCGACTGTGAGACTGTGCCCGAATGAGAGTCGGAGCACGAATGAATGCAAACGTAGGTACGGCACCCTTTTTATACACCCAACTGTCACTCCCACCATTACTTTGACATCTCGACTGGTTTTCACAACCGGTGAGCACGCTACAAATACCGTCACAAAACTTTTTATCCTAACACTGGTTTTTCTCATATAAACGTAATATATTTCGTCTGAACAACAATACAGGGTAATAACAACGTTCTGTTGAGCTAGCCAACTAAACTTCGAATGCCCTGAAGCGCGTCTGCACTCTCATTATAAAGGTTCGCTCCCCTCTACATAATTTCATACTACTCGATTCATTGAAGTCAACAGTAATACAATATTCATAAATAAAAATAGTCAAATCAACAACTTATTTTACAAATTCAAATTAATCTGCTACATTGTGTATTTTAAATCTCACTGTGCAATATTGAAATACTGGTAATTAGCTAGCATCCTATTTTATAGTATTTTAGTCACTCCGACATATATGATACATTTATGTTGTATACTTACAATGTGAGGTAAACGATATTACAGTACTTAAGTAATCATTATAATTATTAGTACTTCAGCCGAAGTGTAAAGAACAAAATAATATTAACAAAATACACTATAATCTACACTAATCTATCTGCGCTACTCTCAGGAACTACTGAACTGATTTTTAAATTCTTTCACTAATAAGAACCTACATTATTTCTGCGTGCTATTCTGGAAAATATGTTTATCCCGGAGAAGCTTTTACAATACTATTCAATATAAACAAAAAAAAGGGTGCGTGTACTTATGTACGCGCGTGAGAAGTTATAGGCACTTCCTTGGCATCATTAAATAACTTACTATTTAGTATTACGTATGTTAAACTAGGGGGTCAAGGGTTGAAAATGGGTGTGGAGGGTCAAGGGGGTTCAGGGGTTCAATTTGGGGTTGGCGGTTCAAAGGGGTCAAAATGATTTTGTGGGTTTTTGAATTGGGGTCAAAATGGATTTGGGGGGTTAAGGCGGGTCAAATTGGGTTGAGCGTCAAGGGGGTCAAAATGCGTTTGAGGGTCAAGGGTGTCAAATTTGATTTGGGGGGCCAGGGGGTCAAAGGGGTGTGGGGATGGCAGGTGCGCAGTACAGTAGCCTCGCCACACTAGAAGCCCTACCCTATCCTCTAAGGTAAACTTCCTGATAGAATAAAGTGAGGGTATAACAACCTCCTCTATTGAAGCAGGTTACTAGTACTGAAACTAAATTACAATTTATGCGCGCACCTAACCTGTAGCTTTTTGTGTCATTTGTATTACCTGTTAATCTAAATGTGTAACATGATGCGCGCGCATCTTAAAATTTCACTCCCATAATTTTTTCATAACGCGCCTAAAGAAATATAACAAAACATCTAATAAATTACATCGAAAATAATCGAGAATAAATTTACTAAGTGCCATAACTCATCATTCACACGACCTCCTATTTACTAAAGCATGTTTGGATCCTACTATAGTCGGTAGCATCAAAATACAGGTCTCGTGTGGTTATAATTAAATCAATTTTATTACAGAAAAACGTCATTCGGTGGTCGGTGGGATATTCCAATTGCCAAGCGGCAAGAAAGTTCTGGTGCTGAAAGACTACGTGTTCTCTAGAACGGAAAGCAATGAGGAAGGCATATTTCGTTGGGTATGCAACTACAAGAAGTGTCCAGCTTACGTGTTAATGAAAGGGTATAATACTGTAGTTGGTAAAATGGTGAAGCACACTCACGAAGCGTCTGCTTCGCGGATTATGAAGATATTGAAGTTTGATTAATGTCGACAACACGATTCACGAAACGTTGTTAATATAATCGATAGAAGTTTTTGCTCAAGTCGAGTCAGAATGCGTGTTTTCGCGTTAAAGTTAGAGTATCTAAAGCTAGGATTCCGCAGAACGCGGCAGTCCTATCGTACATCATTTGCCGTCGTGTGCGGAATCGGTCTCATACAATTTATTACTGCATAGTAGTGCCGTCTGCGGTCGCGGCTCATGCTGTTGCCGTCTGCCGCGTTCTGCGGAATCCTAGCTTCACGCGTGAGTTGAATCATCGCTTGAAGTATTGTCTTTCCGTGGTGAAGTTTCAGCTGAACAAAATTCGAACCTATTAAAAATTATTCCTAGAATTCGAACATACGCTCCTTTATTATTTCATCTTTCAATATCACTACATATTATAAAAGAAAGTCGCTTCCCGCTGTCTGTCCCTATGTATCCTTAGATCTTTAAAACTACGCAACAGAGTTTGATGCGGTTTTTTTAATAGATAGAGTGATTCAAGAGGAAGGTTTATACGGATAATTTATCCCGGGGAAATATAAAGCGGGACTTTTATCCCGGAAAAACTCATTCACGCTGGCGAAGCCGCGAGCAGGACTCTTAATGTATAAAGAAAAGGGAATAATTTTTGTACTTAGCATTATGCTTGTTTCGTGTCTTTGCTTTTAATCGCGTTTTACAAACAATTTATGTACAGAATTTGCAACGAATGGTATAGCGTCAATGTATATAAGCTTTTAGTTTGATGGGCGAGAGGCTTCTTTACGTTTTTTGTAAGGAAAGTTAAAAAAAATCAAAAATATATTGATTACTTTTTGTTTGTTTTTTTTTCAACAATTTATGTTACTGTAGTATATATAAGATGTTTAATGTTTTACTATGTAAATATAGAGTCAAAAATGATTTAAATAAAAATAAATGCCTTTTGTTAGTTTTATTTTTTTATTCAACTGAACTAATGGGAAGAGGTACGCGTATGTGGTATGCACGCTGCTGCAGCGCAGCAAAAATACATAACCTTCACAAACGGACAATGATACACAAGAGATTGTCTTATTTATTTTTTTTGACAAATGCAAAATGCGTCTTATTTCGTTCCCGAGCGTTTTATGAAAAGAAATAGTATGTTTTTCGTCCAAACCGGAGTCAAAATAAATCGAATATGGATTAGAAACTGAGTGAAGTCTAAACTACTATAAACGAAATTTGATTCCATATATTATTATTGAACTTAAAAATATAGTAAGCGGCGATAACCTAGTTGGGAGTGGAATGGACTGCCGAGACGAATGTCCGCAGGTTCAAAACCCAAGGGCACACACCTCTGACTTTTCAAAAAAAAATTGCGTGTGTATTCTTTGTGAATTATTGGTCGCTTTAACGGTGAAGGAAAAAGTCGTGAGGAAACCTGCATGCCTGAGAAGTGCTCTGAATTTTGAAGGTATATGAAGTCTGCCAAGCCGCATTAGGTCAGCGTGGTGGACTAAAGCCTTAACCTTCTCAGTTGTATAGGAAGCCCGTGCTCAGCAGTGGGCAGTATATAATACAGGGCTGGTATGGTATGGTAAAATACATGTAAAAGTGGGTTCATAGAATTTTACAATTTCTTTTCATGTATAGAGGCCCTTTTACCCCTTTTTTACCGGCGTGCGTAAGAAACAATTCTTGTAAATATAAAATGTAGGCCTAACGAAAGCCTAATTTAATTGCCATGATTAATTAATCTTCCTTCCTTTACAGGTATGAAAAGAATCAGATTAAGAACACTTACGCCCTTATTCGACGGAAGCAGATACGAATTGGTTGCGTCAAAAAGGGGAGGTCAGATACTCCTCAGAAACGGTTTCAAATACAATTTGAAGAGGACGAATAAAGACGGGACGAGTATGTGGCGATGCGTGTACCGAACTATGTGCAAATGTAACGCCACGTTGGCCCTTAATGATCAATTATTGATCATCAGTGAAAAGAAACATCAGTGTGTTAATTACAGGATTAAAGAGGAGCCGTGGTGGTAACGAGTCATAGTTTTATTTGTCATTAAATGGCTGACCGGTTTGATGCAATAGGTCTAAAAAGTCAAAGTATTTTGTTATAATAATGTAGAAAATAGTTGTAAAGTAACAACAAACGTTATTCTAAACATTTATTTCGAGTTTAAGAAAATATAATGGAATTCTTGATTTAAAATGTCATTAACCATACGTGTTCTAGTTTTGGTATATTTTTTATATTATTTGTCTCAATTAACAACTAACAACTGCATGATATTTTTGACTAATAGTCATAGGTAATGGAAAACTACTAATAATAATATTACTATAAAGAATTTGTCTGTCTTAAATCGATTCCGCCGTAATATTTACTGAATAAAAATGAAATGTAAGACGAGAAGCAATTTGTGGAACTCTTATGGAAACTTTATTTTTATCCTCAATTTTTTTTACAATGCAAAGTCCTTCTTTCTTGTCAAGCTCTTCAAAAGACTATCAATACATATCTGATGATAAAATACATAGCTTCCGAAACTCCCTAGTCTTTTGATACCTAAGGTCCAACGAAATTACCAACCAACTAATCTAATTGTTAGGATTATTTTTGCTGACCTAAAATGTAAGTGCAATAATTCTCTTCGCTTCCCCTATATAAGTTTTTTTTATTATTTTATCGTGAATCGTACGTAATTTATTTGTTTAATTTGCATGTTTACGCAAGTAACTGCGATATTTATATTTCTAAAAATCTAAATTAATTTCAAAGTGTTTATATATTAAAATGCAATGTCCATAGGTACATATCCGTGTAGTTTCGGGCCACAATAAGTATACAATTTAAAATAAGCATTACATATTATAATATATTATGTTTTTTTTGCATTTTATTAATAAATATTTTATTATATTTCATTTTGTTTTTGTGTTGAAGCTCAAATTTTTGTCTATCATATTTTAATTGAGTGCTTTACGCGTCAATTAACTAAATTAATTGTTTCAGTCCGATTAATCACAATGGTTAGCGGAAGAACTTCTATGCTGTTCAAAGGCTATACATTCTTCTTCAGATATAGATGCAAGATGGGTAGAAAATGGTGCTGCACACTGTTCCCTAAATGTAAGGCACATTTGTTTTTGGACGACAATGACAGAGATCTTCTTCAGATTTGTAACGATCATGATCATATTAAAACTGAAATCTTACGGTGCCCCGACGGAAGGTATATTAAGAACAGAAGAAAAAATTTTTAAGAGTAAAGAAAATTATTTTTGTTAACAGATGTTTTGGGGTTGGGTATGTTGTCACACCAAATGCCCCACTATATATTATGGTAAGCGGAGAGGGGCCCAGAGTGTCGTCTGACGAGATTATCCCTTGCCAGTCGACACAATTATGCCGGCTTTAGGTGTTAGAGTTGATGGTTATGAATTTAGAAAACAATGTTTTTTTTTTATTTCATATCACTAGTATAAAACAAAGTCGCTTCCCGTCTGTCTGTCCCTATGTGTGCTTACATCGTTAAAACTACGCAACGGATTTTGATGCGGTTTTTTTTAAAGATAGAGTGATTCAAGAGGGAGGGAGGAGGAACGCGGGCGGAGCCGCAGGCAAAAGCTAGTTAACCACTAAATCAATAACTGTATTTCATTATATTGTGTAAATGTTTTTTATATAATGTATGTTTAGTTTTTGTTTTATTGCATTAAATGATGAGACGAGCATGCGGTTCGCCTGATGGTAAGCGATACGACTGCCCATAAACAGTAGAAACACCATAAAGCACCTTGAGTTATAAAGTACTGTGTGGCATTCCACTGCGCTCGCCATCCTGAGAGAGTTTATATAGCTGATAGGATTTTGTATATTAATCTGTATTGTAAGGCTCGACTCACACTTCTTAATATAACGATAGAGAAACTAAAAAAAATAAGAGCATATTATTACATGTCGCGTCGTAGACTTGAAAAACACATTGATGAAACGATTTTAATTGTTGTAAAAATAGAAAGACATTGATATTGATTATTATAGCTCTTATGCTTATTTGAAAGTGGTATTGGTTTATTTGAACAATAAAACAGATTACAATTAATTTAATGATTTTGAACATTGACATACGTGGTATGGATAATGCTATCCACGATGACACAGTCATGAATCGCTTACAGTCCGAGTGTGGAATCTTGTGGTTTAATTCTGTGAATACACAGTTAATACCTGTGAGTGCACACGCATACAACGATACCTATTAATTAGGTATTTTAACCCGCGAAATATCCGCTCAAAAATTGGTAACGCGTGTCGTCGTGGATGAAATTTACAAGTTTTAAAGTTACAGTCCTATGTTAGCATATGTGTATCGGGCGTTATTAGATCACTAATATTTAGATATGACATATCGTCGGGGATATAGTGCAATACCGCGTAAGTGATTTATAAAAGTTTTATATTAAGTTTAGTATGGTAAGAATCAATTTCAATTGGACTTTTTTATCACTTACGTGATTTTGCCCTATACCTTTTTCATTATTTAGTTTATTAATATTAATACACACTGTGACATATTACATTCATATTAGCACTGTTTGTTTAAATTTATATTAAACCATTATATTTTCATCGATTTTAATTGTTTAATGTATAGAATGTACCACCAGGGAAGTTTTAAGAATCCTTTTTCAATATTTTTAAGATTCTAGAAAGTTATTCTTCTCTTCGTATCTCTGAAAGATGGTTGAGGAACAATTATAGAAAAGTCGTTGATGCGGTTACCTCCAAATTTAAGACGATCAAGATTGTTTTTGATTTCGGCCGTTAAAGTTAATTGGCTTATGGCCTGTTTCATACATTTTGAAGAAATACTATTCGTTGCATAAATTTATAAGTGGACCAAATACAAATGTCACAGTCTAATCAATACTTCCAAATAACTGGTAATAAAATAGGGTAGCTTCCTATTTTACATTTTGTACCTTATTTTATATGTAACAGATAATAATATGAAAAATAAATTCTTCTGTGAAATCAGCATATTTTTTTTTAAATAAAGCAGTTATCCATATTTTGAAATATTATTGTGAGCAAAAGTGGGAGCTTGGTGAGTATATCGCGCTATCTCTTTCACACACGCGCAGAGTTATGGCCGGCGACACTCGGTGATGTCACAGACTCATATTACTGTTATTTGACAACTGCCCCTTCCACCGAATTTAAAAGCTTTATAACTTACTTAATATTGCACCAATTTCGAAAATTCTTTTTTCTTTAAATTTTGGATGAGATACATTTATAATAAATATATAAACAAGCAGTCAAATACCCTATTACTACTATCTTTATTACATGTTTCAACATGTAATATATACTCACAAATAAATGCTAAGTAATAAAATGATTGCAATCTATATTATCTGTTTAATGCAATGTCACTTTACTCGAAACGTATGAAACAAGCCCTTAATTAATGTTTGGTTTTACTTAATAAATCACTTAACACTAACTACAGACCATTCAGGTGACTCGTATCTAATTCTCAACAGGCCCACGGCTAGTACAAAATATTCACATACACACTCACGCCTTATATCCCCGAAGGAGTAAGCACAACTACTGCACCCACTTTTTGCCCTGCATATTCCGTCCCATGATGTGATAGGGGATGAGCCTATCGCCATATCGGGCACAAATTCCAGACTCCGGGCTTATACACAGTAGAAAAACCCATTATCACTTTGCCCGACCTAGGGATCGAACCCGAGACCTTGACATTGCAGTCATACCGTAATAGAACTATGCCACCAAGGCAGTATTATTTATTATTTTAATGTTGTTCATGGCTTAACCCGTCAAACCCCGCTTATATATATATATATAGATATAAGGCGAAACCCTATATACTCGGACGCCGGCGTCCGTAGCGGGGATTGACGAGTCAAGTCATACAAAAATAATACATGTGATGTTCTTTTCAGGAAGATTGATAACGTTATCGAACGGAAAAGAGCGTCTGTTATACGGCGGATACATATTTTTCCACAGATACCGAGTCAGGATGGGGGACAAATGGGTCTGCACCAACTACCCAAGGTGCAAAGCGTATCTATGCATTGATGAGAACGACACGATATTAGAATTCGTCCTGGTACATAACCATCCAATGAAAAAATATATAGTCGGATCTGATGGGAAGTATTTTAAAGAGAGGAAATTGAAACATGTTTAATGATGATACAACAAAAAGTAAAGTTGGAAAATGTTATTGTAATATAAAAAAGACTCGGTTTGTAGAGCAAACCTCTTTTTAGAAATACTATTGCTGAACCATTAAAATCAGAAAATAATTCGAAATTTTAAAGACGTAAAGACCTCCTATTAGTTTTAGATTCACAACACAGCGGCGTTATTTTTCATGGATCGTGTAAGAAACGTTTTAATATATTGTATATATTATTATTTATAAGACTAATTATAAAATTATAGGAGTACATTTCACTGTACATAAAATGTAATATAACATGTATGTAAGTTACCTTTATCGGAAATAGTAAAGCGTTTTCAATGATCATAATTCTAATTGTTGACCAAAACTTGATTGTCCGTCTTGATTCGAATATAGAACCTCACGATTCACAACCCAATAAACCGCCACTACACTAATGAAGCTATTTACATACATACATTATCAGATAATTTAGGTAAGATTTTTTAAATTATGTATAACCATCCAAAAGTGATCAATAACTTTGTGGGTGAAGGGCTTGAAGGAAATTTAATTCTACAAAATATATTTTGTATATGTTCGCAATGAAACAATACAATTTGCAATATCTTTATTTTTATTTTATTACACTTTGTACTCATGGCAATAAATAATCTTTTAGTCCGTAACCGAAAAATATATCTAAATCTTTATAAATTATTCACGAATTGTAAATATCTGTATAAATATCTGCATTCATTTCATATCTACATTCATTTCATAGCTGCATGATGTATCAAAAATCTGTATAAATAACGCTGAGTTAGTAATTGTAATAATTGCTAACAGATGTCGCTGGTCATCTCATTTAAGAGATTCAAATACGGAACTTGAAATTGGACAGACGAATGTAGGGTCGAAGTAGCTCAATTGGCAGAGCACCGGCACGGTACGCTAGAGGTCGTGGGTTCAAATCCTACTTTCGATTGTTTCTTTTTCAATGTTTCCATAAAAATATAAATACAAAGAATAATTTATCAAATTCCTGTTTTACAAAGTTTTTGATCATCGCAAAAGGTAAACCGAATTTTATTTAAATTTTAATCAGTACACATCATTTGTTAAATCTCTTTTATTTTCAGGTCAAATGATAACATTGTTGAATGGAAAACGTCAGTTGTACTTCCAAGGGTATACATACTTCAAGTACTATGAGACACGAACCGAGACTCATTTCCGGTGCACCCTGCATCCTAAATGCAAAGCGGGACTTTACACCACTGGAGAGCTACATGTCACAAGGATGTTGAAGAACCATTCTCACCCACAGATTAGGATGCATAGGAACATTGACGGGACCTACATTAAGATATAGTATCTGTAGATATATACAGCATATCTACAGCTCGATCGGGTTTGTACCATAAGTAATGCCTCAGTAGTAATTGTAATAATTGCTAACAGATGTCGCTGGTCATCCCCTTTAAGAGATCAAATAGGGAACTTGAAATTGGACGGCCGAAGTTAGGGTCGAAATAGCTCAATTGGCAGAGCAAAGGCACGGTACGCTGGAGGTCGTGGGTTCAAATCCCACTTTCGACTGTGTCTTTTTCAATGTGTCCATAAAAATATAAAAACATTATCCAGGCACTACATGGCCATTAACATGTATAAAAATCATAATATAGGATTACATTATAAATCTTAAGTTTTTATACTTTTAAAGCAGTCGAATAAACGCCAGTTTATTGTTTTTTTTTGTTTTGTTTTTTTTTTAATAGGCGATATGAAATTAAACAGTAATATAGCTATTGAAAATAGGACATAAAACAAAAAAGGGGAACTAACTGATAAATTTAATAACAACATTTCATTTTCTGTTGAAGCAAATATGATGAAACAAAATTTAATCATGTGCTCGTATTTTTTTATAGTGCATTCTTTTTCTAATAAGTAATATTCAAAGTTATTTCAATGCTTTCAATTAAATAATAACTTATCAAATTCCTGTTTTACAAAGTTTTTGATCATAGCAAAAGGTAAACCGAATTGTATTAAAATTTTAATCAGTACACAGTATTTGTTAAAGCTCTTTTATTTTCAGGTCACATGATAACATTGTTGAATGGAAAACGGCAGTTGTACTTCCAAGGGTATACATACTTCAAGTACTATCAGTCACGAACCGAGACCCATTTTCGGTGTACCCTGTATCCGAAATGCAAAGCGGTACTTTACACCACTGGAGAGCTACATGTCACAAGGATGTTGAAAAACCATTCTCACCCACAGATTAGGATGCATAGGACCAACAACGGGACCTACATTAAGATATAGTATCTGTAGATATATACAGCATATCTACAGCTCGACCGGGTTTGTACCAAAGACAATCGATGTTAAATGTTGCTCTCGCGTTTCGTATAGTAAGATTTACGAAGGCTCGCATCCCTATGTCTTGTTTCACCTTTTAAAGTTACGACTTTATAGCCCACGGGGCCTAAGTGGGAGGGAGGTCCGCTCTGGGTACCGAGCACCAAGAGGTTACCACTTCAAATCCCTTATATTATCAAAGAAAATTGTCAGAACATTGTAGAAAAATAACTATCGCACCAAAAACATAAATGTAAAAAAGAAGAGCCAAGTTCAATTCAAAAATTATGCTTCGCTGTGGGCTTCGCCGCAAAAAGAATGGAGATCTAAATGAGTGCCAAGTTCTATGCAAAATCCAAATATGTATTTATAGGAACAAAATAACATTATGAACAAGTATTAAACTCTATTTCTTTGCTTTTACAAAAAAGAGTTTTATAAATATTGTAAGGCTGCCCGATCCACTTCGAAGGCTACAACTACAATTATCAAACTGAGATTAGATAGGATAAAACTACATGATGCCCATGCGAAAAGAAGAAGATCGACAGAACCTGTAGTAAATATTTAACCTTTTTAGGTATTGCAATGCCGCTTACTGGCGCGGAGAAAACTAGAAGATACAGGGAGAGATTAAAAAATGAACGCCCAGATGAATATACTGCCCAATGTAAAAGAAACTTAGATCGAATAAAATCAAAAAGAAAAAAAATTACGGAAATGTCATCAGAAGAAGCCGAACAACAAAGAAAAAAATGGCGAGAAGAAAAACGCAAAGGTTATGTTAAGAAAAAACAGAATAAAAGCATTACCAAATCTACAAAAATTGAACCAGAAACTATCTTACCAGAAATTATCTTTTGATGTTATTCGTTTATTAAGTTTAATATTGTGTATTATTCGGGCAACTTTTAAATGATGTGTACACAGCTTTTGATTTTTAAAACTTCCATTTTGTCACTGTCCCTTCAAATTTATGGAGTTAAATGTATGAAGTCATAAGAGATTTTATCTTTTAAATCCGTGCGGTCGGTCACAAATATGTTTTCAGTTAATGTATTACTTTTCGAAAAACCTATACATATTAAATATTATATTATGTTTTAGAATAAATAAAAAAAATAATCAAGTAAAAAGCAACGAAGTCACAAAACTGAATAAAAAACAATCATTTCGTGATAATCGTCGAAATTAAGCAAATTTTCTTTGATTTATCAATTAAATACAAATACTTCTAGTCTAAATAACTTTTAAAAAGACTTATGAATATCATACTTTTCTTTAAAAAAGTATTTAATTCTTACACACCGGAACTAGTTTCGCCACAAATTCCGTTTTGTTTCGATATCATCTGGAAAATGCCTCTAATTCCACATTTTTTTATATTTCTCTATAATAAACAATATATCCCATTATATCATGGCCAAATTAGTAAAAAAAAGACATAAAAAAAAAAGTCGAATTTTATAGCAGGGTACACTTAATTTTAAAATTGCTCTATAACCGTTTGAGCTAGCTTCATGAAATTTGGGCTTCTAGATGTCCTTATGGATATAATTAAACACACGTAGTTTTATGTGTTTACGTTAAATAGGTTTTGAGGTCTAGAAGGGTGAAAAGTGGCACCAAGTGGTTCGTGTAATATTACACTCGGCGCTGGCTAGCCATTTCCTTTGCTTGAACTTGGCTTGACACGCTACCGCGCGTCTAGATCTGCTGTTTACTACGGGTATAATTTTCGAGTCGGGGCCGTATTTACGCGGAAATGCCAGGGGTGCGTGGTACCCGGGCGCAGGGCCCAAGGGGGCGCAAGCCGGTCTATACTACAAAAAACCTTTTGAAAGCATAATGGTGCAGTGAAACATGAGCCAGCTGCGAAAAGGCAATGAGTTGGAATCTTGCTTTGAGACATGTTTGTCATTTAGTTTTTTATTCCAATGTATTCAACCGGTTCATTAATTCTCAACTAATTTTGGATCACATCGGTGTGTCGAGGAGACGAGGTTTCGCTATTTGATACGTAACGCGCCCCCGACATTTACCTTTGTTTCTGGTTTGAAGGAGAAGTCCAGCCACACAAGACTCTAGTTTAGTGAGGATTATGTTTGCATCTGGCGGGCGTATAACATAGATGGTATTTCACGCGAAACGGACACCTAGAAAAATGCGAGATTCGAAATTTCATATTCGACCTATTTGAAGTTTAATAGATGAGAATGATGTTAATTTTTAATAACTTCATAAATGAAAGGATATTTTCTCCCGTTTGTTTTGGTGTCTCGACTGCCTCAGCGGCGTAGTTGTATTAGGGTACGATTGCAATGCTGAGGCCTCGGGACCGATCCCCGGGTCGGGCAAAATGATATTGGATTTTTCTATTCAGTAGCAGCCCGGAGTCTAGAATTTGTGCCTGATATGGGGATAGGCTCGCCCCCTATCACATCATGGGACGGAATATGCACAGCAAAATGTTGGTTCCTCAGTTGCGCCTCTGTCTACTCCTTCGAAGATAAAAGGCGTGACTGTGTGTTCTTTTGGTGTCCGCTTCACGTGAAATGCCCCATGGGTGATTTGTGTATGTTTTTTGTTATTAGTTATAGTATTGGGTATTCTTGTGATAGGAATTTAAAAATAAATAATATATTAAATAAATAATGAGCTAAATTGCTTCCTGGTTTCGTTTTATTACTGTCTTAGCAAAGTTCTCTTTCTAATAATCCTGTAAATAGATTAGTTTTTTTTTACATGTACTTGTTTTATTACTGATTATCGAAAAAGAATATGTAAATATGCTTCCACAAATTTCTTAAACAGCTCGTTTAAATTACATCGTATGTATAGGCCTTAAGCACGATTTACCAGTTAAGTTCTAAACAGAAAGGGTGGCTTATGCTCGCTGGCATGGCGATATGGTTTTCGATACGCGCACTCTGGGGGTTAGCACGCACATTTGTATTCAATGAAACACATACATAATTCTTCATTTACTGAACGTTTTAAGCGCATCGTCCATAAAAAACGTCGTGTACGTAGTCCCCAAGACATCGCCAACGTACCGACAAGTCTCATAATGTATAATTACAGCTAAAACCAGTTATAATCAGGCCGCGTCGTCCATGTATGTGCGAAGTGTGCGGCGCACACAGGCGCCACGGCAATAGGGGCGCCGGAATCAGAATGACATATAATATTTGTTATACTACCACCTTATTCTTTATAGGTAAATAGGTAGGAAAGAAGGTACTGACAAGTCTCCGAAGATAATACTCACCTGTGGTTTAATTTTACATTACTTGAATTTTGACCCAATGTTGATGAGCATAGTGTTAAAATCAAAAGAACCGCCGCAGTCGCTAAAATGGCCAACTAACATATCTTATTACAAACGTCTTACAAAGAGTCACTTTCTAAATTAAAACTTAATATAAAAAATTATCTGCGCATCACAATTAGCGAAGAAAGGTTAATTTGAATAATAAAAATAATAATGTCGATACAGGACGACAAAAATCAGAGGCGTTATAACCGGTTTCGGCTGTACTTAAAACAATCTAGGGGCTGCGGCCGCGGTCGTTTACTGTCAGTACAATCAGCCCCCTTATTCTCTATAACAGTGTTAATTTGTGGCCGCGTTATGTTGACTTCGTGTAATTAGCGTTAAATCGTATTTTGCATGCCAATTTCCATAGTGATAAACGCGATTAGTTACGTTACGCGCTTGTTACGAGCGGTGAAAATAACGTGTGTCATAGAGAATAAGGGAGCAGATGATGCGTTACCTGTTTTTTATCCTCTTCACACAAAACAATTTGGAAGATATTTTCAAACACATTTTTGCCATTTTAGCGGAAATGATCACAACAGTTCGAGGAAAGACTTACTTGAAGTTCAACAGTCATTATTACACTCATGTTCGTGGGGATGCTTGGAGATGCACGAACACTAGCACCTGCTTCGTCACTGTGTATTTAGACAAAAACATGCAAGTGATTAAACAAACAGGCATCCACAACCACGAACCAAAGAAGTACATAAAATTAAAAAATGGAAAGTATTATCAGTCCAGATGTACTAATGACAAGTTTTAAGGAACTACGTCAGAAGAATTGATTCGGTCTGTGTACTAGAGTAGGTTTATGTATCGTTTTGCAAATTTTGGCGCCGAAATACAAGGAGTGTGATAATTACTATATATGACATAGTTACTACCTGTTTCAACCTCGTATAAGTAATCGACAAATAATATGAGAGCAGCGTCTTCTACGTGCTTGAATATTGGCCAAAAACATGGCGGCTATATCAATGAAATTGCTAATTTATTATTGTACCTTAGGTATTATTTTTGTGTTTTTATTGTTACGATAGTTATAAATTAGACTTTATATTTTCCCTATATATTTTTCAGCTAATTTACTATTTCTTTGCATTTCAATAATGTAAAAAAAAAATATATACATTTTGACGAAATAGTTTCATTGCATTGAGAATTTTTCTCTTTTTTTTTTTAAATTGGATTCAAATAACAGCTGGGCTTAAATACCGATAACGCGTGGCGAGCAAAACATTGACTAGGTACACGATGTGCAATCGATATGCGTTAATATTTTTAATCCAAGTAATACCTTGTTGTCTGGAAGAAATCACCAATTGTGATAAGACCGCCATTTGTACTTCTTGTTGTTTAGCCTAGTTTATATTGTATATTTGTTATTTCCACTTTGGCTTAGATGTACAATAAAGAGTTTATAAATAAATAAATACCGTTACCTACCAAACGCGTAACCAATTTGTTATTTTTTTATTTAATTGTCACTACGATATTATAATTTTTATTCCGAAGCTTAGTAAAGTCTACCAACGTGCTTATGATTTGTAAACTTTATGTGTTTGTAATATTATTTATTTTATAAGATACTTTAAATAAATGATAGATACGGATCACTTCTTTAATTTTCACTATTCCTTTTGGATACATTTTTTTTCTTTACGGTGCCAGGTCTAACTGTTCCTATCTCTTTCAGTGCAATTAATAACAACGATCCACGACAAACTGCTATTGAAATACAAAGGACACTACTATTCGAAGACTCCTTACCTGAAGAAGAGATGGAGGTGCATCAACACGAGTTCCTGCTACGTGGGTGTCATCGTCAACAACGATTTCTCCATACAGAAAGAGCCAGAAGAACATCTGCACCCTCCCAAGTCCTTTGTGGAGACCAGCAGTGGGAAATACAAGCTTGTAAAAGAACAGCCCGTGAGGATTAGCGATTACATAGTTTGTGAGATGCAGGAATTATAAAACGAACAGGTTTTGTAATGGCGCTTTACAAGGGTCAATTTTAATCTTGCAGCAAATAATTTGTATAGGAATTAACATCGAACGTCTATAGTCGTTCGACACTTGTACGGACTTGGTCGTCTGCAATTTTCTTTGCTAGCTACACTCGATCAAGATAATTTCCACATTATTGTGGTTTACATTGCTGAAATTGAGATATTTTATTTTGGCACGAGTCCCTAAGTTCAGTGTAGTTATGGCTAAAATCAGCTGACATTTTCAGATGTCGAACGTGATTATTCGTATGTTCGAATCATTAAAAACGTAGATCACGTTTTCAAGTCAAATCAAGTTATCGCTTATACAATTAGGATAAATTGTCGCTTTGATTTAATTGGCCCATGTAAACGTAACTTTATTAAGACTTGGAATATCGTTTATTGCTAGTATTTAAATAATGATCGTCATACAACAACCTTATGCTGAGTGGGAATGTATGACTTAAGGACTGAAGTGATTACTTAGAAGTTATCAATTTATTTACTTTTTTCACCCAGTTTCTTCGATAGTCCAGTCTTCGAATTCCTTGGGACAGGCAGTAACTTATGTAATATTAGTGTTTAGTTCGTTAACTTAGCAAACTTTGTCATTGAACATTGTTTTTTGTAGTGACTTTTAATATTACTTTTGCCTTTGTTGTAACAAATTTGAGCATCAAATCGGGCATGGTTTTAATAACTCTCACACTAATTTCTGTGAAATTCAAACTCTGTGTTGTTTAGCACAGTTTCCTTGGCATTATACATGTTTATCACCTCTAATCTAAAGAGCCAACTAAGCGTCAGCATATCTATACTAATATTATAAAGCTGAAGAGTTTGTTTGTTTGTTTGTTTGTTTGTTTGTTTGTTTGTTTGTTTGAACGCGCTAATCTCAGGAACTACTGGTGCGAATTGAAAAATTCTTTTTGTGTTGAATAGACCATTTATCGAGGAAGGCTATAGGCTATATAACATCACGATGCAACTATTAGGAGCGAAGAAATAATGGAAAATGTGAAAAATGCGGGGAAAATTATTCATCCTTGAGGGCTTCCATTGCGTGCGCTGCGAAAACGGTTCAAGATACCAAAAATATATGTATGAAAGAATTATTCCTCTTGAAATGATCTAAAAAAAAGTCCGCGACAGTATATGTCTATCTTTTAAAATAAACTCTCTAGAACCGTTTTTATGGTAATCAAATTTGGTCGAAATTAATGCATTATTTGTTAAGAGTTGTATCAACGTCATAATATTAATCTTTATACAAATAAATGTGTTGGATAGAGTGATTCAACGGGAAGGTTTTTATGTATGTACTTTTAGCCCGGAAAAACTTATTAACGCGGGCGAAGCCGTGGGCAAAAGCTAGTCTCTTATAAAACGGTAGACAGCACAACACGTCTCGGTTTTTAGTTATGTACATAACTCGGATTCGATCGATCGGATATGTATTACATGCGTATTGATGTAATCTTGCGACGTCTCTTCACATCTAAATTCGAATTACAATGATCCGATTGCAATTTAAAATAAATTCCATTAAGTAGGTCGTTTATTTTTATTTTTTTTCGTAATAAGTAATGTCAATTTTATTTCACAATTAGATTTAGTTTTTCCTTTTATTCTTTTGTTGTAATTTGTTGGGTATGGGATAGTAAAATGAATACAACAATGTTTTCGTAATTCTTAGGTTTATTGATTATTTAACAGTAAGTAGTTAAAATAGATTCAACAATCAGCCATGACCTAAATATTGTATCTATCATTCCTAAAGCAGTGTAATAATTATCATACAGCATTAGAACATTAGAACATTTTAATGTTTAAGGAATCAACCAGAAGCAAAAGAATAAGTATATATAATTTTCTTTAATCGAAAATCATATAAAATATTACCTAAACCGGGTAATATATCTACGGTATATTTTTACAAACTCATCATTTTATGAGTTCTGGCATAATAACAATTTTATTGTATTATTAAACATTAAATATTTTTAAAAGTAAATATCATCGACTAACACGAAAATCTTCGGTACGTTATTGAACGCGACTTGCACGAAATCATGCCAGTTACTAGCATATGCCAAGTACTGTAATAATAACGAATATCAACTAATACCCCATAATAGGGTAGTTGATTATTTTTTTAATACATTTAGCAAAAACATATGTTATCCAAAATTTTACGGAAAAACTATTTTTACCATTATCTATCCAGAAATTTAGTGTAAGGGGTAGCTGGTAAATAAAAGTAATAGGAAACTATGACGTCACCGAATGCAACCGGCAATAACGCAACGTGCGTGGGGAAAAGATAGCGCGATAACCACCACACTCCCACTTTTGCTCCAAACAACATTTATAATATCAAAATCTGTTTTATTTTCAATCAATTTTGATAGTGATTTCAGAGAAAATTTATTTTTTTATTAGTTTCTATTACATAATAAATAATGTACACAATCAAACATAGGAAACTACCCTATTACTTACAAGTGGAGAAGCAAATAAGAAAACTCTCGTGCCGTTTCTAGTAATTGGCATACCACATGCAATCTAGTACTACTTAGCCATTATACAGGGTTATTTTGACATTGCGTTAATAAATGAAACCACATACTCGTCTTTGCCTCTGCTAACATAATGCCAAAAATCATCCACGAAAAGCGAATATTTACACCAATAATCTCTATTTTACTTTGCTGATTGTTTTATCAATTTGTAGTTTAGTGCGCATATGGCGTATGCGTGAGTTTTTGCTGTGACTGAAAATTTTATATTGCTGCTGCGAAGAATCCTCCTAGAGTAGTAGTAGTGGCATCAGGGCGTGTAAACTGATAGTTACTTGTTCTTGATATTTATTTTGTTCGGAACTTACACTTTTTTATTTTAAATCTATGGTTAAAATAACTTAATGGAACGTGTTATTATCAAGAAAATAAGTATATGGTTCATTTAGTAACGCAGTGTCAAAATCACCCTATATATAAAACAATTATTATTGATATTAGGTTTATTTTTAATTTTAAGTTTTAGCTGGGATTTACTGCAAGGTATCGATATTCCATGGTACGAATTCCAGGTCGCCCAACACTGTATTTTGGCAAATAATTTGACTTCAGCTATGCAGGTCGAAAAAATTATTCCAAAATTATTTTGGATATGCTAGAAGTGTGTTGGGCCGACGCAATAATGGGATTAGATAAGGACATATAAACAAGAAATGTGTCTAATATCTATAATTCCAAATAATGGGTAATCAGAACCTGTCGCATTTGCAGTAGATCCAACATGTATGGACATATAATTAAGTTGTGATTTTAAGTTTTCAATCAATTTGTTTTAAAGGACTATGATAATCACTTTGGACTCTTTTTAACTATGTTTATGAGATTTTCAATAAATAAATTAGTAAGCAATGATGTTTCATTTACAAAAAAAAGATTGTTTTTGTATTTGCGGTTTTAAATATGCATTATAACATTATATTTCATATTTAAATATACATTTTCCTGCACAATTTACAAATCTTGAAATCTTTTTGACTCACGCTTGATTACTATTAATAATATTACTTTTTATTCCAAATTGGGTTACGTAAGTTAAATTAACGTAAATATTTCTTAGAAATAAAACAATTTTACGGATCCCTGCTCGCCCCATGATCTTGAAGGTTGTTGGACATTGCTTCGAAACGTCGGGAGAAAATGTAGATTAAAAACCGCGATAAAATCCGTATAATAGTTCTATTTCAATGTCTTAACATTCGCGTAAATATAAGAAAGCATTATCAATACTTCTATTCTAAATCATTCTAGTTTTGACATGAACAGGTGAAAAATGCAGATAAAATCCAATTGCTATATAAACCCATATAATAAATAAGGTATTTTTCAGGTACTATCATAACTCTTTCAAATGGCAAACGTCAGTTCCTATACCAAGGATACACGTTGTATAAATACTACAAGTCTCGGATAGAGTCACATTACAGGTGTACCAAGTATCCGCGCTGCAAGGCGCTATTCTACGTAAAAGGCTTGAACGTCACCAGAAAAATTATCGAACACAACCATATTGCACCGGATATTTATAGGAATTATGACGGTACTTATATTAAGATCCTTTCGCAGCACCCAATAATTGAGTGAGATTTTAGAGCTGAAGCGCTTCCAACGCTACTGATATAGAGAATTTAACCAATGGAGATGTTATGGCAATAATGCGCTAACATTTTTTCTGTCAATCATGAGGGTATCCGCGAGGTAATCACGGATTACACACACATTTAACAAACAAAACCACACGTTCACGGCTGAATGTACAGCCGTGGTAATCGAGATCCTTCCTATTAGTTATCTGAACTGTTTTTGTAAATTTAAAGCTTGACTAATCGCCTTTTACACAGCATAAAACACAATTCCTGCGGAGCAACGCTTGTCATTATCATATAATGTAACGTTCGCGATCGCAAGTCATATCGGGTTTTTAAACCTATATGAGCAACTACGTGTTGTGGCCAACGAGGGATGCGCCTTGCAATGCCATCTCCCGTAGTTAATGTCTCTAAGAATTTCAGATCAAATAATTACATGATTCCTGAGAGGATTGTGCACTCGTATAGGATTTTAAAATTTATTACCTTTTTTGCGAGTATATGAATGAATTGCTGTAAACAAAAATAACAAATATATTTATGTCATGTAATTTTTTTTTATTATTAATTGCATTATATAACCTTGAACCGATTTTGAAAAGAGCACCACTAGAGTTCCTTGCCCGTTCTTCTCTAGTGAGAACTGCTTTCCGTTAATGTGTAACATTTTATAGGTTCGAATAAATTTATTTCATTTCATAGGGCTACTGATCGCAATATCAGGCCTAATTTCACCATGCTCTGTTAGTTACTTTAACAGCCTGTTAACTTTCTTAGCGGACTGTTAAGGATTTTGAGTGTCCCACCATGTCCTGACCGGTGATTATCTTCCTTTAGCCAAAGCCGTCGCAATGTCGGCCCATAAGACATTTATTATTAAGAGAAAACTCGCTAAGAAGCTGAAGCAAAACAGAACTATTCCTCAATAGGTTAGAATGCGTACGGAGAACACTCAGATACAACGCCAAGAGGCGTCATTGGAGGAGGACCAAGCTCAAGTTGTAAGCTTTCCAGGTTATCAACTTCTAAGTGAAATAAATCCCCACATTAAGGAGTCGTCCTTTCATGGAATGCGCGATATTTTAACTTTCGCGTAAATTTTAATGCCAGATTAACTAATGCCCGTTAAATAAGAAATTAAATTGGACCTAAATCTTCCATGGGAGAGTAAAAAGTATCTTGGTTATCCTGAGCTATATTTGAATACAAGTTCAGGTATAGGTAGAAAAATAAAAGCTTAATTTTAGTCTAGAATAAAAGTAGATACTATGTCGCTTCTTGGCCGATAATGTAGCAATTGAACTGTGATAGCCTATTTACCAGTGCAGTGCAACATTCCTTTTCCACTTGGTTTATACTTTTTGTAAACATTTTATATTTGTTATATTGTAAAATATTGCCAAATTAATAAACTTGTTAAGTATTGTTAAGATTATATGTTAATAAATTATGAATACTTACCACGTGTATTGGCGTTTTTATATACGATACGAATATTCCTATGTATATTCGTATCTGAACGTAAAAAATAAAAGAAAAAAATTAAAGGGATTGTCTTCACACAAAGAAAAAATAATATCTTATTTGCACTGAACGCATATAGGCGATTTGAAATTGTTCAGCTACTTATGGGGCGGCCTGTACATGAACTATGGTCAAGTTCAGTTATTAAGAAGTGTCAAATAAATCCATCAACTTCACTTTCCTGTCGAGCTTTTCTATTGCGAATTTTGGTTATAACACAACAACTTATCTTATTCCATGGACCCCAACACCAAATACAAAAAAATTGAATTTAATGTTGGTTGAACCAGAAGAAAAAAAAATTTAAAAAATTCAGTGCAATAATATAGTAGTAAAAGAAAAATTAATATATAGTGAAAATGGGTCAAATGAAATGACATTTTAAAACCTATTAACTTATCGAGGCGCTTAAAAAACCCAGGGCCCTTACAAACTATCCAGGACAATGCAAAAACCAGGCCATATCCTGAGAAAACAGGACGATTTTCCCTATCTTATTCTTACTATAACCCAGATTTTATACAAATTATTTATGATACGAGCAATCCATTCACTCGCTAGCCACATATCCTGGATCTCCATGACTAAAATCCCAGGTCGAGCAACACTATGCAGACGCCCCATTCTGGAAACTATACTAACGGCCCGTCTTAACTAACATTTAACTGGAGTTTAATATCTAATTAGACAGTAATAGTTACGCTGTTACTGCTATTTCAATATAAATTCTTATCTATCTTAGTTTTAGAAACACAGATAACCACCAAAAGTAACAATTTTAATTGTTTGTTATCTGTTGGTAAGTTATTGAGACTGGCCGTAAATCGTATCTGCAGCACACCTACCTGAAATAGTGATTCTCCGACCATACATTCCAATGGGATAATGGCAGAGGAAAGAAGAATATAAAAAATCCTTCATATTATGTCTTTACATATGACATTGTCGTTTAGTATAGAGAACATAAGTAATTTTTTTGTAGTTTTTATTTCTATCAATCAAAATATGCACCCATTCTATCGATGCACCTCTGCCTGCGCAGTGGTAATTTTTCAATGCCCTTCTTGAAGAAGTCATGTACCGGAGCCTACAAACTCTTCAAAGGCCACGAGAGGCCGTACAAAATGTTGTACGGCCTCTTGTGGCCGGTACGGGTCCATATTTTGATTGATGGAAATAATAACTATTTACAAAAAGATTGCCAACTTTCCGTATACTTAATGACAACTGCATAGTTAAAGATCTAATATTATTTAAATGGGATAAGATGATATCAGCCTTATCATAATCTATATAAGACTAAGGACCGCTTAATTTATGCTCCTAGATGACTTGTGTTTGGTGGGCTTACACATGTGACAATTTGCGTTAATCAGCAAACGGTGATAGTCCATAGTTAACTTTACCCAATATAATATTAAGGTCAACCCTAACTGGGTGGTAACTCTCTGACTGCTAATTTTATATATTAATTAAATGTTGGTAACTAGGTGGTATTTCAATTCCAGATTTGAGGAAAATAACCCTGGTCAACGGGAAGACTTACTACTTGTACAATAAGTACACTTACACCATAGGATTCAAGGCACACAACTACGAACGGTGGAGATGCACCAACACGTCTAGTTGTTCGGCTTATATCAATGTTATGAATGATGGGAGGCTGTCGAAAGCCGTAGGAAATCATAGTCATGTAGCTCCTTACTTCGGCAGGGTCTCCGATGGCAGATATATAAGGTGTGGGTATGGTGAGGTCTACCGCAGCGGTAAATGAAACACAGGTGTGCAGTTGAAATAGTCCACATGTATTATTGCTTGGTATAAGTCTGTGAGAACCTTTGTCCTTTTGTATTGCGCTCTGTACGTTTATTATAATATGCCGTCCGTCGTCGTCCGCAACGCAAGGTGAATCTCTCGAACTTGTCTCGACGTGTTTTGGCGGGATAGTGTGACGTCCCGTCTGTGTTGCCACCCGACAGCGTTCGGAACCGTACGATAATTATCGTACACATACGATAATTTTGTGCCTACGTACGATGTACGATAGCATATTATTATCGTACGCAGATTGTACGATAATTTCTATCATGATGCAAAATTTGAGAATTTATATTATTTCACTCATGCGTTGATAGTCTAAATCGCAGTAGCATGACTTTATTTTGTCCAATAAAATCTTGGGAAAATACCGGGAAATACAAGTTCTCTATTCCTATTGGTCCTTACGATCCGCTCTACTAAGTTTCACCACTGCCGATACTGTAACTTTATCCAGCGCCTGCTGTACACGCTTTCTTATTGGGTAGTATAGCATCTACCAATGCGAACAAGAGAATATAAGTTCGATATTTCGATATTTCTTAACGTAGTGATTATATTCTCTTTGAGTGTTCTGTTGATTTGACAGCGGTGGTTTAAAAAAGATAAACTATAGAGTACTTGCATGCATATCAATATTACAATTTATATGATTTATTTATCTATAATAGACATTATCCTAAAAGGTACGATAATTTCGATCCATGTACGATAATTTTACGCCCCTGGACGCCCCTGGTACGATAGTCAGTCCACTTCAAGTTGCTAACGCTGCCACCCGAATAAACTATTGACTGACGTATAGTCTGTGGCGACGGTCCGCCACAAAGGTTTTTCAGTTGTAAGTGAAGTTTTAGTTATTAGAAACTGATTTAATGTTTGTAGAAACACATACTTGTACACAGTAGAAATGATTTTTATTTATTTTGAAAGCAGCTTTTTAAAAAGCTTCGTTTTTTAAGCCGTCGGGTGGTCGTATCGCTTACCACCAGGCGAACGGCATGCTCGTCTCGTCAGTCAATGCCACAATAAAATAAAAAAAAACATTGTAGACTCTAGAAAGCATGACTATCGTTCTAAATATTTGATGTTAGTGATCGATGTAAAAATGGTTTTAATAGAGTATAGAGATTTTGCATAACAAAAATGTAGTTTTAATCTATAACTATATTTACGAAAGAATATATTATGTAATACAGTGCAATATTTTATGCATTTTTAAGTATATCATCATCGTTGTGTCAAATGAATGTCATACATCAATAAACGTAACTGTGAGCACATTTAGTTTTCAATTTACAAATTCACTCAGGGCTTGGTATCATACTGACGTCACAATTTAAATATGGGACATCAGACCAGCTTTGCATCAAAACAAAAATACTCACTCATCGCGCATTTATCCCTGAAAGGGTAAGCAGAGGTGCAACTAGGGCACCCAATTTTCGCTATGTATGTTACCTGATTTCATAGCGGATGTGCCTATTGCCATATCGGCCACAAATACTAGCCTCCGGGTTGATAGTGAGCAGAAAAACCCAATATGGCTTTACCTGACCCGGGATTCGAACCCAACACCTCAGAAAGCTGACTTACCGCGCACGAAAGACAACTACGGACATTCTTGCTTCAAAGTTACTACATGTGTACTTATAAAACTGTCTTAGCCTACACATACTGAAATATCTTCACAAAATTTCACACATATCTATCTTACCATGCCATACCAGCCCTGTATTATACAGGGTCATTTTGATATTGCGTTAGTAAATGAAACTTATCTTGTTGAAAAAACACTTTTCATTTAGTTATAGTACCTAACCATAGATGTAAAATAAAAAAGTGTAAGTTTCGAACAAAATAAATATCAATAAAAAGTAACTTTAAGTTTACACGCCCTAATGCCACTATGACTGCGCTAGGAGAATTCGTCGCAGCAGCAACATTACACTTTCGCACTACACTACAAAATGATAAAAAAATGGAATCCTACAAACGGGATTTTTGGCGAAAGTATTCGTTATTCATTGATGATTTTTAGCACGATGTTAGCAGAGGTATAGACGAATATGTGGTTTCATTTAGTAACGCAATGTAAAAATGACCCTGTATACTGCCCACTGCTGGGCACGACTGAGAGGGTTTAGGCCTTAGTCCACCACGTTGGCCTAGTGCAGGTCGGCAGACAATACATTCTTTCGATAGATGTGTGACTTGTATTTAGTCGGTTTATATATTTAAGTCACAAATAGCGTTTATCAGCTAGCTGTGAAATCGGACCTAAATATTACGATTCAAAGTGAAAAATATTTTGAAAGCCTCATATCTATGTTTTCTATAGCAAAATGTTGGTAACCGCACCGGTATGCGATCTTCACTGTGAAAGAACGCCCATGATCCTCATTGGCATTTTTTTCAATACTATGTTGCTGACTCTTTGATGATTCGGAGCTGGGGCGATAAGTTTGCTTCAAACTGCCTATATACACGACGTTTTTATAAATGCGCTATAAATGCGATGCAGTCAGAATGTATTTTTATTTTAATCAAAAATGAGGTCTGTAGACGCGCAGAAAGCGTGCCTACGAAAACTCATATCTTTAACTTTTTTTAAATAGTTATGCGCATCGTGTGTGTGGTCCCTGAATGGGAATTTTTATTTAGTTTTTGTTTCATAATTCCTGTTACGATTCCCTGTGAAACTTTGCTCACGATTGTAAACGTTCATTTCTTACTAATAGTAGAGTAATTATGGTCCTATTGAAATGTGGCTGTAGATCTCTCGTATGTGAGAGTCCGTCTGGGTGGGTACCACCGCAATGTCTATTTCTGTCGCTAAGCAGCAATGTGCATGGATTTTGTGTTTCGGTTTGAAGGACATTGTTGCCAGTGTTACTACTGGACATAGAGACTTAACATCTTATGTCTCAGGATGACGAGCATAGTGGAATGCCACACAGTACTTTGTAGCTCAATGTGTTACTACTGTTTATGGGTGGTCGTATCGCTTACCATCAGGCGAACTGCATGCTCGTCTCGTCATTCATTACAATAAAAAAAAAATTTTTTTGATCTCTGTTCTGTGGGCATAGAATGTGGTAAAATACGGAACTCTTAAGACGATATCGTTTAATTTTGATGTTTGCGATTGATCGAGAGACAATACGTCAGTCACGTGTTAGTCTCTCAACCAATCCCGATAAAACGAAAGTGTCCTGTCGTGTTTTTGACGCATTCTAAGTACATTGAGTATTTATGCATAAAGGACGAACTCTTTTTAAATATTAAATAGGTAATAAGTATGAAAATAAATAAAAGTGTTCACACTGTACCATTTTCATTTAACCCGTCAAGCCCCGCTTATATATATAGATGTATGGGGAAACCCTGTATATATGGACGCCGGCGTCCGTCGCGGGGCTTGACGAGTTAAAGATATGTTCTAGTATCGCCGTACAGCGTGATAAATAAGTAGTTACATATACCTAACTCTTATTTGAACTAACCTAAGACACATTTCAGTTGTTTTCAAGAAAATTAAACTGGAGACTGGCAAAGTCCAGTACATGTATGAAAATTACACTTATTACTTGACTGGCAAGACGACGATTAGTGAGCGCTGGCGTTGTAGCTCAGGATGTCGGGTTACATCTTCGTCAGTAACGATGGCCGCTTGCTAACCGCCAGGGGGATGCATAAACACCCCCCACCACGTTATTTTGTGACCCCCAAGGGCGTTTACGTTAAGCTTTAAATATTATGAAAGTGTGAATTTCAGTATGTAGCATTTTGTTATTATTATATTAGATTAATGTTAGGTTACGGGCGTTTAATGAGATGACGTATAGGCGTCTCAATTTGTAGAAATGCAAGCGGGAAAATTAACGCAAGTGAACAAACACATTAGTATAGTATGATGTGTCGACGGCCAATCATGTAACCGCCCGTGTGCTCCTCCCCAAAATGTTGATGTAATTGATTATTTTAAAGCTCTACTTTGTCAATCCGTTATGTATACTTCTATAGAATACAATAATATATAGGTGTAAAATATTTATCAATAGAATTTGCAGGTTGAAGTAAACTGATCTCATTTTTATGAATTATTTAGCTTGTTGTGTAACTATTTAAATTGGCAAATTACTATAAAAATATAGTTCACTGTGTATAATACGTATATGTACAGTGAGCCACATAAGTAGCTGAATAAATTAAAAACTTCAAATCGCGTCTACACTTTCGTGTTCTTACCAATTTTTGTTTTCTCTTCACAAAAATAAAATACAGCCAATTAAATGTACTTCCCATAAAAAAAAAAGTTTCAATTAAACTTAACGCGTGGAAGTGACTTGAAATTTTGAATTTGTTCAGCTATTAATATGGCTGACTGTACATACACACACACTCACGCCTGTTATCCCCGAAGGGGTAGGCAGAGGCGCAGCTAGTGCACCCACTTTTCGCCGTTATTCCGTCCCATGATGTGATAGGGGGCGAGCCTATCGCCATATCGGGCACAAATTCCAGACTCCGGGCTGATACTGAATAGAAAAACTCAATATCACTTTGCCCGACCCGGGGATCGAACCCGAGACCTCAGCTTTGCAGTCGTACTGTAATACAACTACGCCACCGAGGCAGTCTGACTGTACATGTACTATTAAAAATAATGTGACAGTTAAATATTGTTTAGGAAACTTTGTTTGTCCGGTCTGCAATTCTGCTGAAAATACTATAGAAATTAGAAAATAGTTAAAGTACTATAGAGTATAGCCATTTAATATGGCTGTATTACTTATTTATTTTTCTAAAAAACAAACTAATCAACTTCTCTTCCTGCTGCCAAGTGACAATGCAAGCACTGTTCAGTTTTGAAAGATAATATAGGGTAAAGCATAACATTTCTCAAACAAACGTAGTATTGTGTTATGGAGAACTTTGTAATTTTATTGTTCCTAGCTAGTGTTGTTATTGTGACAGATTACAATAGTCTGGTGAAATCTCAATTCGATTCGAACAAGATTAAGATTTCATTTGGAAATTCGAAAAAGAAATGCCGAGTTTTGTCTTAAAATTTATATATTCCAATAATCACTGCTCGTCGCTATTGACAATAATGTACAGCATTTAGCTCCTTCAACGTAGTTATGCATAATTACGGAACTTGATGAGCCGTCAAACGCCAAAATGGGCATCGTAGGATTTTTTTTTTTTTTTATTGACCGCCCAGTGTTCAAGGGGAACGACTGAGCGGTTATGTTGGGTTCACCGTGCCTTACGACCCGACGTTGAGCCGCCCGGAAAGATGAAAAACGTCGGGCGACCGCCGGGCCGAGTCCCTAACCTATGTACACCGCACGGCATACCAACTAAAACTCCGCGGTGGCCATCTTCTGCGCATTAGGGATGGCTGCGGGCTTCCTCCGACTCACGTCTAAGTTGTCGTCCGCAACCGCCCCTGCGCGTACCGCTGTTGCGGTCCTTCTCCTGTTGTTGCGGGGGCTCAGAAGCCCCCGTACACCGAAGGACGCCCTTGGCGTCCGAGGCAGCGTGCATCGTAGGGTGCCGGTACTATAATTTACGGGCAGGCTTTGTTTATACTCTGACCTGCTCATAACGAGCATTGTAAAAAAATGAAAATAATGTGAGTCATTTAAATCTTAATTTATTTAGAGGTCACGTAGTATGGCTTAAATATCTAACGCTTTTCGTATAGTGGGATTGAAATATTGTTTGTTTTTTTGCATCTGTTTTGTGTATAACACGTGGGATTGCACTTTGCTATGTTTAATATTATGGTAACTGAACTAAACCAAAATTTTAAAGAATGATGCAAATCTATACTTACTATTATAAAACTGAAGAGTTTGTTTGTGTGTTTGGTTGGTTGAACGCGCACATCGCAGGAACTACTGAACCGATTTTGAATATTCTTTCACTAATAGGAAGCTACATAACTCTTGAGATGACTATAGAGTAATCATGTATTATGATTTTTATACATTTTAAGGGCCATGTAGTGCCTGGACAATGTTTTTATTTTTATGGAAATATTATATATTATATCAATTATAAGTTCCCTATTTATCTTTTTAATAGAATTGAATAGGCGATAGTAGGTTCGAAATAGCTCAGTTGGGAGAGCACTGGTACGGTCAGAGGTCGCGGGTTCAAGTCCTGTTTTCGACTGTTCTTTTTCAATGTTTCCATAAAAATAAAAACATGACTAGACAAATTTTATCCCGGAAAAACTCATTCACGAGCTGGAGCCGCAAGTAACGCTAGTATAACCCATCAATGCTCAGTAGAACGCCGGTTGACATTTTTTTTTATATTAATTTTTACTAAAACTTTAATGTGTAGGTAGGAACGACGATTTTCGCTTAATGACAGGAGACTTTACATAAAAATTATTAGTGCCGTAAGAGTTTTTTAAACACGCTGACAATGCGCTTTAAACACAATAAAACACGCAGTGAACACGGAGAACATATTATGAACTGTGTATTTTTTTTAATATCAATGTTGCGCCGAAAACGCGCAGGGATTCCGGTATAAAACATAGGTCATAGACCACTAATGTGTTTAATATTGTATCTTATGCTTTAAGAATTAAGATTCATTTTTCATGTATGTTGACATAATTATATCAATATACGTAAATAAAATTCTGTAATGATGTTACTTATTTCTGAAGCATATTCTTATTTTATCAGGCTTCTGGATCAATGGTAATTTATATTTAGTAACACGATAGTATCGTTTGGTTACTTTCTTATTCCATAATAATCCAAACCCATAGATTCTTGCAATTCCTATGAAACATATTTTCTAAATTCTCGGTTACGCTTTTTCTCATAGGTACCAGAAAATTATAATTCCGGCTAAACAGGTATGTATGCTCAAATAGAAAAGTCATGGAAAGAAAGAAATGGAAGTGTGACCGACATTACTCCGCGATGAAGGATAAATATTATATAAGCATACCGCTTTATCTACGAAAAATTAGGCATTATATTCGCACCATGATGTGATAAAAAGAAGCTTAGCAAATTGAAAACTTTACACAAAATGTTTACTTTGAATACAAGAACTTCACGGTTTATAACCCAAGAAACCAAGAGATCAATGAGAGTCCTGGAACTAATCGATAATGCAATTGGAAAGAACCATTCCTATCACCCTGGATAATATCTAATTCTTCCCATTTCATTTCAGTGCGTTTCGGGCTGTCGAACCGCGGGCACCTGGTGGTCCACGTGGACGACCATAAGTTCATCAAGCATGAGTGCTACAGGAAGAAGATTAGGTGGACCTGCTGCAAGAGGATCCAGCTCGGCTGCAGGGCCAGCATCACTACACACAACTCCGTTATAGTCAGGTCTTTTTTAGAACATAACCATCCGTAACTATGTATGTCAGGAGGTTTTTTTTTATTTATATTCTAGAAAGAAGATTAAACTAAATGGACTCAAAGCTCTAAGGGCCTTAGTAATACTGGTAATAATTACTGGTGGTAGGTGTTTCAAATGTATGAGAACGTCTGGGTGGGTACCACCGCAATGTCTACTTCTACCTCCAAGCAGCAATGTGCATGCACTCTTGTGTTTCGGTTTGAAGGATATTGTAGCCAGTATAACTGCTGGACGTAATGAGACTTAGCATCTTATATCTCAGGATGACGAGCACAGTGGAATGCCACACAGTATTTTGTAAGTCAAGGTGCTGGATAGTTTTGCTACTGTTTATGGGTGGTCGTATCGCTTACCATCAGGTGAACGGCATGCTCGTCTCGTTATTCAATGCCATAAAAAAAAACGCTGTATACCGTTGGCATATTTATACAACATTTTGTCTAGTTTCCTCTGGCGGTAAATGTCATGTAACATAGACAAAACACTGAATAACTATTACAGACGTACACAACGTTTATTAGTACAATGCTATTCAAATAAGAATAGGAACGTCAATGGCCTTTATGTGTCAAATGTCACTTGATAAGTACAAAATTTTCATAGAAAACATATAAGCATATTAATAATGGCTTATTTTATTTCGTCTAATTGACTCTTACATCAATAGTAAATAATAACGTTATCGCTAAATTAGCTTAATATAATATTTAATTATTTAGACGTCACAATATGGCGCAAAGTCGATCCTATTCTTATTTGAACCGCATTGTAAGGCAGTAAATCTCTATATGAAGAAAAAATTAAATCAAATAACGTATTGTGACGTTCGTCTCTTTCTATCGACTGTTTTAATCCAGTCAGAAATAGATATTGCTTTTGAGACAGTAAACATCTTGTCTTTACTTAGGTATTCTGTATGTGATGTAGTTTCCTTTAGACAAAATTCAGTCATAATTCATGTTTCCAATATATTATAATTATGTTCGTATAAGTTAAATTTCATTACGCGAAACGATATTTTTAATATTATGATATTTGTATTGTTAAAAGTCTCATATTTTAAGTTCATATTAATTTTAATGTAATTTGTAAGTAATTTTATCATTCCTTATTGTGTTTTACTCTTTATTATAAAATATGTATGAAAGTGGTGTCTTTGTCAATCTCACCGATAAGTACTACTAGATATACTTGTTTCACGTATAACGATATTTTGGATGCTGGGGCTACATTAACATCTAATAGTAATAAATATCGCAACGAGACGAAGCGAGGTGCACGGCCCGATTTCGATAAGAAGTAATTTGACATTTAATTTTGATTTAACATGTCTGGTATACCCCGAGTTTAACTGCTGACATTTGTTTTTTTTATATTTTATTTAAATATACTAAAAACTTATTGCGTAGGTGGAAACGTCGATTTTCGCTTTTATGACAGGAGCTGTCATGGCCCAAATGAGCTTAATGAGCCAAGCGGGCCTGAACTATTAACACACACTCACGCATTTTATCCCCGAAAGGGTAAGCAGAGGCACAATTAGTGCGCCCGCTTTACGCCGTGCGTATTCCGTCCCATGTGATAGCGACGTGAGCCTATCGCCATATCGGGCACGAATTCCAGACTCCCGCCTGATTCTGAATAAAAAAAACCAATATCGCTTTGCACGATCATAATTTTGATTTAACGCTGTATTTTACGACATTTTTATTGCGATTATGAAAGTTGTTGATGAAAGTTGTTGTTGGCCCCAGCATTACTAACCAAAAAATATGACATTAGTGTGGCCCCAGCATTGCTAACCAAAAAATAACTCTGTTGATAAATATTAATGCAACGAGTGAAAAATATGGTATTTTTAATGTAAACCACCCGAAATTATAGTAATTAGTGCCTTATTGATGTAATATTGTGCCTTCTACTTGAAAATTGCATGTAATGCAAATTATTGTTAAACTTTAATCATTAATATAAAACGAGCAATATTATGCAGGGTAAGATGGGGATACAGTGACATAATTTTAAATTTTTAAGATAATTCAACTAATCCTACTAATATTATAAAGGCGAAAGTTTGTAAGAATGTATGGAGGTTTGTTACTCTTTCACGCAAAAACTACTGAACGGATTTCGATGAAATTTGGCACACAGGTAGATCATGTCCTGAATTAACACATAGGCACATACTTTTTATTCCGGGAAAATATAAAACGGGACTTTTATCCCGGAAAAACTCATCTACGCGGGCGGAGCCGCGGGCAAAAGCTAGTCTGTTACATGATAAATGTAAAGGCACTAAGATGTCGTTTCGTTTACTAATTGTTTTTTTTTAATGATGTGTCACCGTGCCCCATGTTACTCTTTAGTTCATAATATACGAATTTATATGTCCTTTTACACTTCTAATTTATTTTTAAACGATTTTGACTAAAATAATGCGATATGAGTTTTCAGGATAATATTTTATCTAATATCTCGTTTCTGGAAACGCTCGTTATTTTTCGAAGCTCGGACGACAATGGTAATTATACACGAAATTACGCAAATGGATGTATATCTTCTTATTGTATTTGAGTTATCGCAATAAAATCAAGATTATTATATCCGTATTTTATTTACACTCGATATACTTCGAAGAATAATTAAAAAAACAGATTACGCCACTACAATTTGTAAGTCGTGACACGTGAATTAATAACCAAATCTATTATGGTAAGTTTTCAATGGTAAATCAGAATAAAGCATAAGCATGTAACTTTCTATTTATTACTCACAATGACGCCTTTCAACAGGCACCTTTCTCTGGACTAAAAGGGGAGGCAAGCATCCTCTACTCCTACTCTCAGGATACACCTATAGTTACCAGAAACAGAATGCTGACGGCAGGGTGTCCTGGTACTGCTCCAGGAGGCTCAAAGGCTGCAGGGCATCAGCCATCAGCTTCGGGAACAAGGCGTACGCCCACAAACCTCACGACCACACTCCACCAAAACTACAGCTGACGGATTCGAACAAAACCGAACTCCAAAGCTCGTTTAACTATTAAATGATAGTCTATCCCATAAGTACAAAATAAAATCTATAACATAAAATTTTATTGAATTGAGTAAAAAAAATCTCAGTACGACGACATGATTGTAGCAAAATGTAAATTTAAAGAAAGCTTGCTCCGTTAAGGGTGATTTTCGAACAAACCGCATACCATTATGCGCATAAATTTTCAGTCGAAAATTCGATGTGTGATTGGTGTCATGAACTTGATCATCGCGATAGACGTATAAAGAGGGGGGGCCTGGTGGGCCGCGCCCAACATAGAATTTCTTATTACCCCAAGGATTTTGAGCCAGCCTACGACTACTATATTTTTTAAGCGATTCTTTAAGTCTATGACAATAGCCCCCTCTGGAAAATTACTCTAGGGGCGCCAATGCTCATCGCTTGAAAGTTTTCTCATGAGAACATTTGTGAAGATTCGCTCTTTCTGGATAAGGGTTTGAGTAAACGCATTCAAGAGGTTATCTAATCTCTGCTGATATTATTTTATAAAACAGGTTTGATGTAAGTTATATTCTCAACCCGCCTAAAAAGTTCCCTCGGTTTATTTTCTGTGTAAATATAAAATATTGTATTAGTTGTTCTTGTCATGATGTCAAGCTAATGTATAGTTATAAAATAAATGAAAAAGCATATTATGTCATCATTCAATTATGTATATCTTCAGGAACAATATAAATTAATTAGATAAGATACAAAGATTTGTGTATATTTTTTTCTAAACACGATACAATTAAATGTTTCTATGCTCAAAACTCCATTTTACACACTCCTCATCCACTGTACGCTCCATCGATCCAACTTTATTGCCATAATATTTACAAAGCATGCTGAAGTATGTCAAGATAATAAGATGATGCATTTTCCTTGCCGCAAACGCAGCAATCTAGATGACCCCGTCAACTTCTAAGGCAGGCCAATGATCCGAGTCTTTATAAATTGCTATAGAAAACTTATCTAGATTTAAACTTTACCTATGATTTCACTTAGAATTACTATGAATGTGGAAAAGGCAAAAGAGGTGGGTCAAGAACATAACATATTGTGGTACTCAATAGTCTCTGCCTACCCTCGTGGGTGAAGAGTATGTTTGTGATCTTTCAGTTTATCAATAAGAGAGAGAAAATCTAAATTGACACTGTCTTATGTACTTTACTCGACAATGTACATAAAATAGAGAACTACGAAAGATATAACTTTTTGACAGTACAGATTCAAAACGGATTATAAATAAAATAGAACATTAGTTGATATTTTGATGTTCATTCATTCCCCAAAAACTAGCTAGCTATCTCTTTTGCTCGCAGGCACAATAAGGTCATTGACGTCAGTAATTCTTCATTATTTTAGTTTGCTTGTAACATTTATTTCTGAGCAATTTGAACATACTTTGTATGTTAGACTTTGGATCACAAAATATAGTGATAAGTCAAATATTATATTGTGACGATACGAAGTAAATCATAATCTTAATTTTATTAATTTATTACAGAAAAGATATATAATAATTGCCAAATACTATTACACTACAATTACGCTTAAAATTACTTCTTTTCTAAACTGGTGTAAACTGATTTATCGATGTAAAGTATGTTTCGAATTGAAAGTAATGACTAACTATGCATTTAACGTTAATCTATAAGTCTTACTAATATTATAAATACGAAAGTTTGTCAAAAAATTTGGATGTTTGTACGTTTGTTCGAAGTAAACTCAAAATAGCTTAACGGATTCGGATGAAATTTGAGACACGGGTAGACTATATCCTGGATTAACTCATAGTCTGCTTTTTATCCCGGTTTGCTCCCATGGGAAATAATAGATTTTTTTATCTAATTTTTTTATATGGGTTTTCCTACTCAGTACCAGCCCGGAGTTTGGAATTTGGGCACGATATGGTGATAGGCTTGCCCCTATCACATCATGGACGTAATACGCGCGGCTAAAAGTGGGTGCACTAGTTGCGCCTCTGCGTACCCCTTCAGGGATAAACGGCGTGAGTGTGTGTAGGATTTACTAGCTTCGTGAAGCAAGCCCTTAGTAATCATATTTAATAAAAGCTAAGATTAAGATATACACTTCTTACTGTATAATATCCTTAAATCTAACAGGGTTGCACTAAAACATTTGCTAGTGTTAGCACATTCTCAAAAAGCATTATTGTGTAATTTAGATGTAGTTCCTTTACTTGATGTCAGTGTTATTTGTTTATTTCGTGAAGAACTGCATCTTAATTAATTTAAAATGCTTCAGTGCAATCCTATAATCTCTGATTGTATAGGAAGATAATAAACGTGTAATTTATTAATATTTGCATATATTACAGTGCTTTTCTTGCCATTTAAGTCTTGATTTTATCGATATGTTAATTTTCGATTGTTATACTATTGAGAATAATATATGTTTCTCATTGTCACTGAACTGAAATCCTATAATTTATAATTTTAATCGAAACTTGTTAAATAAATAACATTTGTAATTTTTAGAAATAAATTCTTAATTAAGTAATAAAATTGTAATATAGCATTTAACTTGTTACTCGCAATGTACTGTAAAAAGAAATACGTCACAAATATTAATTAGTAGATAAAGAATGTATTCGATACTGCTTAAGGTGCTGTTCCATAGTCGACAGACAATGGAACGTGATCGCATACAGCTCGCGTTACGATATATGGAAAAGCACCTCTTTAAAGATTTGAAGTTGGTATCTTGAAAGGCACTTTTTGGGATAGTCCGAGATAATTTCAAATAAGAAAGTAAAAATTAAACGACCACGAGAATCAGAGTGGGCTTTTATTTCTAAAAAAAAATCTTCTTTTGAGGCTTAAGGACAAGAGTATTTAGAAACTAATTGTCAATAATTTTTATTTCTACAATAATTATTGCTTCCCAGGATTTGATCCTTTTTAGCGACACTATCAAATGGTGTGATGATACAGTACGTTTTTTGTCAAAATCAACGAATTCGATTCCTCCCTAAGAGTATAGGTTTTTCAAATTATCAAATGATGCAGTTTTAATTTTCATCAAAATCGGTGCTGAGACGCGCTTGAAAATTTATTACTATTCCTCATAGTTTCGGATTTGACATCCACGCTCACTTGGAATATTCACCTGTATGTAAAATATTTTAAATTAATTCAACGAAGTATTTACTGAACTTTTTGCTAAGCACATCGAACTTGGAACGTTTTGAAGAATCAGGCTTTGTTGTTTTTAACTCAGTATTTTTTTTCTAATATAGCAAATAACTACTCTGGTTTTAGCGAGATCAATAACAGAATATTTTTGGATTTATACCATTTATTACTTGTATTTTTCTAGATATTGAATGGAGATGTATGCCCCGGGTCGGGCAAAGTGATATTGAGTTTTTCTATTCAGTATCAGCCCGGAGTCTGGAATTTTGTGCCCGATAAGGCGATAGGCTCGCCCCCTATCACTTCATGGGACAGAATAACAGCGAAAGGTAAGCGCACTAGTTGCGCCTCTGTCTACCCCTTCGGAGATAACAGGCGTGAGTGTGTGTGTGTGTGTAGTGTGGGTGTGTGTGTGTGTGTATTCAATGTATACTGTGATTTTGTTAAGCATTTTTCTGACGGTGTTTGATTGTAGAAATAATAATGTTGTTTTATACAAAATTATTTCATGTATTAAATTTTAAAAATGTTTTTATTTTTGCCCAGCAGGACGTCACTTGCCGCGCATCATTTTCTGTCGTGTGCGGAATCGGTCTCATACAATTAAATAGTGTACAGTAGTGCCGTCTGCCGTCGCGGCACATGCCATCTGCCGTTGCCGTTTGCCGCGTCCTGCGGAATCACAGCTTAATTCATTTTCCAGGACAATCTACATAATTTTTTTGCAATTTCATTGCATAAATTGTTTCGTTTATTTCAGCAGAACGTAATTCGTTCGATCAGTTCGTAAGTTGTGAATCAGATATTGGATCATCAAAAAAGTATAAAAGATCTAGCAAATGGACCCAAAAATGCAAAGCGATTAAGCCAAATCCCTGCCTAGGAAAGAAATGTGGTAACGATTGTAGTAACAAGTTCACTGAAGCAGAACGCGAGTCTATTAACAAGGCTTATTGGAAATTAGGAACTTTAAAGCAACGTAGACGTTGGCTTCTTAGTTGCGTAAGGAAATGCGACATTCGAAGAAAGCGAGTAGAAAGTGATCGTCGTAAATGGACCTATACTTATCATTTATATAATGGCAATAAAATTGTTAAAGTTTGTAAGCAATTTCTGCAAAGTACTCTAGGTATTACTTATGTGACAAAGCCAAAGGCACCATAACATTAGCCTTGTCATAATACGTACAATATATTGATTTAAAGATATTTATCATTAATGGCTTTGGAAGTATTGATTTAAAATAAAGAGCGACAGAAGACGAAGCTAAGATAAACCTTAATAATGGTTCAGAAATATTATTTCCGCAATAAAATTCTTAACCCTCATAAATATGGGACAAAGGACAGTCTACACCAAAGGATTATGATGCATGAAAATTACTTAGTGACTCATATACCATAGATAAGCGCTGAGAACGATTTTTTTTAAACAACCGCGTTGTCACTACGCGTAAGGGCGTAATCCTGCCAGTCAGTTATTAGTATGTTATAATCAAATAAAATGGAGAAATTGATTTTCAATAGCATAAGCCAGCAATCAAAAATGATGGTAAATATTCACTTACTGAATGTCTTGCTTGAATTGAACTTGACCTACGATATGAATCTGTCGTCAATTCGAACCAATCTTGCTATTATTGATGTCCGTTAGATTGTATGATGTAGATTAATAAGAAAATATTTGGTAATCGTTCATCGGAAATTACGAATTAAACTAAAAGTCTATTCATCTATACATAACAAATTGAAACATACATCAACTTTAAACTACCTTCTTTTTTCCAACTAGCTTCGATGCTACTAAGGAAATGATAATATGATTTTGTAGATATGACATAAGTCTGACTGCTCCAGGATTGTGGTTTAAAATTACTTTTTGTTTCCTACTATTTTATTGTGTTAAATATTGTTACTGTTATAATTAATAAATAATTAAAATTATGTTATTCACGTTGTTGTGCATAATTATACCGTTACTAGCTTTTGCCCGCGGCTCCGCCTGCTTTAAAAAGTTTTTCCGGGGTAAAAGTCCCGCTTTATATTTTTCCGGGATAAAAAGTAGCCTATGTGTTAATCCAGGACATGATCTACCCGTGTGCCAAATTTCATCGAAATCCGTTCAGTAGTTTTTGCGTGAAAGAGGAACAAACATCCTTACATCCAAACATCCAAACATCCTAACATCCAAACATCCATACATTCTTACAAACTTTCGCCTTTATAATATTAGTAGGAAGTAGGATTATATTATTTTTATTGTTACGTACCTCAATAAGCAAATAGGAACCCTTGTAGGATAATTTTGTTGTCCGCCTGTCTGTCTGTCAAGAGTAGGACCCTTTTTCTCAGGCAGACGTAAATATATCAAGTTGAAATTCATATCAAATACTCGGATCTATGGTATTTTTTAGCTGTGAAAAAAATTTACTGGTAAGTCAACGCGATCAAAAGATATGAACGTTGATGTCATATTTTTTAGCATATTTTCAAATAAATCAAAACCTATAGGGCACTTCCCGTTGACCTAGAATCATGAAATTTGGCAACAAGCAAGGTTTTACAGCATATAAAAGGAAAAAAACCGTAGAGACGTATTTAAGTTACAAAAAAAGAATTTACTATTACAATTTTTTTAGTTGACGAACTATTGAACTTATACAGGATGTATCACGATGGATGTTCAACGGGAGTAGGTATCTATCTATAAAGCAATTAATTTTCTATAATTAGCACAATATAAATATTTTACTATCTCATTACATATACGTTTATACTATATTATTATACTTACACCCCCTCTGACACGCACGTACATTAACACAACACACAAACAGAAGATTTCTACACAACTGAGTTTTATTTTTATTGTAACAAAATACTTATTTTTTACACCGAGGTCTGGCTGTTAGATTTTATCATGTATTACTACTGTAATTTTTTTGAAATAAATTATTATTTATATTATTCTGTTTGTTTCAGAGGAACTGTATTTTAGGCTTCCGTTAATTTATAGATCAGATTATCATAAAAAATCAAAGAAGTTGAGAAAATCGGGCAGATTGCACAAAAAGCGCAAAATTCTTAATCCAAATCCCTGTCTTGGAAAGGAATGTGGTAATGATTGTGGCAACAAGTTCACTGAAGCAGATCGCGAGCGTATTAATAAGATTTATTGGGGATTACAAAGTACAAGGCATCGAAAAGATTGGCTTCTTAGTTGTGTAAAAAAATGTGGTATTCGAAGCAAACGTGCAAGTAATCTTCGTAAAGGGACCGATAATTGTTATTACTTGTGCAATGGCACTAATAAGGTCAAAGTTTGTAAGAAATATTTGCAAGATACTCTTAGGATTTCCGAAGTGATAATGATTAGTTAATATATATAACTAACTACCTTATGTATAATGATTAGTTAATTAGCTTCTCATTTATAATTAAACAACTTATTGCTTTGAAAGTAAATAGTCTGAGAAGACGAAAAAGGCTGATGATTTGTCCAACTTAATACTGGTTGATAAATGATATCGTCTTCCTGAGTCTTCCTAAATCGTAGAAAAATGAAATTGACTAAAAGACCACACACACACACGCACGCACGCACGCCTTACACGAATACCCTTAGGGAAAGAAGAAATAATTTCCTCAGATCAGAAATTATTTGGTAATCCTTGAGCCCAGGTTACTGACTAAACTGAAGTGTAATGGCTCCCACATTGAAGAAATTGAAACATACATCTAACTTTAAACTACCTTTTTTTGACGTCAGTTCCAAGTTGGAAGTACCAGACGTGATGTTGCTAAGGAAATAAGCTCGTTTTGTTATGTATGCCAAAAATTTGGGCGTTCGGGATCATAAAGTAGCAATAACATTTATTTGTAAAAAAAAATCTATTATTTTATTGTCTTTAAGTTTATTTTATGTTATTCTAAATAAATAGTTATTAGATTTATAGTCTTGTGCATCATTATGACGTCTGTTTACGTTATTACAGATTTTTATTTGACTTAAAATCTTAGGTAATATATTTGCTTTTATCATTCAAGTAAAGATTTGAATACACAATACAAGCTGCAGAACAATCTCAAAAACAATAAACCAACCGAATTCTACATTTACCTGTCGGCTCATTTAAGTACGTAAAATATCGACCGGGAGTACTTTTGCTGCCAAGTAATATGTAAGTACTGTTGTATTCCGGTTTGCAGGAAATGGTAACTATTGCAATAACCAGTATGAAACACAAAGTGTGTCGTAGAGTACAACGTTGTGCAGTATGTAGTTTAAAGTTTTAGTGGGTGCTGCTTCTATTCATGGACAGGCCCGAAACCATCTAACAAACGAATCCATTATGAAGTTTTATAAAAACCGAAACGTACTTTTATATACTAACGAATATTTTATTTCCAGGCATCCTAATTCCGTCGGGGAAAGGGAAACATCCCCTATTGAAGTACGAAAATCAGACGTACACCTACAAGGTGTTATCGAGGAGTGGCATCCTATGGCACTGCTCCAGGAGGACTAGGACTGGCTGCAAGGCGTTCATCAAGACAGACCCGGTGAACATCGAGCAAATTGTCGCCATGTACAACGAGCATTGTCATATGGACAAGTTTTTGAAACAAATACACGCGAACCTAGCCTAGTGGGAGTAAAGCGAGCTGCCGAGATTGCGATCTTCAATTCGTTTCTCGAAGAATTTGAATATTTTTTTTTACCAGACACTGGACGCCTAATAAAGCCCGTCCTTCTTCCCAATTCTTTCTCAATGCACCTAAACGCCGTTAATATTTTTCCTTTGAAGATCTCTTATGCTTCTAAAATGTTAGTGGTATGGTTTATGGGTTGTGGAGACCCATTACCCACCTATTCGTATTGCCTAAAATAAGGCAAAAAGACATCCTTGAAAATCCTTAAAAGGTGTACATGAAATTGTCACAGAAGGGAATCACGATTCACGCTAAACCCAGCCTGAAGTACACTTTTAACGGGCTATAAAACGTATAATATTTTTGTTTTATCTTCAGCAATCGACCATTTACTAATACAATTTATTCCTGCGATACACCATTTTGAAGAATGCAAAATAGACAAAAATGTTTAAAAGATATATTTGATACAATTATAATCGAAGGCGGAAAGTTGCCAAATGCTATGGAATCGCACAATATCCGATTCTAAAAGCAATCGTTTTTAATTACACCATTTGCTAAAATAGGATTCTTGTAGTTGCTTATTGATGAAGCGTAGAAATATTTTTATATGTAAGGTAATATTTGTATTTTAATTTACTTCGAAATAGATAAATATAAAATATAGATTTATTTACAAAAGTAGATAGTAAAACTTATTTGTATATTTGATTGTTTTGTGTGTATTATACCTTTTTGTATTATGATTTATGAATCTCAGTTTCTTTATTAACTGATTTAAGAATTTTATTTCAATTGACGTTCTCTTCCGTGTAGAAAATTTTATAGATGAGCAAATTATAAAACGATAGTGATTTTTTTTTGTAGAGACGCATTGTGGTTACTATGCATTCACATTCAGAATCCTAATCGACGCAATGTTTACTATATCCGTCAGTAACTGATTTAATACTTCCTTTTTAGTTATTCTTGACTCGCCAAGCCCCGTTAAGCTGGGATTCGGCAAGTGACGTCCTGCCGGGCGTCATTTGCCGTCGTGTGCGGAATCGGTCTCATATAATTTAATACTGCATAGTAGTGCCGTCTGCCGCGTCCTGCGGAATCACAACGTTACGGGCGCGGGCGTCCGAGTATATAGGGTTTCCCCATATATAAGCGGGGCTTGACGGGTTAAGTAATTCAATAGTTATAATTAAGACAAACTGTTATACTATAGTTACTTACAGTATACGTATATGTAGGTAGTAATTACCTACAGTTATAAGAGGATAATCCAGTCATTTATATGATATATATAATTAATATCATTACATTTTGGGTACATATATTGTTATACAAACACATGTTTGTTTACTTTTTTGTTATGATGCCGTTGATTACACACTAAGTGAAAACTAGCTTAAAAAATCGACGGTAATTAAGTCATGATTTTTTATTTAAAAATCTACAATGTGTAGAAAACAAATAAAGCACATTTTACACTAATTATAATTTAAACAACAACAGAAATAAAATTGTCAGTATGCATTAAATTACAATGTCATAATAAAATTGGATAAATGAGTTTACTCAATAAAAATTGTTAGGAAAAAAACTTTTTTGTTAAGTTGTAAGGACCGCAATAGCTTGATACAGTAATAATAATAAACGTCCTATTGTCATAGATCTTTTGTTGATAATATATTTCATTTAGATAACTTTTGTTGCAATTTAAGTTTCCTTTGAAAACGAATATCTATCCTAAATATTATATTTTTAGTCAGAACAAAGAAATATTTTAAAATGTTTGCTCTTTGAATATTCGTTACACATATCAGGTTTTCAAGCCAAATCTCCTTGTATTTTGCATGCGCTATTTTACTTTTAATTATTCATAACTTATAAGTTAGAAATAAACTTGATACATGTATAAAAAGTAAATTTGACACAAATACTACTAACTGAATAGATCTTAATTACTTTTAGCTACAGCAATTGAAGTTATTTAATTTTTTCATGAACTTTGTCTACGCATTATGGTAAAATAATATTATTTTCATTTTATTGGCTATTTTAATGGAATCCCTAATACAATCATAAAAATAAGTTGTCAGTTGACGCCAGTAGACTACGCAGGTGAGTCGCCATTGTGTCGATAATAAATATGAAACCTAAAACCTATTTCATAACGAGGACAAGAATAATTTAATTCCAAAGAATATAAATTCCCTTATTCCTTTGTCTTAGAGATTAGATTAATGGCTACGAGAAGAAATAACATTCAGCTTATATACAACGGGAACAAGTTTAATAAAACTTGGATTTACGCCAGCGGAAAGGTGCAATGGTCGTGTTCTTACGCGAGAAAAGGATGTAAGGCACGAATCATCACTCTATCCAACAATCCAAGAGACGGCGTTGACAATTTGCAAACAAATCACAACCATGGATGAATTGGCATAAGGTTCGCAATAACAAAAAATTAAAGTACTTTATTAGTAGTTTTTCTTATGTCAATATATTTAATCTAGGTAGTTGGTAAGTATTAGTTGAGAAAAGAAGAATGGAGAACTGTACTCGCGGAATAAAAGGGTTCAAGTTGCCATCAATTATTATAAAAAATGTAATTCAATTATTTAGTAACCCGTTTATACTATGTTATTTATTTTATTGGAGACATGATATAAATCTTTTAAAAAGTCCACAATGTCACTTCCTTGCCAACGATTACAACTTGATTTTTAAATCACTGATAAATATCATCTTACATATTTTTTACAGTGTACTACGAAACATCGGCAAGGGGCACGCGGCACCTCATTGTGGACGGCTACTCCTTCATCTGTAGGACGTACTGCCTCCAACACGTGAAGAAGACCTGGAAGTGCGCCACCCACGCCGACTGCACTGCTAAGGTCCACACTATAGACGACGAGATCGTCAGTTTAAAAAACGACCACAACCATCCAATCAGTAGTCTTAAGCACAAAATAGTCCAATGGGACTCACCGTTCGATCTAGTCAATTAATCTATGCTCTCTCTCATAGGCCAAATTGCTCAATGTTAATGATTGTCCGTTGATGTGTTCATGTAAATGTATTTTTTGAAAATACTCAATGAAGAATGAATAGTGATGTTTCAATATTAACGATAAAGGTAAATCCAAGATAAACACAACACTCACCATGAAAACAAAATTAAGTACTGGAAAACACAGCGATGCAAGTGAATATTCGATGTTAATGGTGTTGTAACGATTCCAGGTAAAATATTCTACACCACTTCGCAGCGAGGAGGGATTATTATGCACTTCGATAATTATAAGTACAACAAACGCTCAAGCGCTGTCAACGGCAAGAGTATATGGTATTGCACGAATTATTACAACACGCCCCAGTGCAAGGTCAAAATTTGCAAGATTGGTGAATTCTTAACTATGTCAGGCGATCACAACCACTAATAAACGTGTACAATTATAAATATTTTTTATATTTGATATGAATTTTTATTCTTGTTTTAAGGTTATATCTCCATCTGATTTAAACTCACTTGTAAATAAATACCTCACTTATTGTGTTATTGGTCATGTTTCATAATTATTATATCAAGTGAAAAATTAGTAAACATGGAAAATTGAAATGTTTAATAAATTAATTATAAGTGATGATCTACCTATGTAAATCTCCAGGTAAAAAGATGAAACAACAAATCAAAAATATCAAGGAAGATGATGATGAAACCAGTTATGCAGTAATAATATCAGATGAAATACCAGAACGACAGTTAGTTCGGAAGCGTTGCCAAGTGAAGATGCGATGTATGGACGGCAAATCGAGTGTCAAATGTTTTGTATGCAAGAAGTTAGTTTGTAATAAATGTATGTCAAAGAAAATATTTTTGTGTGAAAAATGCAGTTAGTAACAGTTTGGTTTTAGCCATGCTAAAAGTACGTAGAAGTAAAAAAATACTAATGTCAATTGTGCCTATATTAAATTAAGATGTGAAATAGAATATATTTGATAATAATAAATATTTATTATTATCAAATTTGAATGCCAAAATGTTTGTTAGTTCCCATTATTTTAGAAAACATTAAAATTAAAAATTTAAATTTTATTGTATTATATGTTTTTATATTTTTATGGAAACTTGAAAAAGAACAGTCGAAGGTGGGACTCGAACCCACGACCTCCGGCGTACCGTGCCGGTGCTCTTCCAATTGAGCAACCTCGACTCCTACATTGGCTGTCCAATTTGAAGATCCCTATTTAAATCTTTTAAAGGACATGACAGCGACATCTGTTAGCAATTATTACAAATTACTAACTCAGCGTTACTCCTTTACAGGAGTAAGATCACGGAAACGAGTCGCTAAACTTTTTCTAATCCTATATTATGATTTTTTATACATGTTAATGACCATGTAGTGCCTGGATAATGATTTTATATTTTTATGAAAACTTGAAAAAGAACAATCGAAGGTGGGACTCGAACCCACGACCTCCGGCGTACCGTGCCGGTGCTCTTCCAATTGAGCAACCTCGACTCCTACCTCCTGTATTATATGTGTTGGTTTTCGCTATTAGAAATTTAAGGTTACCATATCCCAAAACACCTTCTTTTCTATTCAATTTTACACCAAGAAATAATCAACATTTTGGTCCTTGAAAAATATATGTTATAGTTAAATAATCATTCTTTATTAGTGTAGATTCCAAAACACGATACTTACAACTTCGCTCGACCATAAAAATCGTGAAAACAGAGAAAATTCGGATTTATTTTTGAATAATGAGCTATAGTGTATTAAACAATTACTTAAAAAATATAAGTCAATAAAAGGGTAATAACATTTAGAAGATTGTTATCCAAAAACTTTCTCACAAAACTAATTCTCAAATTTCAAAATTCAAAAAAACACGAAATTTTTTGCAATTCTGTTAACGCGTCTCGTTTCAGATGCGCCCGAGGCGCCGTCGAGGTAGGACCTATGTCATTTTCTCGCGCTCGCTGCCGCAAATTTATCGAAGTATTTGACAGCTTTTGTTTATAGTTGGACCGCGTTATGCAGAAACAGAATCAACTACTTTTAAACAACAATTTTATTGTGGACTAGCTTTCGCCCGCGGCTCCGCCCGCTTTAAAAAGTTTTTCCGGGATAAAAGTCCCGCTTTATATTTTCCCGGGATAAAAAGTAGCCTATGTGTTAATCCAGGACATGATCTACCCGTGTGCCAAATTTCATCGAAATCCGTTCAGTAGTTTTTGCATGAAAGAGGAACAAACATCCTTACATCCAAACATCCTAACATCCAAACATCCATACATTCTTACAAACTTTCGCCTTTATAATATTAGTAGGATTCTTATTTGTAATAGATGGTTTTTTTCTATGAATCTTTCCTATTATTTTTCTTTCTTCTTTAAACACGTCGGCATACTTGCTTCAACTGTTGTTTGTTTTTGCTGAATGTGATGTGATGCTTTACTATTCATAGTAAAGCATCACATTTGGATTTATTGCGTGTAAAATATTAAAATAATATACTTGGATAATTTGTGGATAATATTTTGTCATAATACCTCCAAAGGAAAATAATGTAAATAAAAAGAAATGTATTTTATTGTAAAAAAAAAGCGTGGGGTGCATGGTGTCAATAGATATAAATATTTTATTGACAGATAATATGAGTAGAAGGATTGTCATTTTGATGGTATCTTAAAAAACACCCCATGCTTTTTTTACAATAAAACAAGTACATCTTTTTCTTAATTCAAATTTATTGAAATTTATTTTCTATTTTTAGTTGGATTTTCTTTAAAGTATGTTTTTTAGTTTTTTTCTAACTGTTATCTATTTTTCATTTTTTAGTTCTGTCCTACTATTGTCCAACAGATGTCACTAAAAACAAGTAGGATTTTTTTGTACATAAGAGTATGTATAGGCCAAATTGCTCAATGTTAATGATTGTCCGTTGATGTGTTCATGTAAATGTATTTTTGAAAATACTCAATGAAGAATGAATAGTGATGTTTCAATATTAACGATAAAGGTAAATCCAACATAAACACAACACTCACCATGAAAACAAAATTAAGTACTGGAAAACACAGCGATGCTAGTGAATATTCGATGTTAATGGTGTTGCAACGATTCCAGGTATAATACTCTACACCACTTCGCAGCGAGGAGGGATTATTATGCACTTCGGTAATTATAAGTACAACAAACGCTCAAGCGCTGTCAACGGCAAGAGTATATGGTATTGCACGAATTATTACAACACGCCCCAGTGCAAGGTGAAAATTTGCAAGATTGGTGCATTCTTAACTATGTCAGGCCACCATAACCACTAATAAATTAATTATAAGTGATGATCTACCTATGTAAATCTCCAGGAAAAAAGATGAAACAGCAAATCAAAAACATCAAGGAAGATGATGATGAAACCAGTTATGCAGTAATAATATCAGATAAAATACCAGAACGACAGTTAGTTCGGAAGCGTTGCCAAGTGAAGATGCGATGTATGGACGGTAAATCGAGTGTCAAATGTTTTGTATGCAAGAAGTTAGTTTGTAATAAATGTATGTCACAGAAAATATTTTTGTGTGAAAAATGCAGTTAGTAACAGTTTGGTTTTAGCCATGGGTTTTAGTATGTATAAGTAAGAAAATACTAATGTCAATTGTGCCTATTTTAAAATAAGATGTGAAATAGATTATTTATTATTATCAAATTTGTATGCCAAAATTTTTGTTCCCATATAAGCCATTCTGTATTTTTCATTCTTTTATATACCACAAGACGTACATAAACTATATTTCCGACAGACCATACTAAAGTCCTATTGTGTGTAATGAAACAACGATGGTCGGACAACAACTATTTATTTAATATCTACCCGCGTTATGCTTATAATTGTAACATCCGCTACAAGTCCTAAAACAGGACATCACAATCCCCCCCCCCCCCTGTCATCGAGACTAATTTGTGGTAACTGTAATCCAGCAAGAATATTATATGTCGTGCCTGCATTCAGCTTTATTTTAGAAAACATTAAAACTAAAAATCTAAATTAATTGTATTATATGTGTTGATTTTCGCGATTAGAAATTTAAGAAACAAAAAGAGGAAGCAGAAGAGTCGTCTCGTCGACTTGCCGTTTTTAGCTTACTGACGGATATCCTACTGAACTAATTATAGGTCAATCAATACATTGAAATATTATAATGACAGATACTGAAGTCATCCGCTGTCCATTGAATTTTGAAACTAATTATTTCTATGTATCCATATCAGGTCAGATTTTCACGACAGTAAAAGGTGGTCAAGTGCTCCTGCTCGACGGTCATCGATTCCACAGAGAGTATGGGAACCACCTGAAAAGTTACTGGCGTTGTTCAAAGCGAGGCACTTACGCGTGCAAATGTAAAATCCACATCGTTCATGGCAAGATCATAGTCACCAACCAACATAACCATTAAATAGGCAATAACAAAATTCAACCATAACGTAAAAATAAATTAATATTAAAAAGAGGTTTTAAGGCAAAACCTTGTTCAGGAAGCCGGTGTTAATTAATCTAAGAGAGCTCATAGATGAAAGCTCTGAAGCATTACTTTTTGAATTTTTGGGCTGCATTATTGCGACCGTTAACTACAATACACGGATAGAACTAACTTAACTGTAATATATGAATTCTTGTCCAATATAGGCTAAGCCTAATGTAAATCTTTACGAATTTATAAAGTTACTTAAAATATTCATTGTTGACAAAAACAAGTTCATACTGAGAGGATTTAAATTTATATTATTTGATTATATTCATTTACATTTTTTCGTTATAATTTGTTTCTGTTTTCTTTCATGTGTTTAAACTTATCATATTTTAATGTAAAGCGTTTAAGACATTTAAATAATAATAATTATTATTATTTACGTAAGATCATATTATTAAAAAAACATAAGTCTCTTTACCTAGAAAAGTTAATATCTATTGGAGGCTAAAACCAATTTAAATGTGGGCACCTAAATCGCCTTATAATCAAAGCGGATGAACCCCTTTGCAATATGTAAAATATAATTACAAATTGAATATTGTCTAGAATGTCTACATACCAAATAACTTGCCACAATTTTATTGATAGCTAAAATATGTGTTCAGACATACCGTGTCTCTTAAATGCTCTTATAATTATTGATGTCTGAAATATGGTAAATGTCAAAGTATAATAGATTTCTAAACGATAGGGAACGTGCACGTCGTAAGCACAGCCACCTGGGAGCGCAATCTATGTTTCAGCACATCAATACTTGGTATTGACGTAAAATGTTCATTAAAAGGATGAAAAAATTACATTTAATTTGTTGATAGTGTATTTTTGTACGCTCCAAAACATAAAAGTAAATAAACCAAATGGTGTGAAATTGTATTATGTACCCAAGAATAGTACCTAAGTACTTACATTCCATGGTTATGTGAAAATCGACAAAAATAATAAAAGCTGTATAAAACATACATAGTTATGACTTCCAAAAGCATTAAGAAATGTCTCTACGTAATTAATAAAAAATAAAAATGTTGTGAAGATAATATTCAATACAAAAAAAAACTGTAATTAAGCGAACATAACATCCTAATTTAGCTTAAATTAAACCAGCTCCCATCTAAAATGAAGCATAATCTGGACACGCTGGGTATCAATAACATTCGGCCGGAGCACACACTTTATCATTTTTTTCATAAATTAAAAGGATATATAAAGAAATTATTGTTCTAGTTATGGTTTCTTTTTTATCCACCTGCGGCTCTTGTGTCTGTTTTGTGCTGCCCCCTATAATTCGTGCACGCTCCCTATAGCTAATTGGAACCCATTCCACTATATTAATCTTTTCTTCTTGCATAATGCAACAAGGCTATGTCAAGTATCAAACCGCCCGTCCAGAAGATTTTCAGAACAACAAGGCTCATCGTATTTTCGGTAGTAAAATTTCTTGCTTAGTGACGTACAAAAATATTTTTCTCTGTATTTGTAAATAGTTAGTACATACTCTGTCATATTTTGATTTTATCTATGTTTTTTTAATATAAAATTACCTAAAATTATAAAATATTTTTGGAATAAATGATAAATACACATCATATCTCTTTTTGATTGTATCTTGGTGGCTAACCTAATATTCATACATAGTTTATGTAAGCATTATTAATTACACACGCATTTGTAATGTTGGAAGTATGTTTTTGTTATAGGCAAGGACGTCGCAAATCCAACCACTACTTCCACCACTACAACTACCCCTTCTGCTACCACTTCTGCCACTTCCGCCGCCACTACAGCTACTACATCTACCATCACTGCGGCTACCAGTTCTGCTACAACCACCGCAACTACTAATGTTATCAGCGAAGTGAATACAAGCTGTACTGTAATAGATACCATTCAAGATAATGCCTCAGACGACGACGTTATAGAAGTAGTAAGAGATGAAGCACCAATAGAAATATTGTCAGACGGAGAAGAATTGGAATTGGAGAAATTCCAGCAACAACAGAACTCTCTCGTTCAAAATTTTATCTTCACTTCATTACCTTTAGAGAGCAATGATGACAGAGATTACAATTCGCATTTGGACGATCCTCTTAAAAATATCCAAAATGATTGTAATATTAGCAATAGCAACTCTTTGCCATCTGTGTCTTCAATAGCGGCGCCTGTGATAACACATTCACATACTGATAATAAGAATTTAGATGCAAGCGATTTCAATACAGATAATATATTTATCAATGTCACTGATGATTTTACGACTGACCTCGGCTTAGACAAGTTAGAACCTAATATCGACGTAGGTCAAGAAGAAATTGTGAATTTCAATGTTCCTCAGAATAGTACTAGTGATGATGTAGCTACTAATATTTAATATTTAGTGACATTTGACCTATTAGGTCATTTGTAATACAAGTTTAGCGTAATATGTTAGATGATGTAAAATCTCAATAGATTAGGATCGGGTACTCTTGTTAAAGAGACTTGTTATTTTAAATTATAAATCGCCGTTAAGGCTGTATTGTTTTATTAATTAGGTGTTTGATCAATAAATCATATACAATTAAAATTAAAATAAATTCATCGCTTGACATTATATATGTTTCTCTATTTAATTATACATAAAGTGTAGTTCAAATCGAGCAGCTTCTGTTTTTTGTATAAATAGTAATATTTGACAGCGATTTAATAAAAGTAAAAATCAAGATAAGTACTATAAAAAAAACCTTTTAACAAAAGATTAAACCGCTTTCAAAAATGACTAAAATAACTAAAAACCAGAAAATAATTTAATAGTGAATAAATATATGATAGCATTACCTATATACTGGTAACCAATTTTGGAGTCGGTGCCTAATTAAAATTACTAACAAAGCTAGATAGACACATTAGTAATGTGTCTATCATTCGAAAACAATGTTTAATTTTAAATAGGCACTGACTCCAAAATTGGTTACCAGTATATAAGTAATGCTATCGTACATTTATTCACGATTAAATTATATTTTGGTTTTTAGTTATTTTAATCGTTTTGAAGGCGGTTTAATTTTTTGTTAAAAAGTTTTTATTTGTTGCTTTTCTGTGTTAGTAAGAAATATACCGCCTCGATGGCGTAGTTGTGTTGCGCACGCGGTGCGACTATCGCGCTGGCGTGTTACGCCTCTGCCCACCCCTGAGAACGTAAATGGCATGATGTTGTTTACGCGAAAACACTAATAAATAAATTACTTCATAAGTTTTGCGAAAAGTCCATCATCAGATCATCCATCAGAGATCCAATCATCAGATCCTGACTTGGTAACTATGGTACCACTTCAGAAGTATCTCCTTTCGAACAAAAAAAATTTTTGAAAATCGTTCTACAATTGGCGGAGTAATCGCGTAACATGTGGTTATGTCATACATGTACTTGCTAACATCAGTGCTTTTGCATTTTATAAACTGATTAAGATTAGTAAAATGAAAAACAGTTTGTAAAGGCACAAATTGAAAATTGATAGTGACATGGGGATCAACATTATTTTTCTAATAACGTATACTTTTAATGAAAATGTTATCCCCTCCGCGGTCTTTCTTGAAAGTGAATGCCGAAGTACTTAAACGTTAGAGAAAATAATATCAAAATCGGAAATGTATTTATATTTAACAATGATGAATAGTGTAAACATTTATTCTTATAACACCAATAGGCTAATGAAGAGTTTGTTAATTTGAGAACTTGAGACAGACTGCTGCTGCAATTATTTTTATATAACTCCAGTCGTTTGTTTTGCCGAGTTATTGTTCAGACAAAGTTGTTTCCATCCCATGAGATTTGGATTTTACTGTAACATCAACTTCATCCAACCACACAGTGTGAATTTTAATGGTTATTTTTTCATTGCTGCTAAAAGCCAATTCTTTAAATAATGCATTTACACATGCATTAAACACAAGACATTAGTTTCTCGCTTTTTCTTTTAAACCAATTGTTAGTATTATAGAAAGAAAACGTTCTCTGGTATAGCGAAGATAAAAAAGTGGATTGTGTGTCAGTCATTTATGTTCCATTCTATAATAGTTAATTACTTTATACGAGTTAAGCTAAATATGCTTTTATTGTAATTTTATGATTAAATGTGTCAATGAATGTATGTTTCGATGGTATCAATTTCATCAACCTTAAATAAATACTGTGTACCAAGTGCTCAGTTTGGGTCTAATATTCGATTTGCTCTATAATTCTAATTATGTACATTACTTACTATTACAATTGCGAAAACCTTAGAGAAGAGATGTGTCAAATTAACTGGACATATCTTAAAAGACATACACTTACATAGATGTTATAAAGACTTTACAAGAATATACTAGAGTAATTTCAGTGGTAAGTAATCGATTATCATATGCACATCAACTTGAAAGATATCAGAGGCACACGTGGACACAATCTAAGTTTGCCATGCGTAAACTTTTCCAACAATTTTATGTAACAACATAACTTCATATCAATCAAAGACTAAGGGTCTATTCACACGCATAACGTATAAAATATTGCAGTAAGAGAACGGGGCCCAGAAAGAGTTGCGATGTGGTCGATAATCGATATCGCGCATACGTTTGAATTCGGCAAAAAGCGGTCCGTATGAATGAAACTATACATTTTCACACAAATAATATTATCGTAGATATCAACTACAACGCAACCACTCTTTGACTACGTTTTGACGTTGCGATGTGTTGTGGCTGTAGAACGTATGAATAGAGCCTTAAACTTCTATAGCAGGATCTTCATACAAGAAATGGAGAGTATCAAATCAATAACATTCACATACAACCTACACCTAACCCGTATCATTAACACAATTTTAGCTACAACATGCAACATTTTTAGGTACCCAAGCAGCCGTCTTCACCGAGCAGAACGGGCGCGTTGTGCTGATGATTGGCCAGAATCGGTTCATGAGGCACTACATCAGCAGGCAAGGCAGAACGCGCTGGCGGTGCTGCAAGTGCTTCAACAAGTGCCGCGCCATTGCTATCACTGACGGGAACGTCATCGTCAAGCTCACTGATATGCATAATCATTGATGATTCAGTGAAACGTAATTGGTTTAATTCAGGAGGGTGGTTCTCACGATTGCGTTTCGTTGCCTTCGTGTATATGGTAATTTAATGAATTGTCAGATGGAACCCTGTTCCACCGGTGACCAATAATGTTTAATAATACATAATTTTGTGTTATGTCGGAAATATGAGTGTTTTTGTACAAAGCCTTTATAAATATAACTCCGACATAGGTACTATTATGTATAGAGATACACAGTCTTGTCTATGTTGGGTAGAGACCCCACTTTTTTATATCGCAAGTTACTATTGTTGATTCTATAACTTACGTAATTTTCTGGTAGTAAGTTTTATACTAAAATTATTTATATACAATTATGTATACCAAACGCGTGTACTTTTTTATGCGAAAAAAATGATTTTGTAAAATAAATACGTTTTAGCTATGTTCCTGTAATATTTGGTACAGTAATTAGGCTGTCCTTCATAATCGTGGCGACTGTTGAGAAATACAATTTCACTAGTTTATATTGTACGTGTACTATATTTTTGAGGTACACTCTTAGTCACTATTCGTAAACGATTAGTAAAAAATACTTAATACAATAATAATACTTTACAATAATTTATTTGTCAATGATCATTCGTCTCCACTTTAAATACCAATTAACTCTTTTGTTATTATATTTTATTGCTGTAAATTTACTAGTCATAACATAATTCATGAAATTTTATTATAGAATGGAAAAAAATTAGGTCGGTTTCTTATGTTCAACGAAATTGTCTTTTAAAAAACTATTAGATCCAGTTATTTATAATTGTAAGTACTCTTATTATATTACTATATTATTATTTAAATACACGTAATATAAATTTTAAAGATACGTTTCTAAAAATGATTATACTTAATCAATTTTTGTTGAAAAAGTGTTATTATTGAATTTGTCGATGCATGTGTAATTTTTATTTATTTCCTCCGAACTTTGGGAATATTAGATTCGATAAACATAGTTAAGTTTAGACTTAACTGGTTTATTGGTCTGTGCTTAATACCGTCCGATTACTAATTCCAAAAAGCCTTTGCTTTGTTAAACTATGCAGATTCTATTTGCAACGAACGACAAATCAGAATATGTCTCAAAAATGTTTAGTTACGAGTTACGACAATTTTTAACAAATGTTAAATAATCTTTTACCCATTTTTTCTATTGTAGTATACAGAACAATTTTGACTTGCATTGTAGACATTCTTATTATACAATACCTTAGCATACCAGCCCTGTATTATATACTGCCCACTGCTGAGCACGGGCCTCCTCTACTACTGAGAGGGGTTAGGCCTTAGTCCACCACGCTAGCCTAGTGCGGGTTGGCAGACTTCATATATATATCTTCAAAATTCTTATAGAGAACTTATAAGGTATGCACGTTTCCTCGCGACGTTTTCTTCACCGTTAAAGTAAGCGATAATTCACAAAGAATACATCCGTGCCCTTGGGTTTTGAACCTGCCGACTTTCATCTCGACAGTCCGTTCCAGTCCCAACTAAGCTATCGCCGTTGTTATAAATTCAGTTGACTAATAGAGTTGTGAGCCGACTTTTATTTCGAGCATATCGATTACCGAGAAAGAAATTACCGGTGACAGCTAAGAGAATGCCTTTTAAAACGATTTTAAACTGACCTTAATTTTAAAAATGGAAGTATGAGTTAAAAATAGTAATATAATATTATGCAATTCTAGCCATTTTTTTATATTCATATTCTGAGGTGGTAAGATTAATAATTTCAAAAAGTGTGATTCCTAATTGTATATAACTTTAATGCAATTTGCGAGAATGTTTCTTGTATTATATGATTTTTTAGTGACGGGGAGGATTATATCTAGATGCAAATATGTATAATTAGTAAATACTTTTAAGTTTTTAGATTCTAAACAAATAAAATAGTTTTAAGTCTTCCGTTACTAACATTTTGTACAAGAAATAAAAATACGTATTTGTTTTCTAATATGTTTATTGGGTTTTAATATTTTGTGATTGTTATATACTAAAAATTCTACTCCAAATTGGTTCTTTTGTCTAAGTTCCTTTCAGAAAAAGAATAACGTCGAAATTTACGTTTGTTAAGTATAATTTTATTTATTTACAATATATACATGTGTATATTTTAACAACATTTTGTTTCATTCATCCTTCCTTGGCAAGAAGAGATCAACACAGTTAAGGTTAGTACACGTGATGCTGGTCGACACGTCGACAGCCATTATGAATAGATATTACTTTTTAAATAGTTCAGTTCAAGTTTCAGTTTCAACTGGACTTGGACGAAATGTATAAAATATACCTTACTTTGAGCTTACGGAAAAGAGATGTCCGCTTTTTGTATGGGTTCTGGACCTCAAACCAACCAGGCTCAAACTTTAGGGATGTTAAAGGGACAAAATATGGAACTTGGTTCCATTAAAAAATATTTTTAGACCAGTCCATTTGTAACTAACCTTTATAAAAACGTTGACATTAAGTGTAGTTTATAAGCAAAATAAAAATACATAAATCTCAAAATCGGAGGTCTTTAAAATTGTACTATTTATTGTAAACTGCTAGTTTTTAGGAGTTCTTTCCAATTATATATAAACTGCCTTGGTTGGTTGGACTGCCTCGGTGGCGTAGTTGTATTACGGTACGACTGCAACGCTGAGGTCAAGGGTTCGATCCCCGGGTCGGGGAAAGTGATATTGGATTTTTCTATTCAGTATCAGCTCGGAGTTTGGAATTTGTGTCCGATATGACGATAGGCTCGCCCCCTATCACATCATGGGACGGAATAACGGCGAAAAGTGGGTGCACTGGTTGCGCCTCTGCCTACCCCTTCGGGGATAAAAGGCGTAAGTGTGTATGTATATGTATGTATGTAATATTATTCAAGTGTAATAAATAAAGTCATAGATTAGATTTTTATGCTCATTTGCACAAAAACATTTTATTCAAACAGACAGCTTTATATAAAAAGGAAACAAATGTTTTTATGTTACAGCAAAACTGGTATACATTAAGAGTAACGATCACCCAAAGTTACATTATAAAGGCCATTTGTATAACGCCCATAATGCCTACCGAAAGAAAAACCTGCAATTATGGTACTGCAAATACAGGAAGCCACTGAGGTGCATGGCCAGGTTGAGGACCGTCGACGGCGTGCTGGTAATGCCTACTGACGATTATTTTCCCCACACTTGTACAGAGGAAATGGCGTCCAGGGTTGATCTAAACTGACTATTTTAGACCTTTGACATCTTCTATGGACTACGTATGTGTAAAATGGCTTTATATACTAGTTTACTATCAAATTAATTAAATAAATTGTGTTGTCTTGTTAAGGAGACATGTAATGACTCCTCCAATAACAAGATGAAAGGTAATTTTTAGTAAGTAACTGCTAGTCTGATTGCGATTGTTATCTTGAATGTCCAGGAAATCTCATAGGTGTAAAAGTATAGGTACTATAATAAAATAATGACTGTATAATAATTAGTGTTTGTGTATTAATTAAAATTAACGAAATACATTGATTCAACATCGACTGTTTTGTTTGAAGATTTCTCTATGTGTTAATTCCTGCCCACCTTTTTAAACTGTCCCCACTGCCCAAAAATTGACGTTATCTGAGGAGTCGTGGACACCTGGGAAGTCTTTAAAGTAACGTCTAAGGTTTTCTAGGTAGGGGGTTGGTTTTGGCCCACGGAAGTATCACTCTCTATAATGAATAAAGGTCCTTATTTATTAGAGGTTAAAATAACTCCTTAGTTCATTGTCTCTCGCTTTGGAGTGAAGTGGACAATTTATTTTTCCAACATCTTCCTATCTTTTATATGATTAATTTCGTTGCGAGTGACAGACAGATTAGTGTTCCCTGAGACTCTCCGAGCTTTACTGATCGGTGTCACAAAATGCGAGCCACCGCTGATCCTGGCTTGCAGGAGTTGCATTGAGGGTGTGAGGGCGGGATAGTCACTAATTAATTAATTACACTACTTACACACACACTCACGCCTTTTATCTCCAAAGGGGTAGGCAGAGGTGCATCTAGTGCTCCCACTTTTCACCGTGCGTATTCCGTCCCATGATGTGATAGGGGGAGACCCTATCGCCATATCGGGCACAGATCCCAGACTCCGGGCTGATATTGAATTTAAAAAACCCAATAACACTTTGCCCGACCCGGGAATCGATCCCAAGACCATTGCAGTCATACCGTAATACAACTACGCCACCGAGGCAGTCTACAAAAATAATTACTATAAGCAAAAAAAAATATTGAGAAAAAGTGTCTCCCTCTTCATGTTGCCGTGCCCTGCAGGGTTCACGATTATGTACTTTTCTTAATTAGTAAAACCTCTTCAAAATAGTAAGTTAGTTAAGCTTTGAAATTTGTTGGAAGGGGTAGCTGTCAAATAACAGCAATACTAGGCTGTGACATCACCAAGCGCCATCGGCCATAACGCTGGGTGCGTGCGAAAGAGATGGCGCGATATCCCCGCCACGCCCCCACTTTTGCTCACACGAATATTTAAAAAATGAATAACTGCTTCATTTTTCAATCGATTTTGATGCTGATTTCACAGAAGAATTCGTATCATTTTCTGTTACTTCTTAAATAATGTAAAAATCAAACATACCCTATTGTCATCGTCATCATCATCAGCCACATGACGTAAAAGCAAGTTAAAGTGTCAATAAGCAGGGCACATAGTTCGAAGCACTGACGGCAGATGGGGCAAAAAGTTCTCGAGTGGAGACCACGTGCTGGCAAGCGCAGCGTCGGCCGTCCACCTGCAGGGTGGACAGACGACTTGATAAAGGTCGCAGGAACGCGCTGGATGCAAGCCGCTTTTGACAGGTCCATCTGGAAATCTTATCAACTATCCTATTGTGGAGTGCATGAAATTGATTTGATTTAAAATGAGACGTAACAGCAAGCTGTTACTTCACGCTTCTATAACACAGAGGTATTACCGCAGTCATACCGGCACATTTATGCTGTGGAATGTAGACAATGTCTAGAATAGCTATCTAATTTAAGGTATTGTAACCACTGTATCTTAAATCAGACTTTAATACACGATCCCAATCGATAATCTCAGATTCCAAAAATGAAGAACAATTATTTTTTTGTTTAACTTATTTTATTTTGATTAATCCAATTTGCGATCGATCCAAAAACAAACGATCCCACCTTTATTGAGATAAGGTATTATAATCTGAGTACTAAAACGTGTAATAAACTATTTTTCTCCACAGGTTTCCACTACCTGGACTATCTGCCACCATCGGATAAGAAGCTGGCGCCGACACGACGGTGTCGAGTGTGCAGCAAGCAAACCCGGAGGCGAGAGAGCAGGTTCTTCTGCGCCGTCTGTCCAGAGAAGCCAACACTATGCGTCCACCCATGTTTTAAGTACTATCATATGCAACAACGGAGATAAAAAAGTGCGGTGATAGCAATGGAAAAGGCATCTGCCTTATTTTCCGATATTGATATTGTTTTCACATAGATATAGGTTTCTTTTAGTATTATTTAGTGGTATACATTGGATCTTTATTTAAATGAAAACATTAACGGCCATGCGATCTCAGTTTTATGTATAATCAGTTTTCTTCAGTATTTGAAATTAAGTAATTTTGGAGCCAGTGGTAGAAACGAAGAATGATGTAAAAAATGAGACTAATAATCTTATAATTTCTTTTAGGTTAATATTTTTTATGTACTAATAGGTGAGGTAATGATTTAAATTAGAAATTAAATATTTTTATACTTATTGGAGAGTTTGTTTTATGTTCCCTTTAGTTATAACATTGGGTAAGGTAACATACAATCTTGTCATTTGATTAAATAATAATAATAATAATACCAGCCCCATTTGACTATAAGTTGCAATAGTACCATCACACGAACACACTTGTCTTTCCTTATTTTCCTTTCCTTCAACTGCATCAGGTGTGCGTTAAGTATAATGTGTAAAATTTGTTCAGAAACTTGAGAACAAAATTCTATGTCTGTAATTTCAGATAAAAGAAAATGACTGTCATTTTGAGTGCAGGCACATTCATAATCTAATACATAAATCTTATTCCTTAGCAGTATATTTAATTTCTTTTGCCTTTTTAGTAATTATAACATATCCAAGCAGGTTTTAAGCATAGGATTTGTTGCAGTTGGTCTCATCGGGACGGGGATCGATTGTTTCGCGTCCTACTGTCTCAGCAAGCAGGGAAAGATGGGCATCAACGTGGGCGGCTACAGATTCCGATTCAACGGGTGTGCCAGGAACGGCAAGATCCGCTGGCGATGCTCCCGAGGGCCTTGGTGCAAGGCGGCACTGCATACTTACAGGGGCAGGATAGTGTACATCCAAAGCACACACAATTGTGGACCCAAGCCCCCTGTGTAAACACTTAAGACGGCCCTGACAAAAATTTAAAAATGGAATTTCCGTAAATTAAATCTCGCACTTATTATGTTTAAATTATTATTTAAAGTTTTTTTTTTTAGTGTTGTGGTATTGAAGAAAGAAGGCATAATAATGAATATTATATATCAATGTTACCAAAAATTCTTAAGATGAAATGGTTACTTAGATTAAAGCCTCTGTCAGAGAAAAATGTTTAAGCTTTCATTTCGGCAGAGGTGTTTTACTTAAGATATTACTTATGATATTTCATGCATCGACGTTTTAGAATAATAAACATTTAAGGCAGCAAAAAATAGTACAAAAATAGTGGCATGAACAAATACTGTAAGTAGGTATTATGTAAATATGATAAAAACCGTTATCGATTTGCAATAAATGAATTAAGGAATCATGTTACTAATATCAAAAATAGTTACCGTCCTCACGAAAAGGAATAAAACTAATAATAATCAAGCAATGTACGTATGTATAAGGTATATTTTTACCTCATAATGTTAAGCGTAAAATCGTATTCGCTTAAATGTCGCATGATTTTGACAAAAATGACGTTTTTGACAGCTTCTAGTGTATATGAACTTGTCAAGCTGGTAAGTATCGAATTTGCAAAATGTCCACTGAGAAATTCAGACATTTCTAATGGGCTGGACCTGTTTTCCCTGGATGCTGAACATATTTTCCTCAGTTGTTCATACAGAGAATTAAGTTATAATGCTAAAACTACATCTAAATTGGTATGCTCCTTAACAGTTCATTAAATATATATATTTTTTTTTTTCGACAACAAACAGTCACATACATCACAAAAAATTATATAATGTTTACAACTCACAGTCTTTGAGTGCCAACACTTAATTTAAAGAAACTATTACAAATAAAAGGATCACATTTAGAATCAAGACAGACATGGTTTCAGTATAAAATTTATAAAGTAGGTCACAAATTACAACAGATGTTACTAAGTAAACTACACACTGGAATGATATTAAGTCTTAAAGTGTGTAGTTTTGTTTAATGTTTTATTTTCAATTTAAAATTGTTCTCATACAAATTACAAGCTGTCAAAACGATTATGACTTATCAAAATTGTTAAAACAGGATCAATACAGGGTTTTTACTTGTTAAGCAATCAAACATGACAATTTTAATTGTAAACAAATTATCTGTTTTAATAACTTTGTATAGAATATAATATTTGTAAAACTATTAATGTACATATTCGAATTTATTGTTAAGTGCAGGCTGCATCAATGATGGACGAATATTAAGAGGTATATCAAGTTACTACACAGGATGTAGAAGTATATAATACAAAACGTGTATAAAAAACTATTATTTTTATTTTTACCAGGCTCTAAAAATAATTTGGGCCTTAAAACCATCAGATAATGTATCTGCATTTTGCTGAAACAATGTTGACATATACCCCATTAGGATTACAGGCATCACATTATTGATGTAGCCTGTACTACTGTACTACCTCTGTATAACGTTTTAAGTGGTTGTGTAAATTTAATGTTAGTGAATATTGCCAAATCTATTGTAGATATAGTAAAAAATGTTGCAAAACTACAGTTATGTTTCAATCCCCCTTTGAAGTAACGAAACCATCCTTGGACCCAGGAATGCATTACCTGTAGAATCTAATCTAAGACTGCGCACAATGTATAATATTTTTTTTATCGCAATTGAATGACGAGACGAGTATGCCGTTCGCCTGATGATAAGCGATACGACCACCCATAAACAATAGCAACACCATCCAGCTCCTCGAATTACAAAGTACTGTGTGGCATTCCACTGCGCTCGTCATCCTGAGACATAAGATATTAAGGGCGGTATTAATAAATCAATCTCAAGTTTGAGTCACATCTCAAGTAGACATAATGTATGAAGAGTTCAATACATTATGTCTACTTGAGATGTAACTCGAAATTGAGATTGATTTATTAATACCGCCCTAAGTCTCATTATGTCCAGTAGTTACACTGTAGCTAGTGTATAATAAATCCGTGGGAAAACCGCACTGAACATTTTTCGCTGTCTGTTTTTACCGTTAGGACTTAATGTCCAAGGAAATGTTATCCGCCTGGTAGCGACTAAGACGGTTGAGGCCAATTTCACCGCTGGCTGATAAACTTGTCATATAAATGCCGGCCAAATACAAGTCACATTATGCCCCTAGATTAGAGCGTGACTTGTGTGTTTAATTGATAAATGTATAACACATTTATGTAAAGAATAGCGTTTATCAGCAACCAGTGAAAGGTAGATCATGTCCTGGATTAACACACAGGCTACTTTTTATCCCGAAAAAACATTTTAATGCCGGCGGAGCCGCGGGCAATAGCTAGTAATTTGTAATGGCACAGCCCACACACGCCCATTCGGTTGGAAAGAGCAGTTGTTGTTGTGTAGTCAGAACACAAACTCACAAAACTTGCTTTTTGTCTGAGATAACAAGACTAAAATATTTAGGGGACGCGTCAAACCCCACTTATATATAAATATAGATGTATGGGGAAACCCTATATACTCAGACGCCGGCGTCCGTAGCGGGGCTTGACGAATCAATGGAACAAATAAGTAATCTTACACACAACACACTAGTAAACAGATACCTTCATTATTCTTCCTTCTTTGCTTCGCTGTGGTCAGGTAAAAACAATAAACATGTATGGTGGAGTCCAATAAGACTATCAAAATATTTTACACGACGAATGAAATATTCCTGTATCAAGATATATACCGTCTTATTATAAAATGAGTTTCCTATATATGAAAAAGATTTCTTAGGGACAAAGTATTTTAGACCATCTAAAATTGCAGCTGACAAGTATTTATTTAGTGTAATATTTATTTATTTTAACACCTGTATGTAAAAGTTATTACTTGTAAGAAGCAAGGGTTTACAAAATGTATAGTTTTATATTGTGTCACTTAATATACTTAAAAAAATTGTGTACCATTCTTTCTTATTAAACAAACCTACAGAAATAATCTATAGTGTGAAGTAATCGGGCCTGAATAGATCAATAATGAAATATTCAACCGAAATAATTGAATTGTACAAATGTATAATTTAGTGTGCCAAAAATAAATCTAAGCAAGGCAATGTACGTTAAAACCCTTAATTATAAATATATTTTCTGTGTTGTCCGTTTCACAGTTCATCATTTGATGTTCATTGTTTAAGTAACTATACCAATCAACATTAACCATTGATTAAAAGTGATAAAAAATAGTGATCAGTTAAACGCTGATTAAAGTTCACTGGTAAAGGCAGTGACAAGACTATAATGTTTATGAGTTAATTTTAAAAGCAATAAAGTAAATGTAACGGTGGTTATGTATATTCTATAAACTGAATGTAATGGATTTTTAAAATAAAAACTAGTCCTGTTGTAATTGTGTTTAATTTTTTATGTACCCTTGTCATTTCATTTTAAGGGCATGGCATTTGGTCTCCCTGCACCTGATGATACGTAGAGTAGGGAGATAGAGAGAAATTTGCACATAATGCAATACCAATGTATTACTTATTAATACACAATGTAATATGAAAACCTCACTCTCCTTCGACTGTTAAAAATAGGTAACACTTGTGATTTAATATAAAAATACCATTGCGAACTCATAAAAAAAAAACTAATTTACCTATTACAATAATCGTAGGCCATATCTGGGTATATTTGGTACAGTTTATGACACAAAGTTCATGTAACTTTTGATTTAAAGGCAAAATATTTACCGTTTGTTTTTATCATAAAAAAATTTAATTAACCAAATATGTGATTAATTTAAAGTGTCTTGTGTGTTACTTGTTTTAATTAATGAGTTTTGTTGTTCTTGGATATAATATTCTGTTCATCAATTTCATTTAGGAATAATTTAGGCTTAAGTATACAAAAAATTAAATACCCAATGATAAATATCGCGTTTAAATTCACCTCTAGAAGCTTTAGTGTAATAAGAGATCTCCAAAATGTTAAATTATACTGTTCGCGTGCTTTTACCGCGGGTCTATGTACATAATGTGAAAATTTTGTAACACTCGATTAGTTATAAAAGATGTAAGATACGATTGATTCCGTGTTCCGCAGGGTGGCGTTTTATCTCCTCTTTTATTTGCAATCTTCATCAATTCCATATCCCATAAACTATCTTCTTCCTACCATTTATATGCAGATGATCTTCAGATCTACACTCAGACTCCGTTAAGTACACTACACACAGCGATTGAGGCCACTAATCGTGATCTGCAACGAATACTGGATTGGACTAAATCGTACGGACTGACTATTAACCCCTTGAAAACTCAAACAATCATAATAGGGAGCTCTCGCATGATTTCTAAAATCGATTGGTTCCGACTGCCACAAGTGATTTTCGATGGTAACGTCATTAAATACAGCAACTCCGTCAAAAACTTGGGAGTCTTCTTAGACAAACAACTTTCCTGGGGTCCTCAATTGACTGAAGTCAGCCGAAAATTATTTGTTTCGATTGCATCCCTCCGACGACTGCATAATTTCCTACCTATTACCACTAAAATTAACCTTGCACAATCTTTACTTCTTCCTTTACTTGATTATGGCGATGCCTGCTATCTGGATCTATCTGAAAACCAATTAAACAAACTTGAGCGTCTCCAAAACGTCTGCATTCGGTTCATATTTGGTTTACGGAAATTTGACCACGTCTCTGAATTTCGCAAAAAACTCAATTGGTTACCCATCCGCCTTCGCCGAAATACTCATGTTCTTTGTCTGCTATTTAAAATCCTTTTTGATCCTACTATCCCTTCCTATCTTAAAGATCGTTTTAGTTTTCTATACTCACACAATAACCGCTCCTTTCGCTCTTCAAATACCTATAAACTTAAAACTCCAATACACACTTCCTCTTTCTACGATAAATCTTTTACCGTACAGGCCATTAGACTCTGGAACGGTTTGCCTGTTACGATAAGGCAAGCAAAATCCCTCTATATGTTTAAAAAGCTTTTAAAAAATCACTTTCTTTCCTTATCTTAAACGAAGTCGCTGCTATATGTTTATGTAATTCATGATTATAATTTAAGTATGTATATGTATGTATGTATGTATGTATGTAATTATGTTTATTTATCTTTCTTAATAATTATATTATGAATAGTGTTTATATGTATATATGTATTTTTTTGTGCACCATCATCAATCATCATTATAATTAGTGTCCTGTCCATCCAAAGGTTGTCTGGCAGAAATCGCTTAAAGCGATAAGACCGCCTCTTGTACCATCATGTTTTTTTTTTATTCTCTAGTCTAAGTTATTTTTTCTTTTGTAAATGAGTGTGCAATAAAGCGTTATTATTATTATTATTATTGATTCGATTAATGTGTTTATATCGGAGCTAACAACAAGAGGCGCCATTTTCTTTTTTCCGAAGATAACGACACTACGTAAGACTGCGGCGTATTCGATATTTTATTCAAGTGCATTTAACGGTAATAGAAATAATTTGAATCTAAACGCTATTTCCACGAGTCTAATAACAATTTTTACAACTGTACTTTAGGACCTTATTCGCCAGTAGCGCCAACTACTGAGCATAAAACCTGTAACCCTCTTTGATGTATTCAAAACATGCCTTAAAAACAAAAACGTAATTGACTGTCTCATAATGACTTCTTCTATTTACGCGAATGTTAGACATTAAAATGAAACTATTTTGCAGATTTTATCGCGGTTTTTTAATTTATATTTTCTCCCGACGCTTCGAAGGCTTTTCAGCACAGTAATTATACATTTTTTTTAAAAATTGTATAATTAAAAAATGAAGGTAGATATTGTAACATTAACTTTTCGGACCACCAACACCTCAGTCCGCCCCGTGCCCACGAAGTGCTGAAAAGCCTTCGAAACGTCGGGAGAAAATATAAATTAAAAACCGCGATAAAATCCGCAAAATAGTTTCATTTTAATGACTGTCTCATTTTGGTTTTGTATCACATTTCAATAAATAAAACAAATAATTTAAAAAGCAATTTAATGACAACTAACAAAATACGCAACCTTATTCTAGAATATTCAACTAAGATTCCGCGGTTATTAAAATTACGTATAGCGTTCAAGTATGTTTCGCTATACATATGAAATATTACATTAACTATACACTATACATCGTCTTAAATTTTATTACCTCACTCGAGGCAAACACAAGCCACACCATCATCACACTGAAGGAGTTTGGGTTGCAGGATCGACACCAGAGATCAATATAGTTACTTTAGTAGTAATTGGTATGCAAGTACTGTTGTATCTCCATTTGAGGAATTTTAAATATAATGTACATACATATATACATATACACTCACGCCTGTTATCCCCGAAAGGGTAGGCAGAGGCGCAACTAGTGCACCCACTTTTCGCCATTATTCCGTCCCATGATGTGATAGGGGGCGAGCCTATCGCCATATCGGGCACAAATTCCAGACTCCGAGCTGATACTGAATAGAAAACCTCAATATCACTTTGCCCGACCCGGGGATCGAACCCGAGACCTCAGCTTTGCAGTCGTACTGTAATACAATTACGCCACCGAGGCAGTCTTAAAAATAATGTATTGTAGATATACTGGATTTTGTGAGAATTCTGCAATGATCTAATCTTTCAAACCTGACGTTTACCATCAAACATACCGCACCATTCTGTCTAAAAAAAAGTCGAACGAAATGATTTTAAACATCTTAGAGCTCCACTGCAGTCTCGATTGCAACCCAAAATTTTACGTGTTTCGAGAACTTTCGTTCGCTCAGTCCCTCGGGCCTCAGCTAATTGCCTCAGTGGCCGGAGAAGAGCAGGAAAGATCAGTGCTCGTCATCACAATCAGTGCCGGTGATGATCTGGTCCCCGGAGACCACTCCATGCTCGAGCTTGAGGTGGTGCAGCATGTTGGAGACGCTGCGTATTTCGCAAGTGTACTTCACACACCGGAACTGGCAGATCTTGCAGGTGTAGGCCTCGTCGTCGCTGGCTTCGAACACCTTCCACACCCATGATGTGTCGTTTTTGTCGTCTACTGGAATTATTTAGAATGTAATTTTTATTTTGTATTTTGATTACTTGAGTAGGGAAATGGGCAGGAAATGCTGATATTGTGAATGAGCATTAGCTTCAGGTATGTGCATAAATTTCTTGAGCTAGACTTTTTGCTTTGAACCATTAAACTGATATATAATCTATAGCAAGTTGATGCTGCATTTTAATTTTGCATTGTGTGTTACCTTACTTATGCTAATAGAAGGAATGTTTATGAAATATTATTACTATAGATATGGCGATAGGCTATCCCTATCACATCATGGGACGGAATAACGGCGAAAAGTGGGTGAGCATCTACCTACCCTTTTGGGGATGAAAGGCGTGATTGTGTGTATATTACTATAGATATAATGCAGGTCGAAAAAGAGACTTATGAATATGTCATAATCACCATAATCATCAAACAGGATACAAGGACATGGTCATCGTATGACCTTTTCCTATCTTTTTCTCTATTTTGTGCTCGCTAACAGTTTTTCCGGGATACATTTTCCACTTTATATTTTCCTGGGACAAAAACTAGTATGAACCCTTCCCAGATTTTAAACGTATCTCCAAACTAAATTTCATTGAAAGCGGTTTAGTAGTACAAGAAACACTACAAAAAAACTCGCAAACTTTATACAGTGTCACTTTGACATAGCGTTAATAAATGAAACCACATACTCGTCAGTTGCTTTTGCTAACATTGTACCAAAAATAATCAACGAGAAACAAATACTTTGTAGTTTAGTGCCAATATGACGTGTGGGTGAGAGTTTTTCTAACTAAAAGTGTGATGTGGATCCAGCGACGAACCCTTCTAGAGTAGTAGTAGTGACATTAGGGCGTGTAAACTTAAAGTTACTTTTTATTGATATTCATTTTGTTCGAAACCTACACTTTTATATTTTACATCTATACTTGAAATAACTTAATGGAAAGTGTTATTTTCCAGGAGATAAGTATGTGGTTTCATTTAGTAACGTAATGTCAGAATGACCCTGTATAAGAATCATACATACCTTGATATCCTGTCTTGTTGTGTATCATCTTGAGATGTCGGTTCATGTTGCCGGTGGCGTTGCCGCCGTGCGTGATGTGCCGCCGGCAGAGCTTGCACTGCGCCTGCGTGGGGGACACGTGCTCGAAATACGACCAGATCCAACTCCTGCGCAGCTTCTGGCTCGTGCTCTCTGGAAATCATTTAAACACATACATTAGCAAGGCAATGAGTAAATGATCCATTGTTTAATAATATAATAATAATAATAATACCAGCCCTGTATTATATACTGCCCACTGCTGAGCACGGGCCTCCTCTACTACTGAGAGGGGTTAGGCCTTAGTCCACCATGCGGGCCTAATGTGGGTTGGCAGACTTCACACACCCTCGCAATTCTTATGGAAAATTCTCAGGTATGTAGATTTCCTCACGATGTTTTCCTTCGCCGTTAAAGTGAACGATAATTTATAAACAATACACACGTAACTTTGAAAAGTCAGAGGTGTGTGCCTTGGGTTTCGAACCTCCGGACACTCTGCAGACCGTTCCATTTCCAACTAGGCTATCGTTTATTATGTGGAATTTTTCATCATCATCTTGAGCCACACAATCGTCCACTACTGAAAATAGGCCTCTCCCAAAGATTTCCACATGGACTTGTCGAAAGCGACATAAATTCTATGTGATCCTGTGACCTATTTTGTATTTAAGTGGATTTTTTACTCTTGCAATTTACGTGAAGACGAAATATTTAGTTACATTATAATAACCTTTCAGTGTAGGTACTGAGGGAATTAATTACCATCTTTAAAATCCGAATGATCAACGAGTTAATACCTATCTCTGCATGTCGTCACTCATAGTGTACTTCTGAGCGCTGATTTATTAATTTTGCAGGCTCATCCTGCAGACTGACCAGAAAGTCATTCCTCAGATCCCTACAAGTATTTTCATTCTCATAATGGTCTCACCAACCATTCATGGACATCAAACCATACCATCCTCCCACACTGACCCTGGATTATAAAAAATATAAAACTCACCAATCATATCTTCCAAGTCCCGGTCGCTCGCATAAATCTCCTCTGTCTTAATCGCATAAGGAGTCTCAACCTCACTGCTCAAATCAAGGTTCTCAGAGGTATCGCGTTGCGTGATCTCCTTCCTGAAGACATGTGGGTGGCGCGTGCGCACGTGACGGTTCATGTTGTTGGTGTTGCAACCCTTGATCGACAGCACTACGTGGCACAAATTGCACCTGTAGATAATGTTGCTCAACTTGTCGAAGTATTTCCACACCCAACTCCGTTTGCGAGCATCTGTAATGAGATGGTATGCATAAATTTTCGCATTTATTTTGGTAGGTAGTGCAACTAGTGCAGAGATGTACAAGATACATCCTAAAAGTATCTGAAATATAAGTAACAAGATGAGACGAGCATGCCGTTCACCTGATGGCAAGCGATACGACGAAGCATCCAGCACCTTGACCTACAAAGTACTCTGTGTGGCATTCCAATGCGCTCGTCATCTTGAGACATAAGATGTTAAGTCACATTATGTCCAGTACTTACACTGGCAATGTCCTTCAAACCGAAACATAACAGTGCATGCACACTGCTGCTTGGCGGTAGAAATAGACATTGCGGTGATACCCACCCACCCAGACGGATTGTTACATATGAGAGTCCTACCACCAGTAAATAGAAGAAAGAAAGAAAAGCAGTTTATGTGTTCTCGCGTTCGTCCCGCGGGTCGGGTACTGATATTGGGTTTTTCTATTCAGTATCAGCCCGGAGTTTAGAATTTGTGTCCAAAATGGCGATAGGCTCGCCCCCCTATCACATGATGGGACGGAATACGCACGGCGAAAAGTGTGTGCACTAGTTGTGCCTGACGCTGAGGTCTGTGTGCGTGTGTGTATAAGTGTTAGTTACTTTAACGAAATCATTACTTTAACTATTACTACATTAGGTACACTTTAAAAAAATATATTACGTAATTAGTCTTTGGGACATAATTCTTAATAATTTTAATTTTATGGGTGCGTTCAAACTTGTCTGTAGGTATGAATAGCCTTAAGCCTCATTCAGACGTATCAACTATTGCTTGCAATATTCGAACGTAATTATTGCTTATAAAGTCACCCCGTCTAAATATGCGCAATGATTAGGCAATTACGCCCACGTTGACATAATATGTATACGAGTCTTGACAGATATTAAAAAACTAATATTGCTAGCAATCATAATTGATCTGTCTAATGGCCCTATTTACATGATGCCATTGTCTAGTACATACAAGAGCAATAATTAAATGCAATACATTACGCGCAATAATTGACCTTCAAGAATTGTAAGCAACTGTTTACACATGGATATAAATAAAAAAACTGAATGCAATTATTAAATTAAAGTATTGATAAAAAATAATTGCAAATGTCTTTTGTTTGTACTAATACAATTATGTTTAGGAAATCATTGCTTACAAGTTTCAACTTGTCTGAACACAGGCTTTTGTGTGTGTGTACCATTTATTGGCGGGTTGCCCTAAGTATTGCATGTATTTGTGTTGGCGAATTTTTCATTCCAATATTGAAAGTTTTACAAACTACTTTGTTTATTAACAAATATGAGTAAAAAATATTAACATTACGTTTTTCTGATTTAATAAAGTTCATTAAGATTTATGGCAATCATGAGTGTTTATGGGATACTGAAAATCAAAATAAGAGCGACTCACTGTTGTTTGTTTGACACTTTGTACAATGGTATAGTACAGGCGGACTTAATGCCTAAAGGCATTTTCTCCCAGTCGACCTTTCACTGCCCTCATGTTTGCAAATGAGAGGTTTTTTTTTGTCAATGGCCCTACTGCCAGTAGCCTGACGCGAGTCGGCTTTTCTGGCCACCCCGGTCTTTAAGAATTCAGTAGAATACAAGATTTGCTTAAGCAATTATAGCATGTGCTTTTTACACCAAGAAAAATATATTTGAAACAAAACTTGTATAATCAAGAATGTTGCGTGCTGTTTAAGCCATGCAAGTCATATTGCTTCTATTTAATTGTATGCAACAGGCAAGAAACTTGCATCGTGTATATGGACCTTAAATGAGACTAAAACATGCATAGGTAATTAGAAGTATTTCAGCAAATTATTATTAGTTAATTATTTAATTAGTTTTTTAGTATGTTATAGATACTGATCTATAAGATACTAAAAGATTGGATCTAAATACAAGATACAAAATAAAAATAATGTATTTTAGATACAAGATACTAAATAAGTATTTGGTATCTTGTTCTGTATTTCAGATACTTGTATTTACATAAATCACGTCTCTGAACTAGTGCACCGATGCTGTCTACCTGTGTACATGAAAATGAAATGTATGTTTGAAATAAAAATGCTACAAAGGTAACCCACTATTGTGGGCAAAACTCCATACAAGAGAGACAGTTACAGCAGTTATATACAAAACTAATATATAACAACTAACCGGATGCTTCCCTTTTCTTTTTCTTCTTATTCATCACATACTGCGTATTGATCTCATCATCCTTATCAGTGGCAGGTTCTGGAACTTTCACCAGAGGCGCCGTATTAGTTTCACACACTTCTCCCACTAAAATAGGTTCAGATTTAGGGTCTTCCTCATCCTTCATAACATTCAAATGCAGGAACTCTATGCGAAACCCAATATTAGCCTCTGGGTTGTCTTTGTGGACCTCAAATACTTCTTTATGTTTGTCTTTGATGTGGTCTAAGAGTAGGAGAGACTTCTCATCAGCATTGATGATGATGTCACAAAGGTTGCATTTCATTTCATTCTCCTTTGTCATGTCCTTAAGGTAGTAAATGGATGCCCACTCTGGCAACTCTTCTTCTTCTGTAAAGAATATTTGACTTGTGAATTTTATGCAATTTAAATTATGTTACTTACTTCTAAACTTGCTTAAGTAATCGAATTAATTTACTTTATATTAGTAAGGGAATCTGACATATACTTACAAATCTTTTCAGACCATTAAATGTGCAATGCAATTTTATAAAACAAATCAAGATCCTGGTTATTTAATCAAAGACAAGTTATATTTGAACATTGTTCGTTGTAATTCTGGAAAATGTTAAATAAAAAACATAATTTAATTTTGCATTTATTGAAAAAAAAATTCTCTAAAATACTGGTTTCATTCTCTTATACTATATTTAATACGGTAATGTCTATTTTTAAGAATTGCTTTTATGAGATCAATATTTTAAATTAAGAATAACAAAATATTTCATAATGATTATTAAAAGCTAAGATTCCTAACAAATTCCGACTCATACTTAAAAAAATACAATAAAAAAAATTCCAAGCTACCCAAATCCACCCTTTTTTTAAGTTAGGGTTCAGAGTTACATCTGAAATATGATTTTACACAAATAGAGAGAGATAAGTTACAAATAATAGCACACTCTTTAACATGATTATTAAATATGATTCAAAACATGTTTGTTAATATTTGGGTACGGAGTACGGACGGACGAGCTAAGCAGTCCTTGGTGACATCATTCTAAAATTATTTTATTGGTAGTTAATAATTATATAACATAGATTGCATATAAAAACATGATTTGTAACATAAATTATTGCTTTTAATATCATATCATGCAGTACAATAATAAAATCAAAAGAACAATGTGATGGTTTAACCCGTCAAGCCCCGCTTATACATATAGATGTATGGGGAAACCATATATATATATGGACGCCAGCGTCCGTCGCGGGGTTTGACGAGTCAATACTGATGGTACTATATTTTTTATTGTAACTACATCTAATCACAAAACAGTGGTTTTTTGTGGTTGTGGAAGTCTCTGACCACCTCCACACCATACGTTTGCATGTTTATCACCGATATGCATCCAGTTTTCTGTCTGAAAGAACAAATCCACTGTTCAGCTCCACACTGCAACCTACTTTTGAACACATAAGTATAACCTTTGTACAATATCTGATGCCCTTTCCTGGTCGGGACACACTGCACTATTTCGTCATCTGAAACATTTTAAATACACCTGTTAATACTTATAACACGTCTTGAACGACATTGAACCTCTATTTGCAATCAAAACAACGGAAAAAATAATTGTCTTCCACATTCTTTGTTTACTCTGACTTAAATACGTATCGTCATCAGACACATTACACCGTGACACTAAATCGTAAATAGCCAATAGTAGTTAAAAAGAAATTTGGATTATATTATAACAAAAATAAAAATAAACGTGGGAAAACACAATTTAGTCCAGTGACGCAACAGATGTCATCTGGATTTGACAATTGACATTTCTGAAAGCGCGTTTATTAACGTACAGCCACGAGGTTATGTTCTCAATAATAAATAAAATATTTATATCATCCACAAAAATAGAACTCACCATAATTATTATAATTAAATTAAAACATGAGCACAGTATTTACATAAAGTATATTGCAATATGACTTTTACAGCAAACGATATAGATGGAGCTACTTCTACTTAAAGAAACATTTACTGCACTCAACAGATAGCGCTACTAGTCTTAAATTTGCTAAAACGATATCGCACACCGTATTTTAATCTTACACCAATACATAATAATCTTAGATTAACAATAATAATATAAAATTTAGGAAATATTTATGAATTGTAAATCCTAGCATTTACATTGTACACTTGTTAGATATCCATAATAACAAATCTAATCAATTTTCTAAACTACTGACTCCTAAGAAATCGGATATTTTTAAATAACAATGGGTTATTATACACTCATTTGCAAAAAAAACGGGCGGTTTGGATTTTAATTCTTTTTTAAAAAAATACGGTACCAAAATGATTTCAATCATTTGTATATGTTACTGGCCGGTTTTAAAAATGCCGTGGTGTTTAAAACAGTACGTTCTAAATTAAAATTTTCGTTTGATGCTCCTTTTTACAGAAAACCACTTTTTATCCTACATTTTTGGTGCGAAGTTCCAAAAGATAATATCGGTTTTCATAACTTTTAGTCAATTTTTATGAATTTATTTCATATTCTTAATTGCCAAAGCTTCATTTATTGCTGTTTAGCTGTCTCAATAATGTTAGAGAAAGTGGTAAAAGCTACCAAAATTATTGCGCTGCTCGAAGAGGGCTGCAGCCAATGCTTCGTGGCTCAGAGGCTAAGTGTGAGTCGCTCGACGGTTCAAAGGACCTGGCAGCGGTATCAAGACACCGGTTCCGTCGAGAGAAGGCCTGGTTCTGGAAGAAAACCATGTACCCAACCACGGGATGATCGTTTTCTTGTGAGTCGCGCATTGAGAAATCGCAAGTCTTCGTATGTGGACCTTAAGAACAACCTCGAAGAAGTAAGAAATGTGCATATTAGTCTATGGACGGTCAGGAGGAGGCTGCTCGCGGCCAATATACGCAGTCATCGCCCGGCCCGCGGCCCTAAGTTACTCCGTGAGCACAGAGTTGCCAGGCTTAGGTTTGCTCGAAATTGTGAGTCATGGACTCAAGAAGACTGGAATAGGGTATTGTTCTCCGATGAAGTCAGGATATCTCTGTTCGGTGAAGATCGACGTCGGCGAGTGCTACGAAGACGAGGAGAACGCTTTGCAGAGGCTTGTTTTGAAGAAATCACACCTTATGGTGGGGGCTCTGTTATGTTTTGGGCAGGAATATATTCAATGGATCGTACAGAGTTAGTCTTCATTGAAAACAGCTCACTGACTGGACATCGATACATAACGGAAGTTCTTATTCCTCATGCACAACCCGCATTGGCCGCTTTAGGCGAAGACTCAATTTTTATGGACGACAACGCTCGCGCCCACCGGTTTGGCGATGTGGAAGCGTATGTGCAAGAGGTCGGCATTCGTCGTTTAGATTGGCCAGCTCGAAGTCCCGACCTCAATCTTATAGAGCATGTCTGGGACGTTCTGAAACGACGCGTGAGATCAGCACAACCGGCTCCGCAAACCATCAGAGAGCTGAAGAATGTGATTACCGCGGAGTGGGAACGTATTCCGCAAGCAAGTATCCGGGATATCCTCGCTAGCATACCCAGACGAATTCAAGCTGTGATTTCAGCTAGAGGGGGTCACACTCGATACTAAACATTTATCTGCTTTTACTTTATTAAAGAAAAAACAAACAAAAATCTTTGTTAACTTTTACTTCACGAGCATATGCACTACTAGCGAGCATACACTACTAGTGACCTTTAGCATTAAAACCCATAAATTTTATCAAAATTTTATGATAATACTGACGAAAACGATTATTTGCTTATTAATTTACAAAATTGTGAAAGTAAAACTACCTATAATTATCAAACAAACCAATAGTAACATTTGAAATGGTTCATTGCTTAGGTGCCCGTTTTTTTTGCAAATGAGTTTATGTCAAGGCTGATGTAGTTTGAAATCTTGGCAACTCAGGTTTACGACTCCTTGGGCATGGTTGGGCATATTTGATGTAACGTCCTTTGGAATCCAACCATAACTTTGGTGCGGGATGGTTGTGGACATGTTTTACTTCGAGAATGTGTTTTCCCTCACACAAAAGAGAAACTGCACATTTATCTCTGCTTCTCGAGGAACAGTACCACCGTATACTATTGTTGACTGCTTTATAATGATTAGTTTTCCAGAAAGTGTATCCATCATGTAAAAGAAGGTATCTCCCATTGCTCAATTGTATGAATTCAGCTTCAACTAAAACAAATTAAATCATTGGTATTGACTGAATAGATTTTAAAAATATAATAACATCGTTTCTAAAATTGTTTTAGATACCTATTATATGTATTTAGTTAGTAAAGTTCTCTACCGACTAAGTATCAAGTAACCAGCGGACATTTTACACGCTTTGTATTTCAACTATAATAGATGGCGTTAGTAGTCTTTAAAAGCTACATTCGACTCTATCGAAACCATACTCATGAGTTTTGGCGGGAATTTGGAAGTGTCATGAGGTGCTCTTATTTTAATTCATTATTGTGGTGATACTTAGTGCAATATTGCATAGTTATGGTGGTATATTATCCAATATAATTTTATTAAAGGACTCAAATGAAGTGAATTGAAGTAACTGTGCTAATCAAGTGTTTTTTTGTTGTCGCCAAAATTCTTCGACAAAGTCTTGCTAAGATACCCACTGCTTTACTTCGACATAGTAGTTAGTACTGAGGATAAAAAAGAAACAATACAACTGCAATTTATTGTAAATAATGTCTAACCAAATCTTTGACACTGGCAGATGCGCAAACTGCGCCTTGCCAAAGAGAAAAAAAAAGCGTTTTTGCGCGCTCTCACGCCCTATGACTTCGCTTCGAATGACGTCACAACATCAGACCATGTTGCCTGATAACAAAACTGCTCACAGAGACAAACACTCGTATTACGTAATGCAGCTGTTTTAATTACAGGTCACAAATAAGTCTTATGATAAGTTTCTTTGTGATCAATTAAAACTTAGTTGGGATTTAATATACTTAATAACGATTAACTCTTTGAAAATATGGTACACGCAATCCTTTTACGTTTTACTTTTTATTGTTTATTTGTATACTTACTTACCTTTAACCCTTAGTCAAACGGAAAACCTTTTGAGGGAAAAATAAAAATGAAGAGTGGTTTTTAAGTAATTTTGGTTCGTAGATTTCAAAAAGTTTATTAAAACTGAAAAAAGGGGATAGAGGGTTTAGGGTCGGAAATAATTTTCCATTATTCATCACCGTACTAGGAAATAACACCATGTGGAAAAATTATTCCCATTATTTGGAGTCGCATTCGTATATTTTCTTACTTTTTAACATTAGTTAATCGCCCCTGCTTTGTTTATGAATTTGTGGTCTATTATATAATTTTCTTTTTATAAAAGTAGATAAAGGATAGATTAAACGATACATCCTACTATCCTACTAATATTATAAAGGCGAAAGTTTGTAAGAATGACTGGACGTGTGGATGTATGGATGTTTGTTACTCTTTCACGCAAAAACTACTGAACGGATTTCGATGAAATTTGGCACACGAGTAGATCATGTATGATCGATACTTTTTATCTCGGGAAAATATAAAGCGGGACTTTTATCCCGGAAAAACTCATTAACGCGGGCGGAGCCCCGGGCAAAAGCTAGTATTTTAATAAGTAAATTAAGATATTAACAGTTGTTATTATTTATTCTAAAAACAGGTTACAGGTTAAATGTAACAGGAACTAAGTAGGTGGGAAAAATTAAACTAAATAAAAACAGCAGAAGTAGGCATACAAATATACCTAAGGAAACACAATTTAAACATAAGAATAAAATATTATTGTTGAACAGTATGGAAAATTCTGAAACAATTCTTCGCACAAAGGCTTACTTTACAAGTGGTACATTGTACTTTTGATCTTTGTTCCTTTTTTGCAGTGCTACAAAATCTACACCGTTTATAGGTCGCCGTTTCCTCGGGCATGTGTATACCTACTTCTGCTAACCTAATTTCATCAGGCACTCTAAGTTTACCACCTTTTTTATTTTTAAAATTTGGGTTCTGTGTGGATGGATTTTTTCTTGCAACTTCTTCGAGATGTTTGTTACTAAGTAGATGTTTTTTTTTTCTATCCATTATCAAAGATGCTGAAAATATAATAAAAACAGTGAAATCGGACGTCAACGATCTTCATGACACTAATGGATATGTTGCTCATAGAAAACTACCCGGACATACAGAATTTTTACATAGAGATATTTTCGATTCCTATATATAGGTATAAACAAATAATGGGAAATAATTTCCCACTTATTTGTCAACTAAAAAATATACCATATTGTATGAAAAACGTTAGGAAAAACATTATAAAATTAGGATAGTATTGATATGAACTTACCAGATTTTTTTATCACAAAAACACTCGAAAACCGGTATTTTCAACAAAAATCACAACATCTGATTTAGAAATTGTTATACGATGACAATTTTGACAATTAGAATTAGTGTTGCCAGTCATAAAGAAAAAAGAATATTTTTTTTATTGTTATTTTACATTGGTAGCATTAGGATTTTAAAAATCATTATTTAAGTACAGTTCAGTCTGTGTGTGTGTCATAGGACTGTGGTTTACCACTTCAAACTAAATGCGGGTTGAATCAACCTAAATCAGAAACTTCACAAAGGTATCATTGAAATACAAGATCTTTTTTTATTGTCATGGCAAGGAACGAGCGAGCGATCCGCGTGATGCAGAATACAGAAAACATAGATATTCTAAATAAGTTGCTGCCGCCCATGACCTATAGCAATGTCACATGCATGGCCAAGTCGATGCCCGCGAACTTTCGAATTGCAGGTTTCATTGCGATATTTTTCTTCACCGTGAAAGCGAACGGTATCAATTAACAAATAATTTTGATAAGCTTAGTTGGATTTCCGAGGTGGGCGACAATGCTGGTTGGTCGGTGTCCCGTTGCTATCTGCGTGAAACTGTCTCTGCCGGTTACTGTCTTGTGGCCCTTCTCAGTATGAGGAGGTAAAAAAGTACACGTCTACAGGACGCTCTTGTAGTCTTCGGCACCCCAATCTTTGGCATTGCCATCTACCTCGCGGTCGCTCGATTCCCCCCTGTACCCTGATAGCCTTGTTATGTATACTATATCTGTTTACGTTAATATTGTATAGATAAGGTTTATTACATGTAATAAAACATCGCAGACAATTTTATCGTTAGGAAGCCTAAACCTCCGTCCCAAAATATCTGATTTTGATGCAATAAGCATTTACGATAATACATCAAGAATTTCCCTGATTCAAGATCATAAGCTAATCATTAGAAAGTATCTGTCGATAACCAATTACCAGTTCAACCGGAGACTAATATATGAAGCATCCATGATTTCCGTGATTCGCCAAATTAATTAAGACACAAGTAATTTTGTCATTTTTTAATAACAGTCATTAATACGCATTAGCGACGTTCGTTACATTTTCATTACTCCGCTAAATCAGAAGAATTTCGAATAAAGATAAATAATGAAAAATGGATAGCTAAATGCCATCACATACAGATCCATTTTAAAGGACTAATCGATAATTATTTAGACTAAGTTTACTCACGTAGTGCATTTTCCTTTTATCATAAAAATAACAAAAGAAAATACAATTTATCATATAAAGTAACGGTTAGTTCTATATCATGTTGATCAAATGTCCAAGATAAGATAAGTGGATAAGATAGGCGTATTATAATGATCGTCCAGCGTGTATGCGAATTTAAGAAATATAGACTCAACTAAGACGCTAATCTTGGGCAGATAGATCAGTGGCACAAGGATCTTTAATGCAGTCCTACGTTTGTTAGACTGCATCTCGAGCTTCCGCGGTGGAATGTTGTAAACGATAGGAACACTTACCAAGTTCATGGGAAAGATCACTGTATTGTCGATACAACAATAGCAACAATAGTCGATTTTCTACGAAATAGAACCGGGAAATTCGTGATAGGTATTGCGATTTAGACTGCCTATATCAGTATTTATAGAAGCATCGTTAATAGAAAAGAAGGATGTCTATGTAAGGAAGTAAATAAAAGAACACTGTAAATTTCATCTTTTTATTTGAGTAAACATAAAATTACAACACAATGTCATGAAAAATTACAATCACTTGCAACTGACATTAAATCTGAAACCTATTACAGTCCAGTTTAATTTACATACTAAAAGACACCATCACTTGCTCCTAAGCTTAAACAATACAATATCAATTGAATGTCGTGAGAACGGGATAAACTCCACCGAGGAAAACCTCGGTATTATTTATGTATACACGGACTTTAACCCGCGACGATATAGAATGACGCAGGCTTACAACCGCGATAACAGCTAAAGGAACTAACGTAAATAGCTGCCCCCGCAAACCGACTACAAACTGATAACAATGGCACTCCATGCGACGTTCGACTTTCAAATAAAACTGTGTCTATTTAGACAGTAGTCATAGAATTAAGTGTTTACATTACTATTTAATAAAACCTAATCGACTGTAATAATATTCATAAAGCCATTATGTTTGTAAGACTTTATTACACTGAAGAGTGATAAAGCCCCATTACGTTTGAATACATACATATACACTCACGCCTGTTATCCCCGAAGGGGTAGGCAGAGGCGCAACTAGTGCACCAACTTTTCGCCATTATTCCGTCCCATGATGTGATAGGGGGCGAGCCTATCGCCATATCGGGCACAAATTCCAGACTCCGAGCTGATACTGAATAGAAAAACTCAATATCAGTTTGCCCGACCCGGGGATCGAACCCGAGACCTCAGCTTTGCAGTCGTACTGTAATATAACTACGCCACCGAGGCAGTTTGAAATACTAACCATATTCAGCGAATAATTAATTCTATAGAAATATTTGAACTGGCTCGGTGGCGTAGTTGTATTATGGTACGACTGTAATGCTGATCTCGGGTTCGATCCCCGGGTCGGGGAAAGTGATAATATTAGATTTTTCTATTCAGTATCAACCCGGAGTCTGGAATTTGTGCCCGATATGGCGATAGGCTCGCCCCATATCACATCATGGGATGGAATACGCACGGCGAAAAGTGGGTGCACTAGTTGCCTCAGCCTATCCCTTCGGGGATAAAAGGCGTGAGTATGCGTATGCGTATTGAACTGAAAGGCATACACTCCGAGCAACAAAGACAATGCATTATAAAAACATAAATCTGAGAATTTCATTACCTACATTATAGAAATAGATACACTTATATGCCAGGATAGTCATCTCTCATCAGTCGATTATCTGGACACCAGTCCACTTACCATAAGGTGCAGTGGAGTTCCTGTAACGTGCTTGTATAAAAAAAGAAGAGAAAATCTCCATTATTCTGACATCTAGAGATCTACAAAAAAAAAATCAACGTCTCACGTCATTCAACCTCAATGATTATGTTTACCAATATTCCTGACTACAACGTAGTCGAAGGTCGTAAGCCTCGCGTTGCAGCCCTTTTTTTTCTGCATGCTGCATTGCCATCTGATTTTCCGCCCTGCCATAACGTGCACTATATATCTGTACTCTCCTAATTTAAAAACTGGTCTACCTTTTTTCGTGTACTCTCGTATAAGCTCTGAAAGGCAAAATATGATGCGAATATACAATGATAATAGTTCTACAAGTTTAGGTTTTCTTGAGATATTTTACTTCACCGTGAAAGCGAGAGATTACTAACAATGAACAGATATAATTTCGGTAAGTACCTGGTATACCAATTTGGGTCTTAGTCACCCAAATATTAGCTATAGAAAAAAGAAAAAATGTGTACCAAAAATAATCGGCGGTTAAGACAAATAAAAGACACTATAATAATATTATATTTTGATGAATTTACACATAAAAAATACATTTTCAGTAAAAAAAAATCATACCACTTAATTATTGAAACACTTACAAACTAAAATAATAGTAAACATAAAAAGATAAGAAAAAACTATCATTACATAAATAGACGTAATAAAAAATTTACAGCCCAGTATATTCTACAAACTAGACCTCGTCACTCGCTCCTAACCACAAACAATGCAGTATTGGTGTCAATTGAATGTCGTGAGAACGGGATAAACACAACTGAGGAAAACCTCGGTATTATTTGTGTGTACACGGACTTTAACCCGCGGCGATACACAATGATGCAGGCTTACCAGTGGTAACAGTTAAAAGAACTAACATAATTAGCTACCCACGCAAACCAGATACAAACTGATAACAATGGCACTCCATTCGACGTTAAAATTCGAAATAAAACAGTTTGTGGTTAGGCTAGTTACATGTTCACATTGCCATTGGTGATAGCCGATGGATTTAATAATAACATAGATTCAGTACGAGGCTTTATCACGAAAATGTGATAAAACCCCATTATTGTTGATATACTAACCATAATCACCAAACAATTAAATCTGTGAAAATATTTGAACTCAGAAGCATACGTTACAGACGATAAATTCTAAGAACATAAATCTAAGAACTCAATTTCCTATCTAATTATTCCAGTTCTAGGCAAAATTATGCAGATTGTGCCGGCATAATTGTATCGACTGGCAACGGATAATCTCTCACCAGTCGCTGGACGTCACTCAACTTACCACCGGGTGCAGTAGTTATTTTGCCTCACCCATATAAAAAATCTATTATGTACATTTTAAGAATCTAAAGTACATTTACAATAAAATATTACCGGTGACTCACGACGTTCAACCTTAATGATTATGTTTACCACCACTCCTGATGATGACGTAGTCGAAGGTGATAAGCCTAGCCTTGCATCCCAACTGCTTCTGCTTGCAGCATTGCCAACTGATCTTTCGACCTGCCATGATGTGCACTAAATATCTGTACTGTCCTACTTTTAAAACTGGCCTACCCTTTTTCGTGTACTCTCGTACAAGCTCTGAAAACCAAATTAATATATGAATGTAATATAGTTACATCTAAAGAGTCAAAATGGGTTTACGCGTGGTTTTTATTTGTTATTAACCGTTTTCCCGTGTCTCCTGATTATGTTTTATATCTTTGACCATACATCCTGTATTACTTTGTGATAAAATTACCGAATCCAGCCTTACGAAAATCCAGCCAGGTATTAAAAAGCGCGCAAAGTTGAATGTTGTATAATTTCCTTTCAAATAATTATTCTAGTTACATTCTTTACATAAATAACATTTTATTCTTATACATTGAGGACAAACCGTATTTAAACACATGTAACATTTCATGTCTGATTTGTTACCACGGCAGTCTGTCTTTACCAGGCACCTGGTCCGTTTCTTTTGCTTATCCGGGACCTCAGATGCTGAAGGGTTGCACCACTTTATTTTTAATCTGCTTCTCAGTTTATATTTTCTCCCTATGTCCAATCCTAATTGAAATATTTAATGTTACTGAAGTGTTTCTGGCTTACGAAAAAAACAGCTCAATACTGTTATGTTCAAAATGGCTGTTGTAATGTTAAAAACAAAGATTCAATATGGTGCATACCATCAAGTCATTAGGTATAAATATTTTTTATCTGGAATAAAACATTTGTAGCAAACAAATTCTGTCTTATAAACATGCATTCGGCAATAATTGTAGTGACGCAAAGGAGATTCGAACTTAGCAACAGTATTCATTCATCATTCATTTTATACAAATCATTGTAATATTGGAGATCAATCAATCCTTCGATCAGTTCGAGACACGCCAGCAACCATGATCAATTCCACAGTAATGGTTTTTTAATCAATATCGAAATTAATTTTCAATTGAATAAAAATTACCGAGTGTAGCACACACCGCCCTTAATTGGACCACGTTGTGCCAAATCTATCCAACGTTATAATAAGAGCGACGCAGACAGTGGACTGTGGACATCCAGCTAACAAGTGAATGTAGTTAAAAAGACTGAGAGATCAAGCGACCGTGTGGCCAGTAGCTATTTGTAGAATTCTGATAGATGTGTGATGCAGGATCTCAGAGACAGAGGAATTCTACACCTGCGCCTTTATAACAAAGCTACAGAAAGAGGTAATATTGGCTGCAGTATTGCTTTGACCCTTTCTATACGGTGCTTAATTTTTATTCGTAACTAAATTGTTTAATTTAATTATGTCATTCTAATAGCCGTCATTTATAAGATTTATAAATAAATCATGAACAATCAAAATATTTTATTCATTTCAATATTGTTCTAAAGAATGATATCTATCGAAACAGTCTCCTCTATGTAATGATACTCCACACGAGGCACATATGAAACTCGTCAAACTTTTCCTTTGGTGGGCGCTACACACTCTACACAGTCGCTGTGGCATTTTTTTCTTGCCTCCGAGATATAATTTCATTATTACGTGCTTTTTCAGCCCCCCCTTTAACCTTTCCGGGGGATCTTCGCGTGGCGGCTGCGGATGCGGGCTGTATCTTCGGTCTTGTATTATTACAGTGTATTCTGTAATATTAAAAGCCCTTTTAATTATCACATTGCTGTTTTGTATGAATAACCACACAATCCTAAGAAAGCAAATTTTACAGGACAACCATTTGAATATTAAAAAAAAAATATTGTTGTAACATACATATACATATACACTCACGCCTGTTATCCCCGAAGGGGTAGGCAGAGGCGCAACTAGTGCACCCACTTTTCGCCGTTATTCCGTCCCATGATGTGATAGGGGGCGAGCCTATCGCCATATCGGGCACAAATTCCAGACTCCGAGCTGATACTGAATAGAAAAACTCAATATCACTTTGCCCGACCCGGGGATCGAACCCGAGACCTCAGCTTTGCAGTCGTACTGTAATACAACTACGCCATCGAGGCAGTCAAATTGTAACTTTGTGCTTATTCAAGATATATAATAAAATAATGTATTAATCAAAGGGGCATTCATCAATTTTTTGCTGAACACCTGATTGTTATGTGTTTGGCTTTTAATATCATAATTATTTAATAGACGAAATTCGACCAATGATATAAAGACATTTTGTCATGCCACTGCGCCGTTTTTGCCAATATGACGTGCGAGTGTTGTTTAATATAAAATATTATAGACTATTATGGATGGTATGGCTTCATAAAAAGGAAATTCAAAAATTTTGGATTGTGTGGTTATTCATGCAAAGCAGCGACATATTGGGGTCATATTGTATATATTAGCCTTCCCCCTTATTCTCTATGACACACGTTATGTTCACCGTTCGTAACAAGCGCGTAACGTAACTCGTCGCGTTTATCACTATGGAAATTGGCATATAGAATACCATTTAATACTAATTACACGAAGTTAACGTGATGCGGCCGCGTTACGAGTTAACATTGTCATAGAGAATAAGGGGGCTGATCTATGTGTTTTTGAAGGTATAACCAATTAAAAACAGTGCATTAAGGTACAACCAATTCATCTTATTATTTTACTTCATATACTAATATTGGATATTATAAACTAATTCATTAAGTAGATGGCGCTGGTGTAGGTACTGTTTTTCAGGGACTTTTATATCGGGAAGGCTGGTCACGCGGGAAAAGCTGCGAGCAATAATTAGTATTTCATAAAGCAGGTAACAGGATCGTTACCTGACTGCCACGGTGGCGTGGTTGTCATGTCGGATTGCCGTCTCACCGGACTATGAGAATGAAGGAATAACGAGTGCACCTGTGTATTACGCACACACTTGTGCACTATAATATCTCCTGCGTACCTGGCTGATCTCCGTCGAAATTGGCCGCCGTGACCGAAAGTGGCTAGGAGGGGATTAATTTATTAACAGGATCGCTGCTGGCACCTCCACTCGCGCGGAGGACCAAACTCGAAACAAGTTATGTTTTCCAGGTGAAAAGAATATGTCTATCTGTATGTAAATTCATCTAAAACCGTTGAGCGGTTTCTGCGTTTATCTCTAATTATCATTCAAAATCTATCGCATTTACCTGTATAGAAGAATTCATTGTGCCAGATTAATCTAGATGAGAATAGGGCTTTTGCAGATCAGTGCCATTGAAGAATCCTACATCTTAATCAAATAAATAGACTGCCTGATACGTAGGTATTTATTGAATAATAACTACCACACCTGCTATAGTAGCAACTATAGCAGGTGTACTTTAACACTTGTAAAACTTTAAACCATCGTATTAAAGTTATACTCAGCTGTGCTTGTACGACAGAATGCGGTCCTATTACGAACAGCCATCGATTGAATAATATCAATTGAGCCAACGACGCCGTCTGCTCATATCGATCTGACGTGAATGCTTCTCATTGCGACGACGCAGCGTTCAAAGGGTCCATCACTTTTAAGTGTCATTTTACATCATTGAATACAAACTGCCTCGGGATAGTTGTATTGCAGTACGTCTGCTTTGCTGAGATCTCCACTCGGGTGTAGTGATCTTGGGTTTTTCTCAGTATCACTCCGGAGTCTGATATTGAGCCCTGTGAATGGCTTTAGCTTCGCCGTATATTACATGAGATCTGTGGATCTCGTAGCACCTCTGCCCACCCTTGAATATCCTGAATTATCTAAAGACTTACTACTGAGCGCGAGTCTCCTTTACTACTGAGATTAGGCGTTAATCCTCCACGCTGGCACAGTGCTGTTACTGGTGGTAGGTATCTCATATGTAAGAGTCCGTCTGCGTGGGTACCACCGCAATATCTATTTCTACCGGCAAGCAGCAGTGTGCATGCACTGTTGTGTTTCAGTTTGAAGAACATTGTAGTCAATGTAACTACTGGACATAAGGAATCTTAACATCTTTTGTCTCAGGATGACGAGCGCAATGGAATGAATGGAGTACTTTGTAGCTCAAGGTGCTGGATGGTGTTGCTACTGTTTATGGGTGGTCGTATCATTCAATGCAATAAAAAAAAGTGCGCGTAGCATCGATATTTATTGCAATTGTGTTATGTAACTTGAATTACATTTCAATTATCATAAAGATTTCTAAGGCACCATAACTTGTGAGCTTTAATAAAATAAATAAAATGTATTTTTATAAAACTATTAAACCCTCAAATTTAAAATCTAAATATTTTTCTAATTTTTTTCAAAGTATTAGATCGTATTAGATGCTTTTCATTTATTATGTAATTACATATATTTTTAATAATAGCATTGAGCATTCTGTTTTATCCTATTTATATTTCAATGGAACTTATCTACTCAGCACTGTGCAAAAAAATACTTAGTACCTATCTACAAATAAGATTTTACTAATTAAGAAAATGTATCGATCAGTGTTGAATATTGTGATTGATATGGCGATAAACTTGCCTCTTCCTCTTTGAGAATGTAGTACTTAGTAATCTTAGACTAACATTAGTAATGTAGTACGAGTTTCGTTGTATATACCGGTATTGAAATAAAAATGGTGATTCGTTTAAAATCGTATAATTTATATTATTTGGTTTTAATACAATACGGAACGCATAAGTATTACAATATTAGGGGGAGGTGGGCCACAATTTATATCAAAAATTCATCATTTTACACATACAATGTCATAACACCCGTCGCACCGTCGGTATGCTACAAACACATTATGGAGAAAGGCGTCAGCACATTGCAAATTTCACATCACATTTCAAAATTATATTTTTGTGATAGATAATGTAATCAGGCAATATAAAAGCACTTGTCAGTCACATTCAAAAATAAAATGTCTAATTTGGATGATGCATTGAATCCTGCATCGATTGTATTCATTATTATTTTTAATCAAAGAGCGTAACAAAAATATGCAGCATGAAAACATTAACAAAGCGGAGATTCAAATGCGAAGGTCACACATGATGTGAATTACATGAATGGCTTTATTATACTCGATTTACGGAAAAAGGCCCGTGAAAACCATACTCATAACGGATATAACACAAAAAAAACTACATTTCAAATACGGCGAAGAATTCTACATTTGGAAACAACGCACAAGTATTTAGTTTCGGGAACTTTCACTTGTTACCCCGCGTATGATCTATAAATTTTATTACAATAAGTATGTATGCAATCATACTCCTTACTAAAATCTTTACTACAGGATTGTTTATGTTACGCAACCCTGGATCATAATATGCGACAGTCAAGCCGCGAGATTACATCAGTATTATCGCAGTAATTCTATGATATGCGATAAGATATAACTATATCAGGTGTGTAATTGTAATGTAAATGTTTATTTTCACACAAAACTAGACGGAATACAATAAATTATCGCTCCGGAAACTATTAAATTTTTTAGATAAGGAGTCATTCATTAATTACGTAAGCATCATTTTGGCAATTTTTGACCCCCCCCCCCCCCCCCCCCCCATCTTTTTTTCAGCATAACAAAGTTTTTGTTATCAATATAACTCTCAGTTTAACATTCAATTCAATTCAGTTCAATTTCAAATTCAATTCAATGAACGCATTTAAAATTTTAAAATTTTAACCCGTCAAGCCTCGCTTATATATATAGATGTATGCGGAAACCGGCGTCCGTTGCGGGGCTTGACGAGTCAATAAACAATAAGTATTTGTAAAGTGAGTTATAAATCGAATTGTACATTATAAAATAAAAAACCATTCGGCATCCGAAAAGGAACTGGATTTATAATATACATTACGTAATAATGACACCGCCCCCTTAAAATAAGGGCATATACAGATTTTTTCCTGGCTATTTGACCCTGCTACACCTGATGGTAAATGAAGAAGGGTCCAGATAGAGTATCGACTGACGAGCGATGATTTTCCCTCGTCAGTCGACACAATTATGCTGGCTTGTTAGAACCGGATATACCCAGGTTGATCCCGGAACGCGACTTACGTTGGCCACTATGGTGGGTTTTAACACCTGATGTATGGTGGTCGCTATATGGGCCAATACAAAATCCTACCACCAGCATCCCTAACGTAATTAATGGATATCCCCTAAGCAGTCCGTCAAGCCCCGCCACTGACGCCGGCGTCCGAGTATATAGGGTTTCGCCATACATCTATATATATCCTACTAATATTATACAGGCGAGAGTTTGTAAGAATGTCTGGATGTTTGTTACTCTTTCACGCAAAAACTACTGAATGGATTTCGATGAAAATTGGCACACGAGTAGATCATGTTCTGGATTAACACATAGGCTAAAAATCCATCCCGGGAAAATATAAAGCGGGACTTTTATCTCGGAAAGACTTTTAAACGCGGGCGGAGCCGCGGGCAAATACTAGTATATGTATATACAATTCATAAGGTCGTTGTTACGTGATTTTCAATTTCTATCAGTCGTCATATAATCTCCTAGCTTTATCGTTACACAAACTACTATTTCTTTGGTCATCTACCACTTTCTTCATTGGTGTCAATAAATACAGAATTAAATGACCGTTCACACTTTGCATTCGGCTGGATATGGCACAGAAATTTAAACATAAGCAATGAGTATTGATTAAATACCAACAATATCGATAGCAAGTGTTTAAATGGAACTGTATTTAATATTTTTTCATGTTTCAGAAGTGACAATACCAACACTACACTATTAACTGGATTAAACATACAATAAAATAAAAAAAACATCCATATATACTGTTTAAAAAAGCTGTGCTTCACTTACAGTAGGTTTATAACTAAGACCCAATTTACAATATGAAGTCTGGTGTTCACGAAGCAATGCTGCATAGCATACATTTATTTTTATTGTAATAGACATAGAAACAATTACATCTATGGAACAAGCTTTGTCTATGGTACATCATACATGTTATATGTGAGTAGGTATATATGTGTAAACATCCAAAATGCAGTTTAATACAAAAGTAAGCAGAATATGAGACACAACTTTAGTTACATTCAACATTTTACAGATACATGTTCATAAAATTTTTCTGACTTAAAACTACTCATACATACTGAGGAACATCTTTTATTAATCCACTACAGGCATGGCTTAGGTAATATACACTAACTTAAGCAAAGTGTCTTAGAGCCACTTAATACATGTAAAATAATATTAAAAAATGCACAATAAATGTCAATAAGATGTTAACATAAGTAGAATACATTTATAACTATATTAAAATAGGACAATTTTATGTTATATATTATAATTTTAACAGTAGTGTGCAACTGTTTAGTAAATTGAATATTTTTTTCCATAATGGAATGGAGGTTTGTTGACCGAAAAAATCAAAATGTAGTTTTGTATTCATAAAGCAGTAGTTGTAGGGAATAGATTAGACATAATTACCCTTATTGCTTTCTATTAAAAACATGAAAAATCGGCACAATTAAATGACTACTAATTTTAATCTATCAAGAAATAATCACTGACAAACTTAATTTACATAAAACAATGAACACTTGCTCACAAAATAAATCTCAAAAGAGGCAATCAATCATTACACAACAAAAGGAGGCAGTGAAACACAAGTTTACAATACTTTTTATTAATTACGATGTGCCCTTATCAGGAAGGGGTGGGAGACTGTATGATTTACCATCTGGGGTCATCCAACATGTAGGAGGGTCATGATTGTGTCTTCCGATGCTCTCTGTGACTTTTCCTGCGTTGTTGATCCTTAGCTTGGCTGGACAACAGCGACTGAAGAAATACCAGCAGTACCAAAGCTGACTTCCATAGGCCTTTTTGTACATGAACCGGAATGTGTGATTTTGGTATATGAACAACTTGGAATTCCCTCTTGTGTTTATGAATATGCCTGAAAAGTAAAACCACTTTTATAATGCGTTAAAACAATATTAAAATATTATATAACTGGAACGACAGAAAATAAACACACTCATCGACTTTAAATATTTAATTGCAAATGGTTTTGTGTGCCAGATGTATTGGTTTCCTGACAAGATAAGTTCTAATTAGGATTAATTTGTAAGAAATAATGTTTCTCAATTTCACTTTTTAAAAGTAGTATATTCATTGTTACATTTTTTTATTTTTTTAACAAATAATGCTTAATATAAGTCTACTAAATGTTGGTCATATTGTGTATTCTCATGTTTCAAAGATATATTATCACCTATCACACAAGCATAGGACGAGTTAAATGGTGTCTACTTCACATATCATGGAAATTCTTTGAATTTATATATACTCAAATAAAATTGTTGATAATTGACACAAGTACACTAATACAAATTTACATAAGTACAATTCTGTTTTATTTTACAACAACCCATTTTGTAGTACCACAGAACTATACTACATGGTGTTAGGTCTTAAATTGTTAATTTTAAAACATTATAGCAGAAAACAGACTATTTCCTTATGATGAATTCTCATTTTCATCTATATTTTCAATACAAATAAATTTAAAAATGTTTATACAATTTAAAAATAATAAACAAACACATTAATTGGACCTACTTATGCAAACGGGAACCAACCCACACCAAAATATTTTCTAATAGTTGATGTAAAAACTAGAATATTTTTGTTTTGCAACTAGTTGGTTGATATAAAATGATTGGCATTTTATAAAGTACCAACAGAGGTATTTGGACAATTAACTCTATATGAAAATAATAAATCTTCTATTAATTGTGACCATTCTTTTATGACCAAGTCAAATTTATGGGCTTTTGGGTTGGTTCCCGTTTGCGTAAGTAGGTCCAATTGTGTACAGAAGTATGGGTAAACTTATTTCTACTAATTGGCATAATACCAAAAATCTTAAGTCAATTGAAAACCTTCAATTTGGGCTATACTGTACACATTCTATTTAACTCATACACAAGCAAACTTTTAATTTAAATCTTATGTATGCTATAACACTCAGTTTTCAGTTGTTATTTAGCACAAATAATTATTAAGAATTGACATGCGATAATGTAATTAGTTGTGATCAGACAAAGCATGTAAAAAAATCCCTGCATTCCATCCTTCCTCACAATTCACAAACATTTTACAAAATACAAATATCAACCAATCTATGACATTTCATGCCTACTGAACATGACGTTTGATCAGGAGTTTGACCAATTATTGTGGAAAAAAAATATTACAATAAGAAATATTATGCTTGCATAGTTATTTACAAAATAATATTATGTACCATGTTTTGTTTTAGTGGCTGATATTTATTAAAAGAAATAAACAAACCTATGCATCAAATAACATACTATAAATAGGTACCTACACAACACTTATATTTTAATTCTAATTTATAATAAAGAGACACTTAAGGAATTCCTTCGTACACCCATTAATTTAACAAGCTCCAACAATAAATTCCATGAATTCATAAATAATAACAGCATTCTCAGTTATACAATATACGTTTGAATGTCATTTAAACGATAATTAAATAATACAGAAAAATAATACTATTATGACCCATCGAATAGCAGGTTTATTTCAAATGAGTCTCAAATAATTTAATTCATGTTGTACGTAAGTCGAAATCTACTTCTTACAATCATCTGGCAACACTCTACATGACGCTTTTTTTAGTAGAAATGTTTTCTAGTTTCAAAATGTACACATCATTCCCAATTCACGGCCCTAAGAAAACTCATATTTGACACATGCTCAATATTGCCGTCCCGTTTACTCATAGTGAATTTTCCGTAGCTATTTCTATCGCATAGAAATCAGAATGAAATCAACCATTACGACATGAAACATTGTAATATGACGTATGTAACTGGTGGCTTTATTTTGTTAATCCTTTAGATTTTATTTATTTACTTGCTAAACAATGGCTAAATAGTGCAAAGACAATGCAAAACACAATTTTGCCGTTAACTTTTTATGTTACACAGTTTATATGCATAATAAAATGGAAGTGTTGTGTTTTTGAAAAGGTTAAGGTTAAGAAAGCGCGCGTTTGTTCTTAGAAAGTATTTATTTCATTTTAATTACTAATGTATTATTAGGAACTGGTACTGGTAAAACAAGACTGTCGCGGTTACTGTATCGGCTCTAAACTTTGTTATGGTTAACAAGTGTTACTAATATAAAAGTTTATTATTATAAATAAATAAATTTATCTATTTTTACTTTCGTTTTATTTATCTCGATGGGATGTGGTTTACAAGTAAATCGGCTGAAATGTTGGTATTTTTAAATATGATCATGGTTTGTACCTACCGCACCATTTAGTTATAAGGCAACTTGTATCTAATTTTTACTAACAAAAAATATATATTTTCAGTTGCAAACTTTATTCCAACAAGAAAAGGGAGCCTACTGTTAGTCTACGAAGGATTTGCATTCCGTTTAAAAAATAAACTGGCTTATGGAAAGAAACAATGGTACTGTACATCTCGAACGAAAACTGGCTGCCATGTTGATGTCACAACGGTTGTGCACCGACTCGGCAACCTCATCAAAAGGGTACGTAACAACCACAATCATCCTCCACCAGGATTCTACCGGCGCAAGGATGGCTCCTTCAAGGTAGTTTGAATATATAGAGGCTAAATTAAGAATACTGTAAAAAAAATATTTGTTACAAATTCCTTCTGGCAACTTGTTTATACATTAATAATTCTGATAGAGTAGCAAAATTAAGACATATAAATGAATTGGACGTAGTTAATAAGTCTTTTTAGATCGTAAGATTCGATACTAAGAAATCATGTAAACATTTGGTGTTCAAAATGAAGACTGATAAGAGACTAGTAGACAAGTAACTCATTTAGGACTGAAATCTTTTTGTCTTAGTACTTAATTTATTTTAGCTGTAAATTTAATGTAATTCAGCTTTTACTGCTCATGATAAAATTATAAGACTGATTTATAATTTCTACCTCACAATCCAAAATCAAAAATGTTTATTTTAAATTTAGCCATAAGTTAAAATATTATATTATTTGGTAATTTAAATATATTTTTTTACGAATTACAGGGGTGGTTTTAACTTCTAAGATAATTAGAATAGTAGCTTAAAAGTGTATGTCCATACCTAAGAATATGCAGAAATACCTCATTATAGAAACATGTTTATTTACTCTTAATCTTATATAGACAACCATTAAGTAATTTACATTAACACTTGGATAAGAACAGCAAATAGTTACTGAATGCTTGATTGTAACAGCTTTTGTAATTTAATTTATCTGATTGTTATAAATGTGTGTGTTTAATTTACAGTCTGTTAGCATTAAGGCTTTTTTGGAATCAGGTGAAAGAGAATTACTTGTTTAAATGTAAGTCCATTTAGACAAAGTTTATGAAGAAATAAAACCTTATAGACTGTTTGAAAAAGTAACTTAACTATTTCAATTTGGTATGTTCGAGTACCTCATGAAAACTTGTATAAAATATTGATTGCCTTGTATTACTCTTCTACCTCAATTTTTTAAATTTCATAATTTTATTTATAGTTTTAAAACATAAATGTAGTTTTTTTAAAATATATGTAAAGTGATTTATTCATTCCATAAAATGTGTTTTCCTGGGTAACCCCATCTCACAATCTTGTCATTATAAGGAATTATACAAAAAATACAGTTTAGGAAAAAAGAAAACATATTAAAAATATACTTTTAGTTTAATAATTTAGTAAAATATACAAGTACTTTGTTACATAAAATAAAAATGAACATTGACACAGCAACATAATTCTACAAATAAACGTGTTATTAAACATATACTGCTCTTAGCATAAACTATTTTATATTTACTATTATAGACATAGCTTATTAAATAAGGAACTATTTAGATTACTTGTTTAAAAGTAAGATCTGTATAAATAACAAAGACAAATATCTTATTTTATCGTAATTAGCCACTGACACAAACCATAACAATTTACGTACGTAGTCACAAAAAAAAACTAAATTGACATCACGCGCATGTAGTTCATTTAAAATGGGGTTTTTGTATGGGTTGGGGCCTCAAAATTAAACCAGGGTCAACTAAAGGGGCATAAATATGGTCATAGATCCATTAAAAAAATTGACCCCTCAACTCATAACTATTTTTTTAAATGTCCATACTAAGTGTAGTTCTTATCCAAAATATAATTACACTAGCATTTGCTTGAGGCTCCGCCCGCATTAATGTTTTTCCCGCATAAAAGTACTACATTAAATTTTCCTGGGATAAAAAATAGCATATGTTTTCTCAATCCAGGACATGATTTACCCGTGTGCCAATTTCAAAAGATAACAAACAGTTAAATCCTACTATCTATACTAATATTATAAAGCTGAAGAGTTTGTTTGTTTGTTTGTTTGAACGCGCTAATCTCAGGAACCACTGAACTGATTTTGAAAATTCTTTCACTAATAGGAAGCTACATAACTCCTGAGTGCTGTAGGCTACTTTTTATCCCGGGAAAATATTTTTGTCCCGGAAAAACTTTTTCACGCGGGCGGAGCCGCGAGCACTACTAGTCCTACTAATATTATAAAGGCGAAAGTTTGTAAGTATGTATGGATGTTAGTTACTTTTTCACGCAAAAACTACTGAACGGATTTCGATGAAATTTGGTACACGGGCAGATCGTGTCCTGGATTAACACATAGGCTACATTTGGACCTACTTATGCAAACGGGAACCAACCCACACCAAAATATTTTCTAATAGTTGATGTTTAAACTAGAATATTTTTGTTCTACAACTAGTTGGTTGATATAAAATGATTGGCATTTTATAAAGTACCAACAGCGGTATTTGGACAATTAACTCTATATGAAAATAATTAATCTGCTATTAATTGTGACCATTCTTTTATGACCAAGATCAAATATGGGCTTTTGGGTTGGTTCCCGTTTGCGTAAGTAGGTCCATTTTATCCCGGGAAAATAAAAAGCGGGGCCTTTATCCCGGAACAACTTTTTAACAAAATCAATGTCTAGTAAGACATAATATACATATACACACACGCCTTTTATCCCCGAAGGGGTAGGCAGAGGCGCAACTAATGCACCCACTTTTCGCCATTATTCCGTCCCATGATGTGATAGGGGGCGAGCCTATCGCCATATCGGGCACAAATTCCAGACTTCGAGCTGATACTGAACAGAAAAACTCAATATCACTTTGCCCGACCCGGGGATCGAACCTGAGACCTCAGTATTGCAGTCGTACCGTAATACAACTACGCCACCGAGGCAGTCAATATATAAGATACTAGCGGCCCCGACAGACGTTGTCCTGCCCTAAAAAGGTAACTAAAATGGCTATTAAAAAATAAGGGTTGATCGTAGAGGGGTGAAAATTTAGGGTTGTAGGTATTTTTGTATGCTGTATCATAAAAAAATTAAAACAAAAAATTTTGTCTGAAAAATAAAAAAAAAAATTTGGGGGTGGTCCACCCTTAACATTTGGGGGGATGAAAAATAGATGTTGGCCGATTCTCATAGATACCGGATAAGCACAAAAAATTTCATCAAAATCGGTCAAGCCGTTTCGGAGGAGTATGGCAACGAAAACTGTGACACGAGAATTTTATATATATAGATAATATAAGAATTGATATTGAAACATCAGTAACAGTTAACGTAATTTTTACTTTCGAGTTAAATATCAAACTCCGCGGCGCAGCCGTAAGAAGTTGTGAAATTGCAATTGATAGGAATACCTGCATAACGGAAGACATTTAAAGTGATGTGATATTCGATTACAAGTTGAAGTAAGATCCTACTGGAAGACGAATCGGTATCCTCAGCTGGAAGTCTTCTGCTGGCGGAGCATGGTTGTGCTTACCTGACACCGCTACTATATGGTTGGTGTCTGTAGTCAGGATGTACGCTCTGCAGTTCTTCACTTTGGAGCAGTACCACCTCCAACCATGTTTCAGAGGATACGGATATTTGGAGTACGTATACTTCTTGTACATGATGAGTGGGCGGCCACGCTTCGACATCATTTGAATTACTGCAATGATAATAATAAAGTTACCTTACAAAACCAATGAAAATGCATTTAAAATTTTATAAAGTGACTTACCTGCAGACTTACTTTCAGTATACTGAGAGGTTCCTCAACTCACAGAGCTTAGAGCGTCTAGAATTTGTCCTCTTATTGTATACATCATATTCATGGTAATTTGAAAATACTGTTAATATTGCGCTGAAGTCACTGGTTGATGAACTTTGTGAAAAAACTGTCTAATTATTCCGCTTGAGGAAGTGCACAATAGACAGTGGTTTTTGGGGTATGTAGTGACCTTATTATTGCGTTCCTTTGGATTATTTCTAGACGAGTGTATAAGATACTGGTCTACAACAAATTCAAATTAATGTTTTGTTTATTTAAATAACCTTTTCATGAAATTGAGCCTCATCACTAAATAAATATCCTGACCGGCTCCCAGTGGGAAATCGTTCTAGCACACATTTCCCTCATTGCCAGATCCCTACTATTCATTCTTGGTCAATTTAAAATTTATATGGGTGTAAGCACACGGGCTATAGCTTTCAAATAGGCGGGTCCTAGGATACCAAAATGTCAGCCAATCATATACGTACACGACCACGCGTCACGAAGAAATATTTTACGCAATTTCACGGCCTGGATTGTTTTTGTTGTAAGCTAAGGTGGGGGGTCCGGACCCCTAAACCCCCCTTTATATACCTACGCCCATGGGTGTAAGATAAGTTGATGCTTTAATACTCTAGGTGATATTTTGGACCCTGTAGACGCAGACAGCTACCGAGTTGTCATTCAAAGATTAGTTAATTAGGCTCTTACAGTGGCAAAATTTTAAGGTGATGTCACGGAGATTGAAGACCAACTCACGCAGTATTTATTTATGACCCTGGCTCTCTATACTATTCTAACAGCCAGCAAGCAAAATAGCCCAGTTACATTATGTCCTAATAGTAAATATATGGTTAAGATTTAATCTATTAGTTTTCATTCTTCTTTAAACATTACTAGATTTTCAATATTTTTATATGCCCAATAAGTACATGAAGAGTTTCAACTTTACCATAATAAAACAAGATCTGGATGTAAACTTTTATAGACTTAACACATTAAAAATCTTTAAAATTTCTTTTTATAAAACAAAACATATTAAAGTATTCAATCTGATTCATCACGTTTGTACATGTCTTCGTTAATCATTTTGTTCCCTTTCTCATCTAGTAGCGGGAGGTCCGAGATACTTTTATGAATCTTCGGGGGTGAGTGCGTGTGGTCCATAATGCCTGAGACCACGTGGTAATCATTGTCGACAAATATGCAAGCGCGGCAAGCCTTGGCCGTGGCGCATACCCATCGACTTTTGCCAGTCCCAGAGTACTTCTTACGATAGACGAATTTTCGGTGCTTTAAGTTAATGTTACCATTGCGAGATATCACCAGTACTGTCTTTTCTGTTTCACAACAGAAATAGATGATTAGAATTCATGGTAGAATCAGTTACATTGTAATGGGGTTAAATATAACTACTCGAAATGTACGGTCTGAAAGTCTAGTTTAGTGAAAATTGTTAAATTACCTTTTTCTGCAAGCGGCTCGGCCATAGTCTTCGCAGATTTCGTCCTGTTATGATTGTGAACCTCATACGCCGCCAAGATCTCATCCATTTCAGACATTACCAAATGAGCTGAACAATACTTGTTTGATGAACAGACCCAACGTGTCCCATGTTTTGTTTTATATGTTTTTCGATATGTATATCCATTTAACTTCAATAACGTACTTCCCCTGTGTGTTTTCACGAAAGTAGCTACGTCCTTTGAATTTTCGTCGTAATCGTCGTCACTGGTATCTGTAAATTAATTTAATATTTAAACACGATTTGAAGATCACGGATCGAAAGAATACCCATTTATTATCTATGCACTGTCAAATGTTGTATGTTTATTTATTTATTTCGAAACACCAGTAATACACAGAACACACATTTGTTTAAATTACAGGTATTAACTATAGACGATTGTGTATATATTATAATCATTGTTTTTTATAGTTTCTTGGCCCAGACCATTCGATTTAGGTAAGTGTAGATAACCATATAATATTTGTACTTATGTATAAATTTAATTTTTTTTATAATTTAATACAAAATGCATTCTCTATAGTGGATACCTATATCGAAATTCTAACATTATCGCCTTTCATCATCGTGGGCGCTGAATATCTATAGCCTGTTTCTGAAAACCGGTTCTGGCCGGTTTCACGGCAAATGTGTCACTAAGTTGCAGTCTAACGGTGTTAGGGACCAACGAACTCTCTTCCAAACATTTCATTATAAGTGGGTGGGATAAGTCATTCCAAAATAATTGTAAAAAAATAGATGGAAATCTTTAAAGTATGCAAAGGCTTTCAGTTAATACGTGTTATTTTGTTATATTTTTTATTCATTCGAGGAGTATATTTAATAAACGTACTTTGTACATACAAGGCGAAAGAGTTCATTTCTTCAGCATCTAATTCTAACAGCTTGACCTTCTGTTTGAAAGTACTTAGTATATAAAGGTACTTACAAGAAAAACTATGTATCACAAACGAATGTTTAGTTTTTTTAGCGGATGGTTATGATTAGCACGAACTTTGGTGATCTCGTTGTCCTCGGTCAGTGTTAGGAATGCGTTACAATGTTTGTTAGTAGAACAGACCCATCTTCTGCCGCTCTTGACTTTATGCTCTCTCCTATATCGGAACCCTTTGTAAATGAGTACCAAACCGCCTCTCGATGTCTCTACGAAGTATGTCGTTCTCGGGTCCGTAGTAATTTTCTCATCACTGGAATCTGCAGATTGTTTTTTGTATTTAGTTGTATAAATTAAACGATTTATTCCTTGCGTGACTCTTGATTCTATCCTGTTGGTTCCTTTTTCAGGTAGTAGCTTATCACATTGTTTTTTTATAGTGAGGTACCAACTAAGGTTAGTAGCAGATAAATTATAATTATAAAGATGAATCAACATGCAATATTTACATAGGACTTAATTTGGAAAAGGTAATGAGTACGTAATGAAAATTACACTTTATTGCAGTCTTCACATAAGTTTCAAGTACATGTTAGAATTGGTAAAATGCGTAGACATATTTTACCACATAGTCGTGGACCTGTAACAAAACAATTAAGCAGAATACTTAAAACAACAGTACAAAATATTTTCAACATTAAATTATACGCGTTTTTGTTCAATAAAACTATTTATGAACCTTTCATACAAACGTTAAATGTACAGAATGGTGATTTCGTTGATGTATTAATTGATATAAATAAAAGAATTAAATTAATTTCATAGAAAATAAGTTTTATTTGATTAAATGATTAATACTATACCGTGTACTACACACGGCAGAATGTAAACATCCGCTACACACTTGATAATGTTTTTAAAATAAATTATATATAAGGTTGTATTACAATGTAAAATACTAAAAACTAACATCCGAATTTGACCTTTGTGAATCCAAAAAAAAGTTTTTTTTCGTTTTTTTTTCTATATAAAAGTGTTGTCACTTCGTCGTTATTATGTCAAAGATTTTATTAACGGGCACGATTAAGTGACCCCGTTACACCTGATTATAAGTGAATTAAGGTCCAAATAGAGTATTGAGTGACGAGAGATGTTTACCCCTTGCTAGTCGACACATTTTGCCGATCTGTTTGAATCTGGATATACAGAGGTCACAGGATCCCGGAACGAAACACACTTACGTGAGTCACTGTGTCTGATACACCTTGTATTCAGTTGTTGCTACCGGTGGATGCAAGTATCCTACCACCAAAGTAATATTATATAATTAAATTATTAACTACTCCCGCGAACCTACCTTCTTACTACGTTTCAAGTTGAAATTGCAAAGAACACAATTAAAATTATTATATGGGTACTTAATATCATTTGTAAACAATTTAACGATTCATTTGAGAAACGACTTAGAAGTATTTACCTACAGAAAGTACAGAAAATAAAATGTGTTTTTTGTGGCAGTACCCATCATATGCTATATATAGATGTATCTATAGAGATATAGCAGAAATCTTTATACAAATTATAACGCTCATTACGTCAATCAAGGGCCATTAAAAGGGCAACGAACGATTTCCTTAAAACAAATCAGCAAAAGAACACCGGAATCTTCCTAACTACCCTCAGCTAATCAGTTTCAAGTATGATAGGTTCTCTAATAGCATCGAGTACATGGTCCGGTTTCAGATAATATTTTGGTGGGTCGTGACAATGATCTTCGTATGCTGACGTGATGTAATTAGTGCTGTCTGTGAACACGCAAGCGTGACAGTTCTTCTGGGTAGAGCAGACCCAGCGAGCTCTGTTGCCTTTGTCGTATTGCTTCCGATAGGTATATTGACGAAATAGTAACATCTCCTTGCCTTTGCGAGAAGTAATGACCACTGCTGTATCTGTTAAAAAATATTACAAATGTATCTCCTAGTTCATTTACATAAATAACCATGCTAAAAATAACAGATGAATAATGGGTGTTGTTAAATAGTTAATAGAAAGTAAAGTAACTTACCATTCTGCTGAGAGTCTACGTTCTCAAATATCACAGGACTTGGATGCAAGTGCTTCTGATGAGCCATTATGATTTCATCCTGATCGTTCAGATACAGAAATGCTGAACAGTTTTTGCTTTTGGAGCATGTCCATCGAGTGCCGTTCCTAGATTTGTACGCCTTCCTATATCTGTGGCCGTTGTATTGGAGAATAGTCTTCCCTTTCCGCGAGTCTACGAATAACGCCGTGTTATCGCTGTGAGGGTCTACATCAGATATTTCCTCCTCGTATATGATTGTAGTTAAAACATCGTTATTCTTCAGGGCTTTAGAAACTGCCAACAATATATAATGACATTTAAAACATAATACCCAATAATTACATGAAGTGAAATTTTATGTACTAAAGGCAAATGTGCTCGATTTTAACAAATTGAATAGTATAAAAGGGGTCATAATTGCACAACGGTAGGTAGATAGCCCCTGCAAAGGTCACATCTGCTTACATAAAATAGAAATATAAAGCAGTAATCTGGATCGTGGAACATAAGGTAAATGAATAAAATGATTGCATATAAAACCGTAAACATTTATTTTTTATTAATAGAAGACATAATATCAGTTAGACAGATACACATTTGGACATACTACTTTATGCTACAGCATAAAGCGCTGATAGATTTAAACATTCAATGATTTGTTTACTATAAAAAAAAATCAGACAATCAAGTAAAGTTTTAAACTCCCAATTAAACTTTATCCATACTTAATAATAATCATTTTTCGCAATCAACAGCAAACTTATAAAGGACTACATAATTCTATCTTGGAACATGCGGCACAATATTGGTTCGTGGGTATGGACATTGGCCATACATATCAGTTCAAATTTTTCGTTAACATGTATGTAGACTTTGCACTTGGTGTGGCCTGGCTCGTTGCAATTCCATCGCGTTCCGTTCTTCAAACCAAACTCCTTCTTGAACGTGTAACCGTTTACAATAAGAAACGTTTTGCCCGTTGAGAGAGAGACTACTGTAACTGTAAGGAATAAAACCCTAGTACATTCCAAAAAGATTATACATATCTACATTTCAGCGGCAGTTCTAAGGAAAAGCAGGAAAGGTGCCTAGAGCGCTAGAAACAGGATAGGCAAGTATGCAAACCCAATTTTTTACTCTTTTTGAGCTAGTACTAAAATGTCTCTGGATAACATCAACCAAAATTTGCTAGGCAATCCCCACTCTATCCTGATTAGAACTGCCTCTGCTAATACAAAATACACATTCGTCTAAATATTACATACGTACTCTACAATACTTCAAAACTGCAGCTACATTAATTTATCAAGATAATCTGTAGTCCAGTTTATCTCAATAGACACAGTTCATGTATGTAAATTATTACAAATTCTATAACTACACATAAAATTCGCAACAGCTATAATAATACTTACAGCGATAAAACATGATTGCATTTATATATGTTTGTTAATTAAAATTATTACACAAAAAATCAATAGTAATGTTACCAACTAACTAGTCAATAATATTATAATTGAAAGTTTATTCGTTGTCTAAGAAATACGATTACTACACAAATTTTGGCGTGAAAGGTAATGAAAACAAAAATCATTTCAGATAGTACAGTTATTTTATTTAAACTAATAAATAATATTAATTACAATAATAAATCGTAACTACGAATAATAATTCTTATACCCACCACAAACCCTATCTAAATATTTCTCTTTATAACATTCATCTCTTAATCTCATGACATACAGAAGCTGGTCACAGTAATTTCAATGTTAAAACATACAACTGACAAATTACATTAAAAACGTTTGAGAGAATTATCGTTATCCTATATTACAGTCTCTTAAGTACACTAAAACGCAGACGCTTATACAGACGAAGCTACCGATACTCTGACACTAAGCTCTAAACACAATATCCACTTTTGTGCAAACATTACGTGCTTTGCCACATCTAAATTAAAAATGCAAATAGTATTCTATTTTGCATTGGAGTTTTTCTATTCAGTATCAGCCCGGAGTCTGGAATATGTGCCCGATATGGCGATAGGCTCGCCCCCTATCACATCATGGGACGGAATAACGGCGAAAAGTGGGTGCACTAGTTGCGCCTCTGCCTACCCCTTCGGGGATAACAGGTGTGAGTGTGTGTGTGTGTGTATGTGTGCAAAATAGTATTCTCTTCATTATATCAAAACAAAATGAACACCATTGTACATTTCATTTTCCTTAACAAAATACATCAATATTTAAAACCTCATGATGAACAAATTCCCATAATGTTTATCCCGACTACAAAACAAAGGATTGTAGGAAGCACTGATAAACCTGATAAAATTAATTACAAGTTAACCAAACGTAACTTTAATAACAAATCACGATCTATTGCATTAACACTAACTAACATGTACGAGTGATAGTAATGTCTTATAAAACATTTAAAAATGAAGGTACGTATGTGCTCCAAGTGCGATAAAAATATTTGCGTAGCGCACAAACGTGCCATACAAATTACAGACTAAACTCATGTATCACCGGTCGGTGCTTCGATTTTGAGCACGTTAAGGGCAACTGAGGGGGTGGGACGAGGGAGGAGATAGCCATGGCTCCTGAGGAAACAATGGGAACAGTAGTAGGGCTCACCGGGACACTGGGAACAGTAAGTATTCACTTTCGGGGTCATGTTCTTCGCTTTGACGCTGCCGTGGAGGGTGGAGTACATTTTGTAGCACCCCACGCACCGTCTCCTTATCTTCGATCTAGGGCCATCTCTTTTATCGAGCCGATGCCGAATTGGGTTGAAATTCTTAAATTGATCTGGGGACAAATAAGTACAATTAGATCTGGATCTGTGATAGCAAACCTTAATACTATAAAACCTTTAAAAGTTTAGCTTATAAAACGTCAGACTAAAGTATTTCAAAATCAGAGTTTTGATACCATTTAATTCCATAAAAATCATATTTGTAATGCAACTGAATATATTATAAATACAGCTTACGAGCGATATTTTGATTCATTCCCAGCGGTTCCTTAATTTGATATTTATAGACCTACCTTTAACAATTATAATTTCAGTAAAATATTTAAACTCCTTTACATTATTATACAACATATAATATGCGGAATAAACGTGTTCTTACACATATTTTAAATGTCGATATTGAGTCATAATTAAATTGGTACTAATTCAAATAATCTTTTAATGAAGTCTCAATTATTTACATGTTAAATAGAAGACTTCAGATTCACAACACTTTATAGACGTAATACTGATAATATCGTTTTCCAATACCCTGCTCGGCCAAGACTTATAATTTATACGAAAATATCATTTAATATTTTGCGACTTTATTCCATTTATCTCAAATAATAAAATATCATTGAGTCGATAGCTAATTTGTATCCTTTTTGTAATTTTATGTATTTATTAAAAAAGAAAGCTATAAAAAGATTTATAGTGATTGTGAAATATCAAATAATGTCGAGCATAAAATAAACATTTCCAAAACTGCATTAGGCGGAAAACACATTACACAATAAACACCATTAACATAGCTTATTAAACATCTCAAACATTAAAATTCCAACCGTTTTCAAATTACCTTTAGCTTTAAATGCAACTATCACAACAATATTACCAGGAATTCTTAAGACTTTTATTTAGACAGCCTATCCTACTAATTTATACAAGCCATCAGCATTTTTGTCATACACGGGCGGTTTGTGGGTGTGTTCTTTTGTGATCTTGACAAGTTCGTAATCATCGTTGACAAGGACATAGACGCCGCAGTTAAAGCGGACGCGTCCTGAGCAGATCCAGCGTTCGCCACCAGCTACTGGCGTGGGGTGGTTGAAGGAATAGCCTTGGACGATAAGAAGTGGTGCTCCATCCACCGCCGTCACCACTAGTACTGCAAAATTTAGCAAGGGCAGAATTAAACTATTCTGTGCCAGTCTAACAAGATAAATTATAAAAAAATCGATAGTGTATTTTCTTTATATTCCCAGAATTCCTTGTGTGACGCTAGACGCTAGTCAATTTTATTATTCTGTTAAAGATCTCACACGACTTATACTATTTGAAAAACGTCGAGAAGATAGATTCGCAGGGTAGCACGGGCACGGATCACTACACATCATCAATTCGTAACACCGGCGCCGAATCAATGTAGAAATTATCGTACTCTTAGCATCCTGGTCCGTTTCCTATGGTATATTCCCATAAGTTATCTCACGTAACATGACCTGGTAATATTGTCTTTTGTGCATTTAATACCAGCTTTCTTTTATTGTGCCAATACGGGTGACTTAGATAAAATATCGATCAATCAAAAATTACGAAATACATTTTCGCAATTATTTCTGTATTTACTTCTCCATTACAAATACTCATTGCTATCAAATGTATTTTCTGACTATTTTGATCGGTTATTCTTTTATTATAATGTGCTGGCTGTTGCTCGCGGCTTCAGCCACGTAAAAGATTTTCCTGTGATAAAAATTCTAACGTTACTTTTCCGGAATAGAGACTATATTATGTCCTTCTCAGGGTTCAAATTTTATCGGAATCGGTTTAACTGTATAAGCGTGAGAAGGTAACATATGGACAAAGTTACTTTTACATTAATTATAAAATTAGTATGGAAGTGCTTTGGTTTGTTCAGCAATTAGCTCAATCAGGCTTTGCTTGTTCAGCTTCTTTAGCTTTCTTATTTTTATATTAACTACTGTTTAGTTTCCATTGCTCTCTTTGGGATCGCTGTTCTCTATACTTCAGCCAATTCTTTAATACTTTTTAATTTGCCTTCATTTTTCATTCTGTTGTAGTATTCCTTTTTTCTTTCTTTCAAATTAGATATTTTCATTTCGTCACGTTTAATAAGTTCATATCGTTCCTTTTCCTTATTTATTTTTCGTGCTAGAATTTCCTCGCACTCCAAGTTCTTTTTAGAAGGCATCTTGTTTTGATGACCTACAGAAACCATTCGTTCATGTTTTAACAACGACATTTTTGTATTAATAAGTGCCGATATACTAGACTTAAAAACAAATTCAATTCACACATTTAATATGGAAAAATAAAACTTCTATAATATATCTCTGACTAACGCACGTTATATAACTAAAATTATTTTAATACTAAAATGCAGCTGACAGCTTCTATTGCGCTAAAAATAATAATATAATCGTCTAATTTCTTATTTTATTTTAATGAGTTTCAAACATGTCTATGTAGATATTATTTGGAAACTACCTAACATACTAACTGTTGTTTGATTAGATACAATAAACAATTATAAAACGTACTTAATGAGCTTCACAAAATAGGATAAGTGACAATTACTGACAAGTTAATCATTATACATCAAAAGTAACTCGGCTGCATATTCATAAAAATACTTAACACTAAACAACACACCTAACAATATGAATTATTTTATGAAAACTATTTTTTTTATCTAAAAAGAATAACATGTTATGTTCCTAATTTAAATTTGTGACGTACCTAATGTAGTGCCGGTTGGAGAAGCGACGCGACGGGTGGCTGTATAAATTACACCCGTGTGCCACGTGTTAAGGCGGGTACAGACTTACGAAATGTAGCATGCAATGTAACAGAATTCCCATAGTGTGGACGCCTTAAGCGTACGAACCGTGCACACTAGCATATCACGAGCAGAGCATTTCAAATGGTGTGCGCGCGCGCGCCGCGATCCGCCATTGATCGGTTTTTCGCTGAACACATAGGGGCGTGCAGTGTGCACGAGCGCCAGTGTAGACGGGACGAGTTGTGTCTGTCTGTACGTACTACGTACTGTGGAATACGTGCGAACAATGGAGGAAGAAGACACAGCAACAGCTACGGCAGAGGCTACACTTGAATCATGGAGTGAAGAAAAAAAATGCAGTTAATCGAAGCACAAGTACAGGACAAGATAAATTTTGTGATATCCACAAAATAAATATTTGTACAAAAAATATCATTCTCGGCAGACTGAGCTATGTTCGCTGCGCGCATGCCGGAAACAAATGCGAGTAGGTCCTAGTACTAGGTACATGCTCGGTTCGTGCGCGCGCTGCGTCCACATTTATGAAATGCTCCTTTCATGTAGGGCTCCCATCCGTCCGGATTTCATCGGATTTGTCCTAGTTTGAAGGGCGTCCGGAGGCCGTCCGGCAGGGGTTTTAAAAAGTGTCCGGGTAAAACCCGGACACTTGTCAGGGGAAATCATTTTTTTTATAGATAAATGTTAAATTGAAATAAACATTAGTTAAAAATTCATTCATAATAACCCATATTCAAGAAGACACGGTAAAATATTTTTTCAGAGGTGTCCGGGGAAAAACCCATATTTCTCCCAAATGTCCGGGATTTTGCCGTGTATATCCGGCGTCGGGAATTTAAGAGATGGCAGCCCTACTTTCATGTCACATTGCAGTTACTTTACAGCTGTCTGTACCTGCCTTCAGTCGCTCAACCAATCCAAATAAAACCAAACGGAGTCGTGTCGTGTATTTTTACCACATCTAATCGCCTAGAAATGTTTATTGAAAAAGAGAAGACGTAATTTATATCAAAATTTAATTTGCCGATACTGGTCTTACTAGAGAATGCAGCTTAATAATTATACAAAATAATATTGTGTAAAACATAGAAAAGTTTACATACACGGTAAGTATGGGTTTCATTCAACATAATTTTCATTATCATAAACAATACTTTAAATTTAAATATAAGTAGCGACACACTATACATGCCAAACATATTTTTAATTTAAATATATTCAAATGTACAATGGATCGTAATTTTTTTATAATCAAGACATATATTAACTGACATAAGTGTGTGCCTAAAATAACTTTTTCCTTATAAAAGGAAAAGCTTTAAATTAAAATATCTCTACCTGTGGTAGAAAATAAAAATATGTTTCATCTAAAATTACATAAAATAATGAAATTTAAAAAATATTTTGCAATTTAACTTAATCTAAGTAAAACTATATTGGTTTAAAACTATAACCAACAAAAGATATGAACAGGAAATGGTCCTATTCGGTTTTCAATTGTTTCATTAAAAAGTACCAACAATTTCCACTGAACTTTGTTGTACAAAATTGGGTTACGGAAGTATAATTATTTTGCCAGAATAAATCTTTTCACTTTGTTGAACCACTAGATATTGAAAGGTAAGTGTAGAATCTGAGTATTAAAGTAATAACTAATAGTGAAAATTATTTATTAATTGGATTGAAAGAACTAAATTTATGGACGTTCCTAAAAAGTGTATGTAATTCAGTGATTTGTTAGTAGGTATACGAAAATCTCCTTGTTTTTAAATAGATTAAAGATCTTAGTATATTCATTCGATTAATAGGTTCGTCGAGTAATTTATGTATATTACAAAATATTATAATATTTTAATATTTAATAAAAACACCTTAAGTACGATATTACTAACTATAATATTAATATGATAATTACGAGCTTAAAATAAGTTTTATTCTAAGATCTTTTCTATAAAATCTTTTTTGTTAGTTATTCAGTCCTTACATATAGTAATGCATAAACCGATTCGCATACAAAAACAAGTTAAATCACTAGATCGAACTTTAAAAAGCCTGAGGTATTAATATATTTAGTACCATGAAAATCTTAGTGACACCAAAAAATTAAGTAATTAAAAATACAATCTCTATTAATCATTGATTTAAACAAAATTGACAAACAATCCGCAACAATCATGATAACGTACGTCAGTGAAACACATAAACGGAAAATTCACATACAAAAATCAATTGACACATTTAATCTGTAGGGTATTTCTATAACATTGAAATCTCTATGAGAATGATAAAAAATAAACAGCTAGAACGTAAAAACATAAAATACATATTGATGCTCAATCTTAATACTTCGAAAATCGGAACATTGATATGAAAATGTCATGTTATAAAATAATGTTAGAGATAGACAATGTTATACGGAACACCCTTTAAAAATACTTTTACTGTCATTGAGTAGTAAAATATACGTGTTTGGGTCTAGCCTCTGACGCCTGTTTTTTATGCGTGTGACTTCCCTTGGTAATAACAACATTCAAATTATCGTCCATGGTAACGGTGGCCTTACAGTCATCTGTCCTGCTGTTGGTACATTTCCATATCGTCCCTTTCCTTGACTTGCTTATGCGCGAATAAGTGAAGTTTTTGTACAGAAGAATGTACCTTCCAGTTTTCTTAGCCTTTATGAGCACTGGACCTGTAAAATAACGTTAATTAGGAAGTTATTTTTGTGTTTCTACACACCTAAAAAGTGGTACACTAGATCAAATAATTAAAACAAACGAATAAATAAAAAATTGTTTCATAATTAGATGCTGTCTTACTTTTATCTCACTTTGAGTATAAATTCCTTATATATGAAAATGGCGTTTTGTATGGGAAGAGTACAAAGTCGATTTTATTGTTGTAAAATATAATTAACTAGTAGTGCTCGCGGCTCCGCCCGCGTGAAAAAGTTTTCCCGGGACAAAAATATTTTCCCGGGATAAAAAGTAGCCTATAGCACTCAGGAGTTATGTAGCTTCCTATTAGTGAAAGAATTTTCAAAATCGGTTCAGTAGTTCCTGAGATTAGCGCGTTCAAACAAACTCTTCAGCTTTATAATGTTAGTATAGACTAGCTTTTGCCCACGGCTTCGCCCGCGTTAATAAGTTTTTCCGGGCTAAAAGTACATAAAAACCTTCCCGTTGAATCACTCTATGACTATGACGATGATACAACTCTTAACAAATAATGCATTAATTTCGACCAAATTTGATTACCATAAAAACGCTTCTAGTGAGTTAATCTTAATAGTCCGGTCAATTTAGACATTCGAAGTTACATAAAGTCCCAACAAGCTGAATTTCTGTGAAATTGTTCAAAACATAATTATAAACAATGTCTAGAAGTTCCCCATCATTTTAAAATAAGTGATGTTATATAGCCTAAAGCATTCCTCGATAAATGGTCTATTCAACACAAAAAGAATTTTTCAATTCGAACCAGTAGTTCCTGAGATTAGCGCGTTCAAACAAACAAACAAACTCTTCAGCTTTATAATATTAGTATAGATTAGTCAAAGTATACACCATTGTTATCTACACATTTTTGCCATCTCATAGAGAGTTAATTGATCCCTTTACTAAAAAAACCATGGGGGCAGGAATCAATAACCTCTCTTAAGGCGGTTTAGATATAGGAGTTGACTTTTTTTCATTGTAAAAAGTTAATCCAAATTACGGAAAAAATGGTAATCTGTTGGAGCAAGGTCCGGGGAGGACGGTAGATGTCGCAGACATTCCAATTGTAGCTCCTCTAGTCTAGAGGCCGTCTGTTGTGCAGTGTGTTTGTTTCAAGCTTTTTACTTTCCCTAATTCTATAGCATTGGCATCCCACTTCTCGACTGGATCACTACTTTTTTGATGACTATGAAAACTTTCCTATATTCAACACGCAGTATGCAGACTGAGGCTGCCTTGCACAACGACTTACTAAATATCAATCAGCTTATCTCCTTGTACTGCTAAACATAGGCCTCCCCAAGTGAACGTCAACCATCCCGCATCCAACTGCTACCAGCCGCGTACTAAATGTGATTAAGGTTAAATATATTTTAATCATAGTGCTGCCTTCAAGGCCCGCTTATATATATAGATATATGAGAAAACACTATGTATATGGACACCGGTGTCCGTCGCGGGCCTTGACAGACTACTGGATGATGGTGGTATCATGAGGTTTTCAATATTTAGTTTTAATAGGGAATGGTAGAAATATGGCGAATTAATGGTGACGCTAAATCGGTGAGTTTTGAGTATGAAAACTCTCGTAAGGTTGATTGGGGATGCAGGCAGTATGGACCAATAGTTTAATTCTTTTATAAATTAACATGAAAGTATATAATATGTTATTAATTAATTTCTTGAACTCCTTTTGAACAAACGAATGAAATGAAAAATAAACTATAAATTACAGTCAAGAAAAAGACCATTTATTACATAAATTATATTCTTATCATATGGTAACTGACCTAAATCGATCATTTAAAATGTATCGACTATAACATGAGCTTCGCCATACCTATTTATTTACATCCTCAGTATCAAGGAATCATTTACCTACACTTCATCCTCCAAGCTTTCGATTATGCTTTCTTCTTCCATTTCGTCTTGAGACAGATTGAGCTGACTGAGTCTCCTTTTAGTTAGCCTAATGTACTCTCCACGTTCGTTTTGGTAGAAAACTGGTGGTTCATGGGTGTGGTCACCGTGTACCACACAAAACACCCCATTTTTATACAAATCTACGCGAGCAGTACATTTCTTGGAACATCTAGAGGAGCAGGTCCAAGTCATTCTGTTCTTACTCTTGCTGTTGAGGGCATACGTGTACTGTTTGTGCACTAATAAATTGTTACCTTTTTTCGATTTTATGAAGTCGATTTCTGTAACAACATACTATAGACTGTTCATGCTGCAATTTTCAAAGTCGAAAGGGCAAATACTGCAGAACGAGCAACAGCATTCTACTTATAGAAGTTTTTGTAAATCTGTTACCCATTTCGCAGATATACATATACAAGGTTGCTATGATCCAGGGGCACTAAAATGGACAAAGTACTCCATATCGGCTCGGAAATCATTCGAAACGGTCAAAAACTCGATAAAGATAAAAATAGAAAATCACTTTTTTCTAACAAGTTCTATCAATTTAATACGCAAACACCATTTATAAATATTTACACTAACTTGCGGTCATCTGTGTGACAAAACAGCAACGTCGCATTCTGTTATCTTTCATGTCGCCGATGAGCCGACCGGCAAATACAAATAGATAGGTAGCTCGGCGCATAAGCGGGTGGGTCTCAAGTACAAATTTAAAATTTTTCGCTGTCACAAAGTTACAGAAACCAAACACAAACATACAAAAGATCGGTGCTCGTATCACACAAAGAAATAAATAAACACTATCACTTTTTAATACATTTACATTAGTGTCTTATCACATAAACAAAAAGCAATATTTGGATATTCTCAAAATGGCACGTAAGCAATAATAAGATTGTACCTAGGAAGCGGCTCAGGGCGCTTTCGGAAGGCGTCTCATGCCCCGGAGCAATTACGGCGACACACTAAAAAAAACTAAAACAGTTCTTTAAATTTTTGAAGATTTGAATGACCCAGGTCTATGTATTAATCGCTTCTTTGTTTGTGTTACAAAGTTATGATGTAATGTTATTGTGTTTTCGTTCTTATTGCACTAAGATTAAGACTCACTTTGACGTGATTATTGGCTGATAGAGGGACAACGTCTCCTAATTTTGTTGATATTTAACCCGGCGAGCATGAGGTAAAAAAAAGTTACATCAAGAATGTGGCAGGGTGGGACATACCCACAACTTGATGTACAATAATACAGTTGTAGTTATTATTATTTTGATTTTGTTGCTTTTATTTCATAAAACATTGAATTATTTAATGGGATTAAGTGAAAGAAGTTGTGACTTATGAAATAATAATGATTTATTCTCATTTTTCTTACACTTTGTAATTATAGAAGCAAATGTTTATGCATTTATAAAAAAATCGAATTTAACCAAAATATTATTCTTTCGAATGTAAATGAACTTAAAACTAAAAGATAATGAGATCCTCCTCGTAAAACAGTTATTATTTATTTTTTTTAATTGAAAATAGGATTAATGACTACTATCGAAATCAGCACAATTTTCGCACATCAATTTCGCGTGCTCCAAACATATCGGCTTGGCACAAGCTTTGCAGCAATGTTTGGTTTTTCTGTCCTTCTTGTATGGACAATCCTGGCATCGAACATATCTTCCGGGCACATTTACATGGCGAGGTGAGGGCTCACCGAGGTGTTTTTCGATTCGCTGGCGGATGTACGTCGGAAGATTTTTTTTAGATTTTCTTGAATGTAGGTGTTCGTAAATCATTGATAAGGCCAAATTACGAATGAATTCTGTTCTTTTGATCGTAACGTTTTTGTTTGCTCGATATATAATGCAAGCATTGATAGCTGCCATGTTCAGGATACCATAGAACAAAGTCATAGGCCACCGTTTACTGTTGCGACTAACGTTGTAACTGGCACTCAATTCGTCAACTACGTCAACACCAGCTTTGGTCGAGTTATAAAATGTTATCATTTCAGGTTTTTGTTTGTCTCCTGTAGATTCGTCTATTGAATTATCATGGTGCATTGTAGACATTACAAGAACCACCTTGTTTTTCTTTGGCGCATAGGAAACTAGTGTAATATCTTTCTGAAACCCAAAGAGTGAACTGTTAGGTTTTCTGTTGGTTCTAATGAAAGATTCAGGAATTTGTCTCTTGTTCTTCCGTACAGTTCCAATCGACGTAAGGCGATGCTCATTTAGTAGATGGAGCATTAGCTCATATCCAGTGAACCAGTTATCAAATGTTATATTGCGGTGTGATCGTGAAACGGGTTGAATGAGTCTCTCCACTACATCAAAGGGTTTATTACTGACCACATATGGTCCCGGCGGTTGTTTGCCTGCATACACTTCCAAATTCAAAACATAAAAGCTTTTTGCATCGACCAGAGCTAAAATTTTTAACCCGTACTTAGCTGGCTTGTTTGGAATGTAGACGCGAAACAGGCATCGACCTCTAAATGCTAGTAACATCTCGTCGATAGTCAGAAACTCACTTGGAGAGTACGCATTCTGACAGCATTGAACAAACTGGTCAAAAATGCTTCTGAAAGCTGCCATATTATCAATTTGTTTACGCTGCTCTCTTGTGAATTTGTCATCAAAACGTATCGCATTTTGGAGAAACTGGAATCTCTGCAGTGACATGGTGGTACGAAATATATCAACACCAGTACCATCAGTTCGCCAAAGATCTTTCAAACATTGTCGATTTGATTTTATGAGGCCAGCTAAGTACAGTAAGCCAATAAGCGCTTTCATCTCACATAAAGTGGTTTCTTGCATGTAAGAAGAAGCATTACTATTCGGATTATTAGCAGCAACTTTGGTTTGTCTTAGGCGAATGTTCGAATTTGTGTGAATCAAGATTTCTTGAAGCATGTTTGGAGTCACAAAAATAATCCAGCATTCATATTCCGTAGCAGCATCCCTTGCAATATTTTTTACTTGAGCATGTTCGGTTATGATATTTTCTGAACGAAGCCTCACGTTTGGACGCTGACAATTTTTATACCACTTGGTACCATCTTTGGACGTATAAAAAGGACCACTTACTTGCCGAGAAACTGAAATTCTCTGTCTGAGTAGTGACAATGGTACATCGTCTTCGGGGTCGTCACCACATTCGTTTACTACAGCTTCTTCTTGTCTGGAGTTGGATGAAACACCAACAGAATCGTCACCTTCTTGCTCTGTGTCGGAATTTACTACGTGCTCACTGCAATGGTCAGTTTCTTGTTCTGAACTAGATTCACCAGAAGAATCAGTTGCCGCCTCTTCTAACATGGCACGAATCCGTTCTTCTTGACTTTCAAGATCCATTTTCTTCAAAAATAAAAAATAATAATATAATAAAACGGTTAAAATTCGTAATTACGTCAAAAATGAGGCAGGGTATAACATACCCGAGACAAGTTTGCACACGAATATCCCGGTCGGTACCCCGCGCCACACTGCGATCACGCCACTACCCCGTCCCGCACGCCCCTACCTCCAGCTACTGAGCGAGCCAGAGTCGACAGACAAGGATGTTAAAGTATGCACTTCTTTTAAATTTTACTAGGGTGTGACATACCCTGGCTCATGCGCGCCGGGTTAAGGTCACGCACCTTACATGACCTTAGATAACTATGTTTAGACTCTCGGTCAGCTGTTAGGGCAGATATATACATCCCGATGTAGTTTTGCAAACACGAAAAATCTATACTGTGGCTAAACTATTCCTCCTATTGAACTGAAATTTGGTGTAGAGCTTGTATATGGTACATTACATATGTAGCTAGAAATAAAGCCTCACCGTTTAATCAACCTTGTATGTATGTATGTATAGAACCAGTTAGTATTCCTAAGATTTATTTCGTATTACTATTGCTACTACCAGCCCTGTATTATATACTGCCCCCTGCTAAGCAGGGGTCTCCTCTACTACTAAGAGGGTTTAGGCCTTAGTCCACCACGCTGGCCTAGTCCGAGTTGGCAGACTTCATACACCTTCGAAATTCTTATAGAGAACTTCTCAGGTATACAGGTTTCCTTACGATGTTATCATTCACCGCTAAAGCAAGCGAAGAATACACACAGTATAACTTTAGAAAAGTCAGAGGTGTGTGCTCTTGGGCTTTGAACCTGCGGACATTCATTTCGGCAGTCCACTCACTCCCAACTAGGCTATCACTGCTTTCTATTTCGATTTAATGATTCATAAATCAAAATTCTTTAAAATTGTTTCGATGCCATCTATGAATAATGGCTACTGAAAATTATAATGAACAGAAGACACCAGCGCACATAACAGGGAAGAAAAAGAATACGTTTTATAAACGATTCATATATTCTTTTATTCATTGAATAAACTTCATCAATCATAAACACCTTGTATAAAAATCTAAGCTAATCAACATATTTGTACATTAAATTAGGACTAGTTTTAGAAAACTTACAGCCCGCAGCAAATCAGTATTGTTATTCCGAAGTTTCAACACAAAAATATCAGACTGTTGACTTCACTTAATCTAGAAATAATCGAAATATCTTCCTGTATTGAGATTCAGTAGTGAAAACGACGTGTTTTAGAAAATTTGTGCATCCAAGAGTTTATTAAGTTTGAAATGTAGTCATGGTGAAAAACAATCATCATCAAAATTACTATAAAACACATTAAATGTCAACTTTACAAACATAATCCTTTATTTTAATGAAAATTAACCAAGACACAGATGAGGTGGATAGACAACCTAATAAATGTCGCATGTACACGCTGGAACCAGGCCGATTTTGACACGACCGTCTGGTAATTACTTTAGGGTAGGCATATGTTCAGTAGTTGGCTGATGATGATGACGATGAAATAAAACAAATACAAATTACGTGTCAGTATATTCTACATCGGGAGTTAATTTGATGTTCGGTGGTGCATGATTGTGTACTGCATTGAACTTCGTAACTTCGAAGGGTTTTTCAGTCTCGTTGGTAGTGATGTTTGCTTTGCAGCCTTTCTTATGATGACTAGAACAAGTCCAGTAATTGCCGAATTTCTTGAAGTTCCTCCAAGAATACGTGTATCCTCGGAAGAACAGCATGCCATGGCCGCGTTTATTTCTTGAAGGTATAATGACCGCTTCTGAAAATGTATAGATAATTTATATTATTACGCACCATAAAATTTTCAAAGGATCACGGCTTTTATAACGGCGCGAATTCACACATCGCCGGGCTCACATTCGTACCATCATGCGATTTCATATCTATGATCTATCAGTATTGAGTGCAAGATCCAATTCCAAGCAGCTTTGCCGAGAAACACTCACAAAATTAGCTTGCTCGACTGGGAATCGAACCCAAAAAATTATTGTTCACAGATCGAGTATAGTAGTAAATTGCAAAGCAGACTTACACGTTTATATTTATGTAACCGGCAATCTGCATAGTTCTATAATAAAATAATTTTGTTACTATAATGTAAATCCGAATTTGGCTGTAAGATGTGTCATACTTATTTGTATTATTTTACTTTAGAGGGCTGTGGATTTTTGTAAAATAAAAGACCTGGGATATCTAGACAATGTATGAAATATTATTGTCTACTAGGCGTTGCTCGCGGCTTCGCCCGCGTGACAAACTTTTCCCGCTACTAAAGTCCCTAAAACAGTACGACGCCAGCGCCATCTACTTAAAGAATCATATTAAACAAAAACAGAATTTTGCCCACGCCTCTATAAAGTTTTCCGCGATAAAATGTAGCCTATGTGTTAATCCAGGACATGATCTACCCGTGTGCCAAATTGCATCAAAATCTGTTCAGTAGTTTTTGCGTGAAGGAAGAACAAACATCCATACATCCAGACATCCATACATACTTACAAACATTCGCCTTTATAATATTAGTAGGATTTCCCATAAGATTAATTTACCGGGTCAACAAATACATGATCTAGACCCGTGTGTCAAACATCCAAATCCGTTCAGTAGTTTCAGCGTTACTTCTAACAAACATCCAAACATTTTCACCGAGTTTCGCAATTACAATATTAGTACATAGATACGTACACACTCACGCCCTTATGGCATAGGGGTAGGCAGAGACTATTGATTGCCACACCTCTTTCTCCTCTTCCACATTAAAAGTCCTTTTCATACATTTTCGTCTGTTAAGGGTACTCCTGACCTGCCCTTTTCGGAGGTCATTTATTTGGTCAGAGAACGTTCTCCTCGGTACAATATTAGTAAGATAAGAGAAGAACAAAGATTACACAAGTTACGTATACAATTTCCAGGGATTATTTAGCTTACCTGTTGGTCCAATGGCAATGTGTAAATAGATTTCGGTCTGTTCTTATCAATGAAATGTTATATCACCGCAATCAGTTAGGGTCGGTTGGAACTTGGAACTGTATTTTTTTTTAATCATTATTCTTCTTTTACACGCAGCGGACAATCCGCTGTATATTGGGTATTTTGTACACCTAGGCACATTAATAAAATAAATTTAAATGAATAATTTTTACTGGTAGTAGGTCTCTCATATGTAAGAAGTCCGTCTGGGTGGGTATCACCGCAATGTCCATTTCTACCGCCAAGCAGCAGTGTGCATGCACTGTTGTTTCGGTTTGAAGGACATTGTAGCCAGTGTAACTACAGGAGATATTGAGACTTAACATCTTATGTCTCAGGATGACGAGCACAGTGGAATGTCACATAGTAATTTGTAACGCAAGGTGCTGGATGGTGTTTCTACTGTTTATGGGTGGTGGTATCGCTTACCTTCAGGCGAACGGCGTGCTTGCCCCGTATCCTTTGCCATAAAGAAAAAACATTTCATAATTACCTAAGCGTTTTAGACATTCTATACATTGCCTAGGTATTGTAAAGTATACCGGAATATACAGATTGCCAGTAAGATTACAATTCGAAGAAATAAAACAACATTTCAAATATTTAAAAATGTATTTACCATCTCTACTCAGACTACAAATAGGTTACTTATCTAGAACATCATCTAATACAGCTAAATTTGGCAAATAAAATGCCTTTTAATCTATACTAATGTTACAAAGAGGAAACATTTGTATGTTTGTAATGAATAAACTCAAAAACTACTGGACTGATTTAAAAAAATCTTTCAATATAAAGCTACGTTATCAGCGAGTAACAAAGGCTACTTTTTATCCCGAGCAAATTTAGAGCGGGACTTTTATCCCGGAAATATTAATTCACGCAGGCGGAGCCGCGAGAAAAAGTTTAGTATTCAGATAAAAAAACATAGCCCTCGTTTCGCAGTCGGGTAAAAACAAGTAATCCTTTGACCAAAACACTTGGGGCTAATTTCAGCGCTTGCTTACAAACGCTATTACTCACATGAATGTATAAGACGACCAAATAAAAAAGTCACTCTAATCTAGGCTTCCAAATAAATGGTAATAAAATGAGTACCATTTACATTATCTGTTTAATACCATAACTGTCACATAAAACCTACTAGCATTTACAAAATTATAAAAAAGAGAGTTCATGTTTCGACCACTTGCACTTCTGAGGCCGTACCCAATATGGTACCCAAAATATCTTTCTACAACCTTAATGGTAATATTATGTATGAGAATGACAAATCCTAGCGACAGACTTATCGATAGAATATTATGTCCTTCCTAATTCCTATACACTATTTCTGTTTTCTATGAGTGTAAATGACTGTAGAAAAGCAACTTAGCTACGGCCCCAGGTCGGTTTTGTCCGGTTTTTAAGAACAATAGATAGGTATATCAGAAGCTATTGAGTATAAAATATCTGCAAACGTAATTTTCTTTGCAATAGAATTAATAAACAGTTGTTGAAGGACCTTAGAAGCTGGAAAGAAGTCCGATATCAGACCATCATTGTCAATGTTTTACAATATAAAATATAATTATATTTTTAACTTTTTGCCGTTATTTCGTCCCATGATGTGATAGGGGGCAAGCCTATCGCCATATCGGGCACAAATTCCAGACTCCGAGCTGATACTGAATAGAAACACTCAGTATCACTTTGCCCGACCCGGGATCGAACCAGAGACCTCAGCATTGGAGTCGTACTGTAATACAACTACGCCCCCGAGGCAGTCTACTTATATCCATGTTTATTGCGGAATGAAATATACAAACAATTCAAAATTTTAAATACGTATATAATGTGTCCGACCAAAGCATCGGCTTTGGCCACCTTCGGTGAAACTACGCCCGCGCATCGGCATATACGCGTCAAAAGGCCGAAGGTTCCCATCAAGCACCGATATCCAAAAAATAATTCAATTTTAATGAATAAATGTTATAATTCACATTATTTCGAATTGTTATTAGATTATGATTAAAATAACGTTCTATTATAGTCAATAAAAACCTTAAAATTAAATATGAGATATTTTTACAGCTTGAAGCGAATTACTTAAGGTTTTAAGCTTTCTGCCTCGGATTCAGTCGAAGGTGTGACGATAGCCGATAAATCGTCTTCGGATATCTATCGTCTATCGGTCATATTAGACCATAGAATAGAATCGGTTGGACACTACTAATTACCTATAAATATTGTTTTGTCACGGGTACTTGTCATATCTCAAAACACAGATTATAATGTTAATCAATGGTTTAAAATATTTATTCGAGAGGCTCTAGATTGAGGTGCAATTAAAATTTATATTAAGTACTTAAACTCTTTTTTTTACTAAGATGACAAAAACAATAAGAAAGAATATAATCAGCAGTAACCAAATGTTGTTTAAAATTAAAAATTCAAATATATTAACAATGGCACATTTTTTTACACATATTTAAAATCACAAACATTATTTTAATTTTAAGGCTAGTTTAATACTAGAAAATTCCACAAATTACTGACTAACAACGTCATTTTATTTTCAAAAAGACCTCTAAATTATTTCATTCAGCAAATCAGACATTCATTAAAAACATGCAACGAGTCAAAAACTTAAATAGTCCATTTACAAACTTATATCACAACATAAAATTACGAATAAGTAATTCTGCTTAAACAAAATCTTGTTACAATTTACAAATCTTTTCTCAAGTGGCTAAACGTTTTTAAACAAACATTATTTTATTACATTGAGACTGATAAAAGTCTTTATCATTAGGATTAGGATCACAAGGACATATCATAAAAGCATGATATTTTACAGCCCTCTCAAAAGAGACACCACATCTACTTATTGTGTAACAATAGCCCGATAAACCAAAATTCTGTACATAATTTATGATTAGAAGTCAATAGGCGAGACGGCTGGAGGTATGAGGACCCCGCATTTTCCGTCTAGCACCCCTAATACCGATCTCACAATTAATGCCTTCTCATGTTAATTTCATTAGATTATGGCTATATCTAGATAGCCTAGATCATGCACTTGCATCACATTCGAAAAACTGTAAACTTATTCTTCTAGTCTTAGGAGTAGAATTGGGATTAGATTTTTTTCTTTTACCTTGTATTACGGTTTGGAGTACCGTCCCACCAGCAGTGGTTACTATCTCTGGAGGCTGGTGGTTGTGGATACCCCTGATCTGTATGATATGGTCCAAACTATTCGTAGTCAGTACGGACTGACATTGGAACCTTCCATATGCAATACAGTACCATGTCTTGATTCCTTCCTTCGATGCCTTGCATTGCTGCCTAAATACATATTTGTTGAAGAGAATGCGCTGAGCTCCACGTATTGTGTTAACATATTTAGCTGAAAAATGTTAACTTATTTGTACATGTTTTAAAAATAGTTTTTTTTATTTACTCTAGTAACAATGAAATATTATGGATATTATATTACTAATACACACAGTAAACTCATTACAAGCATTTCAATTATTATAACATAAAATGAACATACTAAAAAAAAAACATGGGTTATTTATTTGCTAGCGTCTTTATTATCCAATTTCGAAAAAATAACTCTGTTGTATCAGTAATAAATTTATTTTTAATTCGTTTAAACAATTAACGAAATAAACTAAAACCTATTTTCAACACGCCTTTATTAGCTTCATTTTAAATAAAGTAGATATAAGGTTTATAATAAACAGAGCACTGCAGTGAAATTAAAGCATTGGTAAACAACAGCACATATTGTATTTCTGTTGAATTCCATTTAAATGAAACTTTGCTCATTGACTAAGAGCCTTTGTGAGGTGATAGGATATGGCGGCGAGATCTCTATTTCTCTGTGCTAAAGTTTCATTTTTGCGTCCAATGTTGACTTCCTAGTAAGTGACTTGTTTTAAAAGGGTTATGAAAGTAAAACCACTTGATAAGAAATATTTTTAATATAGATTCAATATGTATATATATATTTTATATACACAAATCATGGGATATTTGCTTCAAACGTAGAAAGTTACATATGAAAAAAATTACACCTTGGCATAAATAAATATTAGCAAATGTGAAAATATGTTTTCATTTTGTTCTATAGTTAATAATGTTTCCAATATACTTTCGTATAGTGCTGGAACAAAAACCATTGCTACATTTCAGTTAACTTACCTCGTAATGAGGCATGCCAACATTCTCTTCATAAAAAAAACATATTTTTTTACTAATATTGTAAGATCGTAAGTGTAAGCTTAACACTATAATATATTTTTATATCACAATCCTTGAATAACATGATTTTTTTTTATGGAATCTTGAAAAAGAAACAGTCGAAGGCGGGACTCGAACCCACGACCTCCGGCGTACCGTGCCGGTGCTCTTCCAACTGAGCCACCTCGACCCACGCCTTCGATTGCTAATTGCAAGATCATTATTTAATTCTCTTAAAGGAAATGACCTTGAATGATCTTGAAATTAGCAATCGAAGGCGTGGGTCGAGGTGGCTCAGTTAGAAGAGCACCGGCACGGCATGCCGGAGGTCGTGGGTTCGACTCCCGCCTTCGACTGTTTCTTTTTCAAGATTCCATAAAAATATAAAATCATTATACAGGCACTACATGGCCATTAACATGTATAAAAAACCTTGAATAACATATTTGTAAAGCAACTAGGTGAAAAAAAAATATAGATAAATGCTGCTTTCATTTCAGTAATAGAAAAAACCATAATAGATTATAAAAAAAAACTATCTTATCAATTCATTTATGCAACAAACATATAATAAAATAGTTATTTTATTCAAAGTGTATATACAAAACTACATGTATTGACATTCTTTAGTTTTAATAGCATAGTTTTAATAGTAAACTTTAATATCTATAATTAGAAACCAATGAATTAGTAAAGCCATTTTTGAAAGAATAATATTTTTTTATATTTAAATCAAATCACTTACCAATTTTGATGCAGAAGTCTGCAGCTGCGGCTGGACTTACCTGCAAATTAAACAAATAATTATTATATAATTAGACAATTAGCTGATTTAAATGTTTTAATGCCTCAATTAACCTCCACAAGTTTTAACAATCACTTCATTTTTATATTACATACATATACATATACACTCACGCCTGTTATCCCCGAAGGGGTAGGCAGAGGCGCAACTAGTGCACCCACTTTTCGCCATTATTCCGTCCCATGATGTGATAGGGGGCAAGCCTATCGCCATATCAGGCACAAATTCCAGACTCCGAGCTGATACTGATAACTGAGCTGATACTGACTGACTCATTTTTATATTAACAGTACAAAATCTATACATATAATAAAGCAGTAGAACCAGTATGTCTACATTTAAAGAAATGTGATAAAAAGAAAAAGGTGACTAAAGAAGAGTAATGTAACACAAAACAGTGATTTTTGTAATTCTTTTCTGTTTGTTTGTTAGTGCACATCTTTAAAATTGCTGAACGGATTTCAATTAAACTTGGCACACGGGTAGATCATGTCCTGGCTACACATAGGCTACTTTTAATCCCGGGAAAATATAAAGTGGGACTTTTATCCTGGAAAAACTTTTTAACGCAGGCAGAACAGTCGGCAAAACCTAATAAATAAAACATTATGATTTAAGTGTAACTAACTGTAGGGTATATACTCATTTACTTGACACTCTGATAAAAAGTGCAACTGAAATGAGTAGAAAAAAACATGGTTGCAGCTACAAAGCTGAATAAACATATTTATTCCATAAGCATTGTAATGCATAATGCATTTACCATGTCCAAGGTCATGGCAAGCTAATTTCTATTTTGAAGCTTGAAAGACTTGCTGTGAGTCTCGTGTGTACAATCAGCAACACAAGTAGCTGAACAAATTCAAAATTTCAAATTGCCTAAATGTTTTTGTGTTCTTACTAATCTTTTTTCTCTTCACAACAATAAGATAAAAGACATTTACTTTAGTTTAAATTTTTTTTTTTGTTGACGTGGAGAAAATGACTTATTACTACCGCCCAGTGTTCAAGGGGAACGACTGAGCGGTTATGTTGGGTTCACCATGCCTTACGACCCGACGTTGAGCCGCCCGGAAAGATGGAAAACGTGAAGAAAAAATGTTTTAGTTTAACTTAACATGTATATAGGCGATTTGAAATATTTTATTTTGTTCATATACTTATATGGCTGACTATCGAGAATTACTGAAAAATTGTCACAAGCGTAAATGCATCTGGAAATACTTGCGCAATATATTGCTGCAGGTACTTGCTAGTTGTTTAAATTCTTAAATAACCATATTAGAATTGTTTAAATACAAGTTATTGAAATAGCCACTTACATTTGAAGAGGTTACTTCCATTGTTTGCTTAATTTTTGTTTAATGATGAGACCTAAACAATTTTTATTTTCTTCAATTAATTTTGCGACTTGTGAGTTGGAGGAGTCGTAATTTTGAAACTGGCTATTGAATTTTCGTTTAAATAGAGACAACATTAATTTAAGTCTGATTTACAGACATAACCCCAATTAGTTTTGCAATGGGAGAGTATGCATTTTCTGACAAGCAATGTAGCCCAGAAGGAATTAATTACAATAGATTACTAAAAAATATTGATACATAAACTATATTAGTACTTGCCTGAGCGCGAAGTCTGGTTCTTCTTTCCAATACTTGTAGTCACTGTGATCACATCTTAAAACTTTCTTGTGTCAAAACTTAGTTCACCAATCCACAACACAAACAAACACACTTTTCACTTTCAAATATGCTTATTAATGATTCATTACGATAATTGTATCGCCAATAACAAGAATACCGCGTAATAATCAAAATGGATCGAGAATGAACCAAATTATTTATGTAACGGTATACCACTGATTCGAACTTTGTGAAACACCATACTGCAATAGTAGAAAATACTTATAAAATAGAATTTTAATGAATAGTATTTAAAAACACGCAGTTACGGTGTGAAACAAACAATTAGAACAAAATAAACAGTACATTTTTAGGTTATCTCAAGCGTCCAGAAAACGTCAATCGTCATAAACGTCACACTCACGGCTTAACAGTGTTGCCAGATGTATGATGGTCACAGAACATTATAACTCTAGGAGAAGATGGTTGAAGTCGCCAAAAATTTATTTTGAAGTAGCCTAAAATCATCTCATTGTATACTGTGAAGCGAAGGAGCAAATAAACGTCCGTAATTTCAAATGAATACTGGCCCAACTCCCCAATAATTCGAAGTAGCCTAAAGTCACCCAATCGTGTAGGGACGCGAAGGGCTAAAAAAGCTCCCCAATTTTCTAATTGTCATGTGTACAGTCAGTAGCATAAGTATCTGTACAAAATCAAAACTCATAATCACCTATATACGCGTTAACTTAAACTGAAACACTTTTTTCTTCGTTTGAAGAAAAGTAAATCTATTATATTTTATTTTTATGAAGAGAAAATTAATATTAGTAAGAACAAAAAAGTATGCAGGCAATTTGAAATTTTGAATTTGTTCAGCTACTTATGCTGGTGACTGTACGCTGATCTAAGTACATGTTTTGTACCCTCAAAGTTAAAAATATCCTCAAAATCGACGAAAAAAGGTTTATATTATAACACGAACTTGCCGAAGTGGCCTAAATTGGTGACGATCCATTCGCATAACCTAAATTGCGACGGGCTTTGGCCTTTGTGCATCTATCAATGCAAAGGAGATGGGATGACCAGGCGAACCCTTCGTTGGTCATATATGCGCAGCTGGTCATAAACTTTTATTAAAACCTATGTGACTTGCGATCCCTGTCATCACATTCTACGATAATGACATTAAGCGGTGCTCTACAGAAATTGTGTTTTTTGTTGTGTTATTGTGTAAAAAACAACTTTATATTCAGCCCTGCACGTGTGGATTTTTAGTTAAATGAGTGCTATGCGTGTCTACCACGCCCCCCGTCGCGTCAGGATTGGCAGAAAAAATTGTTTGCACATGATGTCCATATCGTCTCCATTGGTTAAATACTGTAAAGTTCAATGAGTGATATTTTTGAATTTCTCAGATTCATTGGGCTGAGTGATGGGACGAGCGTTCAGAATTTAGATCCGGAATTCATTCCTTTTTACTCAGTTGTGTTAAGTTATAAAAACCCCTATATACGAGATATGCCTGCGTCGGTGGCGTAGTTGTATTACGGTACGACTGCAATGCTGAGATCTCGGGTTCGATCCCTGGGTCGGGCAAAGTGATATCGGATTTTTCTATTCAGTATCAGCCCAGAGTCTGGAATTTGTGCCCGATATGTCGATAGGCTGGCCCCCTATCACATCATAGGACGGAATACGCACGATGAAGAGTGGGTTACACTAGTTGCGCCTCTGCCTGCCCCTTCGGGTATAAAAGGCGTGAGTATGTGTATATGTAAATATAAGAATATTGATTTATCAAAAATCTAATGATGCAGCGTTAGTTTTTATCAAAATCGGGGCTGATACTCCTTTGATAATTTTTCATTATTATTCATAGTTTCCGATTTCGCAATCCACGCCCACTTGAAAAATTCACCTGTATATAGTTATGAGACCTAGGTAAGTACCTACCACTTTTTTATGCAAATAATAAATGGATATTTTATCACTTATAATTCCACCATCTCAGACCATACATCATCATCTGTAGTATAATATTATGACGGACCGGACTCTCACATTTAACTATATTTAGCACATCAATTTCGATAAATGCGCAAAGCCATCACAATCAAAATTGTAGGGACATAATTATTAGAAAATCAGATTATTGTGTGCTATAACATTTATTCAAAGGTGCTAGTGTTCTTGTTGCAACGTGCATGGCTTGTATAATAAAATATGATTAGACGTACAATAGGGTATTTTACAGTATATGACAAAAAATCTAAAAATATATTATTGAGATACCATAGGCAAAAAGCAGCCGGAAAATGTTAGTTTTGGTTCATAAAATAATAGAATATTTTTTATAATTTATTTCAAAGTGTTCAGTTTTTAACCTATTGCATAGCTTCTATCGCGGGCCTTGAGCGTGGAGACCGAATCCAGAAATTCCGTAACGAAAATAACCTACCACCCCTCATTTTTTTCAACTCTATCACAACCATGTAGAGTGTAAAATTCCATAAGTAAATTTAATATCGCAGACTTGTAAGAATATAATATGTAAGAGGATATGAGCTGAATGTTAAACGACAAAGGTCGAAATTACCGTGTATTTAAAAATTGTTTCAGTCAGTGAAACGTATCGAAATGTCAAACGCGCGCAGTTGATGAGAATGTGATTATTCATTGACAGTGATTCTAAGTTTGAATATTAAAAAGTTTTTATTTTATATCTGTTCAAAGAGGTTATAAATATTAGAATTGCCTGCTTAATGTTTCGGCCTTAGGGCACGAGTGAAATTTGGACAATAGAAAAAAATAAAACAAATAAATAATTATAATTACATAAGTTGATAAAAAATTCTATGCTTTAGCCTTACCGCGGCAGTCTCCGAGTGCCACACATCTTTTTTTAAGCTGTTCTTTAACACTGTACACATAGATTAAAGACTAAAGCTTATAATCCTTATTCTGAGATGAAATAGTAGCCGCCATGCTATTACGTCACCCGGCTCTGTAAACTAAAGTGTCAACTGTCAAATTATCAGCGAATTTGTTTTTGTTTACAAAGCCAACTGACGTCATTACCACAAAGCAACATGGCGTCCACTGCGTCCAGCGTTTTTGACAAACTACGCGCGAACTTTGAAAATGTAAAATTTAAATGCATTTTATGGCACTTATCGATTGAATCAAATTTTATATTATTTTTTTTCAGAGGCTTAATAACACTATAGAATATAATTAAGACACTTTTCAAAAATGGGTGTAATACCCTATTATTTTACTTCTATTTGGAACACTTTACCCAAAAAATATTATACAGACTGCTTACTTTCATGAAAAATGAATACACAAAATTGTGAATATTAGTTTCAATACACCAATTTTCAATTTTATATAAGCGTTTTAAAAAAAATTATAAGTAGGTAATACTGTTAGGGTAAAACTTTTTATAGAGAAAAAGAAAGTATATTATGAGGAAAACATAATTTAGGGTCATATTATAGTAAGGCATAGGGGAGGCCTATGTCCAGCAGTGGACTGATAAAGGCTGTTGATGATGATGATGATGATTATAGTAATGCTGTCAGCGCCGTATCAAAACTGAGTCATTGTGTACGCCATGCTTTAGTCCGTTGTAAACATTTCCTTGTGTCAAATGTGTCATTACTATTTTATTTCTTTTTAATAAAATTATCAACAATTATATTATTATACCGTGGAGTTGATAAACAATTTACGAGAGAGAGTGTTGTAAAAAAACTGTACATATGTGAATGTGAGGTGCTATGTTTACTTGTGTTGTGAGTATAAGTTATTATAACCTAAAAATTATTTCTGATCTTTTGTGTTTTACAAGTGTTTCAGTGCTTTTTTCGACTATATCCGATGTGTAGTGTGTGTAATAGTGTTTTGTACGGGTGCTGATGAGCATGTTGTATCCAGAAGTTGCTGTATCGGTGAGTACATAGAAGTAATACATGTTGTTGTTTACTTGTGTTCTGTGTACATAATATGTATTGTTGGTTTGTATGAACTTGTGAACCTATTTCTATGTTTACAGTATGTTTGCGGTGTGTAATTTTTTCAGCAATGTCAAAAATTGTATATTTTGATTACTTCTGCGGCCATAACTTTTTTGGTGTTGTATCCATAATATTAGTATGGGTAGTTGTACCCATAGTTCTGTATGATTGTTTTTGATATATACATAAAAACGTTCTACATGCGTCTAAATAGAAATATAATCTTTAAGGTTTTACCTCCATATTTTTATTTTGGATAAGCAATAAATATCAAAACGATTTATGGATGTATATTTTATCTGTGTATTCCTATAGGCATTATACTTAACAGTATTTATTTGTACCATGAGACAATTTTCATGTGGTTAAAATTTTGGAGGGAAATAATTTATTCAGATGTATTACTGCCATCAAATATTACAAGTTACCTGTAATGGTATAACTTGTATGAGGTTTGTGTGCTTTTGGTAAGTATGTACTTGCAAATTGGTCAAGTATGTATATGATAATATATAGTATGTTGTATGTTTTACATATTTTTTTGTCTTCCATACAACAATTTTAATATGTATTTTGCATATTGAACGTTCTTCAAGGTATTTTTAGATTATAGCCAGTGTAATGTATGTATTTCTCAAGGCAATGAGTGCAGTGCTATGCTACACAAATACATGCAATTTCAGAACGTATTGCTGTTGTTTATGCCCATAAACCAATTAACTAAATGTTCAGTTGTGTCTAACCATCAGGTAAGCGCAATTTATATTTAATAATTCACTTATAACTACAAAAATAAAATGCTTCAAATTACAACTTCATAAAGAAAGCATTTTATTAAATTTAATATTACTTTTAAAAACATGTGTATGTATACCGGGTGGAAGGGAAACGCTCTCTATACTGGAACGGTAAGAGAGAAGAACCATAACATTAACGAAAAACTATATTCATTTGCAAAGCTAAGCGATAATACTTACGATTTTAGTATTTCCGTAATTCATGCGCGCGCAATGTAATGCGTACAAAAAACTGGGTAGGGTACAAACTACAAAGCAAACGCCGACAAGGCGGCGGCTGCCGCGCTGCGCCGGCACCGGCCACGCGGTCGTTAACCCGTCAGCTGATGTACGTGTTTCGTTACGATTTTTTTTAAATATTGACTTTTTTTACTATGTTTTTCAGAATAATAGTTTGATTTATCTATCCATACGTGAAGCTCTACAGAAATTTGAGAAAATCCTACTAAAATTGTATTAATGCGATCGCGATTTTTTTTAGTGCCATCACGTCAAGAATCACCAATACTATCACCTGTATTCGTTTCGCGTTTCCCTTCCACCCGGTATACATATACACTCACGCCTGTTATCCCCGAAGGGGTAGGCAGAGGCGCAACTAGTGCACCCACTTTTCGCCATTATTCCGTCCCATGATGTGTTAGTGGGCGAGCCTATTGCCATATCGGGCACAAATTCTGAACAGTATGGACTGTATATAGAATTAATTATAAGTAACAATCCAGGAACAGATCCCTGGAGGTGTAATGGTTCTCCAAAAAGCAAAATCAAAATAATTCTTTCGGAATATAGGCCAAATTCTCATAAACTAATCTAAAAGAGACCGTATTATGTAAAAAGTATCTTCTTCTTTAGCTATATTCTTACAACCTTATTCATAAAACAGTTTGTAAATCTGTTTTAGTTTGTCTTCTTCCCTTTAACTCAATAAAAAATTGGTTCAAAGAAGCCATAACTTTTGATAACTGAAATAGCTTTATAAACTGCTTATGAATAAGGCCATTATGAGTAAACAAAAATATAGTACAGTTCATGAATTTTATTTTCTGTATCTTTAAGCGAATATCTGTATTGAAAATATTTCTTTAATTCAATTATTTACTATATATTTATGGTGGGTACTAAACTTATTTATGCAATTACAGGTTCAGTATATGTCCCAGTTGGAAAAAACGAGAATTCTTAGTTATGTCTTATTATCCAAATATAATATTCATTATAATAATCCAAATATATATTTATTGTTTTAAGAATATAAAAAAATGCTTTTACCACAAATATGTTTTTGAAATAATATGATAACTTGAAATTACTATACTTGTTTAATGATGTAAATTATAAAGTACAACATATTTATTGGAGTATTTTTATATGAGATCATACCTTTCAGTCCAACCAAGATATGCATATTACGGAAAAGGAGTTGTCTTACTATTGGATGGCTTCACATACAGCAAATCTAGCAGACTCAATTGGTATTGTTCCCGTCGAGTTTCCAGCGGCTGTCGAGCCAGGGTGAAGCTCACTTCAGATGCAAAATATGTTGAAAGATACCTATTTGAACATGAACATCCGAGGATAAAATATGTTGTGTCATCAAATGGGACGTTAATCAAGTTATGAATATATTTTATGAGAATAAGCTATTTAATTTATGTTTCTCTCTATTATCACAATATAGTGTGATATTAAGGGATTATAGTTAAAGCATGTTCCTCAAATTATAATATTCATTCAGTTTTAATGTGACATGGTACCAAAGTATTGTAGCTCGAATTTTTTCGTCAGACAATAAATTATTACTTAATTACTTATATAATTATTTAAAAAATGCTTTTATATTATATCTATATAAATTTGGATATATTAAATTTAATTTCGTATGTCATGATTAATGAACAAATTTTATGATTTGTTTTACTATGTCAAAGTAAGGAAGATTTTAACACTATACAAGTATTTATTTATTTAAACTCTTAGTGTGTTTGTATGTATCAAAGTATATTCCTCTTAGTTGTTGAATAAGATGTTTATAGCAGCCATTTATGCCTGATTGATTCATCAGCTGTAGGAAAACGCCTCATTTTTACATTTCAAACACAATAAAAAATATTTCAGAACACGGTGACTTTTATTTAATACCGACGCCGCGTGGCAAACATCTGTTGGTGATAAATGGCTACACATACTCTCAAATGAAGGCGAGCAACAACTACTATTGTTCGAAGAAACAGTCGGGAAGATGTCGCGCGCGGGTGAGACTCGACGACAATGGCTTAGTGGTGTCTGCTGACTACAATCACACGCATCCACCATGGACGTTACATAACTATCGACACTAAAGTGGAATAGAATCGATTTGCACATAAACCGTATTTTAATTGCCTACCCGTTTGGGTATAAAAGGTGTGAGGGTACATACCCTCACACCTTTTAAACATACATACATACATATGTTTAAAACATACATACATACATATGTTTGTATGTATACACTCACGCCTGTAATAATGGATAAGTAGTTGCATAATTATTATAATCATTTCAATTTAGATACTCTGGCTGCAGCAAGAAAAGCTGCCGAAGATTTGGAAAATGAGTCAACAACCGAAAATGATATTCCATCCGACTTGGATAATAATGATGATGACGACAATCGCTTCAATGTACTTAACGGTATTATTATTTCCTCAAAATATTTCCACTTTTTGTATTTTCCTTAAAAAATATTATTAATTTGTGAATTTCATTGGTTTTAGCAAAGTTGAGTAAGTGTTTAAGACTTCTGGGCGCATTAACGGTAGATGTGAAAGGCCTAAAACAACTAACGACAGTTAATAATTGTGGGAATGCTTTTGATGTTAATATTGAAACTGCCTTACAAATAAAAAAAGATCTGCCACTGAAATCAAGGGCGGAGGTGAATGCTTTCGAAGAAAAACTGTCAAACTCACAGGATTATCGTCAACAATTTGTAAGTTCATGAATGTAATTTAATTATTTAATTTATTGCAGTTGGAATTAATAAACATAATGTTAGTGGTTAATTTAAATTTATTGATATTTAAAAAGCTAAAAATATGAAATAACTAAGACACTATTTTCTATGTATGAATTGTGAATACGAAAACTTTATACATGTATATAGCTGAAAATGACTTCAAATCCTTGCATATTTTGTAAAAATACAATGGATAATATTAGAATTCAAATCCAGAATTAACTTTTCTATGCAGTTTTATACATAGTAAATGTTAATAAGTGTACTGTGTGTATTATCACAAAATTTCTTTTTTACTCTTTATTTAAAAAAAAAATCTAATGCTAATTTATATAAAGTGAAATCAAAACTAGATTTCTAAACAGATTTTTAGCTGAAGAATGTTTGTATTGAATATAAACAAATATTTATGCAGATAAAAACTATTAATCAGATTGGAGGAGCGAATGGTAAAGATTACACGGAGAGAGTACTTAAAGCAATATTCTCGCAATCATTTGCTACCGATAATACTTGGGAAGGCAAGAAGACCAAGTATAAAGTCAATAAGTTGAACTTAATTAAAATTTGCGAAGGTTAGAGAGATTGAATGCACAAATTAAATTAATACCTGGCTGAAAACAAATATTCATACTAAAACAATACAAAATTATGTTCCAGAGGTAATATTGAAGAAATTTAGTACTTGGGACAGTGCTGAATTTTCCAAAGTTGGAACTAATTGGTTTCGATTAGGGAATCAGAGAGCAGGTACACAACCAAAACAAGTCGAAAAGAAATCTAAGCCTACAAACAATAGCAATACCGAACAATAAGAACTGACGAGTTTCCCGAGTAAGTGAATTTAACAAATTCACACAATATTCATTCAATGTAAGATTTATACTAATATACACTCCAAAAAGTGAAAATGACAATTTACTCAGTATTAGTATGACTGATTGAAAAATTATAAATTTAAACTTGTTATTGTTTAAAATGTAAACAATAACAAAGCAAATTTAGGTTTTTATTATCCGTTAAACAGACTCTTCAGAATGTATAATAAAATTCATAATTTGTCAATAATACCCGCAGACATAACAAATGATGAAAACAATGACTTTTCTTAACTTTTCGTCTTGCTTTGAATACTTTCTTATCTCTATTCGTTATTAATAAATCATGCTTAGGCTATAACTATCATACTTTAGTTATCATCTTTTAGATTTAAAATATATCATTAATTTTCATACTTTGAGTATCAATTTTTCATATGACACTTCACGCCGGAACTTGTTATTGATCCTGATAGGAAATAGTCAAATCTGAAGTTATGCTTTTTGACTTTTGTGTAACTCTATTTACATGAAGACATTGGCAAAATCAATGCTGCAACGCCAGGACCTAAACGAAGCCATAACCTAAAAGAAGAAGAAAACAATGACTCGGAACCTCCATGTAAATCTCATTATATTGACATCTTTCTGATTCCCTTTATAGATTTGAAAATAATGTTAAAAAGATATTTTTTATGGATTATGTAATAATTTGGTTGTAACTGTTTATTTTTTTGTTTTAATTTATTTTTAGTGTAATTTATTAACTTGAATTGTTTATTTTTGTTTCTTTCAATTAACTTATATTATTCTTATAATTTATAAATTATACTGACATTAAAAAATTGATTTCGGCATTTTTGAAATATTAGATATATTAATCATATTTTAATTATTGTTCTGTTTTAATTAGTATTAGTACTGTTAATTATATTTTAACTGCAGTGATCTCTGCTTATAATATAGTGATTGAACTTTCTTTTGATAGAGGTAATGTTCTTAGTTATTTGATATTCTTTGTATTTATGTATATACAATTTATATACAACCGCATAAAATGAATGCCTGCAGACATTCATTTTATGTGGTTGTAGATAGAAAACAAAGTTTGGCTTAGCTCGTATAGTTGAGAAATATTTGTATACTTGAGTGTAGACCATAACTATGTAAACTAAGCTATGTGCTATATACGAGCCAAGCTTAGCTTTTAAACCGAGTCATCTTAAGCTGCGTCATGGAAGCTGTGAAAAATCTGTACTTAAGTAAATTATATTATTAATTGGTGTCGTTTTTTTACTTAGTAAGGTACAATTTAAACTTGAAATGACTTTTCAGATGGCGTCTCGTACACATTCATACCAACAGCGAGGGGCAAGCAGTTACTTATGTTTAAAGGTTTCACGTATTCCCAACTGCGTAATACGACAAACTATTACTGTTCCAAAAAGGACTCCGGTTGTAAGGCTCGGGTGAAAATTTTAGACGATGGCTCACTAATGCCCTTGAATGAGCATACACATGACCCTCCAAAGTATGCTATGATATCTGGGCAGTATATAAAGTTATAATAATTAAGTTATATTGCTTATGGGCCAAGATCAAAAGAGATTCAAACGTTGTTTAAGGTTTATTTAGGCTGTTTAAAGCAGCCGTAATTCGCTTGACCATATTAACATAAGGGGGATTACCTTAGACCCTGTTGCGTACCTCCAGCAAGTATAAACCTTCTATATATTATGATTACGTGTTTAGGCCAGCCGATCAGAATAGTAAAAAAGAAATCTATCATCAGAAATACTCAAGAGCGTCAGATTAAAGTAAGGTGGGTTAATTGTAAGTAGGGCTGCCATCACTTAAATTGCCGACGCCGGGTATACACGGCATTTGGGCGAAATATGGGGTATTCCCCGGACACCTCTGAAAAAATATTTTGCCGTGCCTTCTTGAATGCGGGTTATTATGAATGAATTTTTAACTAAGGTTTATTTCAATTTATCGTTTATCTATAAAAAAAAAATGATGTCCCCTGACAACAACCCTGCCGGACGGTTCCCGGACGCCCTTCAAACTAGGACAAATCCGGACGGATGGCAGACCTAATTGTAAGTAACCCGCCTTACTTACCTTACCGTGTCTATTTCACTAGTATGATGCTTTGGGCTTGACGTAAGGGAGTGGGAGAGTCACAAACTTCCTAAAAAAATAACGTCGCCTTGACATTATCAAACGTGGTGAATTTTTCAATACACATTTAGCACCGTAGCCTCCATTACTATACCGTGTTTCTGTTATTTATGGAATAATGTTACAGTAGTTGTAAATTGTTGTTTAACATAATCATTTGTCTTAGACTCTAGGTAATGAGATTTTAGATTTATGTATTTATAAGTCTCGCAAGTTATTAGAACTGCCTATCTTGTCAACTTAATGTAAGTTTGACTCGACTTTGTTGCAATGTTTTTTTTTTCTTTTTTATTTATTGAGTTTTATTTTATAGTTTTTGTCTTTATATTTTTTTTTACATGAATATTTATGTGTTTGAACTTATAAAGCGATTACATAATATGCGTGTTAATTATGTATGCCTGTGTAAAAATATCATAATATTGGAAATATATTTTATAAATGTTAATATGAGTCTTATTTTATTTCAATCGTACTCATTGGCATTGAAGTTTAATTTCTAAAGAAATGGTGAAATATGGCGCTTCATTGGATAAGTATAATTTTGGAGAAATTACTACCATAACACTAACAATTTCACGTAAGTTTTAGGTTTCTATAAGCATTTTTCATTAAAGTATGGTGGGACTGTTTAATTCGAAACATATTTTGTGATTTCGAGTGATGCTGTGCTAAACTTATTGAAATACACACAGACACACACACACGCACGCACGCACGCACGCGCACGCACACATACACACACACACGCACACACACACACACACACACACACACACACACACACACACACACACACACACACACACACACACACACACACACACACACACACACACACACACACACACACACACACACACACACACACGCCTTTTATCCCCGAAGGGGTAGGCAGAGCCGCAACTAGTGCACCCACTTTTCGCCGTTATTCCGTCCCATGATGTGATAGGGGGCGAGCCTATCGCCATATCGGGCACAAATTCCAGACTCCGAGCTGATATTGAATAGAAAAACTCAATATCACTTTGCCCGACCCGGGGATCGAACCCGAGACCTCAGCATTGCAGTCGTATCATAATACAACTACGCTAGCGAGGCAGTCAGTTATTCAAATAGTAAGGAATTTATTAATTTATTATTGTTGAATAGCTTTGATTAGTGTGTGGACAAAACTATGAAGAGGGTGATATATTTTCAGTGAGTTGTATAAGGCTTTTCAACAATCATGTAGATGGATAATAGGTCAGTCCATATTTTGACAATTTTTTGTCACCAATTCCTACAGGGGTTGTAAGAGACGGCAAGCCGGATCACCAGACAAGATAAATGCTCTGAAGATATTATCCTACTGATATTATAAAGGCGAAAGTTTGTAAGTATGTATGGATGTGTGGATGTATGGATGTTTGTTACTCTTTCACGCAAAAACCACAGAACGGATTTCGATGAAATTTCGCACACGGGTAGATCATGTCCTGGATTAACGCATAGGCTACATTTTATCCCGGGAAAATAAAAAGCGGGACTTTTATCCCGGAAAAACTTTTTAACGCGGGCGGAGCCGCGGGCAAATCCAATATAATAAGAATACGGGCGGAGATCTCATGCATCAACGAAAAGTTTTTATGAAGTGGACTGAAGGGCTAAGATACATATTATCTACGTTTATTTTTCGATGTTGCTATGAATAACGCATATACAATTTATGTCAAAGTGTACGGCACTAGACGAGTGAAGGAAAATTATTATTATTAAATAGCCACAAATTTCGCCAAAATATACCCCGGAATATAATAAACACTTTTACATGCAGACAGTGATCCAGGCCTAGTATAGTTGCGAAAAAAAGACACTAATTGATGTTAAACGAAAGGGCATGTCCAACAACGGGCCTTAAATTCTAACCAAGACAGTTTATATTATATATTTGGATAGAACTCCTAAAAATAGCCTACTACAATAAATCGTTTAATTATAAAAACCTCCAATTTTTTGTTTTATGTATTTTATTTTGCTTAAAAGCTATACTTAATATGACACTTTTAAAAAAAGTTATTTATGGATGGATGGGTCTAAAAATATTGTTTTAATGGATCCAAGTTCCATATTTTGTCCCTTTAATATACCTAAAGTTTGAGCCTGGTTAAGATTTTGAGGCCCAGTACATATATACAAAAAGCGGACATCTCCTTTACCGGCCCATAATATGGAAAAGGCACCATAATTAAAAGATTTAAATTGCGGAAAAAAGCGCATTACATTTGTTACGTAAAAAATAATAAGTAGGTGCTCATAAACATGGTAACAAATATATAATTTAAAAATTTTACCTTCTATATTTTGTGACTCACTGAATCATGCCATCACCAATGTATACTAAAATATACGCGCACATTCCATACAAACAAAAGTGCTTATCACCGAAAAATGACCGCGAGATCAACAGTCATTTCATTTCGGACAGCGAACTAGTATAGTCCGTGTAGTCCATATTAAAGATCCAAAAATAGCGCACAGCATGTAACAAAATGACAAATCCTTTCCATAGACACATCAAAACACTATGATATTCAACGAAACCGTTTTTTTTTATAGGTGGGCGTTAATAACATGTATAAGTACATTTTTGGATTTATACTTTCTAATCCTTTTCAATAATTTCAGATTTGCAATACCGTTTCATACCAAATCCCAGAGGCAGGGATTTACTAATGTTAAACGGTTTTACGTATTCCCAGCATAAAGCGAGGAATTACTACTGTTCGAAGAAGGACAACGGTTGCAAAGCGCGCGTGAAACTAGATCAGAGGGGCAAGATAATATTAGCTGATAACAAACATACGCATGAACCGCCGAAATATGCGTTTATATCTGGACGGTATATTAAAATAAAAAGTTGAAATGTATTGTAAAGTTTTAATTGTAGTCTTCGTAGTTCCTTCCACGTATATAGCCGTGTTTAGACTAGCAAGTTCTTCCAAGAATATACATATTGAGCAGGAATTCCAGGCGCGCTTACACTACCTAAAATATTTTAATAAGTCTATCCAAATGACATGCCGCAAGCTCTAAAATTTGCAGAAGATTGCCGTGGTAGTGGTAAAGGTACAATCATTGGCACCACTGGTACAGTGATTATCACTTAAGGATTACTGACTGGCACTGAGTATCAATTAATAATTTTCCTTATTTATTAGTCATTATTAACATGTTTCATCAAAGTTATGTATTATAAACATTAACAATTAAATCAACATCAAAGTTAAATTTTACTTAAGTGACTAAATATATAAAGATCTGAATCAGTAAGACTACCTAGTTATCATCGGAATAACAATCATTTTCAAATTTGTTTAAAAAAATCCGACAGATGTTTCTCATTACTGAAAGTATATTTTCTGTCCAACAATTTCTTTCTAGTTTTAGGCAGGACGAACCTCTTTGTAACAGCATATTTATAGTTATTATCGCTAATGACATTCAATTTACTCCTAGTATCACTAGGATGTGGTTTAGCTAGTTGTATTTCAGCTAGCTATCTCTTCAACTGACTGTTTTGTTTCTCGTTCATTACATGCCCAGAGGATAATCTCTATGTCAGGATGCATTAGAAACCCACTTGACACTTACTACATTGAGAGCTAACTCAGAACTAACATAGTAACGACTGTATTTCAGCTAGCTATCTCTTCAACTGACTGTTTTAATTCTCGTTCATTACATGTCCAGAGGACAATCTCTATGTCAGGATGCATTAGAAACCCAACTGACACTTACCACATTGAGAGCTAACCCAGAACTAACATAGTAACGACCTTAACAGTTAAGTAACACTGAACTAGCATAGTAACGCTTTGATTATAGCCAGTTGAACTCCCAACCGAACTCAACGACGACTAAACTAAGACTGCTCCTTCAAATAGAAGGCCCTATTTATACTCTCAACTGTCACTCCCTCCAATAGTTTGACATCTCGATTTGATTATTTCAAGATTATTATTTCAAATTACCCTACAGTCCGACATATCAATATTGAAATTCAATGATTGACACAGGTGCCAATTAATTGTATTATTGTTTGAAATTTTAAACTAGTTGTTGGCGCCATATTATTTTGAATTTATAACAGAAAAATTGTACAGCAAACTGCTGAAAACGCTAAATTATTGAATAACCAATCATAAAAACATAATAATCTACCTTCACATCAAGAATAATTCATAATTAATGATTAAACGAACTTACCTGTACGTGAAGTTCTATCATAATTATACGAAGGCTTCGTCCGAGGAGATTAGCATGAAGAGAAGTTATAGAACACATGTAGTACGTGTACTTAGTACGCCTTTGCACTTTATTTGAGACTCATTTTTTTTTATACTTTGGTCACACCCAACCTGTCAAGAGAGATTCATTTAGTTTAGAGAGAGAGTTCCATATACCAATATTTCACAACTTACTAGGGTTAACGCAAGCCACGGGAGGGAGGGATGCTAATCTCCTCGGACGAAGCCTTCGTATAATTATGATAGAACTTCACGTACAGGTAAGTTCGTTTAATCATTAATTATACTTCGGCTTCGTCCTCGAGATTAGCATGAAGAGAAGTTATAGAACACATGTAGACTTTTAGAGAATAAGTAGTGAAATATTTGTATAATTTCAATTGCAGTAGTAATTACAATTAGCTAATCAAAAAACTTTATAAGCTTGTACTTAGCAATAAGCTTTTTGATAGGATATCAATATAAAATTTCTAATTGGTTATCATTTAATTAACAAAAAAATTCGTCATTCCCAACTAGATTCTTAAGGTCTCATTACCGAATCTCCAGGATAAGTCAAAATTAATAATTTATGATCCAAACTGCAATTTGGTAGATCGAATGCAGTTTAATGCCATAAGTACCTATAGGAACGCGGTGGAGCCCGTGGCAACGTGCCTCGTGCTGTGAGCACTAGACATCTAATAGAGTTATATCTATTCCACATTCGCTATAAAGATATGGAATGTGACCATACTGTTATATGGGGCTTTCTGGCAACATAAATAAAGAAACTTAATTTTTATGAATTCATTTTGTCATAAAAGATACTATATTACCAATACTATATTAGCGATTATTTGAGCAAATTCCGAGTAAACTATAAAAAATATTATATTATGCCTTCAGTAATAAGATCTGGTTCTAAGAAAATTTTAATTTCCTTCAACAAATGGTTATTTTGGATAGTGGCTATATATAGCCGCTATAGTATAGGCACTTAAAAATGATTAAACAATAGCCTTGGCATAAGGGAAAAGTTTCCTGTTGTATAATCTAATATCATCTAGGTATATCGTATTTCGATAGCATCGATTGACTATACTTCCCTTAAAAATCCTTTTATTGGTTTGTCTTCACCAGCATGGCAGCATGTGATTGCAGTAACTAACTTGGAGGTGGTCTATACTTCTTTCAAAGTCTTAAGCTTCTTCTTCGTAATATTTGTGTCAAAAATCATATTAACTGGAAAAACAAACTTAATTAACGGTAACAATGCAATGCAATCAGCCCTGTATTATATATCACCCACAGCCGAGCACGGTCCTCCTCTTGAACTGAGAAGGTTCAGGTCCCAGTCCACCACCCTCCCCACCGTGAGTTGGCAGACTCCGCATATTCGCGAGATCCTCATGGAGAATTCTAAAGCATGTAGGCCTCCTCTCTATGTTTTCCTTCACGGTAACATTATTAATTAATAATTACAATCAACAAAACAAAGATATTTTCTTAAAACAGACATCTTAGATCTGTCATCAAATTATATTATTTATCAATATTAGAATATTAAATCTTGAAATGGAATTGGAGTATCATCTGAATAGATGATACCAACTCTGCCACAAACATACCAAGTTGAAGATTAACTCCTAGGCAATTTTTTATATTAGGAAATGGACATTTCAACCTTTATATAAAGACCACATTTTGATGTGTGGAACTCGTAGCGAATGCTACTTATTGGAGTAGTTGGATCAAAAAATTGAGCAATGTGCCATATATTTATATGACCGATCCAACAAAATTCTTTCCGTGACAAAGAAATTGACACTTGCCGACTGCGAGAATATGACAGAATTATTGTTACTGTTAGTGAACGTTTCCAAGAAGGAAAACACCACGGAAGCTCAGATCTCAAGAGTAAAACCGGAGTACTTTATAACGCTTTATTAAAAATAGTTAAAGCGTTAAATATTATAAAATATCATCATAGCGACAGTCAACCTTCTGACTGCGTTAGTTACGCCTATACATAGAGTAGGTTTTGTAGAATTCGTAAAATAAATACATACATAGACTCAGAGATTTTATCCCTAAAGGGGGAACAGAGGCGCAACCAGTGTACTCGTCCCTCACGGTAGCTAATAACTTGAAGTAATATTATGCGCTGCTTTCTTCATACTTTTACTCTCCGCTAGCTGCAAGTCACCTGCATGCAGCCCCCCACCCCCCCCCCCTTTGTTCAGGCATCTGAACAAATTTTGAGGCGCTATCGATGATCGATAGCATCGTCTCAATTTCAATTTTCAATTATTTGCCACAATTATTGGTTACAAAAAAGTACAAACACACGAATTGAGAACCTCCTCCTTTTTTGAAAGTCGGTTAAAAATGTGTTACATTTTAACAATATAGTCAGGTACATAATGTCCCTGTCGGGCACGGCAAAATTTGAAAGAGAGGGAGAAGCTATAATATAAATGTAAGTACTATATTATTATTATATTTTATCTTAGAATCAATTGTAGGTATATTAATAAATATTGAGTTGACGACTAATTAATGATATTTGAAAATTATCACAAGACTGTATGTTACAAACAAGAATACGTCACTAAAATTATAACGAGAAAAGATTTGTTCTTTTCATATTTGTTTGGAATAAATAAACTCAAAAATTAAGTAACCTATTTTGAAAAAACATTTCAATAATTAGGTAGTTAAAATATCTCTGAGTGCTACTGGCTGTTCTTTATCCCAGGAAGGAATGTCAACGCGGGCGCAATCATGAGCAAAAGCTATTAACAATAATAATGGTGTACATGTAAACATAATATTATCACGTCTTTTCCTATTTAAGGTGTAGGCACAAGTGTTCATATATTTATACCACAATTCGCCAGTTAAATTAGAGCCAGTGTAAGCAAGCGTATTGATATTTAGCAGGCAAATTAATTTTGCCAGGAAGAAATTAGACTTATAGCATCCGGTCAAAAAACAGTTTCCAAATCAACCAATCACACGCAGTTGTGGCAAGCCCCGAGATCGCTAGCGCCACGCGTTCGCCAGTTGGGAGCGGCGGGAACTACCGCCGACGCCATGCGCGCGCCATTACTCGCCCGGCCCGTTACCGCTAACACCATTGTCGATTATTTTTAATGTAAAATACCAATGTTTCACATATTAAAAGATGTTTCTTTTCGGTAACTGTGCATGTGAAAGACTTAATAAATATTCTGAGTCTAAAAAATTGTAACGAGTCCCTTAAGGCAATCAAACAATATAGACAGATCATAATATTTCTGAGGGAAACTCTTTTTCCGCTTCTGAGACATGATGGTAGATAAATAACGATTTACATGATCATTTTGAGTCCATTTGAATAAAAACCACTTTGATTTGATTTAAATTATAATAAAATTCTATGTTCTTTATAGACAACCCACAGATCAAAGTAAGTATACAATGAAACAATTAGATACAAAGAGTAAAATGCGGAACGCCTAAGTTCCGGTTGGACTAAATTATAGTCACGTTTCTGGGATCTGTGTCATTTTATTTTAAAATATTCTAATCTATTCGCCTAATTTATCCATGTTGGTTTAGGCAGGTTACTTTATGGAGGCTTAACTTTATAATAAGTACAGCATATTTTGCAGCTACCTCACTTCGGCGACGCGCCGTGACGGTTACTATTTAATTCTTGCATTTTGAAACAGTGATTTTATACCATCAAAATAGTGACATATTCGGTCATACCCAAGACACAAGACATAAGGCCAAAAAACCTTAGTAATTCTGTGATCATTTATGATTGCGAGCGACTACGATTTTTTAACTCAGATCACTTACCTGCAACTTATCCTGTTCCGTGCCGTTCTCGGTGAATTCAAATGGCAGTACCTCGTTGCTGCTGGATTTTCCGTTCTTAGATCGACTCCTTATCATTTAACACATACTGTGCTGTTGTAGGTCATTAAGCATTTAAGACGTTGCTAAATCATGACCAGACATAATTGTCTTTTATGCTATTAAATTGATATTTCGTAATATCCAGCACATGGCGACGTGGTGCAGTGGTGCATCGCGCCACGTTGTCAGGAGTCGTCAATCCACTGCGCCGCTTGCGCTGATATTTTTCAAGCGGTGCTCGTTATCTACTGGTAGATAATGGCCGCCCTAAATATTGTAAGGCTCTGGCCGGCAGATGTTAGCAAGGCCTTTTTTCCCGATTGCCGAAGGAGGGTATTTTCCACTCCCTAAGGCCGCCACTGGTGGTACTAACATACTGTTACATAACATTATACATAAGAACCAGTCGTACAATACTGATCGCAAGCATCAATTTCGGGTAGTGACAACCGCCATGTGTAGCACGCAGACCCGGGTAACAGAATTTAGCATAACGACGGTAGATTGAAAAAATGTGTAATTAGGGCAATGCCCTTCAGAAACTTTAGCCTTCTGATAAATTTAAATTGTACCATGGTAAGAAGGAAACAGTCGTAATTATTACACCGACATAGCAAAATAAATTGCTCAGGGACCATATTAATATTATCGATGTAAATAGGAGACAGACGCAAAGTAACTGTCCTCAACATTATTCTGGCCCGGTACACAATAAGGTTTTGGTACTAACCGTTTTACCTGTGTGGTATTTTTCATTATGTCGGTAGTCTCGGAGAACGGGAACAATGTTGATCACTTAGGTAATCTTCTATTTTCTGTACCAAATAGAAGTAATTTCCATGTTCTTCTATTCTATTACACTTAAAATCCATGATGAGCAATAGATTAAGAATAACTTTAATTTAACGTGCAATACGGCGACGCACTAAAACGCGAATGAATCTCTCTTGACAGGTTGGGTGTGACCAAAGTATAAAAAAAAATGAGTCTCAAATAAAGTGCAAAGGCGTACTAAGTACACGTACTACATGTGTTCTATAACTTCTCTTCATGCTAATCTCGAGGACGAAGCCGAAGTATAATAAAAATAATTTCATGTTACTTTCTACCTTGTGAATCTTTTTAAAAAGTCTAGTCAGCCGGCACCGCTGCTTCACACCGACATTACGTTTATTAATTACTAGTGTAACCAGGTAATCATTTAGAAAAGTTACCGTCTAATTTGAAAACTGTTGCAATAACAGATTTAAAAAATATGCTTTTACATATTTTTGACTACAGCAATCCTTATTATTTTTATTTGAATTTCAAAGTGCTAATAACTAGTGGGGTGCCAACAATGGTACAGTTTACGCCTATTTTTATATCGAACTCTAGTGGTATTATGTGGAAATTGTTAAACATAGGACTACCTTTTTCTATCAGTTAAATATCAGCGCCAAAAAGAAGTGGAACAAACACCAAACAAACGTCCATGACGCTTGATTGTGATTGGTCGAGATCTCACCGCGTGAGTCACATGTCGGTATCTTGACCAATCAGAAACAAATGGACCACATTCTAATGCGGCAATGGGTTTAAAATGTGGCAAAAACACGCTACACGTAACACGATGTCGTTTAATTTTGATGTTTGGCGACTAATACGTCACTCACGTGTTGGTCTCTCAACCAATCCCAATGAACCGAAACGGAGTCGTATCGCGTTTCTTTGCCCATAAGCCCACTAAACTATTTGTGATATAGGCGGCCATGTTACATTCATTTAAATTTAGAAGATGAATTGGGTGGCTCGGCTATTATGGTTCTATTTTGTTTATACCTATTTATTCGCATAGTTTCGTAACTAATGCTAAAAAACCCATAGGGTTAACCAAAAACGCTATTTACTAACGATCGACATGGCAACACATACATGATTTTTTGGCTTTGTGAGTGTTCATTGGAACAGTGGTTTTACAATCAGGTGCTGCATTTGCTGGCTATCTGTTTAAGTAGCTAAAGGATTTCTTACCATAGCCAGTACGATATAACTTGCAATTTTATTAATTTTAGAGAGAGAGACTTATGATTGCCGCTTCATACCTACGAAGAAGGGAAAGCCGTTGTTGATGGTAAATGGTTTTACGTTCTCCCAGCAGCATAACTCGATGCATTACTACTGCTCGAAGAAGGATGCCGGTTGCAAGGCTCGTGTAAAGTTGGATAAAGCTGGCCGTGTAGTAAATATAGCTAATGCACACACACACGCCCCACCTAAATATGTTTACGCGTCAGGACAATACTTTAAAGTTCATAGTTAGGCTTAATGTGTGAGAAATGTATGGTATACCAGTACTATATGTGAATATATTTGATGATTTTCGTAACGTGTAAAGGTCAAATGATTTTATTATAAAGCTGTTATTATTTTAATAGCGTTGCGTATATGATTAATTAGGACTGAATTTCATAGTCTAATATTGAAAGAACAAATACTGAAAATTAAACTTCTACGTATTTTTCTGGTAATACAATGAAGGCTAGGATGTAATAATTTAACAAATACTTTAGCCTCTTGATTTGGCGGAGGGTCTGTCGTTAAAAAATCTAGTATTAGTAATTGAAATACTCGAAAATTTTTCAATATTATAATTAAAACAATGTAGATGTAGGCATATAGGTAATATTAGACATTCTGACCAAATTATATGTAAGAGTAGGGTAATATGGGACCTGTGGTATCGCGGTAGCTCACAATATGTTTTTTTTAATTTCATCGAATGACGAGACGAGTGTGCCGTTCGCCTGATGGTAAGCGATACGACAACCCGTAAACAGTAGCAACACCATTCAGCACCTCGATTTGACGACTGCGCTCGTCATCCTGAGACATAAGGTGTCAAGTCTCATTATGTTCAGTAGTTACACTGTATAGGTCATACACATGGTGCGTTTGGGCAGGTGCTCGTAGTCGTGCGTTAAATAACATCTCACATGTTATTTCTACGTGTATCATGTGTATCACCCGGACTGTCAGGCGTTATGGAACCCCACTCTAAGCTTGGATACTTCAAATACTCTTTTTAACCCCCGACAGAAAAAAGAAGGTGTTATAAGTTTAGCGTGCGTGTCTGTATATGTCTGTCTGGGGCATCGTAGCTCTCAAACAAATGGACCGATTTTGACGCGGTTTTTTGTATTATATCTTTTAGCGGACGTGCGATATCTTATCGAAATTATTTATATTATATTTTTATTGACATACCTACTAATTATAAATGTAAATACTCAAATAGTATTTTCATTAAAGGTGTAGGAAACACAGCATGGTGATTGTTTTATTTTGTATGTCTTTATGTTATAATAGTATATATTATGTAGAGTGCGAATATCTAAACGGTACAACTCCACGTAATCATCACACAGCGCCACGAAGGTTTAGAATGAGTGCAGTTGCATCATAATACCGTCTTTTATGGTTAAGATAGAAGGTATCAGGTAAGGTAATTTTTCATACCTATGTAAAAAAACATTATTTCTATATATAAAAAAAATATCGCCTATTTTTGGTAGCGAACAGAATATTGTTATGTGCAAGGGGAGGTATTGACTTTGGATAAAAAAATACCATAAACGCCTGAAGCAACTTTGACCTGTGCCATACGTAGTGTCGTGACTTTCATGGAGAGGGCGAAAATATGGGCATACCTTGAATAGATTAGTTGCTCCTCTCATAATTTAGGAAACTGATCCTTATTAAAACATCGTATTTCATCGTCTGTTACATTTTAATTAAAGATTAATCTCATAATTTTTTTTTAAATGTGTCTTATATTTCCTATACTCTTATTTAAGAATCTGAATCATCGGAGCTTTCTTTTACACTATCATCGCAGCTATCACTTTCATCACTACAAATATCAGGATCGTCGTCATTATCGGAAGATTTGTTAATGGAATCACATAGCACATTCTTAACTTGTGTTGGAGTTGAGTCTCCCAGGAACCATGTTGGTTTTAAAAAACCATCTAATAGCGGCCATGATAGTACATCTCCAATTGATTAGAAACCGAACTGTTAAAAGATAAATAAATGGTTGGACGGAGTTATAGCATTCGACGCATGCGCAATGGCTTTAAAGCGTCGTCGTACAGCTGGCAATCGCTAACCTCGTCTGACTAGCGATGTTACGCGCTAAATCTCTTTCACTCTACCTTAAATATTTACCATCTTTAACAGCTAGCAACCCTTATTTGCGGCCAGATTTAATTAAGCAACCGTATATCATAATAAACAGAAAAAAATTTGCTTTAATTTGATATATAAATTATAAATGTACGTTATGAGGGTATCAAAATCATAATTGTTTACACCTGGCTGCGAAGAGGTGCGGACAAGTGCACAACGGCACCCGTGATTTTTCAGAGTCTTAACATATATTGCCGTGAGGTGGACTATATTTTATTTAAAAAACCAGTGGGTAATTTTTTTCCGAAAATTAATTAAAAATAATTGATTAAAAATACTAGCGGCCAAATTTTGGTAGGCAACCTAGAAGATGTATATTCTCCTAATCTTAAATATGTGTAGAAATTTGGTTTGTAGGAAATACTCGATAGGTGTAGTGATTCTGCAGTGGGATCTTAGACTATGACTTATGTTAATTGGTTTGTTTTCTGAATTGGATCGACATTTAAGTTTAGGATCGTTTATTGATAACTGCCGTTGGACAGCTAAGATAAAAGTGTAGATAATAATGATGTGGACGATAGCCTAGTTGGGAATGGAACGGTCTGCCGAGACAATGTCCGGAGGTTCAAAACCCAAGGCACACACCTCTGACTTTCCAAAGTTACGTGTGTATTGTTTATCAATTGTATATCGTTCGCATACCTAAGAAGTTCTTTATAAGAATTTCGAAGGTATGTGAAGTCTACCAACCCGCAATAGGCCAGCGTGGTGGACTAAGGCCTAAACCCTCTCAGTAGTAGAGGAGGCCCGTGTCCAGCAGTAGGACAGTATATTGTAATACAGGGCTGGTATTATTACAATAATGATGTACTTACTATCTTTAATAGAGTTTCCACATCTTTTTTACCATTTAATGTTCCCAGTAGAATTACTTGAATTTCCAGATTTTATATTATATCGAAATAATTTTATTACTACATTTTAATAATTCTAAAGCATCCATGTTAATCTTACAAAGGCCTTAAGATACCAGATATCAGATGATGACCCTTGGATTACTAGTCGGCGTTGAATTAAGATTTTTGTGATAGTAGTATGATTGTAATTGTCTCTTATACTTTTATATCTTATCCATGAAATTTTATTATGAATGTGTTTTTTTTTTCATGTGTCAGCCATTTATGAGGAAATAAAGTACACTATAAAGTGTGATTATATTTTTTAATCGAAGTTGAACATTATTTTTTACTTAATTCTTTCCCTGTATCTGCCATTTTGGTTAACAAGATTTTCTGTGATGTTTGTTATGAGGAAGTGTTCCTATTCCTACTCATAATATAAGGTTTTTTAACTACATATTTTTATATCGAACTCTAGTGGTGTTATGTGGAAATTGTGAAACATAAGTCTAGCTTTTTCTATCAGTTAAATATCGGCGCCAGAAAGAAGTGGAACAAACACCAAACGAACGTCCATGACGCTTGATTGTGATTGGTTGAGAACTCACCGCGTGAGTCACATGTCGCTATCTTGACCAATCACAAACAAATAGACCACATTCTAAAGGAGCAATGGGTTTAAAATGTGGCAAAAAGACGCAACACGTAAGACGATGTCGTTTAATTTTGATGTTTGGCAACCAATACGTCACTCACGTGTTGGTCTCTCAACCAATCCCAATAAACTGAAACGGTGTCGTATCGCGTTTCTTTGCCACATTCTAAGCCCATTAAACTATTTGTGATGTAGGCGGCCATGTTACATTCATTTAAATGTACAAGACGAATTTGGTAGCTCGGCTATGTTTCCATTTTGTTTATATCTATTTACTCGCATAGTTTCGTAACTAATGCTACAAAACCCATAACGTGGGAACAGTGGTTTTACAATCAGGTGCTGCATTTGCTGGCTATCTGTTTAAGTAGCTAAAGGACTTCTTACCATAGTCGGTACGATATTACGTGCAATTTTATTAATTTTAGAGAGAGAGGCTTATGATTGCCGCTTCATACCTACGAAGAAGGGAAAGCCGTTGTTAATGATAAATGGTTTTACGTTCTCCCAGCGGCATAACGCGATGCATTACTACTGCTCGAAGAAGGACGCCGGTTGCAAGGTTCGTGTAAAGTTGGATAAAGCTGGCCGTGTAGTAAATATAGCTAATGCACACACACACGCCCCACCTAAATATGTTTACGCGTCAGGACAATACTTTAAAGTTCATAGTTAGTCTTAATGTGTGAGAAATATATGGTATACCAGTACTGTATGTGAATATATTTGATGATTTTAGTAATGTGTAAATGTCAAATGATTTTATTATAAAGCTGTTATTATTTTAACCCTTCAAGCCCCGCTTATATATATAGATGTATGGGAAAACCCTATATATATGGACACCGGTGTCCATCGCGGGGCTTGAGGAGTCAATAGCGTTGCGTGTATGATTAATTAGGACTGAATTTCATAGTCTAATATTGAAAGAACAAATACTGAAAATTAAACTTCTACGTATTTTTCTGATAATACAACGAAGGCTAGGATGTAATAATTTAACAAATACTTTAGCCTCTTGATTTGTCGGAGGGTCTGTCGTTAAAAAATCCAGTATGAGTAATTGAAATACTCGAAAATGTTTCAATATTATAATTAGTATAATGTAGGCATATAATATTAGACATTCTGACTAAATATGTAAGAGTAGGGTAATATGGGACCTGCGGTATCGCGGTAGCACACAATATGTATTATTTAATTGCATCGAATGACGAGACGAGTGTGCCGTTCGCCTGATGGTAAGCGATACGACCACCTACTAATCGTAATTGTAAATACTCAAATAGTATTTTCATTAAAGGTGTAGGAAACACAGCATGGTGATTGTTTTATTTTGTATGTCTTTATGTTATAATGGTATTCTTAGGATAAACGTTTTTTTGATGGTATTTGTGACGTGCTGAAAAGTTGTAGAAACCAGTCGAGACATGAAAGTAATGATGGGAGTGCCAGTTAGGTGTATAAAAATGGTGCCGTGTCGCTATTTGCATTCATTCGCGCTCAGACGCTCATTGGAGCTCGGTCTCATCGTCGATCTCGGTTGAGTAAGTTGAACATTGATTTTATATTTTTGTAAAAGTATTTCTGTTACATGTTCTTATGTAAAATCAGTGATAAATTGTTTTTATTTTAATCAAACTCACTTCTGATTTCTAATATCAGAAGTGGGATCGTAATCTATGCCCATACAAGTGGATTGTGTGCATTACATAAGTACCTACGCTATGTGCTACTACTGTGTAGATATTTAGTGCCCGTATATAACGCGGAGAAAGTGGATTGTGTTCAGTACATATGTACGCTATGTGGAATCCGTACATGGTACGATCGAGATATTTGACTACCCGCAATTTACGTGAAGAAAAAGAAATTGCGCTGAGTAATATCGGGATAAGAATTAGACTGCAATGTGAATAAAAGTAGTCGTGTGCTGTACAAGTTTGTGTTGACGTCATGTGTATACGACTTCGAATGAACAAGTGTGTCCGTGTACCACTATTGAACTATTCGTGCTCAAGCATTGTTTTTGGTGTTGAAACGTTCCTGTTGATGTGCAAACGTTCCTGTTGGTGTGCAAGTGTTCCGGTAGATGTGCCGCTTATGGTGTCAGTTTGTGTCCTGGGCAAAGTGACTGCGCGGGTGGCAACTGGCGGTTGAAGCAAACTGCTCCAGCACTGAGAATGTTCATCGGTGACTGTAAAGGAAGTTTGGTATCGTATGACCCATAATCTTTATTTGAAGGTTATGGTTTCCTTTATTATTTCTGGCAATCTCTAAAAATATTGGGGATTTTGTTTACTAGTCATGTACCTAGATTTTGGACGTAATAATCAATTTGTGGATGTAAGTCAAGTACCGTATAGTGTAAAAAGAAAAGTATAGCCATTTTCATGTGTAATTCGCATAGTGGATGTGTGTTTGTGGCAATGAGAATGCTGAAAAGATATAATGGCTGAGATATTTGACTTTTGAGTTGAATACTTATGGGGTTCAAATATTTTCCGTTAAATGGCAGTTTAACTAAAAAAATATTGTACATGGGCCAATGGATAAAACTTTGAATTTTAATGGATGATACTAAGTAGTTTCAACTACTTAGCACAAAGATACCTTAAAGGGAAATCCTACCTTAGTGTAACTTATGTGATTTCTTTTAGTTCTTGGTAACTTGTACAAATATTGAGATCTTGTTTAACAAGGCATGTGCAGACATGGATTAACGAGCAATTCGTGGTTATTGTTAGCACAGAGCCGTCGTTAAACTTAAGGACATATACCTGTTGTAGTAAACAATGACTATACATGGCCTTGGTTGACAAGTGACCTAGGTGCATACATAGTGTTTGGTCTGAAAGATTGTTGGCCTTCCTTGGTCAAGGTTTCGAATCGTAGCACTACACTGTTTAAAATTTTGGGATTAAGAGCAAGACACCGATAATTTTGACGCTGTCTTCATGTTAAGATGACTACTGAATTTCCTAATCAAAGTTTGATGCGACGTTTGATTAAAAGCCAAGGTACAGTGAGCGGTTTGATACTGTTGTGCTATTTTTTGATTGCAGGGACTGAAGATCCTTGTAGTGAATACTGATTCAATGTCTTCAGCATTAGAAGACTCCGTAAAGCGTGACTCCTGAAGAGCCTCTGTGGGATCCTTGGTGGATCTGACGTTTGCTGCAATTATGGAGGAAGTGTGGTATCGTATGACTTATAACCCTTGCTTGATCGCTATGGTTTTCTTTATATCGACTGCCTCGGTGGCGTAGTTGTATTGCGTACGCATTACGAGTACGATTTGCGCTGAGATCCTGGGTTCGAATCCCGGGTCGAGCCAAAAAACATTGTGACTGGGTTTTTCCATCTTAAAAATTTACTCAGTCGCAGCTCGGAGTCAGGAAATTGGCGGTGTGATACCCCCATGCCTCGGAAAGCACGTAAAGCCGTTGGTCCTGTGCCTGATCTCTCTCCAGTCATGTAGGATTGCCGTCTCACCGGACTATGAGAGTGAAGGAATAGCGAGTGCACCTGTGTATTGTGCACACACTTGTGTACTATAATATCTCCTGCGTACCTGGCTGATCTCCGTTGAGATTGGCCGTCGTGGCCGATACTGGCTAGGAGAAATCATTCATTAATTTCTTTATATCTCCGCGATACCCGCAAATGTTAGAATCTCATTTCTCCATGTGGTGGCTACTGGAGGTGATGTCCAGGCCACTTCGCGAATGGAGATATTTTTTATTGTATCGATGAACATTAATGGCTACTCGGAGAGTTTGAAACGAATCTTAATTAAAGGTCAGAATAGGCCGAACGGTGTATTACTGTTTTTGTTTTTCTGTGCTTACAGGAACTGGAGATCCGTTTGGTGTATGCCCGGTGCGAAGTAGCGCACTAGGCTGTATAGATACGTGCTGTTCAGACTGCGGATAGACGCGGTCCAGGACGTGCAGTGGCGCGCGTTCCACGATGTGTGATGGCATACTATAGGTGGCACGTAACTACGCTCTATGCGCCACTGAACAGTGCACTCCATGCGCTGCGGAACTATGCGCTTTTGCGCAGCGAAATCGTATGCGCTCTTGCGCTGTGGAATCGTATGCAATTTTGCGCTACGGAATGGCGCTCTCCAGTTGGAGTAGCTTGTCATAGCCCCGGCATTGTGGCTATGTCGTGCCCCGACATTGTGGCACTCTGTCACGACATTGTGGTTTGTGGCAGTACGATGTTTCATAGCCCCGACATTGTGGCTATCTTGTGCCCCGACATTGTGGCACTCTGTAGTTTATGGTAATACGATTTTTTATAGCCCCGACATTGTGGCTATCTCGTGCCCCGAACGTGGCAGTGCTGCTGTACTCTGGAATCCTGATAGAGATTACCAGACGTTCTTGTTTCGGAAATGATTGGGTTCTATAACTCAACCATTACTGATACGAAATCGCTTGATTGTGTTACAATGGGAAACTAAAGTTAAAATGTTTTAGGTGATGACTCAATCTGCCCCCGAAGGAACTCTTGTGGGCGCTGCAGTCCTTATTTTCTGCTGCCGTCACGAGGCTCTGAGAGTTTTATACGGTACGAGCTGCGCTGTGCAATGTAAGTACCACTGCACTGGAAGATACCTGCAGATTGTTAAATCCCTCGTCTCAGTTTATTGAGAATCGTTTGCATTGTACTCATTTTAGTAACTATTTGACAGTTGTGTCTGAAATGTTTATTACCATCACTTCTTCTCTGGTCATAGCACTAGGAGGTGATGGCGGAAGGGCATTTTGGGATGCTGAATATTCTGTGAAACTAAAGTTTTCATGGAATAGTTTTTAAAATTTTTAAGGGATGAACACGTTTAAAGAAAGTTTTATCTTGCGGTCGGTATAGCCTTTGTCTTATGTCAGACATGCTATTCTGATCGACGAATACACTTCAAGTGTAGTTTGATTTCATATTATTGGATGCCGCTCTGGACTGTGCTCGGGTATGCGATCCGAGTATACGAGACGGAATTTGTCTGGTTGTGTGCTCGGACCCTGTCAAGGTTTGCTTAGACATGTGGTCCTGGATCCTTGATACACGCAGGATCATGTCATAAGCGGGCTTCTGACGTGTGATGTGTTTGGCATACATCGCTTGCCTTATACTTAGAGGTTTGATTGAAACATGTTATGTGAACCGATTCACAACGCAAAGCTATATCTCACTAAGTACGCGTAGACCTCTAACGGGTCATGATAGGCGCTCCCCCGACGGGACCTGCCTCGGGTGATTGGTACAGATATCAAAATGTTTCATGTGCGTTATGCAAATGAGTTTAAAGAGCTTGCACTGCACCATCCAGTGTCAGGGCGAGAGGAAAATTTCGGCGACTTCATCACTAGTTCTGAAGACTGATCTTCGGAGCTAGAAAATGGAGCCCGAGGACGGACTCCTGTCAGGAGAGGCCGTCTTAGGATAAACGTTTTTTTGATGGTATTTGTGACGTGCTGAAAAGTTGTAGAAACCAGTCGAGACATGAAAGTAATGGTGGGAGTGCCAGTTAGGTGTATAAAAATGGTGCCGTGTCGCTATTTGCATTCATTCGCGCTCAGACGCTCATTGGAGCTCGGTCTCATCGTCGATCTCGGTTGAGTAAGTTGAACATTGTTTTTATATTTTTGTAAAAGTATTTCTGTTACATGTTCTTATGTAAAATCAGTGATAAATTGTTTTTATTTTAATCAAACTCACTTCTGATTTCTAATAGTATATATTATGTAGAGTGCGAATATCTAAACGGTACAACTCCACGTAATCATCACACAGCGCCACGAAGGTTTAGAATGAGTGCAGTTGCATCATAATACCGTCTTTTATGGTTAAGATAGAAGGTATCAGGTAAGGTAATTTTTCATACCTATGTAAAAAATCATTATTTCTATATATAAAAAAAATATCGCCTATTTTTGGTAGCGAACAGAATATTGTTATGTGCAAGGGGAGGTATTGACTTTGGATAAAAAAATTACCTTAAAAGCCTGAAGCAACTTTGACCTGTACCCTACGTAGTGTTATGGTCGTGACTCATGGAGCGAGGCGAAAATATCGGCAAGCCTTGGATAGATTAGTTCCTCCTCTCGTAATTTAGGAAACTGATCCTTATTAAAACAATGATAAGCACACGCCTTTTTACCCTAGAGAGATAGACAGAGGCGCAAGTAGGGCTCAATATTTTATTGAGTTTATCTGTGTCCCATATTTTTATGATAAAGGAGGAGCATCATAAGACATAAGTTAAACAAGTAATAGCGAAAGAATCCATAACGTAGTTTTATTTCAATATCGAACATCGCGAAAATATAAGAAATCATTACATAATTTATAATTCCAGGCGACTTAAGTATGAAAAAATCATATTAATTTTCATTGCCGGGTCTGAAAATTTTACCCAGAATTTCGCCCACCAGTAAGCTATGAGAGCAACATTACAAAGCGATAAACATTAATCAAAATTATAATTTCAGGAGCGTATTCATATATATTCAATCGGCAAGGCAATCGTTTGCTACTGTACAACGGTCATACCTACTGGCAGCATGGCACCTCTGGCATATACTACTGTTCGAAAAGAAAGAGGCTGGGCTGCAAGGCCAATGTCAAGATCAAACAGGGTTTACTTTTCGCCTTCAAAATACACATTCATGAACCCAAACAGGTAGTTTGGAATTGTGGAGGGTACATGAAAGTGTAAATATACCTTGATATACGTGGTAGGATACTTTGGTCTCTCGTGTGAGGGTAGTTATTATCGCTGTGTCTGTTTCTGCCCAGCATTGCAAACTCTGCTATGTTCGTGAAGAGTATAGTCAGTGTAATGAGAGATGGATAATGACACTTAATTTGTAGTCTCAGGGTGGCGAGCTCAGTGCTTTTTATTTCAGAGACCGGTAGTATTGTACCATTTGTGGGCAGTCGTGGACTTTACCATCAGTCGAACTGATAGTAATTTGTGTTTAGGCGAAGTATATGTAGGTACTATATACACGGTCATTTTTACATTGCGTTACTAAATGAAACCACATATTCGTCTATATCTCTGCTAACATCGTGCTAAAAATAATCAATGAATAACTTATACTTTCGCCAAAATCCCGGTTGTAGTATTACAATTTTTTTATCATTTTGTAGTTTAGAGCGAATATGGTGTATGCGTAAGTGTATTTCTGACTGAAAGTGTAATGTTGCTGCTGCGAGGACTTCTCCTAGAGCAGTCATAGTGGTATAAGGGCGTGTAAACTTAAAGTTACATTTTATTGATATTTATTTTGTTCGAAACTTACACTTTTTAATTTGACATCTATGGTTAATATAACTTAATGAAAAGTGTTATTTGCAACGAGATAAGTATGTGGTTTCATTTATTAACGCAATGTTAAAATGACCCTGTATACTATTGCGAGGGCGGGGAGGGGAGAGATTTAGCGATCCGTAATTAGGATCGGATTTTCGAATCTGCCGTTATGTTAACTTACTAATATTATAAATGCTTAAGGGTGTATTTGAGGTACTTAATATTATTTATTTACTATTTAATTAATTATAATTATAACATACAATTTTATTCATAGTACCGTATATTATTTTTCTACTGGTGCTGCAATGATTTTATGATGGTACAATAATTTAAGATCATTTTTTTTAGATATTTTTAGCATTTAGGTATATCTCAGTTTGAATATGTACACACTACACAGTGTGCATTTTCAGAACAGGTCGCAAGTAAATGATTTTTTTTATTAAGATATTTTAAAGTAACCAATTCAAAGTTCTCAATATTACCAAATTAGGCCAAAATAATTCTTAGTAAATCCAGGGTAGAGGGTTTTTTAATACATCAATGGTAGAGACTGAACGCATCCTAACTATTTTCACCGTACTTTTGAAATCATATGATTGAGAAATCAGCAATTTCTATTGAATCTGGAATACAATGTTTGAATTTAGTCTGTATTATTCGGTCGCATCGATTTCATGTAACGTTTATTAGGAGCGAAAGTTGTCCAGGAAACAAAAATAAGTCTAAAGAACATTTAATACAACCGAGTAGCGGCGATAGCCTAGTTGGGAGTGGAACGGACTGCCGAGACCAATGTCCCCAGGTTCAAAACCCAAGGGCACACACCTCTGACTTTTGTAAAAATGTATATGTGTATTCTTTATGAATTATCGCTTGCTTAACGGTGAAGGAAAACATCGTGGGGAACCTGTATACCTGGGAAGTTTTCTGAATTTCGAAGGTATGTGAGGTCTGCCAACCCGCACTAGGCCAGCATGGTGGACTAAGGCCTCAACCCTCTCAGTTGTAGATAATATAGGGCTGGTATGGTATGGTACAACCGAGTAGAAAATGTTCTTATACTTTACGTACAAACTCCAATTTATAAAGTTCTTTCCTTTCAGAATACTACGATTATAAGTTCATTCCAAGGGCGCGCGGGAAGGATTTGCTGATGATGAACGGTTATACGTTCTGGCAGAAAAACAATTCCATGTCCTACTATTGCTCGAGTTTTCATGCCGGCTGTAAAGCGCGCGTAAAGATCTGCCAGGGTGGAAAACCAGAGGTCAAGTTCCACCACTCACACCCCCCGCCAAAATTTCACATCTTCAATGGCAAATACATTAAAATTTAAAGCAAAGGAATGTCTTTGTGTTCTATTTTTTTAATTAAAGTACTTATTGTAATACATTCAAGTTTTAGTAAGGCATTTTGCTGAATAAATCACCTGCAAATTGAGCGAGGCCTTCGCAAATTGTTGATGCAAACTGTGCTATTTTAAGGCAGGAGACGAGAATCAAGGTTTTGGGTGTCCCGATTGTGCTATTGCCCTGTGCATGCTTAGATGCTTTAAAAAAATCTACGAGTAAGAAAAATTAACGGTTTTTGATTTAATAATAATAATAACTTGTCTGGAAGAAATCGCCGATTGCGATAATACTGCCATTTCTACTTCTTGTTTTAGTGTTGTCTCTATTGTATATGACGGAGCAGAGGATGTTGAACTCTTTAAAACAGGGTGACGTCAGCTCTGCCGACGTCACAGGGTTTCACCCCATCATCATCATCCACGAAGTGAGAGTAAAACTCCAACTTGTCCTTCGTCTTTTATTTCTGAATGCTCCAAACTCATTTCCGGAGCTCCGCACAGTTGAAATGCTCACAAGAGACTGCCCATTTCAAATGCGAAGCGCCCTATTTATACCAACGATTTGACATCTCGACTGGTTTTTGCACGATTATTATTTCAAATTACCCGCCGTTCCGACATATATGTATACTTTATGCTTCGATGTACAATAAAGAGTTTAAATAAATAAATAACAAAAGGCTTTATTCACTGACCAAAATACAGTACAGTTGTAACTTACGTAATATTTTAAATCTAATTTAACAACGAAAATATTAATTAAAAATGTGACTACATAATATTCTTCAGCAACCAGTTTGTTGATCAAGTTGTCCTTTGACATGGGCCTCCCCTAGTTTCTTCTACAGATCTCTATCGCGAGTTATTCTTCTCCATCCTTTTGGTAGATCATCTTCCCACCTTTTAATCTGTCTTCCCTTTTGTCTTTTGCCATTTCTAGGATACCATTCCATTATATCTTATCCATTTTTCCTTATTTGTTCTCATAATGTGACCGGTCCAACTCCACTTGAGCTTTTTTATTTTTAGTGAAACATCACTTACTTTTGTCCTTTTCCTTTTTTACTTTTTTATTTTTGTGGTCTTCCACCTGTCACTTAGCCTTATACTTAGCATGCTCCGCTCGATTTTGCTTTGGCAAACTATCAGTTTTTGATTGTTTTTGCTTGTGGCGGGCCATTTCTGACACCCATATGTTAGACATGGAAGAATGCATGTGTTATACAGTTTGCTTTTCCCTGAAATTGGTATAGATTCGTTCTTGACTTACTTCTTTCAGGGTCCAGTAGCGTTTCCAAGTGTTGCTTATTCTTCTATCAATTTCCTTTGAATATTGATCTTTTATTGATACCAGTTGTCCCAGATATAAATATTCATCAACATATTCGATAATATCTTGTCCTACTTTTATGTTTTTTTTTCTGCGTTCGTCATTATTTTAGTCTTCGTTGGATTCTTTGATAAGCCTGCTTTCTTGCTTTCAATATTTAATTGCTGTAGCATAGTCTGTAGTATGCCTAATCTTCCTGTGAAAATTACAATATCGTCAGCGAATCTTAGGTGGATTAGATTCGTTCCATATACATTTATTCCGAAATCTTCCCAGTCTATATTTCCAAATATGTTTTCTAGCACTGCCGTGAAGAGTTTGGGTGAGAGTGGATCACCTTGCCTGACGCCCCTCTGAATGCTGAATTTATCTCCTTGCTGTTCAAGTTGGATCTTTGCCGTTGAATATTTGTAGATTTCTTTTATGATTCTTATATATTTGCTGTCTACGCCCTGATTTGCTAGCGTTTTCTAGATATAGTTATGCTTGAAAGAATCGAAAACCTTGTTGTAGTCAACGAATGCTATGTAGTAGTATTGGCCATATTCACAACATTTTTCTATTATCTATTTTACCATATGAATATAATCAATAGTCCGCGCGAAACCCAGCCTGTTCTCTTGGTTGGTTTTCTTCTAAGTGGTTTTCTTCGTTATTTGCCCGAGTATTACTTTAGAAAACACTTTATATATGAATTGGACATTAAGCCCTCGCGTGCCGGGAGCGTGGATCCACGCTCAAAAAAAGTGTTCAAACTCTGCCGGGAGCGTGGATCCACGCTCGGGCCGATTTCTGCAAAATGTATGAAAACTGAACATCTACAGGTGGTTTCTTTTTAGCTTATTTTTTGTTTCCATTGGATGCAAATCTTAATCATATATGAGAATTGAGAAAAGTGGCCGCCATTTTGAACTTTTTTTTTTTGAGGCCGATTGACCTCAAAATCGATACCTGGACATGGATTTAAGTACAAAAGACGGATCCAATGTTAGAATCGAAAAAAGTGGCCGCCATTTTGAATTTCTTTCTTTTAAGGCCAATCGACCTCAAAATCGATATCTGGGCAGGCCTTTAGGTACAGAAGACGGATCCAATGTTAGAATTGAAAAAAGTGGCCGCCATTTTGAATTTCTTTGTTTTAAGGCCAATCGACCTCAAAATCGATATCTGGGCAAGCCTTTAGGTACAGAAGACGGATCCAATGTTAGAATTGAAAAAAGTGGCCGCCATTTTAAATTTCTTTGTTTTAAGGCCAATCGACCTCAAAATCGATATCTGGGCAGGCCTTTAGGTACAAAAGACGGAACCAATGTCAGAATTGAAAAAAGTGGCCGCCATTTTGAATTTCTTTGTTTTAAGGCCAATCGACCTCAAAATCGATATCTGGGCAGGCCTTTAGGTACAAAAGACGGAACCAATGTCAGAATTGAAAAAAGTGGCCGCCATTTTGAATTTCTTTGTTTTAAGGCCAATCGACCTCAAAATCGATATCTGGGCAGGCCTGTAGGTACAAAAGACGGATCCAATGTTATAATTGAAAAAAGTGGCCGCCATTTTGAATTTCTTTGTTTTAAGGCCAATCGACCTCAAAATCGATATCTGGGCAGGCCTGTAGGTACAAAAGACGGATCCAATGTTATAATTGAAAAAAGTGGCCGCCATTTTGAATTTCTTTGTTTAGGCCAATCGACCTCAAAATCGATATCTGGGCAGGCCTTTAGGCACAAAAGACGGATCCAATGTCAGAATTTAAAAAAGTGGCCACCATTTTGAATTTCTTTGTTTTAAGGCCAATCGACCTCAAAATCGATTTCTCGGCATAGCTGTAGTTACCAAAGACGGATCCAATGTCGGAATTGAAAAAAGTGGCCGCCATTTTGAATTTCTTTGTTTTAAGGCCAATTGACCTTAAAATAGATGTTTGGGCATGGCTTTAGGTACAAAAGACAGATCCATTGTCAGAATTGAAAAAAGTGGCCGCCATTTTGAATTTCTTTGTTTTAAGGCCAATCGACCTCAAAATCGATTTCTCGGCATAGCTGTAGTTACCAAAGACGGATCCAATGTAGGAATTGAAAAGTAGCCACCACTTAGGACTTCTTTATTTAAGCCAATTAACGTCAAAATCAATACTTGGTGATAGTAAAAAACAGATGTAATGTTAGACTCAATAAAAGTGGTCGCCATTTTAAACTTCTTTGTTTTTAAGACTGATTGGATTTAAGATAGATATTTGGGCTTGTCTTTAGCCAAACAGAATAAATCGAGATGTAATGTATGTATGTACGCGCGTGAGAAGTTATACTTCTTTGGCATCATTAACCTTTATAGTTTGGGAAAATTGCAGTCTTGGCTTCGGCCTTTGAATTTTGAAAAATTCCTTGGGTGTGGTAAAACAACAACAGACAAGGATGCATGGCTAAGCGCCTTTGCCTTCTCCTTTTACTAAAAAAATAAATTATATTACATAATTATTAAATATAGAATTTATTTATTTATTTATTTATTTATTTAGGGATAACAAACAGCTGCACAACAAAATATACAAACAGTAGTATTTAACAACATTTACATAGATGTGCAGCCCACACCATTATCCACAGTTTACTACAAAGAAACAAGTTGCCGTAGACACAAATTAAAAAACAAAAGAGACATAAAAAAAAATACATAACTAAGAAATTCACATTTGCACCAAGTATAAACATAACACAATTATAATGAAATTTCTGTATAGGTACTAGTGTCCTATATTCGCATCACGTGTGATTAATGTGTTAATCGCTGCCTTTTTGTAACTATTCCTGGTAAGTGAGAATAAATCTAAATTTGAGAAGTATAAATTATACAACGCGAAAATTCGTCTTAATGGAATTCGTTCACCAGCGTTAGTATGGCAGAATTGCGTATAAAAAAATGCATAGCTTCTAGTGCTCCGCTGGTGAGAATGGTTGGGTACTGAAACGACCAACTGACTGTTCAGGTCAATGCAGTCGAGTCCATTATTACAAATATTATATAGCAACATAGCCTGAAGAAGTATACGTCTCGAATGTAGAGAAAGTTGTTTATATTTGTTAAGAAGATGATTATATGATAGTCGCTCACGACCGCCCAGTTTGTAATGCATACTTTTAAGGTATTTATTTTGAACTTTTTCAATAACATTAACATATTTATTGTACAATGGATCCCAAATCGGACAGCAATACTCAAGTTGTGGCCTAACTAATGAATTAAATAAGTAGAGATTAGTAGATGGTTGTCTAAAGTTAATAGATGACCTGGTAACAAATTTATACATCCCATAGGCTTTGGTAGTGATATTGTTGACGTGAACATCTAAATTCATTTTAGAATCAAGAGTAATTCCCAGATCCCGTACAGTACTAACTTTTCTTAAGGTTTCATTACACAGAGAATAATTAAAGTGAATAATTTTCCTTTTCTTCGCGAAAGTTATTGTGTGACATTTGGGAATACTTAATAAAAGTTTATTCAACACACAGTATTCACTTAAACGGTTAAGATCTTGCTGAAGTAGCAAAGCGTCATTGGGACAATGAATAGCACGGTATACTTTAAGGTCATCTGCATATAGTAGACATTTAGAGTTAAGAAAACATTTACTTATGTCATTTATAAATAAATTAAATAATAAGGGCCCAAGTATTGAGCCCTGTGGAACCCCAGAAGTCACATCAACTGCTGTCGATTGAAAACCATTAAAACCTACTATAATTTAGAGAATAATAAATATATATGACATAATTTGTACTAAATATTAGAAGATTCTTAATTTAAAATATTTATTATTGATTATTTATTATTTTAAAAATAAAAAAAAATTATAATTAATTTAAAAAAAAGACAACCAATAATATCACTTAAGACGAGGCTGTATGGGCTTGAACCCTTTGCCTTCCCTATAAGGGGAAAATTATAATAAAAAAACAACCGTGAGAATTTTTGTGTCACGCATGTAAAATGCGCATCGTAAAATTTCACTCCCATCAATTTTTCATAACGCGCCTAAGGTATAACTTCAAAAAAAAAAAAGATACAGTAATTGAATGGCCACCCACCAGGGCATAACGATGTAGGGGAAGAAAAATATAGTAAGATAATTTCTACTACGTGGCTAATTATGCTTATAGCTATTGTTGAATTGCTAACGACCCCCGGAGTTTTAACCGATTTTGATGCTTTCACAGAAGAATTTACTTTATTAGCTGTTTGCTGCCACGGGGCATTTCTTAAATTCGAAGACAAATTCCTTATTTTGCGACATAACAAAGCTGCGATATCGTTATTGAAGAGAATTGAATAAGCTTTGATGGTGATATTATTTAAAAGTGCTATAATTAAAACCTACTATAGTTTGTGGCCATGTCCAGCGGATTTTGATTTTAAAACCAATAGCCCTTAAAACAAGAACATTTAACATGGAATGCAGTTCTTAAAATTCCAACCTCAATTAATTAGTTTTGGCTAAAAGACAAGCCAAAATATCTATCTTAAATCCAATCAGTCTTAAAACAAAGAAGTACAAAATGGCGACCACTTTTCTTAGGTCTAACATTAGATCTGACTTTTACTATCAATGGCATGCCAAGTATCGATTTTGAGGTCAATTGGCCTTAAAACAAAGAAATTCAAAATGGCGGCCACTTTTTTCAATTCTAACATTGGATCCGTCTTTTGTACCTACAGGCCTGCCCAGATATCGATTTTGAGGTCGATTGGGCTTAAAACAAAGAAATTCAAAATGGCGGCCACTTTTTTCAATTCTGACATTGGATCCGTCTTTTGTACCTAAAGGCTTGTCCAGATATCGATTTTGAGGTCGATTGGCCTTAAAACAAAGAAATTCAAAATGGCGGCCACTTTTTTGAATTCTAAAATTGGATCCGTCTTCAGTACCTAAAGGCCTGACCAGATATCGATTTTGAAGTCGATTGGCCTTAAAACAAAGAAATTCAAAATGGCGGCCACTTTTTTCAATTTTGACATTGGATCCGTCTTCAGGACCTAAAGGCTTGCCCAGATATCGATTTTGAAGTCGATTGGCGTTAAAACAAAGAAATTCAAAATGGCGGCCATTTTTCTCAATTCAAGCATTGGATCCGTCTTTTGTAACCAAACATATACCCAGATTTCGATTTTGAGGTCAATCGGCCTCAAAACAAAGAAATTCAAAATGGCGGCCGTCTATGCCAAATCTCACAATGTTTCTGAATAGTTTAGTGACCATTGATTCATAATAAATAAGTAAATAAATAATTTCAAAATTCGTACTAAAAGAATTTTATGGTGTATAAATTAGAACACCCTTTACACTCAAAATCCGATTTTTTCAAATGTATAGGCGGCACGCACGCGTCTTTTACGCAAACTGAGCCCGGCATTCTAGGGGTTAAACATACAGGTCTATAATTATTTATTTAATAATTTTTTCTCTCTTTGTATGAAGTAGGACTATAGTACATTTTGTCCATTGAGTTGGTATTTCTTCTGTATCCAGTATTTCGTTAAATAGATAGATGCGTCACGGGTTTGGATATGACGGCCAATGTGTCTTTCAGTAGCTCTTTCGAAATGTTATCGTCTCCAGAGGGCGCCAGTGCCACGATAACATTAGCTCCGTAATAAATAAATGTGTATTAAAGTAATTATCGATACAATTCGAATTAAAAGTGATAAAAACAATAGTTTATTGTCAATTCCTCAAGTGACAATGTTATCTAAGTGTACAGTGGAAAAATAAAGCTAAAAAAGTGATTATAACAAAGTGAATAAACTGTAATGTTAAAAAAAGAAAAACTATAAAAACTATACAAAATCAGTTAACTCATAAAAAAGGAAGTGTATGAAAGTCAAAAGTGCACTATAATAAAGACGGAAAACAATATTGCAAACAATTATGAGAAAACTACGACCGTTGCTGGATTTAAAATTGTAAGTGGACTTTGACCATTACAATCAACATTTGCATAAAATGCCATCTATCGGAACTACTCACTAACGTGCTATCAACTAGCCGAGAACCAAACACAAAACCGATAAGCATCGCAACGACATCTAGTATAATAAAAAAATAACGTATTGATTGAAAACAGTAACTTATAAGAAATAAATAGTATAACCAGATATAAAAAGAGGAACAAACATTGTAATTATTTAATTGGATAAAAAATGGAAAATATAACGATCAGACGGAAGTTACGTAAAACAAATTCTGACATAAATTTAAGCAATAGAAATAATACAATTTACAACTCAACTTTCTTAGACGACACTGTACATAGCCTGCCAGCGGATACTGATATAAACAACATATCCTCAATAGAAGAGCTTAAATCCCAAATAGAAGATTTGACAACAGAATTAGTGAGCGCACATAAAGAAATTGAGAATCAAACTTATGAAATCAATAACCTAAAGAAAATAATTTCAGAACAAACAATGCAAATAAATTTTCTTAAGAAAATTTCTTCGCAACAAACCACTCCTCGAAAATTTTTCATAAACAATTCGCCCAGAAATGTACAAAATACAAAAAGATCTACTATAGCAAATCCAAGCGTTGCAACACAGAATTCCCCCGTTGTGTATAACCAAAAGGAAACAGATACAAGTTTTAATGCACAAAAAAGTCAACAACTTTTCAGCTTGCGCGATGAAAACGAAATAAATATATGCGACACCAACACACCAACGAAAAATGCTCAGCAAACAGTAGAAATAAATAATACAACAACAAAAATCAAAACAAAACCAAAGATTATGATCTTGGGAGATGAACAAATCAGAGGTCTGGCAGCAAACATAATAGAAAGCAAATATAACAAAAGGCGAAATGACTATATAGTGACATCTTTTGTAAAACCACAAGCTGACAGTACATATATACTCAATAGTTCTAAAAGTATTATCTCATCATTAAATGAAAAAGATATTATAATTTTGGGAATGGGATCCCACGATAAGAGCCCTTACACATTATATAGTACATTGAGTAGTTTCATACAAATATTACAACAAAAAAATGTTGATATCTACGTAATACAAGTCCAAAAAAATTTGCATTTGGATACTCGTAGACTTAACCAAACTATAAAAAAACAATTACATGAAAATCACAAAAAATTTACATACTTAGATACTGGATACCTAAATCATAATCAAAAACTTATTATAAAAAAGTTATCCTTTAAATTATTGGTTGAACTAGAGTATTTAAGAATTACTACAAAAAAGGAAAGCACATTTATTCAAAATAACTTAAATTATAAGAAAGATAACTATTTAACTAAAATACTTACTAACAACAAAATCAATAACGAACTTAATCGACCTATACAAGATGAGATAAATTCGTTATCCTCAGACGATAATAAAAATCATGAAAGCTTTTTTCGTGAATAAAAGTGTTAAAATAAACTTAATCCACCAAAATATTGCCGGCGTCCTAAACAAACTAGATCTATTAGAAATAACTCTATTACAGCTTGAGGACCAAGTCGGTTCTATTGATATAGTATGTCTTTGTGAAACTTTCCTTAAGAGTGGCAGTGAATGTAACCTAATCATGAAAAAATATACAACAGCAGCTTTTTACTCCAGGATGAACGAACGCAGAGGTGGTTCTTGCATTCTCATAAAACCAGGAATAAATTACAAACGAATACCAATAGATTGTACAATACCATACTGCTTCGAATGTTGTTGCATAGAGTTAAACGACTTAAACACTATAATTGCATGTATATATAGAACACCATCATCAAAAATAGACTTATTTTTTAAGACGCTTAACATGCTACTAAAAAAACTAACACGTAACGTAAAAAAAAAAGTTATATTATGTGGTGATTGGAATATTGATATACTAAAACATAATAAATATTCACAAGAACTAGAATCGATTTTAAAAAATTATAACTTTAGTAATCACATCAAACTGCCAACAAGAAAGTTATCTTGCATTGATTTAATAGTAAGCAATTTAACAGATATACAATCAGGCCTACATTATGTGGCACTCTCGGATCACGAAACTTGTCAAAGCATATCGTTGACTTTAAAATATGCATCGAACACAAACACAAAACTGCCTAAGACATTGTATGAAAGAAAACGCGATTTTAGTGAAGACAACATGCGTAAATTTAAGAATTGCATCTCGGCTTTATCATACTCTAATGTTTTATCTGAACCAAATGCCGATACAGCTTTCAACTTATTTCACGAAGATTTAACATTGTTTTATGATCTTTGCTTTCCCGAAATTAATGTAAAAATAGTACGAAAACCGGTTCAAAGTAAATGGCTCACAAAAAATCTTAAATTATGTTGTGTTAGGAAACGAATACTGTATATAAAGTATCACCTTAGCAAAGCGAACAAAACACAGAATAAACACATATACGACAAATATAGTAAAATACTCAAACGATGTATATTTAAAGCCCAACAATTAAATAACACAAAATACATATTAAAAAGCGAAAATAAATGCAGAGCAACATGGAACGTAATAAAAGAAACCACTGCAAACAAAACTCAATCAATGGAAGTTCATCAAATAATTAGCAATAATATTATATATACTGACCCAAACATAATCACTAATATTTTCAACAATCACTATATTAATATAGCCAGTAACACCGAAAATTTAAGAATTAACAACATTGATAAAACAAAAATACCTCAATATGAAAAGACAATGTTTCTAACACCAACCGACGAATCTCAAGTACTTAAAACTATAAGTGCACTAAAAAATAAAAAATCAACAGGATATGATTCAATCACGACTACCGTTTTAAAAAAATGTGCAGAATATATAATGAAACCATTAACTCATCTAATCAATTTGAGTATTGAACAAGGTATTTTTCCAAGTAAACTAAAATTTTCAATTGTTAAGCCTATATTCAAAAAGGGCGAATATGACAAAATAGACAATTACAGACCTGTTGCATTGATTCCAATACTTTCCAAAATATATGAAAAAATAATTTATGATAAAATATACAATTTTATTACAATAAATAAAATATTAAAGAATGAACAATACGGATTTAGAAAAAAAAGTTCGACGACGCTAGCGTGCTTTAATTTAATTAAAACCGTAACAGAGTCCTTAAATATGGGTGATATCGTAGTCTCAGTGCTTTTGGATATGAGCAAAGCGTTTGATTTTGTCTCACATGACATATTACTAAGTAAATTATACAACTACGGACTTAGAGGAAAAATACTAGATTGGCTTTACAGTTATTTAAAGGGCCGGAAACAATGTGTAGAAATTACCAAGCTGACAAATAAACATATTACAAAATACAGATCACAGTATAAACAAATTCAATATGGAGTTCCACAGGGTAGTGTATTGGGACCTCTATTATTTTTGTTATATATTAATGATCTCCCAAATGCAACGCAACATGACTGCATTTTATTCGCTGATGACACTACAGTCATAATAAAAGGTAAAGATAAAAATGACATTGAAGGAAGAGTAAATGTAGCTCTTGAAAATATTATAACATGGCTTAGAAGTAACAACTTAAACATAAATATGGACAAAACAAAAATTATACAATTTAAAAATTACAACAGTAAAACAATTGACATTAATATTCAATTTGAAAATAAAAAGATAGAACAAACAAATGAAGCAATATTTTTGGGATTAAATATCGATAATCATCTAAATTGGAAATCACACATTGAACGGCTATGCAGCAAACTAAATAGATTTGTATTTGCATTGCGTAGATTAAGAAACATTGTCTCGATGGAAGCTGCTCTATTGTCATATCATGGATATGTCGTTTCCTCACTGAGATACGGCCTTCCTCTGTGGGGAAACTCGGTAGATATCCAAAAAGCATTTATAGTACAAAAAAAATGTGTAAGGGCTCTTTGTAATACTTATGATACTATGGAAAGTTGTAAACCTATGTTTAAAGAATTAAAAATATTACCCCTTCCTTGCCTATACATATATGAAACATCACTTATTGTAAAAAAGCACTCATCCCTATTTCCCACAATGGCGGATATGGGTTGCAAAAGCGAAAGACTGAAAAACCGACTATATGTACCTCTACAAAGGCGCAATGTTTTTATAAAAAATGCATACTGTATGGCAATCAAAATTTACAATAATTTACCTGAGGAATTAAAACAAAGTACATTGAATGAATTTAAAAATAGATTAACTCAACTGCTTATTAACAAACTATATTACAATATAAATGACTTTTTTAATGACAAAAATATTAATAAGATTTGAAATGACATACCTATTATTGTGAATTTTAATTATAATGCATATTAATGACTAACATTTTAATTATGACCTATAAATACTTATTACTATCATATTAAATAATAATAAAACTTAACAAAAACTATCTTAAATATTTGCACGTCAAAAATGACAGATTGTGAGACACTGAATATGAAATATTGTAATTATATTACTTATGCTAACATCTTTATGTACCTAACCACAATCATGCAAATAAATTTTTCATTTCATTTCATTTCATTTCATTTCATTTCATTTCAGGTGCTTTGCCGCATTTTTGTGTTTTTATGGCTTTTATAATTTCAATTTCTCGTGTATAGGGCATGTTTTCTACGTTAGCAGCCTTTTCTTTTTCGGCAGGTACTGTTTCTGTGTATAATGTATTGTAGAATTATGTCGCTACTTTAGTTATTGATAGTCAATCTGCCGTCAAAGTCTCATTTTTCTTCTTATTTTTGGTTTTCATGTTAAATGAATCAGCATTGAAACGCCAAGCTTTGAAATATTTGAATATAGAAGTAAATCTGCACCCATCCCGTGAAAGAAATTCAGACTTAGAAAAGAAAGTATTGCAGCAGGTGAAGGTCAAAAGAGAAAAAAAAATATGATATGAAGTCTCTTATTAAAGTTGTTCAGGATTATAGTACTTAGTCTAAAATTGAAAATATTTTGAAGGGAAATTTGTGAAGAGTTTCAAAAAGTTTGCCCAAATAATAAAAAAGACAAATAGTATACAGTGAGGACATTTTTTTTGCATTAACGTTACATTTTTTATTAGTATGTACATGCCACCTTGCAAAAGTTTCAACCAAAAATACAAGACATTTTCAAGCCGCAACAACCCATCACAGAATCAATCATTTGCTTTGATTTACACGAGACTGAGATTATTAAATATATAGCAAATAAATTGCTACAGATTAGAATTGTATCCTGTTTAAAAAAATATTCACAGAAAATATTAGGAGACATAAAAACAACAAGACAAAAACTTCAAAAATGAGTATTATTTTCTCATGTATAATTGCGTATAAACCACTCAGCATGTAAATTAATTAACAATAAACACAAATGTGTGTTTTGTCATGTATAATTATTTATTTTTATTGATAAGTACTATTTGTTTCACTATAAGTAATTATATTTAAACTTAACAATAGCTGCAGTTTTCATTCTCATGTATCCCAATGTTTTCCGGTGTCTAATCTTACAGTATCGATATTTAGTTATAAAAGCTAGCAAACAACTTTAACACACTCGGTAGCGGCCTTAACAAATGCGAGGCCCCCAGCAAAAGCAAAGTGAACCTGATGCAAGACTCAAACTTTAGGGATGTAAAAGGGGGCAACATATGAAACTTAGATCCACAAAAAAAATTTTTAGACCCCTCCATCCATAATCCACTTTTTTGGTAACATTCATGGTAAGTGTAGTTTTCAAGCCAAACAAAATTACATGCATCTCAAAATCCGAGGTCTTTAAATTTAAGTGATTTATTTCAAAAGGCTAATTTTCAGGAGTTCTATCCAAACAAATATAAACTGTCTTGTTTAGATTTTCAGGCCCATTTTTGGACATGTCCTTTGTTATTTTGATGTTATTAAGATGATCTCAATTTTTTCTTTACCACAGTGTTTTAGATCACTAGACGTTTTGTCTACTGCGGAAGTTATCATAAAAGCGTTGATAAACCAGTGCTTCGCAGTTAATTTCGACGGACAAGTTATAAGTTGGTGTTTACTTTTAGATAACCGGAAGCGGAAAAAAATTATTTATTACAACCGAGTAGAATATGTTCCTATACTTTACGCACAAACTCCAATTCATAAAGTTCTTTCATTTCAGATTACTACGATTATAAGTTCATTCCAAGCGCGCGCGGCAAGGATTTGCTGATGATGAACGGTTATACGTTCTGGCAGAAAAACAATTCCATGTTCTACTATTGCTCGAGTGTACATTCCGGCTGTAAAGCGCGCGTAAAGATCTGCCAGGGTGGAAGACCAGAGGCCAAGTTCTACCACTCACACCCCCCGCCAAATTATTACTTCAACAATGGCAAATACATTAAAATTTAAAGCAAAGGAATGTCTTTGTGTTCTATTTTTTAAATTAAAATACTTATTGTAATACATTTAAGTTTTAGTAAGGCATTTTGCTGAATAAATCAACTGCAAATTGAGCGAGGCCTTCGTAAGTTGTTGATGCAAACTGTGCTATTTTAAGGTAGGAGATAAGAATCAAGGTTTTAGTGTCTCGATTGCGCTTTTGCCCTGTGCATGCTTAGATACTTAAAAAAAATCCACGAGTTGTTAGAAATATTAAAGGTTTTGTATTTGTGTAAAACATGTCACAAAAGCATACCTACATTTAACCCTGCTAGGTATATTGTGTGAAAATAAATAATTTTTATATTGTTCGTTTTTTAATATATAGACCTCACCTATACTTCTGCAAAGACGCGGTATACCTCAAAGTATGTGTAATGTATGCTGAGAAAAATGTACTGACTACCTGTTATAAAGTATGAGACTGACGATATAAGAACATAAAATAAGTACTTACTAATTGATGTGGTAATTATTAAAAAAAATATAATAAACGGCACGTTGCTAATTTAATAATATTTTTATGTTTAAGGCAGCCGAAAGAGGAGCTACCTTTGGAGGTTCTTTGACGCCATGGACGGCAATATGGTTTGTTGTAGGCTGTGTCATAAACTAATGTATGGGAACATGCAACGCCATCTTAGATGTATGCACCCCAAGGCTTATATGCGTTGGCAGAAAGAACTGAAATTGCAGAGACTTCGTCAGAAAGAACGTGAGTGTTTTGAATTCAAACTTGTACATTAATCGGCGTTATAGTACAAAAAAATCATGTTCCGAAAGTGTTTAAAACAACAAATAAAGTGTGTTAGCTCAAAATAGAATCTAGGCAAGGGAATAGGGTGCTTGAGCTTTTTCAATAGGGTATTTTATCTTTTTATGAAAAATGACCTAATTTAATCATAAAGTTTTAATATACTACTAGAAATTTTATAAACAAAAAATCAATAGGTAAGTGCTATTAAAATGCATTTAAACGTTCCATTTTAAATTTTCGCGCGTAAATGGATGAAAATGCTAGACGCCGTGATGTGACGTCATCTATCTAGTAAAAATGTGGCTGTGCTTTGTTAAGTACTTCTGTAACACAATTCAATAACTAGCATACCTTAAAAATGTTTATGAGTAACGAGAAACCCTACATAAATTTTTTTATAATCCGTAGCTCCGTAAAACATAAACCTGAATTTATTACAAAGAATTTTTCCAGCACCGATTAATCATTCTTGGTACTTTTCTGCTTTCTTCTTTAATTAACAAAACCATTTCCCATAATAATGTTCTTCTTATTCGACAATATAAAAATACGAATGCGAGTTTATAATTCTTCTTGCTGATTGTGACGTACTATCATGACGGCATCCGTTTCGCACATTTGAATAACAAATCAAAAAGGAGAAAACTTTGAGTTGAAATTAATAAGAATTACATAATTTTCTGGTCTAAAACATTTTCGGATTGCTAATTGCCTAAACTATGTTCTTGGTGTATGTTTATTGTTTTCTCACATAAAGTAAAATACCCTTTTAAATCTCAAAATATAACAGCATTATTTTTAGTATTAAAGAATCTATAGCTAAGTTAGTATTAAACAAACTAGCTCAGCTAGCTAGGCTATCAAGCAAGTGGGTGGGATGCTTGATGCAAGGTGATCAGCACTGCCCATGAACATTTATGATGGCATACAAACCATACAAAAACAAAACTAAACAAAAGAAAAAACTTATGACTAAGAAAGTGTTTTCATCAGCTTCTGGCTTTTTTTTTATTGAATCTATGAAATACAATAAACAATACATGTCGACAACTACCTAAATTTTCGGCAAGTCCATAGTACCAAACTTAGTCGACCCTTTACATGTGTCATTTAAAACTGCGTAATATTTACAACAATTTTCATTTGTAATAGTTAAAGAAGCAACTGAAAGGGAAAGAGATGGTACATCTTTAGACGGAAGGAAAAGAAGTTCAATATGGGAATTCTTTGAGGATATGGGTTCTAACATATGCAAATGCAATGTGTGTGGCATCACTATGAAGCACAACAAGTCTAGACATTTAGAGGCAAAGCACCCGATCGCTTACAAAAAATATCTGATCGCTAGTGATACTTCAAAAGAGGTTAAAATGCCGGAGAGTGGTATGTAAATTTTAATTACCTACGTAGGTTAGAAGTAGAAACAAATTATGGATAGTTTTTTCATAAATAATGAATAAGAATCGCTTATTTTGATGATCATAGAAAATTTTATATATATTATCGTTCACCAAATTTTGTTTATAATAAATAATACAAGCCATGTATTATACTGCCGACCGCTGTGCACAGGCCTCCTACCATTGAAAGGGTTTAGGCCTTACACTAATACGCTGAGTTAGCGCGGGTTGACAGGCTTGACATACCCTTGAAATTCATGTGGAAAATTCTCAGCTATTTATATTCCATCGGTTTAGGTATTTGACTAAATGCAAACAAATCTTTAAAAAGGTATTTTACCTGCCCATTTCTTTTTACAAAATACGTTGTAACCAAAATAAACCTCTTCATAACCTACACAACACTTGACGCCATTATTACCGTTTATTAAACTTACTTGGTTATCGTATAGTTATAATTATGAATTAGTACGCGCGAACACAATTATTTTATAATATGATCTCCATCTGTCAACTGTAAAAGACCTAATATGACAGGCACGCTAAACATATTTCCAATGGATCGTAATAGATAACCCTACAAATTGTTAAAGTATGAATGTCACGTAACACGCCATTAGAACTGACCGCTATTCCATTTACTCGGTTAAACAGGCTACAATCATCGATACATTTCTGCATTGTAGAAATTTATTTTTGCTTTTTTTCTGATAATTGATTGTTTTTAGTTATTTGTTTTATTTCTAAAGTGAAAGTAATCATTTTAAGTGTTTGTTGTACGCCGTAGTTTCATTGACACAACAGTCTTCGTAAACACTTTCGTAAGAAAAGTTTGACTACCCAGGAATCCTATGTCATTATTTGTTTACATTTAGTTAAGTACCTAAACCAATAGAGTATAGGTTTCCTCACGATATTATCCTTTACCGTTAAAACGAACGATAATTGATAAACGATACACACATAACTTCGAAAAGTCAAATAGAATAGGATTATTCTACTCTGCACTTCGCAAACTCAGTAATATTAGTCATACACCTTTGTAGTTAAATATATTTTGTTAATGTTTCAAAAAGATGGATCAACTTGCATACAAAACGTGCTGTACATTGACTACCTTTTTAGATATTTCTGAAAATCGTAACTGGGCACGGCCAGGTTGGGTCAAGCGATACCATAAAAGGCTTGATGACAGACGTTGTGAATGTACCATATGTCATAAAGTCCTTAGAATGCCTGTTAGTGATAATAGCAGCATGAAAAGACATGTCCGTAAAAGACATCCATTTTATTATCAACGTGAAGTAGAAGCGTACAAAGAAGAACAAAAACAAAAATCAGAAATAGAATCTGGAAAGTTTGAATCTATAGAGTATCTCGTGGAAGAGCTAGATTTTGATGATCCTTTGCTTAGTAATGATCACTTAATTAATGAAACAGAAAAGAATGAGACAATTGTAACCGATTCTGACAAAACCGATGCTGAAACGGATAATGAGGTAGTAGATTATGAAGTTTCTAAAGATCATAGTAGCATTGATCTAACCAAATTTATGGAATTTGAATGTTTGACTCTAACCGATCCTAATATTGAAGAAAAAATCAAGGAGCTCTGCGTTAAAGATGTTCCAGGAGCACGTAAGTAGGCCGAGCCTTTTTTTCGACGTATATACAGAATGTGGCGTAAAGAGTGGATAATCCCTTACCTGCGTGTAGCAGCTCTTGTGCCTGTTCAAATAAATAAAATTGTATTCCGTAAAAATATCATAGTTTTTTTACATCACAGGAGCAAGTTAGAGAAGAATAAAAAGTAAAGAAAATCTTTAAAAACAAGCATTTATTTAAATGCTCTAAAACGAAAATAATAAACTTTAAATTGAATCAAAATATGTTTAATACCATGTAGCGATAAAAGCTTGTCGTGAGATTTACTTTTGTCATGATAAAGTTATATATAATTATTGTATTATCTACACAACCAAATCTCGCGACAAGCTTTTGTCTCGACATAGTATTAAACAAAGTTTGGTTCAATTTAAAGATAACTTTTTTTCTTTTTAGAGCATTATATATGAGCATTTAAATAAAAGCTTATTTTTAAAGTATTTTTTACTTTTAATTTATTTTTTACTTATTTTTCGAGTTATTCTCAGCAAGCCCTTTCATTTGATATGCATATTATAGACGTGCACAAAAAATAAATAGTCCATCATCTTGGGCCGTCCGCCAGATTGGTTTCAGAATGACGTCACTTAGCTTACAATGCAATGTCACCCAAACTAAACGTGTTACATACAAAATTTCAACACAATCGGTTGAGAATAACTACTTCAAAATTGTCTTGCAAAATTCCACCCGAATAGATAGATAGATAAGATAATTTAAATAAATAGTTTTATTTAAATAAACAAAATAAATAGTTTCTTTTTATTCTACGGCAAACAAGATCTACGACACATTTTTTTTATTACTTTTGATAGCACGCTTATCCATGAGTAGTTTCCAAAAAACAGACTCGAAATATTCTTTGATTTGAGACATTGGCATAAGATACGTATCCATGAGTAGTTTCCAAAAATCAGACTCGAAATATTCTTTGATTTGAGACATTGGCATAAGATAATGTGAACAGTGTGTCAATTTAAAAAAAATGATCTGTAACTCAAAAACTGTGATAGTTTTACAGAATACTATTTTTATTTATTTGAACACTCATGAGGACTCCCACACGCTGGTAACGGATTATCCATTATTTACGCCACACTCTGTATAGATAAAGGCTGAAAGACTTTTTGGTTACAAAGTGCCTATTTAGGTACGGATGTAGTATTCTAATATTATATTGATTTAATATAAAATGTATAAATATTTCAGGAAGCAAACACAAGACGTGTTTTTGGAACTTCTTCGTTGCAGTCAGCAATCACTTATACAGATGCATGTTTTGTGCTAAAGATATTGTTATATTTCCAAAGAGTGTTGCTAATTTGAAAAGGCATATTTCAAATATGCACCGAAAGCAGTTTGAACTCATACTCAAGTACGCCCCACAGTACGACAATTCCAAAAAGAGTAAAGAAACTCCGTATTCAGTAGTAGGTAAGTTGTAGTTCTACCAAAGAAGTTGGAAGTTTTGTTATTCACAGATTTTTTTTCACAATACCTATCATTTCAAAAATGTGGATCTAGATTACACTAGATTTGTTAATTTTTACAGAAGATGAAGAAAATAAAATAGAGTTCGAAGTGATGGACAACGGTTGTTACAAATGCAAGATATGTAACAAGTTTATCTTATGTGGAGCTAATCTGGAGATGTTGTCAAGGCATGCCCAAGAGGCGCATGAGGTTATAACATCCATTGAAACCGAGTCTGTAATAGTCGTTGGCAGCGATGTTGTTGGCATAGAGGAAGAACATGAGTTATAATTAGTTGATTATGTTATCACATTCTTAGAATATTTCAATTTACATTTGAATTAAATGATAGATCTAGCAATGCTTAACATTTGTTAAAGTGTAATATGTAAGGCTATATTTTTTTATCTTTAAATAACTTAAGTACTTGGATTGTAAAATATAAAAATTTAACCTAGTACGTAAAAAATATGAAAATCACGTAACTTAACTACATAATTGGTTTTATCTTTACTTGTTTGTTGGTAGTGGGACTAATTTCTGTCGTTTCATGAAGTAGAGTTTTCTTTCTAAATAGGAACTTAGTGTTTAAGGTATTTTATTGTATAGTATCTGAAAATACTGACAATCAGTTTTTGTTTAATAAATGATGCTCTTATACTTGTGTTTTTGTTTTTAAGTGACAAGGATATTTGGAATCAGTCCTGCGCACAACACCAAGGCACTGAGCTTTCACATTGGCTAGGTCCATATTGAATTTTTACATTTCTTTTTATTTTATGACATTTAAATTCAATTTATATAATATGACATTTTTAATTTTTGACATTGTTCAATTATTGTGACGACCGATCTATATCTATTACTATTAATGACTAAAGATATGATGTAGTTATTTAGTGTAAATTATAATTGTAAACGAGGGTTAATGCATCATGAACGCCAATTTATTTTTATTTGGTTGCTTCCTAGTAGTATTTCATTTATATCTTAGGGCTACATTCATGTATACATTAACCTGTGTAATAATCATAAAATATATATTTAAAAAAAAATGCAGTATACCATGACAATTGACGACGAAAAAATTAAGCCGGGAGTTTCTTTCTGCCTTTGTTCTTCGGGGTCGTCATCGCTTAGGTAGCTAGTGAATGGCTGGTAGGTTAGCTAAGCTAGGACCTATTTATCCTCGCCGGCGAGGACCGTGGTGTTTCCTTTCCTCGTAACGTAAAGATAAATTCAAATTCAAATCATTTATTCAGTAATTAGGCCCCTAAGGGCACTTTTACACGTCATTTTTCACAATGTTGTTTTACTGAAAGATTCTACCAGTGCTTCGGAAAAGCCCACTGACCTGAGAAGAAGCACCAAGGAACTCAGCGTAGGTCTTTTGTCATTTTTTTAAAATATGTAATTTACAATTTACAAATCACAATATTACTTCAATTTTAAAGATGGATATTAAGTGCGAAAATTAACGGAGAGTACCTAAGTGAAACAACCACCTACATGTTTAATTTTAAGTAAAAAAAAAATAAAGTCATCCATCAAACAGAGCAGACCAGTCCACACAAGCAGCACCCGTTCACGAGTATGACGCATGTGCCAGCCATCGGCCTCCTCAACCATGTTACAGGGAAGTGACCGACCCGGCACACGACGCCGCCGCAAGCACAGACATTAAAGCGAGCGTGACTACTTAGATTGTGGCTAACCAACAGAAAAGAGATGCAACAAAGGGGTATATCAAATGAGTAACGTAGTATGTTAACAAATATACTCTTAGGACTACCCGGGAAAGTCGCACATATCCATCTGTCACAAATCACTTAAGCTAAATACAATCGATCTTATCCTTGCGTAGCGAGCAACTATTCCCATGGGTTTTTGTCATTAAAATAGTCGTCAACAGTATAATAACCCTTTTTTAATAATTTGTTTTTAATAAATTGCTTAAATTTGTTCAAGGGTAAATTTAAGACAGTTGGTGGTATTTTATTATAAAGTTGTAATACTCAGTCCCACAAACGAACAACGTACCCTGTGCAATCGGTGAACTGGTACTGTTAATTTATCTTTATTAATCCTAATCCTAAAAATCCTAATATCCGTTGTCCTCTGTACCTATCAGCCCGTGCTGGTTGTTCGTTATTTAACTTTAAAATTACTTCATTGGTATATTATGTACTTTTGTTATTGTGTCTACCTTCATTTCATGACCTGTCATAAGTGCTTTTTTATAAGCCTATTTGATCAATAAATGATTTTATTTATTTATTTGTGAAAGTTTTTAGAAATAATTTTGTCAGTTAAGAAAATTAAAAAAAAGTAAAGGTACATAAAACTTAGAATAGATAATTTACTGATTAATTGACTGTTTGAAACTTAGATATAGTGTCATGCCCACTGGTGCTGTCTTAATATATGATCTACTGAGAAACAAGAAAATGCAGATAAAGCTGCTAATTCTGGAATACATTTCTAAAGAAGGTAGGTACGGTTACAAGTCCCTTACGCTGTTCATTTGCTTGTTTTTACGCTGGACCCAGGCCTCTTTTGACTGGTCAGTTTGGAAATTGTTAGGGAAGGCCTATGTTCAGCACTGGACTTCCTGTGATTATGATGATAAGTCTCTTAAATTTAAATTTGACAATGGCTAGAGTAGGTGTTGATAGCGGCGTCGCCCGTCTCAGACCTTTCCTAAGATGAAAGGCCCAATGTTTATTTTCCGAGATAAAAAGTAGTCTATATGATTTAGTCTATATGGGTGCCAAATTTCATTTAAATCAGTTTATTTTTATCGATGATACCGCAAATTCGCTTCACTGCACCTGATGGTAAGTGAAAAGAAACACAAAAACATGTCGAGCGGACTAACACAACCGGTATGCCGGCCTTCTTAATTGCTTCTTTCCACTCCACTTGAAAATCCCATGTTGTAAGGAGGGGGGAACACGTATGCTGGCAAAGAGTTCCATAGCTTAATGGTTCGGTAGATTAATGTGTTACTGAACCTTTTGTTTCGAGTCGAACACGTAGCTGTGGTTTCGCAGTCCAATACACGTGGTTCTATTAAGGAAAGGAGAGGATGGAAGGTTGACCAATTCTTAAGAGTACTCGCCGTTTCTGTCTCTGCGTTTACTTCTAACAAACATAAAGACATCCATACAATTGAACAAATTTTCGCACTAATTATAATCTACACTAATGTTATAAAGAGGAAAGATTTGTATTTCTGTATGTTTGTAACGAATAAACTCAAAAACTACGAGACCGACTTTAAAAATATAAAGCTACATTACCTATCAGCGAGTAACATAGGCAACTTTTTATCCCGGGAACATACAAAGCGCTACTTTTATACCGGAAAATCATTTTCACGCGAGCGGAGTCACGAACAAGTCTCATATTATATTAAGTAAGAAGGTGAAATAAGATTAATATACATTCTATGTTCTTATTAGATCTATCCCTAAGTTAACATAACACCAAAATTCTAGTGTCTACTACTCTTATACCGATAAATCTGATTTTAAACCTCCGGTTCAGGTATACCCCCATCCCTAACATCCGTAATTTATTGCAGACTAGCTCTTGCCCTCGGTTTCGCCCGCGTGAATGAGGTTTTGCGGGATAAAATGTAGCCTATGTGTTAATACAGGGCATGATCTACCCGTGTGCAAAATTTCATCAAAATCCGTTCTGTAGTTTTTGCGTGAAAGAGTAACAATCATCCACACATCCATACCTAGTCACAAACATTCGCGTTTATAGTATTAGTTACTAGCTTTTGCCCGCGGCTCCGCCCGCTTTAAAAAGTTTTTCCGGGATAAAAGTCCCGCTTTATTTTTCCCGGGATAAAAAGTAGCCTATATGTTAATCCAGGATATGATCTACCCGTGTGCCAAATTTCATCGAAATCCGTTCAGTAGTTTTTGCGTGAAAGAGGAACAAACATCCATACATCCAAACATCTAAACATCCAAACATCCATACATTCTTACAAACTTTCGCCTTTATAATATTAGTAGGAAGTAGGATATTGTCAGGGTGTGGGTTTTTAACAGTAGTTTTCAAGTAATTCACCAGAGGTAGTGAAGCAGGTGACTTTTCTGAAATCCAGATAATTACTTATTCACACACACACACGCACGCACACACATACACACACACACCCATATCTTTTATACCCGAAGAGGTATATAGAGGCGCAACTAGTGCACCCACTTTTCGCCATGTTTATTCTGTCCAATGATGTGATGGGGGCGAGTCTATCGCCAATCGTGCACAGATTCTCCGACTTTGAGAGGGATCGAACCCGAGAACTTTAGCGCCACAGTCGTACCGTAATACAATTAAGCTACTGAGGCAGCCATTAACCATTAAACTACTAATAAATCCAAACTACTCTTATGAGACGTAAGCCTAATGAGGTGTGAAGTGTATGTATCCTATTTAGTATTCTTATGTGCAAATGAAAACGATGACAAATATAAAGTGTTTGATACACATAATATGTATGATTGATAAATAAGGACATAATAACACAGATATATTTTCCGGTTTTATTGGAGGAATATAAAAATAAACTTTATTGTTTGAACTTACACTTCTTCTTCAGCCTCTAGAAGTCTAATGCTGAACGGCCTATGTTCAAAACATTTCCAGACCAACCTGTCAGAAGTGGAACTTACTAACCGGAAAGTGTTTCAGGTCTACACAAATATGATCCGTCATAATCCATACCTTTAGCTTAGTTAGTACCTCAAACTAGCTTATCAAAATTTGGAAGGACTAAGTCATTTAGCCTAAGTGTAAAAGAATGCTATTATTACCAAGTTATCTTAAACTTTCTATTTGTAAACTATGTGCTGATTTTTAAAGTGTTCAGTGAATAGATGAAGTATAAAATCAATAAAGTGTACTTATCTTCACTGGTTTTATCTGTTAGAAGAAAAATCTGGTACATTGTAGAAAAACAACTTATTAAAATTGTTTTTGGCTTTATTTTGGCATAAATCAAACTTTAAAAGTTAACAACGATGGGTTAATACCCATGAGCAACAATATTTTAAAGGAATTTCTTCATAATCATTTTGGTAAATAACAAGTTGTACTTAATAAAAAACAATAGTGGTTACATATAGCTTAATTTTAGCATACTTAAGTCATTTATTTAAACAAAGCTTCTAACAAAGTAGAATACCTGTAAACAGCAATATTTTCAAATGTGCATTATTTGTCAATAATAAAATTACATACTACTTAATATTGTGATATAAAAAAATAACAGTTTGTGTGTGTGTAGTATTATTTTGCAAAAAAATATAATATTGCAAAGGTGGGATGAATAGTGAATACCCACAAGAAGCAATTATGGTATGTTATTTGTTAGTTTTTAATTAAATCACATAACACTGTATTCAAAAATAATAGTTTGTATAGCTTTATTTTGGCACAAATTAATCATCTAATCAAGGTGGGTGATACTAAATACCCAGGAGCAGCAAATTAGAATGTTATTTGCATTTTTTTAAATTATAATCACATAAATTAAATAAAATAGTTGGTGATTGTGACTTTATTTGGGCATAAGTCCCTCCTTTGACTAAAGTTGTGTATAGCAATATGAGAATTGAGAAAGTAATTTGTGTTGACAGAGAATATTCTGTTTATGGTAAATTGATATGTTTTTTGTTAGTTACATGTTGTAATGCAAAAATAATAGTTTGTTCAATTTTAAAGGGCCGAGCCTACATCTTTTTTTCTCATTGACTTGTCCTGCCTTTGAAAATATTTGTTTACAGGGAACAGACGAAGCTTGTACACATAATCTATTTTTGATGTATTTATAAAGATGTGGGTATGTATTTTTGTTATTTTCCCACCATTCTAGCGGATCTTTCTTTCTAGGCAAATATTGCTCTTGCAGGTATGATTCTAGCTCAAGAATGCCTGGGGCTGAGGCGTTTTCTGGCAAAGATAGGGCATATTCCAAGTCATGTTCGTCCCATATTGATGGTAGTTTGGGGGCGAATGTGTAAGGTTCTGGTGATAATAGTTTGCCTTTTAAATGTTTTATCGCATATTCATAATTTTTAGGCTTCTTAAAGCCCAAATTTTTAAACCTTGGGTCCAAAATGGTTGCTTCTGATGTTATCATATCAGTTTCTGGGTCTTGCATTTTGGTAAGCCCTGCTTTTAAATTACGGATTAGTTGAGAAATTTCTGTGGGTACATCCTCTGAGAAATACATTTGGTCTCGTTCCATTATATGATTCATCATAAATTGGTAATAAAATGGTGTTTTTGAAAGTGTTAATTTTTGATTACAGATGTCTGTGGTCACATCATAGAACAACTTTAATATGGGGATTGCCCATTCAATGACTTCCCATTCATGTTGAGTTGGCAAAAGTTCATCCCTTAATGTGGCCAAAGAAGTAATAATACATTCTTTCAATTTCATGAATCGTTCCAACATCTCATAGGTTCTGTTCCAGCTTGTAAGAGAATCTTGCTTCAACTTCAAATTCGCCACACCATGATTTTTTGCTACCTCTATTAATTTCTTTTTTGCTTCAGTGGTATTTTTAAAATATTGCACTATAATTTTTACTTTTGAAATTATTCCGGCGATTGTATTAGGTGGCACAACAGTCAGGTCTAAATTCCTTATTCCCAGTGCATCTAGCAAAAATATATTTACTTTGTGAGCAAAACAACCCATTGATTCCCAATAACCCCACCTGACAGCGCTTCTTAAATTCGGTGTATTGTCACTGACAATAACAACAATTTTATTTTGTATGTTCCATATTTCAAACACAGATTGCAAACTTGTCGTTAAATTGCTGGCTGTGCAGTTATCTGTATATTGTACATTATCTAAAAAGTAACTTTTTAAAATGTTTTCTTCACTTATAAAATGCGCTGTGATACCTATAAATGTGTTGTTGTTTACAGATGTCCACCCTTCGGTGGTAATGCAAATGGCTTGTGCGTTATTAATTTCATCCATTACAAACAAGCGAATTTCGTAATAGTATTTATTCAGGAGACGGTTGGACAATGTTTTTTTTGTTGGCAACTTGTAATTCGGATTTAGCGCTTGTGTAAATCGTTTAAAACCTTCTTTTTCGACGATACCAAATGGATGATATCCTTTGCATATCATTTCTATCAGTTGGCGATCCACATCCGGCGATGAATTCGTGTTAAAATGCATTTTTGAATCAATGTTGTCGGTAGGTAGCGGGTCAGAATTACATTGCGAGACGGTTGGTGACACATTTACTTGCATGATGGAAGGACGAGGTGAGCTTGAATCTGGTGAAAGGTGCCCGTTGGTTTCAGCGGTTTCCATAGCCGACTTTCTTTCTAGCGTCATACTTATTGTGCTGTGTTTCCGCGACATATGTCTAAATAAATTTCCAGATGACCCCATCGTAACGCATAGTATTTGGGAGCAATGTACACATTTCGCCTTTTTCTTGTCGATTTGTTTAAAATGGTCCCATATGTGGCTTCGTCGTTTTCTTGTTTGCACACGGTCACTCATTGTCCACTTTATAATTACTGGAAAACAGTCTTATTAAGATATCCTTTCTTAAATAATGTACATACACTTGAACACAACAATTGCTCTATTCATCAAATCACTTTCGAGTCCTTAATAAACGCAGTCTGGAAAATAGGTACTTTTAAATAACGATGTTATAAACAATAATACAATCTCAGTAAACAGTAGTACGAATTATTGTTTATCGTTTAAAACTAATCAAAACTGATCGGAAGTGTGCAAACTGCGAAGTGCGAATTAGTGCGGACAGTGTTGCCAGCTCGTATTTTGAAAAAGACGTAGACCATACTAGAAAATTACGTAGATTTAATAAAAGTTACTTATGAAAAGTGCATAGATAGTAGTCTACGTTTTTTTTTCTGTATGCAATAAAGAGGGGTAATATGAGATGAAACAAATGGTTTAACAAGTTATTTAAATTATTTCCTTACATTGTTATTTATGAACAAATTTATTAAAATGTTTAATTTGGTCCTGCGACGGCTCGCGGTTTTCGTAACTCCCTAGGAAATCTGTTTATCGTATTTTGCACTACTATGTGGCAATGTTGATAAAATATGTGAAAATTGGGTCAATATAGGAAACATTGCAAACTGCTTTTCTTATTTTTGAAATATGAGCCCTACAAGTTTCACAACATATAAATATTGACATTAAACTATTATAACGGATTTTATCGCGGTTTTTTTATTTTATTTTCTCCCGACGTTTCGAAGGCTTTTCAGCACTTCGTGGTCACGGGGCGGACTGCCACGAAGTGCTGAAAAGCCTTCGAAACGTCGTGAGAAAATAAAATAAAAAACCGCGATAAAATCCGTTATAATAGTTTAATTTCAATGTCTAACATTCGCGTAAACATAAGGAATCACTAAACATATAAATAAATTATAAAAAAAAAATTATTTCACAAAAATACAATTGAAAACACAATAAAATTAATACAATAGAGTACAGATTATGAAATACAAAACGTGTTATTGCACACCCGGTATCCAAAAAAAAATTAACTTGAGTTATGCATACCGATCGCCCATAACAAGAAAGTAATAAAAAAAATACAAAGTAAAAAATGCTTCTTACTTATTGTTGTGTGTCAGAACAAAAAAATAACCAGACGAGACGTTTCATTTTACAGTCACAGCCAAATGCTGATTTTTTTTCAGTAGCCTGTTTTGTGCTCTTTGTAGTGTCCAGTGGGGATTTGTTTAAATTTAAATTTACGTCGGACGTGACGTACAGTGTAGTGAAGTAAGCACATGTTTAAATGAAACAGAACGTTTATATTATTTTTTTACTGAAGAATAAGAAATATGTCCATTCTGGTATTTAAAAGAAAATAAGGTAGATTCTGGGATTGAAGTTCGTAGGTTTTCAGGAATGGCGAAAATACGTAGATGTACGTAAAAAGACGTAGAGTTGGCAACGCTGAGTGCGGAGCTATTTGGTCCTTGGCGGAGCTACAGTGCGACGTGCAGGTCTGAACCGGTTACTGGCAGTGTGTCAACAAGATTTAAAAAAATACGCCAAGTTTATTGTATATTTCCTTAAAAAAGCCGTTAAAAGTAATATTTATTATTCAATAATAGCTGTTAAATTTCTAAAGCTATATGTATATTTTCATTGGTTAATAACACAGGTTTATTAAAATAATAAATATTGTTGGGATAAACGTTTTTTAATGGTATTTGTGACGGTATTTGTAACGTGCTAATAAGTTGTAGAAACCAGTCGAGACATCAAAGTAATGGTGGGAGTGACAGTTGGGTGCATAAAAAGGGTGCCCTGCCGCCATTTGGATTCATTCGTGTTCCGACTCTCGTGCGCGCTTGGTCTCTCTGTTGTGTAAGTTGAACATTGATTTTCATGCTGGTCGGTTAGTTGCCGATATGTTTGTAAAAGTATTTTTGTTACATGTTCTGATGTAAAATTTGTGAAAAGTGTGTTTATGTAAAATCAGTGATAAATTGTTTTTATTTTAGTCAAACTCGCTTCTGATTTCCAACATCAGAAGTGGGATATGTAATCGATGCCCACAGAAATAGATTGTGCTCGCTACATATGTACGCTATGTGGAATACATGCGTGGTACGATGGAGATATTGGACTACCCGCAATTTACGTGAAGAAAGACATTGCGCTGAGTAATATCAGGATAAGAACCAGACTACAATGTGAATAAAAGTGGACAAGTGTGAAAAATAACCATCGTATGTTCATTTTTGACATCATGTGTGTACGACTTCGAATTAACAAGTGTGTCCGTGTACCACGACTGAACTGTTCGTGCTCAAGCATTGTTTTTGGTGTTGAAACGTTCCTGTTGGTGTGCAAACGTTCCTGTTGGTGTGCAAGTGTTCCGGTAGATGTGCTGCGTATGGTGTCACAGTTGGCGTCCTGAGTAAAGTGACTGCGCGGGTGGCAACTGGCGGTTGAAGCAAACTGCTCCAGCACAGATAATGTTCATCGGTGACTGTAAAGGAAGTTTGGTATCGTATGACCCATAATCCTTATTTGAAGGTTATGGTTTCCTTTATTATTTCTGGCGATCTCTAAAAATATTGGGGATTTTGTTTACTAGTCATGTAACTAGATTTTGGATTTTGTTTACTAGTCAAGTACCGTATAGTGTAAAAAGAAAAGTCTAGCCATTTTCATGTGTAATTCGCATAGTGGATGTGTGTTTGTGGCAATGAGAATGCTGACCAGATATAATGGCGGTGATATTTGACTTTTGAGTTGAATACTTACGGGGTTCAAATATTTTCCGATAAATGGCAGTTTAACTAAAAATATTGGACATGGGCCAATGGGTAAAACTTTTAATTTTAATGGATGATACTAAATAGTTTCAACTACTTAGCACAAAGATTCCTTAAAGAGAAGTTCTACCTTAGTTCAACTTATGTCATTTCTTTTATTTCTTGGTAACTTGTACAAATATTGAGATCTTGTTAAACAAGACATGTGCATACATGGATTAACGAGCAATTCGTGGTTATTGTTAGTACAGAGCCGTCCTTAATCTTAAGGACATATACCTGTTGTAGTAATCAGTGACTGTACATGGCCTTGGTTGACAAGTGACCTAGGTTCATAGTGTTTGGTCTGAAAGATTGTTGGCCTTCCTTGGCCAAGGTTTCGAATCGTAGCACTACACTGTTTAAAATTTTGGGATTAAGAGCAAGACCCACGATAATTTTGAGGTTGTCTTCATGCTAAGATGACTACTGAATTCTTAGTCAAAATTTAATGCCAGATATGATTAAAGACCGAGATAGAGTGAACCGTTTGATGCTGTTGTGATGTTTTTGATTGCAGATACTAAAGATCCTTGCAGTGAGTATTTGCTCAATGTATTTAGCGTTAGAAAACGCCGTAAAACGTCACTACTGAAGAGCCTTTATGGGATCCTTGGAGGATCTGACGTTTACTGCAATGATAGAGGATGCTTGGTATCGTATTACCCGTAACCATTGTATTATTTTTCTGTAACATTCTCAAATGTTGGGATCTCGTTTTACCACGTAGTGGTAACTGGAGATTCTGCCCAAACCACTTCGCAGGTGGATTTACTTGTATTAAGGAGATGGCTGTTCAGAAAGTTTAACGCCTGATTTTACTTAAGGTCAGAATAGGCCGAACGGTGTATTGCTGTTGTTTTTTTTGTATTTTTGCAGAAATTGGAGATGTATGCAGTGTGTGTGCACTGTCTTCGCAATACGGAGCGGCGCGGAACGACGCGCTCCAGGCTATACGAGTGCGGAATGTCTCGCTCCCGGCTGCGCGAATGCGAATCAGCGCGCTCTGCTCCTTACGAAGTAGCAAGCCATGTGTTGGGTGCAGTCGTACCAGCGCTCTGTAACATTCATGCAAACTCGGGTGAGAAGTTTTCATTCTGCCGCTGTTTTGTTATTATGATTCAATGAGTTCTTTAAGAGTCGATGTTTTTTTTTGTGAATTTGGAAGGTTGATCAGACTACAAAATTATTGGCAAACCATCTATATAAGAAGTTTTGTCATTATGCCGCTGGTTAAGCGATGAACACATTTCGCATACAAATCCCTCTGTTCGCTTGAATTTGTCTGGCTTAGGCCAGGAATGGCTGAGCGATGTGATGCTGCTGCGTATATTTTCTGTTAGCAGGAATTGAAAATCGCTCCTTGCGATGCGGTGCGTTGCTGAACTGCGCGCTCCTGGTGATGCGGTGCGCTGCCTAACTGCGCGCTCCTTGCGCTGCCTAACTGCGCGCTGCCTAACTGTGCGCTCCTTGCGCTGCCTAACTGTGCGCTCCTTGCGCTGCCGAACTGCGCGCTCCTTGCGCTGCCGAACTGCGTGCTCCTTGCGCTGCCGAACTGCGCGAATGCGGAACAACGCGCTCCATCATGCTTCAAGTGGCATGGATATCAGGTGATTGCGGAAAAGCGCATTGGGTGCTGTATATTTTGTAAAGCTAAAATTTTCATGAAAAAGTTTCTTAAGGGGGTGAACATATTTTAAGGTTCCTAAAGGGGGAACACGTTTTGTTAAACTTTCCTAAGGGGAACACGTTTTGTTAAAGTTTCCTAAGGGGGGAACACGTTTTGTTAAAGTTTCCTAAGGGGGGAACACGTTTTTTTAGAGTTTCCTAAGGGGGGAACACGTTTTGTTAGAGTTTCCTAAGGGGGGAACACGTTTTGTTAGAGTTTCCTAAGGGGGGAACACGTTTTGTTAAAGTTTCCTAAGGGGAGAACACGTTTAAGGGAAGTTTAGTCTTGCGGTCGGTATAGTCAATGTCTTATGTCAGGCATGCTATCCTGATCGACGGATACACTTCAAGTGAGGTACGGTTTCATATTATTGGATGCTGTTTTCGACTGCGCTCGGGCATGCGATCCTAGTATATGGGACGTACTTTGTGTGGTTGTGTGCTCGGACACTGTCGAGGATTGCTCAGACATGTGGTCCTGGAGCCTGTAGTACACGCAGGGTTGTATCATGGACGGGTTTCTGGCGTGTGATGTGTTCGTATGGCAAACATTATTAGTCTTATATTGAGAGGTTGGGTGGAAACATGTTTTTATGTGGGACCGATTCACAACGCAAAGCTATGTCTCACGTATGTTTACGTAGACCTCTAACGAGTCGTGAGTGGCACTCCCCCGACGGGAACTGCCACGGGTGATTGGTACAGATATCAAGATGTTTCATATCCACTGTGCTTAGATTTTATTATGACGGGAACTGCCATGGGTGATTGGTACAGATATCAAGATGTTTCATATCCGATGTGCCTAGATTTTATTATGAGGGGACCTGCCACAGGTGATTGGTACAGATATCAAGATGTTTTGTATTCGCTGTGCTTAGATTTTATTATGACTGGACCTGCCACGGGTGATTGATACAGATATCAGGATGTTTTATATCCGCTGTACTTAGATTTTATTACGCTGAGTATTTTTTCTCAAGTCATATGAGCTGTCTTACTTTATTTTTTTATCTTTTTGGACATGTTTTTGTGCTCTGTTTTATTTTGGTACACAGATGCAAATGACGAGCTTGAGGCTGACGCTGCTAGCATTACCCAGCCTTTTGCCAACGAGCAATACGGGACGCAAAGGTACACTGAAGAGCCTGCTGCACCATCCAACGCCTTGTTGAACGAGGAAAGTTTGGGAACATCAGTGCCGATTCTCGAGACTGATCTCCAAAGTTAGAAGATGGAGCCCGAGGACGGACTCCTGTCAGGAAAGGCCGTGTTGGGATAAACGTTTTTTAATGGTATTTGTGACGGTATTTGTAACGTGCTAATAAGTTGTAGAAACCAGTCGAGACATCAAAGTAATGGTGGGAGTGACAGTTGGGTGCATAAAAAGGGTGCCCTGCCGCCATTTGGATTCATTCGTGTTCCGACTCTCGTGCGCGCTTGGTCTCTCTGTTGTGTAAGTTGAACATTGATTTTCATGCTGGTCGGTTAGTTGCCGATATGTTTGTAAAAGTATTTTTGTTACATGTTCTGATGTAAAATTTGTGAAAAGTGTGTTTATGTAAAATCAGTGATAAATTGTTTTTATTTTAGTCAAACTCGCTTCTGATTTCCAACAATATATAATATCGTGGTTTTCAGAGTTTTCATGTTTTCTTGCCATTGTAGACGCTGCAGAAAACGATAGTTCATCATAGCTTCGCATTTTTTCAACCGCATTAATTACAGCATCAAGCATTGCAATTGAAATTTTGGCATTTTTAATCCAGACGAAACAATCACTCAACACACTAGAAATTACTCAATACTGATAAAAAATAAGAACAAGTATGTAAAAATTTAAACATTGGATTACGGCTACTTAGTTGTGGAAGTTCATGAACATTGCAGATTTTATATACTACAAAACACAACTTTGATCGACCAAAATAATTAATGTAAAACTCTTCCCATAAATTTGAGAAATGTAGAAAGCATATCCCGTCAGCCGTTAGAAAATTTTTTCCGTTTTCAACGTATTCAAATCCGCTAGATATGGCGGAAAATCCGGTAAGTTGGCAACGCTAAAACTTACTGGCGAATAGCGATAAGCTTGATAAATAGCTTTAGCCCTTGGCGGGAAGCGTGGGAACCGGCGCCACAGTATCCATATATTCTGTACACTTTACCCCAGTGGTCTCAAACCTATCGATTTTTCGGTATTTATTATACCGATATTGGTTCTGTCCTACCGAAATGAACGATACCGAAACGATTTTCTACGATTTTGAGAGAGCCAGATGATTCTCCCGATTTTTCTACCGATTTTCAAAATTGTACCCGTGACCCTCGTTTGTTGAAATTACTTTCTTTTGGTGGAATAATATTCTCTAGAGTTTAAAATAAAGAGATTTTATTGAATATTGCTTGTGTTTTTGTTATACCGATTATTGATTCAAATATAGCGATTTTACTTGGCAACTCTACCGATTTCACATTTTGTCGTCCGAGAACACTGTTTCAACGGCGCGGCGCCGCGCCGGCGGATCCACTCATTCCCTTCCCCGCCACACAGGCGCCTTTCACGCACTGTTGACAACCCCAAGAAACCAAAAAACAACAGATGAGTTGTAAAAAACAGGAGAAAACAGTAGATCGGGGATTTTGACCGAGGAGCAAAAAAAAGGTCGTCGATTTCGATTTTTCCGTCGGTAACACCAGAGAAGTAGGTTAAATGGATAGGATGGCGACCTAAAGAAAAGGTCCTGCACCATTTTAGTATGTAATAAGCAGTTAAAAACCAATAAAACAAAATGACAGTAAAATTTCGGCTCCAAATTCTAAATCTGCTGTTAAAACAGTAGGGTTGACAACACTGCTCTCACGTCTGTCATCGCTACGAGTGAGAGTTTAAAAAATAAGCGCGAAATATTCCCTGAAATCACTCGGCTTATTTATATTACGGCGGCACAATAAGTAGGTATATTTAATGTTGTTGTCAAAACTGCTTACATGTATCAACCATTTTTGATCTACCTAATATTCTATGGTAATAAAATAAATCAATATGTACATATTGATTTATTGCTGATATATGATTATACTAAGTACTTACACTACGTTACTTATTCAATTTGAAATTATCTTAGCATTTGTTAATCTGAATCTGATTTTACTGCCACGGGTGTTTACTTACTGTGTGTTGTTGCGGTTGAGGTTTCGTGTTCGATGCAAGAGTCGAGTAAAGTGGTTAGTATTGCTTTTTTGTGCCTGATATGGCGATAGGCTCGCCCCTATTCACATCATGGGACGGATCATGGTATGCGTTGTTAATCTGATAGCTAGCTGGAGTCACGGGCGTAGCTATAACTTTCACATGGGGGGGTCCTACGATATAAAATTTTTAGTGGCGTGGGTTACCGTTTAAGGGGGGGGGGGTGTATCCGGATCCCCAAAATGTCAGTGGTCAGTGGCGTAGCGTGGTTTATTGTCTATCTCCCCCCCCCCCCAAATACGCCCATGACTGGAGTGCAACCGTATAACGTCTATCACAGCACCCTGTTCTATTGGGGATCCCTTTGATTCGCCTACGTTTTTTTAAACTGTTATTTCGCATATTTGACTTTGTATAATATGTATTGGCATAATAGTACTATCGCATAGTAATATTTTGGCCTACTACTTTTTTGTCATAATAAGCTATTGGAATAATTTTAGCTTGACTCATTTTTATTACACTAAGACACATTTTCCATTATATGTATTTAGAATAAATTAGGTTAGCGAGGAGCGAAGCGACGAGCTTGTTAGGTGCACACGAACCACCGCACGAGCCGAGCGAGCGAAATGAGCGTGCCGCGGCAGCGGCCGGCGAGTGCCATAACCCACTTTAGAGCGTTTGCAACTCAGACAGAACCAAACATGAATGATGCTTATTTATTTTTATGACTTTTGATATTTATGCTATTTGACGTTAGTCGTTCTGATGGTTGTGCTTTTCGTATTCATGCTTTTTTATTTTATGCTAAAACAATTATGCGTAATGATTATTATGCACATTGATATTTAGGCTTAAAGCTAAGATGCGTAACAATATTATTACAAATACATTTATGCAATCCAATAGGGAACCATTATATTGTATGCGCGCGTGCAGCGATGGCTTGTCATACAGAACGCCCTGAGAATCAGACTTATTCAGAATAGAATGGCTTTATGCCACTCTTTATACTATCATCAGCCACATGACGTCACTGCTGAACATAGGCCTCCCCTAAAGATTTCCAAGTGGACCTGTAAAAAGGAGCCTGCTTCCAGCGTGTTCCTATTCACTTTCTATTTAAAACTATATAATGTTTGTCGGTAAGGATGTAAGTATTGAATACTAGCTTTTGCCCGCGGCCCCGCCCGCTTTAAAAAGTTTTTCCGGGATAAAAGCCCCGCTTTATATTTTCCCGGGATAAAAAGTAGCGTATGTGTTAATCCAGGACATGATCTACCCGTGTGCCAAATTTCATCGAAATCCGTTCAGTAGTTTTTGCGTGAAAGAGGAACAAACATCCTTACATCCATAAATCCATACATCCAAACATCCATACATTCTTACAAACTTTCGCCTTTATAATATTAGTAGGATTTTTTATTTTACCCATAAACAATTACACTCCATTCGTTTTTAGTTACAAACATTAAGACCGAGTGACCCAAAACGTAGAAACAAGTGAATAAAGATTGAAAAAAAAAGGGAATTGAAACGATGCGTTACTATCGTATAAAAGGGGTTCCCGGAAATACGCTAAACTAAGAGCTAAGAAAAGGGAAGAGTATCGTATATAATTTATCTTTTGTAATAAGGTATGTAGTTGGCTATTGTAGCGATTGTGGCGGTTCTTTTGATTTAAACGCAAAGCTTATAAAGGGTCTAAATTCAAATACTTAGTGTAAATTTAAACCACAGGCGTGAGTATCGTCTTGGGAGACTTGTTCCTTTTTTCTTACCTACTCATCTATAAAGAATGTGTTGTACCTATAACAAAGTATACAATTTCAATAATTATCGCTGGCATTTATTCCCGATTCAGGCGCCCCTATTGCCTTGGCGCCGCACACTTTGCACACCGGGACGGCGCGGCCCTCCCAGGTTGTTGCTACGAATATGTACTGTGTCTACCGGTTGAAAAATACCACAGAATCTAAATATCCAAAATAGAAGCAACCGCGAAAAACAGTTTTAGTGCATTATTAAATTACTAGCTTTTTTAATTAATATTAGTAGGATTGATTAACAATTACATTATAACAGATAGTATTGCAATCAATTAACAAAATTAGAAAAGGTATTGAAAAACTTGTTTTTTATATTTTAAATATGAAAGAAATTTAAGACGATTCTAAACTTTTCATCATTTATCAAATTAAAATCAATAAAACATTGAAGTTCAAGTATTTTTTAATAATTTTATATCTATTTTGCCCGGGTAGCGATGCAAAATAGATATTTTAGTTACAGTTAATTATGAACACTTTTTTATAAACGTAAATAAAACGTTTTTCCTTTTTAGACACTGAGTAGGTTAATGAATTTACATTGTGGCTTAATAAACCATACTTTAGATTTTATGTGAAAAAAAAGTATTTAATATAATTTAATGAATTTAATACGAAAGCTGTACTAGGCTATCTCATTGCTGAGTGTGATTTTTTTTTCTAATATTATATTGTTTGCAGTCAAATACTCCATGATACCGACCGCACGAGGCAAGCCACTGCTAATGTTGAATGGGTACACATTCTCAATGAACAATCGTGCGCCTGGGCTGTTCTACTGCTCTAAGAAGGCTACCAGTTGTAAGGCCAGCGTAAAACTGGACAAGAATGGGCTCATCATGAGGGCTTATGAGTGTCATAACCATGATCCGCCGAGGTACATGCTGTCCGCTTCGGGGATGTATATGAAATTGAATTGAAATTAGGTTAAGGGCAGATGAAAGTTATGTTAGTGTAAGGAAAGTTATTAAGATATGCCTCAAACAAATTGATATTGAATTTGCAGATAATAGTTCCTTGATTTTTTGGTTTGGTCAGATTATGTTTGTGGATTATTTATTGACAGCATTTAATAACACACACTTGTCCTTTTGTGATGTTAGTGAGATCGACGACAAACATCTAATGCCGGCATTCTAGTCTCTACTCAGTATGTTTATCAAAATATTTGAAAAACAACATCGACTTCGTAGTCTATTTATAAAAAGTAATAAAATATTCCAATGGCTGGATAACACAAATATTGGTTCAAACATTCTTCCAATTAGTGTAGTGCGGTAAAACCGCTTGGCCACGGCCTCGCGCGTTTCGAACTACGACGCCGCGAGCGACGAGCGACCAAAACAAATGTAGGGAATTGTTAAGGCTTCGAAATTTGAATCATACTATGCACAGGACACGTGCGATTTCGAATGAAAATAGTGTTTTTAACGCATATTTTGCAGCGTTGATTATGTGAGTGCTGTTATTAATATTTAAAAATATGGTTTAATTAAGGCTTTTCTCTTAAGTTTGTGTCTAGTCATAGCCCTACACTCGCAGTTCAATGTTGATTGTGTCACTGACTACACCGTTTATGGACTATAGATCTAGGAGAAAATTTTGAATTATTTTGCCATTTATTTTTGAACTTCGAAATTATCTGATTTTTTTTATTTTATTTTCGAACTACTTCTTAAAACACGATTAATTCAGTGCAATAATAAAAGATATTTGATCTCGTTCATGATTGTAAAACGTAGATCTGAATTTTAGTTTCACTTGGTACATATTTTTGAGCGCTGTATGTTTATAACATTAAACTATTTTATAGTAACTATATCACATGTACGAACTACTTTTTATTTTTGTATTCAGAGATATTGTGTGCTAAAGTTTAAAAAACGATTTTATTTTATTTTTTGCCAAAAAGGAAACTATTGAGTTGTGTTAAAATGTATGTTCATAGTTGTCTATTAAACAAACGTAAATGGAAAACTGTTTTATTTTTAAAACCAAGATTGTTTAAACGTATGGATTACATAGCCAATAGTGACACTGTCGAGCTCAAATATTCATGAGATGCAATTAATGGATTGAAATTGGACAGGTATAAAGTATGGCGGATTTAAATTATTCTGTCCCAAGCAGCAGCAATATGGTAGGCAGCATTTCTTTTTGCTTTGAAGGATTTTGCAAACACTGAAATGAAATGAAATGAAATAAATTTATTCGAACCCATAAAATGTTATACATTATTTAGATTCAATCAATATTAACTCTACCATCAGTTCGGAAAGCAGTTCTCACTAGAGAAGAATGGGCAAGAAACTCTAGTGTTGCTCTTTTCAAAATCACTGGTCATTACATTTAGAGCCAATGACTGTGTCACTTACTGGAAGAACTTGGCTGGACCGGAAATACTGCAGAGACGGTAGGTAAGGCACACAAAACGCTATGAAACATCAGAAATGAACATGTATTTTTTCTTTTATTCCTACATAGTGTATTCACAAAATTTACAGGATACGGCAGATTTAGAAAAATGACTCGTGAGGAATGTCTGGCTAAGAAGCGTTTAGCAGAAAGATTAAGGTATCAACGTATAAAAAATGACCCGGAAATGTACGCGATACAACAAGATAAAGAAAGGATGAAATACGCAAAGAAGAAGCAAAATGGAACTATTAAGACTTACGAAAGGAGTCGCGCGGAAAAAGGAAAGGCGAAGATGTGGAAAGAAAAAACAAAGAGGTTTTGTAAACGTATATGGCGTTTAGAAAATGTATTAGAATCTGTTACAATAATAGTATCATCGCCGTATTATATTTCTGTTGATTCTTACTTGAAATAGCTTAAAGTTGAGCTTAAGTTTTGTTTACGTCTTCACAATACGACAATGCCTCAAGAGACTTAGGTACCATATTTATAAATAAGTTAATGCCACCAATGAATTTTAAAATTGTTTAATAATAAGTACATAATTATGTTTGAAACTTTTATATACAATATAACAGAGTTGTAACTTGTAAAGTTTTATATTTAGATATTTCTTTAGTGTTAAGAAGTCTATAAAAAATCTACTTAATAAAATTTAATTTGTTTAATTTGATATGTTTCTTTTACATATTACAAACAACTAATCCGCCTGTAAGCCTTGTATCTGTCCTGTTTGGTGAATAAAAAATGTTCCCTAATCTCTTTTAAACCAAGGAACAATTTAATAATTTATTTATTTATTTGTACTTTATACACTAATGTACAGGTGGACTTAATGCCGCAGGCATTCTCCACCAGTCAACCTTAAGGTGGTGCAGAGATAATCATGGTAGGTGCATTAATGGTATATATAAAAAAAAGTGTTCAACTACATAGATACCATACATAAACATAAATACTGTCTGCTGAGCTCATCTTGCACGCAGTACCTGTTTAATAAAAAACTACCATTAGATTACATTATAACATTTATGTCGTATCGCTGTTACGAACAATCGAAGACATCTTAACTTAGATTCTACCTGAGTAATATTGTCCCTGCACAGTTTGTATTTCAAACCCACTGGCCACTTTCATTGTGGACTCATCGACTGCTCTGTTTATTAACGGCCTGTTTCACCGTCTCCCGATAACGTTTTAGAGAACTATCTGACATATAACACTATCTAAGAACTAAATCTGACACATTAGTTGCGACTTTTCAGCCAGAAATTTTTATTCGAGACCTGTGACATCAAAAGTTGATGTTATATAGATTACAGCGCATAAGTTTTGAATAGGCTATCAGTGGGGCTAGGACGTGAAAAAAAAAAACACGATGCGTCTCCGCTTCGTTTTATTGTGATTGGTTGAGAGACTGACGTGTCGGTCTCTCGATCAATCACAATAAAACGAAGCGGCGACGCATCGTGTTTTTTTTTCACGTCCTAGCCCCACAGGGGTGTTATCAGCATGTAAACTGCCGTAAGTTATTGTATAAAGCTTGAACTTCCAGATGACGAATACGAGATATTCACGTCGGAGCGTGGTAAAACGTCGCTTATGTACCAGCGTTATACGTTTTCGAGGCAAGGTGACTCGCAGAACTATTACTGCGTGAAGAAGAACTACGGCTGCAGGGCTCGGGTGAAACTGGATGGTCAGGGAGCCATCATGTATACAGTAACTGAGCATAATCACGAGCCTCCAGCATATATGAAGTTGGCTAATGGTATGTATATCAAAGTTTAGGTTAGGTAGCTATGCTATAATGGCCTAAACTTTGTCGTATCCGGTTCAAACAGGGCGGCATATTTGTATCGACTGGCGAGGATATTCATCTCTCGTCCGTCGACGCTCTATCTGGACCTAACTCAGGTTACCATCAGTTGCAGTGGGATCTCTAAAGTTCCTATATAAAAATGAATGCCAGCGTGCAGTTTGACATTACTTACCATTTTCTTTTTATTTTATTGGATAGTTTTATAAGAGATTTTGTTTGTCAAAACATTATATGTATTAAGGAACCATGAAATGCGCCATTCGATCCTGTCAAATTATATTTATAAAAACGTGGGAGATAAAATGAACGCGTTCGCTATAGTTATCTTTGTCTAGTATTCGGATTGGTACATACAGAAACGAGACAGCTTACAGTCGTTTCGCTGCCAGCATTGGCGTCCCACTCGCTTTGTCACATTTTGATTTGATTTGATTTTGTCAGAGTGGTTAATTTAGTTTACTCTATATGTATTAACAAATGACTGGACTGCCTCGGTGGCGTAGTTGTATTACGGTACGACTGCAATGCTGAGGTCTCGGGTTCGATCGATATTGGTTTTTTTTATTCAGTATCAGTTCGAAATCTGGAATTTGTGCCCGATATGGCGATAGGCTCGCCCCCTATCAGATCATGGGACGGATCACGGAATACGCACCGCGAGAAGTTGTGCACTAGTTGCGCCTCTGCCTACTCCTTCAGGGATAGTGGGCGTGAGTGTGTGTGTGTATGAACAAATAGTTGTTATGCGTATTATATTATCATTCCGATTCTGTAAAACGTATAAGCTGTAACCAATGTTTGGCACGTAGTGCTGCCATACCATACCATACCAGCCCTGCATTATATACTGCCCACTGCTGAGCACGGGCCTCCTCTACTACTGAGAGGGTTAAGGCCTTATTCCACCACGGTGGCCTAGTGCGGGTTGGCAGACTTCACATACCTTCGAATTCAGAGAACTTCTCAGGTAAGCAGGTCTCCTCACGATGTTTTCCTTCACCGTTAAAGCGAGCGATAATTCACAAAGATTACACACATAATTTTTTTAGAAAAGTCATAGGTGTGTGCCCTTGGTTTTTGTACCTGCGGACATTCGTCTCGGCAGTCCGTGCCACTCCCAGCTAGGCTATCGCCGCTGCAATTATAATAAAATATTGTTTGCGTATACTATATATGTGCTATGTTTTATAAGAGTAAAAGTATATACATATATTATTTATATTACTTGTTAATTCTTACTGTTTAATTTATTGGTATATTGTGTTGTAGGAGTTGTTAAATAGTAATATTATTATGTACTTGCAATGGTTTTGGGTGTCAATTCGCTGATTGCAACAAATAAAATTGCAATAATTTACACAGAGAAAAAAGTTTTGTTAGACGATCAATAATACCTACGTTAATTTCTAAAGAGTTTAAATATGAAATAAACAACTCCCATGTGAGAATCATAAAGCTTACAAAGAGTTAAAATAGAACATAATTTAATAAATAATGTACTTATAAAAAATATCATTGTATGGAATAACGTTTAATATTAAGTGTATGGAAAAATATTATTAAGTAGTAAAATATGAGACACGTATTCTCTCTCTCTCTCTCTCTTCCAAGCTATACGTCCCATATGGTTGTGGGGTCAGCTTTCCTAATTTTTCTTCTCCACTTCGCTCTATCCAATATGTCGTCTTCGGAAACTTGACATTCTCTCATATCTCTTAGCACTACATCTTTCCATCTTGTCTTCGGTCTGCCTCTGGATCTTTGACCGGGGATGGATAATTGCAGCGCCAAGTTCCCTATGTAGTCATGTGGCCTTCTCTTGACATGACCATACCATCGCAGCCTACTCTCCTGCATTTTATCGGCGATGTCGCGTACACCCAAGCTACCTCTGACGTACTCGTTGCGGATCCTATCGAGCCTGGTGACGCCGCACATCCACCTCAGCATCTTCATCTCGGCAACTTGAATGGCATGTATGTTTTTCTGCGTTACGGCCCATGTTTCGCTGCCATACATGAGAACTGGTCTTATAATAGTCTTATAGACTAGGCCTTTGAGCTTCACATGCATCCTTCTGTCGCAGGTAACCCCGGTTACTTCTCGCCATTTTAGCCACGCTGCAGCTATTCGGTGCTGAATGTTATATTCCCCGTTCCCAGAATTGTGCATCATGTTACCCAGATATTTATAGTGGTCGCACAATGTGACCAATTGCCCATCGATGGGAATCGGAGTGGTGTCGTCTGGTTCTAGCTTGTTAAAGGCCATAAACTGGGTCTTTTCTACACTCAATACTAGGCCACCGGTCTGTAACTGGTGTTTCCACAACAGAAGGGCCTCCTGTAATTCTGAGCGACTTTCAGTGCAAACAGCAACGTCGTCAGCGTAAATAAAGGTCCAGTTTGCCGCATTCTGCGCCCCCTCTGTGAGTGAGTCCAAAATTAAACAGAATAGAAATGGACTCAGTACCGATCCCTGGTGAACACCCTCAGTAACTGTCAAGGACTTTGTCTCACCTACCACCGTTCGTACCAATGATCTCGCTCCATGATACATGTCGGCAATGATGTTGACATACTGTTCGGGGACGTTCTTCTTGCGAAGGCTCCACCAAATGGTATCCCGCGGAACTCGGTCAAATGCCTTTTCCATGTCGAGGAATGCGACGTACAGTGTTCGGTTTTTGGCGCGATATTCTTCCGCAATTATGTTCAGTGCAAACATCGGATCAGTAGTGGATAAACCAGGCACGAAGCCATAGTGATTTTTTGACAATCGACACTCGTCTCTTAGGCGGCTGTCAATCACTCTTTCATAAAGCTTCATGGTATGGCTCATGAGTTTGATACCACGATAGTTGTTACATTCATACTTGCTACCTTTTCCTTTGTAAATCGGAACTATGGTGCTGAATCTCCAAGCTTCTGGCATTTTGATAGATTTTAGCACACAGTTGAAGAGGTTCGTCAGCAGTATGATTCCTTGGTCGCGTAAACATTTCCAAACTTCTACTGGAATACCGTCAGGTCCTATAGCTTTTCTATTAGGCATCTTTTGCAGAGCCTTTTTAACCTCACTGGGATGTATTGGAGGTATAAGACCTGCATTCCTTTCCATTTCTGGAAGCTGAGTAGCAGCTAGGCTAGGGTTCAATAGCTGTTTATAATATTGATGCCAAGCTGTTATAATATCTTTGTCTCTGTATACCAGGTTACCATTGGAGCTTTTGATGGCTTTGCACTTTGCAGGATCCTTTGAACTTCGACATCGCTGCTTTGCGAGCTTATATATCTGCTTTTGGCCCTCCTTGCTATTTAACTTATTGTAAAGCTCTCTCTGGGAGTTTGCTTGTTGTCTTGCTATTACACTCTTGGTATCCTTCTTAATCTTCTTATACTTTTCTCGATCTTCAGACTTTTGAGTGGTTTGCCAGATCTTAAAGGCAACTTTTTTCTTTTGTATTGCGGTGTGCACTTCCTCAGACCACCACCAGGTTTCTCTATTAGTTTTTCTCCGTCCCTTCGTGCGGCCAAGAGTCTTGTTTGCTGCGGTCATAATGGACTTGCGTAAATGTTCCCAAATTGTATCTACGTCTTTATCAACATCAACCTCCAAGCCTACCAGGTGCTCAGTAAACTCAGGGATTTTGTCACCTTTTAGATCCCACCACTTTATGAGTTCTGGAGTTTGTGTTGGTTTGTCTTTAACCATTTGTTTAAATGTCATGTCCATCACAACTATACGGTGTTGGGTGGTGACACACTCCCCCGGGATTACCTTACAGTTAGTAACGCGGCCAATGTGAGCTCGATTCACCAAGAAGTAATCTATTTGAGACATTGTTTGACCGCTTTTATATGTGATGAGGTGTTCTATTTTCTTAGCAAAAAAGGAGTTGACAATAGCAAGATCAAAAGCAGCTGCTGCGGAGAGTATTACTTTTCCGGCTTCATTTATTGTACCATACGCGTGGCCTCCGTGTACTCTTTTAAAAGCGTTGCTTGTTTGCCCGATGTGACCATTAAGATCACCTCCCAGCAAAATCGTCTCATTTGTATGGATTTGTTGGAGTGTACCTTCTAGACTTATCCAAAAATTATCTTTCTCAGATTGGCTGCAACCCATTTGGGGAGCATATGCAGAGATGATATTTATGATTTCTCCTTCCACTAGCACTTTCATAGAGATAAGCCTATCATTTATTCGATTTACCTCCAGTATGTTGCCTAGGTGACCCTCTTTGACAGCTATTGCCACGCCATTCCTTCCGTGGCTTGCTCCGACGTACATGAGCTTATAGCCCTCTCCGATATCACGGGCTTTCGATCCAGTCCATCGGGTTTCTTGTAGGCATATGAAATCTGCGTTTCTACGTTTGAAGAGCGAGGCAAGTTCCCTTGTTTTCCCAGTTAGTGTTCCTACATTTAACGTAGCGAAGCGGATCTTCAGGTTACGATTTGGGACTAACGTCGTTAACCGAGCCCGTCCGTGACTCGGTAGCCCTCGCATATTGTTCGCAGATGTAGGGCGATGTGTCTGCGCGTCGTTTTTCGGCGACGCCCTATCCGTTATCCTCGGTATATTTGGTAACCTTTTCATTTATCTTTTCTGATTATTTTTGGCTGTTTTCGGATTTATTAGTCCAGTACCGATTGCCATCTGACGTACAAAAACCTACTCGCTTGAGATAGGAAAATCCATGGATACTTGGTCTTAATCCATATACAGGTATTTCTCGACTGTATGTAGTGGAAGTCTGGTTATCCCGCCAAGACGTCGGTCGCCAGAGCCTCGTCGGTTTTCTAGCAGGGTGTACCGCGAGCAGGTGAGGTTGACATTTGGGTTGGTGAAGATCATAGTCCCATACCCCTTACACCCCTACCATACCCCTTACACCCCTCAAAATATGAGACACGTATTATTTTAATAAAAGGCAGTTACTTTAAAACTCTTTGTTTTACTTTTAACAAAGGAACCAATCGCGCGAATTTTGAGCGCGTCGTCAAACCGACCAATCACAGGTGAGCTCACTATTCGTGCCTCTAATAATAGAACATCTCCCAATCCAAACGTTAACATTGGGTGGGTTTGGTGCACGAGACCAAATTAGAGCCCAAACCATGGGAGTAATAAATGGAATATTAACACACACACATGCACTCACGCCTTTTATCTACGAGGATAAAAGGCGTGAGTGTAGGTGTGTGCAGTATACCTACTTTTGAAACTAGTTAATAATCAAAATATTCAACATATTGCAGAAATACCGTACGAAATCGCGCGGTCGCAGAAAGGTAAAAAACTGTTAGTGGTCGGAGGTTTCACGTTCTCTCAATCTGACTACGGGTGCTGGACGTGCTCGGTAAGAAAAAACAGATGCAAGGCCAGCCTGAGGATCAGTCCTGCAGGAAAGATTGTCAGGATCAACAATGTACACATGCATGCGCCGAGGGTCTTCACTAGGGGTCTAGATGGAACACTAGTGTTATTATAATGGGTCATCAGACGTTAAATGCCGCGGTTCACTGCAATAAACTATATTTGCTTTCAAGCGAACGGTTTGCTCGTCTCGTCATTCAGAACTGAATGGTTTATACAAATAAATAACACATCTGTCCGGCCTGTGAATTTTTGACGAGTACCTATATTATTTATGTTTATTTTATAATTCTAGATCTAGAATTATCTTAGACACTAGGTATTAGGATTAGTGTTCATGTATTTCCTGGATTACTATGTATAGATTTATACGGCAGATGTATTGGGCCTTATCAATAAAAATATCAGTGATTACCTAGTCGATGTTTCGTATCTGACTCCCAAATTATCAGACGTAAGGTATAAAAAGATGAACTATGTTCAAACATTGATTAATAACCACTATTGGTTTGGAGGAATGATGCGTATTAAATTCACACTGGCAAATAAACTAATATATGTCTACAAAATATATTTTTACTCTCTAAATATTATAAAATATGCAATATACACCCTTTAAAAAACACAATGTGTTATTAATAAGTCAGAGTAAAGAAATCTGATGTATAAATATTATTACAGAATTAGAATACGAAATCATCAAGTCGCAAAAAGGTAAAAGGTTGGTTATCATTGGCGGCTATACATTTTGCCAAAAATTCAACATTTGGGTGTGCTCCGTAAAAAAGAATAATTGTAAGGCCAACATGAAAATGAACGCTGAAGGTGTGGTAACCCATCTCTATAATGTCCACACGCACGAACCGAGAAAGTATATTAGAACTGAGACAGGAGAACTTGTTTTATACAGACACTATAATTGAACGGTATTTGACAATTTTTACTTATTTCTAGAGGATATTAAAGTTATTTAAAAAGAAAAATTACTCTGTATTTTATTACTTGTACTGATTATTTTTACTATTATCACAGGAACATTACTCTGTATCAGTGTTTCTCACGAGTTACGCTAAATTAATAAAATACACGTGTTCCTTTATGTCACGATCCTTTATTTCCGGGATTTGTTAGTTTGCTAATATTCCTAATAGTCCAGATCTCTAGGAAATATATTGTGCACTAATTTGTCAATGAAAACGGTTACACTATTCGGTACACAATATTTATTGAATCTTGTCTAACGTCATAGGACGTATATAATGTAACAGTATTATAATTACTGGTGGTAGGTCTCTCATATGTAAGAGTCCGTCTGGAGGGGTACCACCGCAATGTCTATTTCTACCGCCAAGCGGCAGTGTCCATCCACTGTTGTGTTTCGGTTCGAATGGCATTGTAGCCAGTGTGACTACAGGAGATAATGTGACTTAACATCTTATGTCTCAGGATGACGAGCGCAGTATAATGCCACTCAGTACTTTATAACTCAAGGTGCTGGACGGTGTTGCTACTGTTTGTGGGTGGTGGTCGTGTCGCTAATCATCAGGAGAACGGCATGCTCGCTTCGTCATTCAAAGAAATAAAAAAAAAGAAATTAATAAGTAAAATCATGATAAATTATAGATTGACACGCTACTAGAATAACATGGACTAAATTTGAATAAACGACTAACCAAACCTTTGTAGGAAGTTGTCGCGTCGTAAAGTTCCAACGGCGTAAAAATGTTTTCCTCATCAACGAGCATACTTACTGGAAAGTGGGTAAGAGGACTTACTACGTATGCACACTGTCGAGCAACACAAAATGCACAGCAAGACTTGCGTTGGACAGCGTTTGTTGCAAAGAATTAATGTTTGTAGTTTATAGGCGAATAAGTTCCGAATAGCCTATCAGGGACTTTATCAGCGTGTGGTGAAATCGGCCCTTAGTGTTTTTAGTATTAAGTGAAAATGAAATCCTCCTAGCCAGTTTCGGCCACGGCGGCCAATCTCAACGGAGATCAGCCCGGTACGCAGGAGATATTATAGTGCACAAGTGTGTGCGCAATACACAGGTGCACTCGCTATTCCTTCACTCTCATAGTCCGGTGAGACGGTAATCCGACATGACCGGAGAGAGATCAGGCGCAGGACCAACGGCTTTACATCCTTTCCGAGGCACGGGGGTATCACACCGCCAACTTCCTGACTCCGAGCTGCGACTGAATATTTTTTTTAAGATTAAAGTATTAAGTAATGAGTAATGATTAATTGTAGATGTTCATGGGCGGCGGTGATCACTTACCATCAGGTGAACCGTATGCTCGTTTACCCCTTATATCATAAAAAAAAACAATTTCAATATATTTTTATTAGATTTTCCAGTACCTACAAATAATATATTGTACATGTAAGTTCTGCGTGCATATCACACTTTAAAATAATAAAATATTTTAGTTTCATACCGTCTGTAGATATTGATGTGTTACGAACCCATTGAATTATCAGCTAGCTTTATCATTGAGAGTGATGGACGTTGTTGTGTGTAGTGGAAACTCTTATGGCTTTAATTTTAGTGCCGTTTGTGCTTTAGCAATACTTGTAACTTTAGAAGCTACTTTTATTCTTAGAGTTCATGAAGAAGCTTTCTATTAATTGGCAATAATAAATCAATAACATTACTCATTGCAGATTACGGTTATCGAATAGTTCGTTCACAAAGAGGAAAAAATCTTATCCTTTTAGATGGTTACACATATTGTCACGTGAACGACAATAGGTGGTACTGCTCCGTGAAGTCGGGATGCAAGGCGAAGTTAAAGTTGGATGATTCCGGCAAAATTATATCTATAAACAACAATCATACACACTTTCAAAGAAAATACACTATCACGAAAGATGGAGTATATGTTAAGTTTTAGTCCATTTAGTTATAAAGCGATGTATTGTTTATTATGAATAAATTTTAAATGTTTTTGGTTTGTTTTTCTTTTTAACACCAGTTTCATTTTTATTTTATCGGCTTTTATTTTATCGTATTTTAACAGGTGTCTTTTTAAGAACAGACGAATAACTTTGCAACGTTAACATTTTTATTCAAAACCTAACAATGTCAAAATTGTTGTTTCCGTAAAACTAACTGGTAATGGAAATATCCTCTAACTCACTGCGTGAAACTGCTTTAAATACTTCGAGACATTTTGAACTGGAGGTAGAGTTAACATTGACGGAATCTAACTAGTGTGTAACATTTTATGGGTTCGGATGAATTATTCCATTTCATTTAGATTTTAAACCTATAAATTACTAACTGAAATATTCATCAAAGCAGTATCTACACAACAGTGATTGCAAATTGCTTTTCGGCGGAAATATACGTTGCAGTAGTCGGTGTCCTTTCATTTTTTTTCGCCGAAGAGAAAACGCGTTAGGGTTCTTGCCGCTCGGGGCAGATCCAAAACATGTCGCCACAGGATATAGGCCCAAAAAAGACCATTTTAACAAATAAGAGCCACACCCCCCTTAGAACCAATGGTCCATGAGGCAAAAGTAAAAATTTGAAAAGGTTTTATTTTACTCATTTTGACGCCCCCCAAAAGTGCCAGGTATGCAAACTTAGATTTATTACTTCACCGTTGTAGCAAGCGATAATTCACAAGGAATACACACATAATTTTTTTTATTAAAGTAAGAGGAGCATGCCCTTGTGATTTGAACCTGCGGACCTTCGTCTCGGCAGTCCGTTCCATTCCCAACTAGGCTATCGTCGCTTTTCTGAAAAAATCATAGCAACACAAATTTTGTAGACCTATTTATGGACAAGTAATTAACATGAATTGTTACAGATAGATATAAAGCTATTACCTGAAAAATAAATTCTGTTATTGAAAATATTATCATAAATTTATATTATTATAATAGAAGTGTAAGTGTTTGTACAATATATGTGTATCGCCGTTTTTGTTTTGTTACGTTTGAAGTCAACATAAGAAATATTTGTCATATTATTAATATGTATTTTATCATTCCAGACCATGGTTACAGGATAGTGCGCTCGCAAAGGGGCAAAGATCTCATCCTTTTAGGCGGATACACTTTCTACCATGTTAGTCATAACCTCTGGTATTGTTCAGTTAACACCAAATGTAAGGCAAAGTTAAAGTTGGACAGTTCGGGCAAGATTGTGGCAATGAATAATAACCACACTCATTCTCAAAGGAAATACACTGTCACTAACAACGGAGTATATTTTAGGTTGTAAAATACATATACATAGTACCTAAAATATAATATTTTCGGTCGCTTGTATAGTAAGCCGTAGAAATAGCTGGATAAATTGAATCTTCAAATTACCTATAAAATTAAGTTTAATATATGTAAGTACTACAATATACAGTGGTGGACATGTAATTGAGGAATGAAAAAATGTTTAAAGTATAACTTTATTAAATGTTTTTATTTCCATATTGTATTGTCATAGTCCGATGGCATTCTTATGCCACGTTGAAGAGAAGCAACTAACATACCCATTAATAAAAAATGTTTTAAAAAAATCTCTTAACGTACTTTATTAAAACACATGATACAGTGTTTACCAGTTTTTTTTGGCTGGTTATTTAATTATTGTATTATTTATACAAGGTGATAGTCGAAGATTTTTTGTAACTGAATTTTTATAGTTTGTTATTTGTTTTACTGCCTCGGTGGCGTAGTTGTATTATGGTACGACTGCAATGTTGAGGTCTCGGGTTCGATTCCCGGGTCGGGCAAAGTGATATTGAGTTTTTCTATTCAGTATCAGCTCGGAGTCTGGATTTTGTTCCCGATATGGCGATAGGCTCGCTCCCTATCACATCATGGAACGGAATAACGGCGAAAAGTGGGTGCACTAGTTGCGCCTCTGCCTACACCTTCGGGGATAAAAGGCGTGAGTGTATGTGTGTGTGTGTGTTTTATTTTTTTTTTGTATTAAGATATTTATCATTATTTGTTATTATTTGGACTGTTTCGTACCATTTTTTAATATCGCTTTTTTGCTGTAATAGGGTAGTTTCCTATGTTTGATTTAGTACATTATTTTATATGTCACAGAAAATAATACGAAAAACAAATTCTTCTGTAAAATCAGAATCAAAATTGGTTGAAAACTAAAACAGTTATTCATATTTGAAATATTGTTGTAAGCAAAAGTGGGGACGTAGTGGGGATATCGCGTCATTTGTTTCGCACGCACGCAACGCTATGGCTGGCGACACTCAGTGACGTCACATTCTGCTGTGTCCATTATCTGACAGATGCCCCTTCCACCAAACTTCAAAGCTTTATAACTCATTTATTATTCCTCGTATTTTAAAAATTATTTTTCCTCTAGATTTTAGAAGACATAAATGTTTGATAAATGTATTTAAAAAAAAGTAGTCAACTACCCTATTAGTCAATTCTGAAATAAAAAATATATTTAAATCATTTATGGTTTTATTAATATGTATACCACAATTACAAAGAACACGTCATATTAAAATATATTGTGCGAACATAAATTATCGTAATCTATCACTAGATGTTTTTAAGAAAACGTTTTACAGATATAGGCTATATAAATTAGTCAAATCAAGGAAAGGAAGAGACTTAATTTTCTTAGATGGCTACACATCACAACGTAGATGGTATTGTTCGGTGCAATCGGGGTGTGCGGATAGATTTATCCGAATTCAATCGAATTTGGATGTTTTTTTTATTGCATTGAATGACGGGACGAGCATGCCCTTCGCCTGATGGTAAGCGATACGACCTCCCATAAACAGTAGCAACACCATCCAGCACCTTGAGTTACAAAGTACTGTGTCGCATTCCACTGCGCTCGTCATCCTGAGACATAGGATGTTAAATCTCATTATGTCCATTAGTTATACTGGCTACAATATCCTTCAAACCGAAACACAACAGTGCATGCACACTGCTGCCCGACGGTAGAAATAGAAATTGCGGTGGGTCCCAGACGGACCCTTACATATGAGAGTCCTACCACCAGTAAAAATTCTGGCGCTATCATGTTCAAAAACAACAATTATACCCACCCAAAAAGAAATGACTACGTCACTCTTTTTTTTTGTCCCTGACTAAACTCTTGTTAGCCTGACGAGGGTCGGCTTATACAAGAACACCGGTCTTTTGGGTGAGCGCAGAAGGCGCTCGCAACCCTTAAATTTAAGCGAATGGAGCCTATTTTATATGCTGTAATATGTGGACAAAAACGCTCAGCCTACGGCAGGTAATGGCCTTTACTACGGTTAATTTTTTTTTAATACAATTCTCGGTCTTTTCCGACTATGGTGAAGCGACGAAGGGTAATGGTTTTTACACCCTATCTATGTATGCACAGTTTACTAGTCATTAAAATGATTTAATTTTAGTGATGGTTTTTTCTTCATACAGTGGTAATCTTGGAGACTGTAGCTATTGTTATTACTGTTAGTGACACTTAACCTCTTAGCAATAATAAATTATGAGCGTAGTTCATTGCCTTTCAGTAATTCATATGACTTTGACCTTCCTAAAATCAATTTTACTACATCTTACAGATAATTCTTACAAACTCATCAAATCGAAGAAAGGAAAGAATCTCATTCTTCTAGATGGATACACGTTTTGCCAAACCAGGCCAGCCAGGTGGGTCTGTTCTGTCAGCTCAGTGTGTAAGGCCAAGCTGAGATTGGATAAACAGGGCGCAATAGTAGAGAAGAACAACGTTCACGATCACCCGAAGAGAAGATATGCTGTCACTCGTAGCGGACAATACGTGATGCTGTAGAATATCTATACCAATATTATAAGGCTGAAGAGTTTGTATGTTTGGTTGAACGCGCTCATCACAGGAACTACTGAACCGATTTTGAAAATTCTTTCACTAATAGGAAGCTCTACATTACTGCTGAGTGCTGTAGGCTACTTTTTATCCCGGAAAAACTTTTCCAAGCTGGGGAGACGCGAGCAATACTAATTGTGTATATTTTTGTTTGGGTCGATGGCATAGTTGGATTGCTCTCTTGGGTTCAGGTTGGGAACATATTGGGTTATTCGGTTTACGGTCTCCTTGTCACTTGGGGCGGAATATTCACGGTCAAATGTGTTACACTAATTGCGCCTGACTACCTCTTCAGCGATAAAAAGCCTGAGTGTGTGTTTTAAATTTAAATAAATCGGATTAAAGGGTATTTGAGTACTATTTACAGCATAACTATCTTTTGTCCGCGGCTTCACCCGCGTTAATAAGTTTTTCCGGGATGAAAGTACTTATAAACCTTCCTCTTGATTCACTCTATTTATTAAAAACCGCATAAAATCCGTTGCTTAGTTTTAAACATCCAAGCATACATAGACAGACAGCGGGAAGCGACTTTGTTTTATACTATGTAGTGATGATTGATGACTACTATCCTCATTCAGTCAAGCATCACCGGTTCACAGCTTAATTACCACCAACGTTTAGACGGAAGCCTATCGCCTCATTGGTGGGATTAACCGTCGATTTAAATAAACGATCTCAATTGGTTTGCTTGATTGATCGAGAAAATGTACCAATCAAAATAAATTTCTTGGGATCGAATTGAAGGTTCAGATCGGCAGTTAGTGGCTAACCAATGAGGTGTTAAGCTTCTGTCTTCTGTTGCTTACACGTTTGCTTTGACCTCATTTACTAACGATTGCCTTTGGAGACGAGAAAGACTTATTTAAAGGAATTCAACAGAAATTAGGAAGGAGATAGGGAATTAATGATTTTTACGAGGACAGAAATAGAAAAACACTATTGGCTATTTTTTGTAATTTAGCTATTATTTGAATAAAAATGTATGCGTCTGAAAAAACAAAATTTGTACCCGATACTACAATAAGCTCACCTCCCACATTAATGGATGGAATAAGTATGCCGGAAAATGGACACTTTTGGCAAAAAAGAGTGAATGTATGTAAAAATATACATTATTAGAAAAGAAAGAAAGAAAGAAAATCCCTTTATTTAGCTATGATCACAGGACCAGATGGTGGTAAATACTAAGTGTTACAGTACGGGGAACAAAAATAAAAAAAAGGATATGTATTTAAAAAAAAGTATACAACCTGAGTTTAAGTATTAATATACAAATTACAGGCTACAACATAGTCAGAGGGAAGAAAGGCAACAATTTAATCCTTTGCGACGGGTATACCTACCACAAAATAAGCTGCAGTAAAAACCGATGGATATGCTCTATTGCTAAATGCCGTGCCAAGTTGAGGCTCGATGATGCTGGTACAATCGTTCATAAGGACCCCACCCACCGCCATCCGAAAAGGAAATATTTTGTAACGCAGAATGGGAAATTTGTTATGTTAGCATAAGTATATTAAAGAAAAAAATACGCGCATAGAAAGTTATTCCACTGCGTCTAGTAAGCCGAGTGACGTCCAGGGCTCGTAGCCAAAATGCTTCTTAGCAAACGTAAACGCTAATAGAAACCAAAAAAAAGAAAATGACGTATCCTTGGGACAGACTTATCGATAAAATATGTCATTCGCATAAATTATTTTCCATTCTATTGGCGTTAACGGTGAAGAAGAAACATCGTGAGGAAACCTGCATACCTGAGAAGTTCTCTATAAGAATTTCGACGTTATGTGAGGTTTGCCAACCCGTAGTAGGCCAGCGTGATGGACTAAGGTCTAAACCCTCGCAGTTGTAGAGGAATTTCGTGCTAAGTAGTGGGTAGTATACACGGAGGTAGTATATAATATAAGGCTTGTATGTATGGTGGTATTCTATTGGCTACAGAACCAGACACTAGTTAGAATATCAATTGATAAATTATTATCTCTCGTAAGTCGAAACAATTATGCCGGCTTGTTAGAAAAACTGACGAGACGAGCATACTGGTCGCCTGATGGTAGCTACCATCAGGTGAGTTTCATAGTCGGCTCGTCATTCACTTGTAGTTTTACATAAAAAAAATATGGAAATAAATAAATTTGTGTTCTAAATTCTTGCTACTCTTGAAAATATTTATATTTATTTCCTTTTTATAAGAAAATATTGGTATCTTTACAGAGTTCTAATAAGTAAGAGACAGATATTAATATTGTTTTTGAGCTAAGATATTTGTTTCCTTCGTAAAATGTATGTGCCTATGTTAAATACATTATACATTTCTTTGATGTTATTATAATAAAAATAAAATGTTATTATGGTGGGTTTTCCTTAATAAGTAGAATATTTGACAAAATGACTTTCTATAGTATGGGGTCTAAAGGTGCTCCCACACCGCAGTTATAATTTTCTTTTTTGTTGAAAAAAAAAGAAAAGGAGCTCTTACTGGATGCGTCGAACTCTGAAAGCGAGAAAACAGTATTACTAAATAATACTACTAGATTATAACTGATTTATTGAGTATATGCAACATGTATATGTGTAGGATAGTCGATAATATGTTGTTTTTGTCACAGGCTACGAATACAAGATGATTAAATCGCAGAAAGGCAAAGACATGATGTTATTAGACGGTTACACTTACGTCAAGTCGTCAAGTTTTGCATGGACTTGTTCTAAGACCTCTCAATGCAGGGCGAAACTCAAAGTAAATGCGGCAGGCGTAGTTGTATTTGTTGACAATAAACACGCTCATCCGAGGAGGAAGTACGTCCTTACAGCGAAAGGGAATTACGTTATGTTGTAGAATTTTCTCGAGTGGAGATTACCGAACGTCTTTGGACGTCCACCTGCAAGATGGACAGACGTCTTGATAAAAGTCGCAGGAACACGCTGGATGCTGGCCACTTTTGACAGGTAATATCATGTGGCTGATGATGAATGTAGAATTTTAGGTGACGTGATAAGACGTCTTAATAGGTTATGTGTGTAGTTTAGAATAATAACTTGTGTGTTTCTTTGTAAAATGTATCCTTAGCGTTATAGAGCTTATAATAAAAATACCAGTACTGATGTAAACCGTTTTTTTATAAATCAAAATGCAAACGTCCACCTTTATGATGAAGTATAAATAAATTAATACTTACAAGCAAATTAAAGAGAAAAAATATATTTCACTGAATTCACTATAATCGTTTTGTCACAGAGTTCCAATACGAGATTATTAAATCACAGAGGGGCAAGGATTTAATACTTATAGACGGTTACACTTTCTCCAGAGCGTCGAATATTGGGTGGCAATGTTCTAATAATTCTCAATGTAAAGCGAAGTTAAAGTTTAATCAGACAGGAGAGTTGGTATACGCTTACAACGTGCATATTCATCCAAGAAGGAAGTACTTCTATACATCCGCTGGAAAAAAGTATTTGTTAAGATAAATTATTTGAGTTAAGGGCCTGTTTAACAGATTTCAAGTAAATTTTATTTATAGTCGTATTAAGCAGCTACTCTAGATAGTACTGATTTTGTATTTTGTGGGCTTATACATTTATGTGACGAGTAGTAGTAGCATTTATCAGCAAGCGGTGAAATCGGCCCATACTATTAATTGTTTCAAACCATTAGTTGTAAAGAATAAAAATAAAATAAAAATCTGTTTATTCCCTTATAATCTCCTCACATATTATTATGAAATACAGCAATATTGTAAAATAGGTATTTTTAAAACGCTTGTTTACAACTCTTTTGTATGTATAGTGATGGTATTCGAGGACGTGATTATACGTCAGATTATTATTTTTTCTTACATTGAAGTATTATCAAGCCTCAGAAAAGTAATAAGCATTTAAACTATATTGCTAAACATTCGAGTAGTAATCGAATCGATTACAGAAATTTCGTTAAGCGATAATAAACAAAGCAATATGTATCTAATGGACGTTTTCCTGGCTGTTTTTTGTACTTTGGTATATATTACAGAACGTTTAATACACTAATATATTGTAAGGAGATCAAATAGTTTAAAAAATTAAATTAAACATCGCTTGTTTCACAGCAATTCGGTACGAAATGATAAAATCTCAAAAGGGCAAGGATTTGATATTATTGGACGGTTACACATTCTGCAAAACCTCAAATACTGGATGGATATGTTCTATCAAAGCTAAATGCAAGGCCAGGTTGAAGTTTAGTTCGAGCGGCGCCCTCGTATTCGTGGACAACAATCACGTTCATCCGAAGAGGCATTACATTCTTACATCCAATGGGAAGTATAGAGTGATATGAATCAAAGTTCAGAATTAATCGCGATTTTATTTATTTATTTATGTACACCAACAGCATAACATATTATATACAGGTTATATTGTGAAACATTGTACAATTTCAAATATGTATGCCTATTATAAGTGTACTCAGCACTGACCATAATGTATTAACAAGAAGTGAGTTGAAGGAAAGGAAATACAAACCAATTTTTACCATTATTCTATATATATTTTGTTGTCGTAACCGACACTAGTCACACCTATATTTGTGTATAAGTTTGCTATTGTTTTTTATTGATACATATTATTTTGATAAAGAAAAAGCGAAGTCAGATCAATGAGATTAAATCAAAGGTGCATACAATTTTAGTTTTTCTTATTAATAATTATTATAATTAACTAGCTTTTGCCCGCGGCTCCGCCCGCGTGAATGAGTTTTTCCGGCATAAAAGTCCTGCTTTATATTTTCCCGGGATAAAAAGTAGCCTATGTGTTAATCCAGGATATAATCTACCGGCCAAAAGTTCCTCCGCCATGTACCTTATGGAAGAGACTTGGTAAATCAAACACACAGTCCAAAATATTTTTCTGTGTATATGAAAATTGACGTTTAAATGATACAGCTAATCTCAACCAATTGAGAGTTGGAACTCTACTCTTTGAAAATCACTTTCTTTTTTGAGTATCTAGCTAATCAATACTCAAAGCTTTTCACTGACGAATTTACAAAACAATCGTATAAAGAGAATTCATTAAAACGAATTCAAATACAAACACTGTCGAAAACTGAACAAAAATAAAATAATATTGCGACTATAAATTAAGATGTGAGCTATCCCATCTTTCAAGTTGGATCAAACTGCACACTGTATGCAAATTTGATTAAAATCGGTTAAGTAGTTTAAGAGTTCATCGCGGACAAACAACGTGACACGTAATTTATATAAATAATTCATAAAAATCTGTATTAATAACCACGGGAAAACATTTTTTCGATATTTCAATGTAGTATAAAACCGAAGAATCATTTTAGCAGTAACACTCTCTCCCTCTCTCTCTCTCTCTCTCTCTCTATTATATATATTTCATTTTATTTACGTGTAATTTGTTTTTGTTGTTGTGCGAATAAATGTTTTGTATTTGTATTAAAACCAAGTCAAAAACCAAGAGATATTTTGTTTTAGGTGTAAATTACGAGATTGTAAAGTCGCAGAGGGGCAAAAATATGATTCTAGTTGACGGATTTACTTTCTCACAAAACTATTGGAATTACTGGATATGTTCAAATAAGAAATGTAGAGCGAAATTGAAGTTAGAAGAGAATGGCAACATTACTCGCCTGGACAAAGACCATAATCATCCAAAAAAGCCGTTCATGAGGCTGAGTAATGGCACGTTTGTTCGGATTTGATTAATCGATTAGAGCACCAGAATCGATTCGAAATCGATAAGAGGTCTAACTACTGGCCATTAAATTGGGATCAAAACGATGGTGTCTGGGATATTAAATAAGGATATTTTCGGCATATTTGGCACCGTTTATGCAGAAATAGCAGGCGTCCACCCGAAATACTTTATCTAGAAACAGGTTTTTAAATATGCGATGGATAAATAAGCATGTGTATTGTGTGACCATGACTACAAATGCAATAGAGTTAAGCTGTGATTCCGCAGAACGCGACAGACGGCAGACGGCAACAGCATGTGCCGCGACGGCAGACGGCACTACTATGCTTTATTAAATTGTATGAGACCGATTCTACATACGACGGCAAATGACGCGCGGCAAGTGACGTCCTGCCGGGCGTCATTTGTCGATGATGCCTTTAGAAGATGTTAATATTGGATTTGTTATCTTTTTTGTAAAATCTATTATGGATTGCACATTGATATTATTCTACTAAATTGATTTATAAAAGGGATGTAACTTATGTACTTAGAACTTTTTAGCTCCTAGTCTGTTGAATTTTCTTTTTATATTCATATTCATGTGAATATAAAATAGATTTTTGTATGGATTACAAAAAGATGTGATGTGACATTTGTATTAACCGAAGTTATAAAAATAACGTAGCTAAGTTCGTAATGGACAAAGGAATATTAGTTCATCTAAACATTAATTAAACGTAATTTCTTGAAATGCTTAAGATTGATTATAGTGTTTGTAAGAAAAAAAATAATATTGTACCTATGTACCGGAATTACTATTAACCTAAATATCTAGCTATTACAGTAATAAAATAAATGATAATATAAACTTTTTTTTAAAATGCGTTTCTATAATATAAAAGATATTATGACAGTAGAATAACATTTACTATAGGATTAGGCTAGAAATCGTACCTACATAATATAAAATACTATCTTTCTCTCGTAATATAGCAATAGAATAGCAGTATTTTTTTTGAGTAGTTGATAATTCAACGACTTGGTCTGAAGACTGAAGTTGGTCCTGCGGTACGTTTTTCATATTGATAAATATCTAAGTGAAGAAGTAAAAGGAGGTATTAGAAAGACGTGGAGGGAATATTCTGCTAGATATTATAACAAAAAGCAAAAGGATGCCAAGCCAATAGTAAATGAAGTACGTAAAGAATAAAAAAAGAATAAGTGTGGAAAGAGAGAAATAAAAGAACGTTAAATGACGGACATGTTTTTGAATGAATTACCGAAGACCCTAATCCTCCTAATGCGATATTAAAATTTTATGAAAAAAATATTTTAATATAGAGATCATATAATAGAAACGTCTTTTGTCTGTAAGTTTCTTTGTTTTTATTGAAAGCTCCTCAAAACCAGGACAAGACTTATGCCGCTGTATTTGTTTGTGAAAAAGCATTGTTGCCTGAGAACAATTGACATCGATGTCTGTACGTTCATGGCGAATAATAAACGCAAAAATATCACAAAAGTTGAAAATTATTTATGTAATTCCTTGACAGCTTTGGTGGCGTAGTTGTATTGCGGTACGACTGCAATGCTGAGATCTTGGGCTGAAATCCCGGATAAGGCAAACTGATATTGGATTATATTCAGTATCAGTCCGGAGACTGATATTTTTTCGTGTTTTTATTGCATTGAACGACAAGACGAGCATGCCGTTCGCCCGATGGTAAGCGCTACGACCATCCATAAACAGTAGCAACACCATCCAACACCTTGAGTTATAAAGTACTGTGTGGCATTCCACTGAGTTGCTCAGAAGCGCCTGCACACCGAAGGACGCTCTCAGCGTCTATGGCAGCGTGAGGCCTACCTGGCACGCCGCCGTCCATCACGGCGGTTACACAATGTAGCTCAATTAAACACAAAAGTAAAGATGGATAGCTCTCTGCCGCTCGTCGGCAACCCCCGGTGGTCCCAATTAGTCGCCTTTTACGACAAGCAGGGGATACCGTGGTGGAATTCTCCAAACACCCCCTATCCACAGAGCTGGAGACGCGGGTCAGTCGTCCACCCGGTGCTTCCTTGGTCTTCTCTGGCGGCGGGAAGGATCATCTCGCTCCCGATTCTTCTCAGTACTCTCCTTCTGCGAAAGGACCTCCTCGCAGAAGTGGGCCGCCGCACGCCAGGGTTCTCGACTGCCGACCATGGAAGCGACCACGGCCGACAACGAAGGGTCTCCTCCGAGCATATGAGAGACCTACCACAATTAATTTGTGCTCGATATGGCGATAGGCTCGCCTCCTATCACACCATGGGACGGAATACGCACGGCGAAAAGTGCGTGCACTAGTTGCGCCTCTGCCTATATACCTTCGGGGATCATATGTGTATGTGTGTAATTCCATATTGAGTGCGATCAGCAAAAACTTTACTACTAACATAATACTTACAGAAATCCATATTATTACGTCACAAAGGGGGCGTAAACAGTTACTATGCAATGGCTACCCGTTTTCACTGAGAAAGGGTAACACCTGGATCTGTACTGCTACCAAGTCCCGGTGTAATGTTCGAATCAAACTGAATGAGAAGAATGAAGTCCAATTCATCGTCGGAAACCACAATCATCCTCCGAATCGCACGTATTATAGAGCGAAAGACGGGACGATTTTTCGGGTTTAATAATATAATATTCTGATTTGCTGTTTCTGCCGGTTTAGATAAATTTAATTCTGAATATTTTTAAAATTAATTATAATTTGTTTTTATTAACTACACCGGTTTTTATAGTTTTCAGAGTTATGTCATATATACGTTTATTTTACTTATTTGAGAAAATAAACTAAGTACAAACTTGTGTATGCTTTTATGATTTCCATACTTAAATTACAGAAATAAGAATAAAATCTTTGTAAAAAATTATAACAGTAGTCCTTAACCATAACACTTTTGAAGCCTGCTAAATAATCTAATATAATTTTAGCACTAGGCATGTTTTAGTTACCAGAAATTTATGTATTTTTATATTTGTAAAATCTATTCAATTTATAACTGCTTTTATTGTTATAAATTACATGACTGGCTTGATTGTTCAATTATTAGATACATTTTATCAAGACGACTGCATTCCGGGATTTTTCTAAGAATATGTTATCAAAATTACAATATCACTGGGTCGATGTAAAATCTATCTGGCGGTTGAAATATTGACTGTGGTGTGATTTTTAAACAGTGCACAGGCGTCAATATTTCTGGTATAATAAAGGTTAAGCTTTGGCTGGTTTGAAGTGAAACACGACACTTGTCTTCTACGTCTGTCATCACCTTTCTACACTCTAGTCTCCAGTAACAATGGCTTTAGTCCCGGGACCAACTTCAAGACGGTCATGACTAAAAGTGGACACATAGGATGCGATTTGGTACAGCCGAACCATTAAAACGGTATGCCATCGAACCATATCGGATCGTGTGGGGCACGGTTCGATGGACATTATTATTATTATTGTTGGTAAGGCTGGTTCGATGGCTTATCCATCAAACTTGGTTGGATACAACTGGACATCGCATGGTACGGTTCGATCGTGTGGCGTGAAGACTGTACCGCGTGACGAATTGGTACGATGATACCAAATATAATCGTCTGTTAGTAGTATAAGAGTAAGCGGCCGTATTCCTTACATAATAACATACACATATTTTTTGTGTACAGTTAGCAGCATAAATATCTATACAAAATCAAAATTTCAAATCGCCTATATATGCGTTAAGTAAAACTGAAAAAAAAGTTCAGGGTATGAAGTAAAGCAAATCTCTTTTATTTTATTTTTGTAGAAGAAAAAAAAGGTAAGTATGAACACAAAAGTATGTAGGCAATTTGAAATTTTGGATTTGTTCAGCTTATGTTGGTGAGTGTACATTTATTCCATTTGGACTTTTGCAATGCAATGCAATCAGTTCTGTAATGTATACCTACTGCCCACTGCTGGGCACGGGCCTCCTCTACTACTGAGAGGGGTTAGGCCTTAGTCCACGCTGGCCTAGTGCGCGTTGGCAGATTTCACGTACCCTCGAATTTCTTATGGAGAATTCTCAGGTATGTGTTTCGAATTATGTGTAAGCTTAATGAAATGAAATGAAATAAATTTATTCGAACCCATAAAATGTTATACATTATTTAGATTCAGTCAATATTAACTCGACCACCAGTTCGGAATGCAGTTCTCACTAGAGAAGAACGGACAAGAAAGTGTTGCTCTTTTCAAAATCAGTTCAAGGTATAAAATACAATTAATAATAATATAAAAAAAAATAACATGATATAGATATATTTGTTATTTTTGTTTAGAGCAGTTCATTTATATACTCGCAAAAAAGGTAATAAATTTTAAAATCTTATACGAGTGCATCACCCTCTCAGGAATCATGTAATAATTTGGTCTGAAATTCATTAAGATGTTGTTATTAATCTAAGTTCAATATATACCCCCCCTTAATTGATCCTTTAATATTGTTTTTCCTATAACCATATAATAATATGTATGTTTTAGACATCCAATTCATTACCACGATTGGGAACAAGACGCTGTTAATGGTAGATGGATATACATTCAGGCATTCAACGCCGAGACATTATTACTGTTCCCAAAGGAGACGGGGATGCAAGGCGCGCGTCTTCCTTGACGACCACAAAACACAAATAGTATTTATGAACAATAGCCATGATCATAAACCGCCAGGTTACAAACGGCTCTCGAATGGTGTCTGGATTAGGTAAATAATAAAATTATTAATTTTGCTGGAATACGTAACACAATGGATGTTTCAGTAAAGTAACACAGTGGAAGTAATGTTGAGAAGACGAAAATATATTTTAAGCTATAATAAAATATGTTTTTTTTTTCAATAATTGTGATAGTTGGTGATAGTACAATACCGCGTACATAGTACTGGTAAATACCGCGTTAGTTACGAAAAAGGTAAATTGAGATCGATACCTGCAATGCAAAATAAATATCAATACTTGCAATTGTAACTCTTCCTCGATTTTTTTTTTATATACCTTACGCTATATTTACCATTGCTAGTATTGCACTAACCCCGACAATATATTGTAGTTTTAATCACTAAGTATATTTTAGTTACCACTAAAATTAATGTAGGTATATATTTGTTATAATAAGAAAAAAATATTTTTTTACATGCATTTTTAATAATCGTTTATCAAATATCCTTTAGCAGAGGTAATATTAAGATTTTTTGGCAAGTTTTCTTTAGAACTTAAGTCAAATTACAAAGCATTATTCAATAGAATTTACACGGCGAATGAATATCACCCTGACCGCCTCAGGGGCGTAGCTGTATTGCCGAGGTCTCATGTTCGACCCCGGGGTCAATTGAGTGTTATTGTTTTTTTTATTCAGTATAACCACGGAGTCTGGAATTTGTGTCCATAATGGCGATGGCCTCGCCCTCTGTTACATGATGACGGAAGACATACTCCCAAAAGTGGATCGACTTGTGTCTCTACCTGTGGAGATAAAAGTGTGTGTGTGTCTGTGTGAAGTCTCAATTTTAATGTGGTTGGTTTCAAACCGTGTCATTTTAAAGTCAGCATGATAAGGTAAGATCAGTAATTGACAGTGATTACTTGTACTTGAACAATACAATTTCGATTTAAGCATCACTCATTACTATTTTATAAGCACTGATTAATAAACATTTTTAGACATCCAATTCATTACCACACTTGGAAACAAGACACTGTTAATGGTCGATGGATACACATTCACGCACTCAACGCCGAGACATTACTACTGCTCGAAAAGGACTAAGGGGTGCAAGGCGCGCGTCTTCTTCGACCAAAACGAAACACAAATAGTATTTATAAACAATAACCATGACCATGAACCACCGCTTTACAAACAGCTCCCGAACGGAATCTGGATTAAGGTGTGATGTAAAAGTTACGGTAACACGAGTGAATTTGTAATATGGGACGTAACACAGTGGAGGTAAAATTGTTTTCACGATTAAAACATTTATATGCTATACCTTAAAAAAAAAACAAGTATTTTTTTTGTTCATACTTAGTAAGATGTTATTACACAATAAATGATTGGAAAAAAATATTACGGGCATATCCAAAGCGCCGCATTTTTATATATTGATATTTTGAAATACACACATGTGTACAGCTGTCTTGAAATTAAAATTATGCAGTCCTTACAAAACATTGATTATAATGTATATTTCAGCGGACATCAAATTCATAACACTTATTGGAAACAAGAGATTATTGATGTTAAACGGATACACATTCGCTCAAACTTCGCCGAGACATTTCCACTGCTCTAAAAGAGTCACGGGACGATGTAAGGCAAGAGTGTTTTTGAACAACGACAACACAAAGGCTGTGTTTATAAACAACAATCATGATCACAATCCGCCAGTGTATAGACAACTTAAAAGTGGGGTCTATGTGAAGGTCGCTGGATGAACACGATGTGTTGCAAGCTTTAAATGAATATTGGAACTATAACAAAATACCCAAATTTTAAATTATCTTTTAGATTAAATTTAAGTTAAAAAAAATTAGAACAAGAATAATTTATTTATTTATAACACTTTGTACACATGCAGTCTTACTTATGAACCCGTCTTATTTTTTGTTTGATCAATTGGTTTTCCATTGATTAGCAAAATTTTACGTATTAACTTGTTTTAGAATTAAGAGGTGGTTAAGTGTTGCTTAAATAGCTGTTAATATTAAACATAGCTGTGGCCTTTTTTAAACCTACTTAAGAGGCAAGATGGCGGATTTTGACGTACAGCTGATCGAGTAAATTTGTGTGTTTTGAGGTTAAGTAGTGCTTAAAGCCGGAAAACTGTGATTTTACTTTGCGAATTGTAAAATGATGTCGACGAGTTAAGGCATTTTAGGGTTATAATCTCTTTCGACCGTACATATTTGATTATATGTGTACATCTTCACGAAGCAGCAGGTAACCCAGGTTTAGAGTAAGAAAAAGTTAAACACTGATTAAGAGTTTGAGACCAGATTAGTCAAGATGCAACTAAGCATAGCTTTGCGAATCTTACTTCTTACTAATATTATAAAGGCGAAAGTTTGTAAGTATGTATGGATGTATGGATGTTTGTTCCTCTTTCACGCAAAAACTACTGATCGGATTTCGATGAAATTTAGCACACAGGTAGATCATGTTCTGGATTAACACATAGGCTATATTTTATCCCGGGAAAATTAAAAGCGGGACTTTTATCCCGGAAAAACTTTTTAACGCGGGCGGAGCCGCGAGCAAAATCTAGCGTTTTATAAGTAAGACTGATGGTATACAGGGGGAATTAATGCCATGGGAATTCTAGTATGTAATAAAAAAATAATCACAGTAAAATGTCTCAATGTTATCTATTAAAATAGATATTTAAGATGTGGATGTTTTGCGCCGTTTTAATGTGCTTTTTTTTTAGATTTTCTCTAACAGTCTAATACGCGATCAAATCAAATGTTTCCTCTATAACTGATTTATGAATAACATCTCAAAACAATTTAAATACGCGAAGTTGTGTTAAAAAGATTTGTCTTCTAGCAGTAATAAATTGACTGTGTAAAATAATATGAGTCGTATTTTTTTCCTCTAACTAAACCAACCACTACCAATTATATTGTACAAAACGAAGACATTTATAATTTTTTGTTTTTTGACAGGCATGCGATTCATAAAAATAGTTGGGAATAGAAGACTTTTGATGGTAGATGGATACACTTTCGCACTGACCACGCCAAGGCATTTTTACTGCTCGAAGAAAAAAAGCAAGGGATGCAAGGCAAGAATCTTTTTGAACCATGAAGAGACAGAAACTGTTTTTGTAGACAAAAATCATAATCACGCACAACCAGAGTTCAAAAAACTTCCATGCGGTACTTTTGTAAAGATTTGTGGGTAACATTACATCATATCCTGGGCCAAAGGCCCCAGGCAGTATCTCTCTTTGATTCTATGTTGAAATATTTGAAGCTTCCTGCGATCAGATGAATCTGGAAATAAAAAGATATCTGCTTGCGTCTAATTATGTAGTTTGATTTCATAATAGTAATTTAAAAAAATCTATTACATCTGTGTTAACAAGACTGAGCTTGGAAATCAAGTAATAACATTTGTAAGTGAAGAAAACAATTTAAATATTTCGAAATAATCTTTTTATTTTCAGAAAATGTAAAGTATATAACGCTTGCGAACGGCAGAGTTCTTCTTATGCTGGACGGATATACTTTCTGGAAGAGCCAGAAGTTGAACTGGTACTGTTCGAAGAAACAATCGAGGAAGTGTAAGGCGAAGGCTCAGGTGGATAATGACGTCCTGATATACTGGATCAATGACCACAACCACGAGCGACCCACTTATACGCAGCATAAAGATGGATTTTATATAAAGGTAGCTTAGGAGTGGACGAACCAATAGCTTGGCGTAACAAGATATTATGTTTCTGCTCTAAATACGTTTTCGATTGCCAATTAATACCAATAAGTCGGCAATACTATAACTATATACTAAGTCGGTAATCTAAACAAGGTTTTGCCTTTATATGTCGCAATTTTATTTCTTAACAAATAAATGAAAATAAAAGTAAATTAACAATATATGTAGGCTCTATGATTTTTAAGGCTGTATTATATTCACGTTTTGTCTAAATAAATACATTTTCAAAATGAATATTTTTTATTTAATCACTTTATGATACCATATAATGAAGAATTTACAAAGAAAAGAGATTAATCTAATGCATCCTCCACAGAGAAAGCAACATACATCACTCTACCGAATGGCAGGATTCTGATCATGCTAAATGGCTACACTTTCGCCCATAAAAACAAGAAAATCTGGTATTGTTCGAGGAAACAAAGCACGAAATGTAGGGCTAAAGTCGTAGTGGACAATGATAATATAGTAGAAATCGACAATGAACACAACCATGCCCGTCCAGTGTTCACTAAGAGTAAATCAGGGTTTTATGTCAAAGTGGCGCCGTAGATCTTAAGGCCATGTACCGAATTGACCTGAGAAGCATTAAACTTCGATTTTTCTTGCTACCTACGGTAAATTTTTCTTGGAGTTGAATCTATGTGGACTTAGAAGGTTTTAAATACGTCTAACTACTTCATGTATAATAGAACACGATCAACATTAAGTATTCGATCCTCAAATGACAAGTGCCTATGACTTTTACATAACATTTTGTAACAATATGGAGTTTGCATGCTTAATCATCATAAATAAAGACGATTATTTATCATTTAATTTGATTTTGATTAGTACAATTCCGTAGATACTAGTGTTATAAGGATATATTTATTTATTTTTATTTTTTTGGGAAAACCAACAGATAATAACTTAATAACTATAAAGAATAACAATTGAGTTCTTATTAATAGGTTCCCACAATTAGCAATACGTATTACATATATTGAATGTGAGCAGTTACATTTCGCCGTTAATAATTGTAACATTTATAATTATATAAAATAAAAAAAAGAATCTGTACACAATAGCAGATTTCATAAAGGTTTGTTGTCTCATGTGTTAAAGAAATCTTTGCTTAAATGTTTCCGTGCTGTATTGATATTGATATGATATTATATAAACGCAATCTCGTGAATCTAATGTGTAGCAGTAGATCTCTTCACGCTATGAGATGTTTACCTCGCAAGAATTGTGAAAATTAATTATGTAGTTCCTTACTTTGAATATTTCTACTAGAGTATGCCTACCTGCGGTAATCTGCCAAACGTTTTGTAAGACTGTATTAGATTGTCGAATTCGGACTACAGGGTACTGCCACCGAACTTTTTTATAGCTGTCAGGAAATAGCTTGACCCATCGCTTCTAGTTGTAGATGTCTGTGGGGAAATACAAATTTACATGTAATCGTATCGTTAACTTAATAGTTTCGTTTAAGTTATTTTTTGTTTAGAAATTTGTATTGAGCGTATTTGGAACTAAAATACGACTGCGTGAACATTGCGCGCGTGTAATCTTCGAATGGTAAATTGTGTAACCATATACACACATGTGTCAAGATGTATGGAAAATAGCAACACGTGGTTCTTTTTTTGACAATATCGCCTATCGATTACTAAATACGTTATCTTGCTCGATACGAATACAGGTACTTGGAACTATTGCCTTTCGCACCCTGCTCAAGCACCGCCTACTAGGGCAAGAATTTTTAGAAAAAGAGTACCTTGTCGTCTGATTACGTACTTATAAAGTAAGAGTATGTCCTGTGTGTACTATATAATTGTGCATTGCCGAACATACATGTCGTAAGTCTCATTTATATTGAGCAAATATTGTTAGCTATATTCAAGTTTTGAATATGTCAAAAGATAAGTTTATTAGTTGGACTCTTTTAAATGTTACTGTTGTTTGGTAACTCGAAAAAATGCAACAAATAAGAGTATTTTTACCCGACTGCGAAAGAAGGAGGGTTATGTTTTTCGAGTGTATGTGCTATGAATATTTCATTGGTACGCCCTAGAGCCTAAACGGCTTGTCGTAGTTTTACGTGAGTGGTGTCAATAGACTCGTCTTAGTCGCAAGAGTGACACTGGTAACAAATAAAATCAAAACTTAATACAGTAGAACCTCGTTAAGTCGAACCTCGATAAGTCGAAAACCTCCATAATTCCAAAAATGGTTTTGTTCCCTTCCTTTCATGCCCCAAAACTTCCATTACTCGAAATCTCGACCGAGTCGAATTAATGAGTGAGTCCCTGCAAGACATTTTGGTACATATTTTCCCTCTATAACTCGAAAAATTAAATTGAATCTCTGTATCTCGAACATAGCAATGTTTTAGTTTAGAACCTTTACAACGGGATTATTTGAAACTTATTACCTCTATAGTTCGAAGAAAAGTAAGTTACCGACTTAGGAATTAGCCGACAATGGAAGTACACCATTGTTTCTTAGAAAACAATTTAGAAGTATACAATAAATAGGATTACCACTTAAGTAATTCATGACACACTTTATTAACACGTGCATGCTTGCTTGATGTCAAGTGTTTATTTTTTATTTCATTTGAACTTTTGCGAAGCAAAGCATTTGGTCGATTGAAAAATTGTAAGATGTAGTTTGGTTCTACCGCAACACACATCAATTTATACAACAGTTTAAAAATAAAATTGTTAAAACAATTATTTATTTCCCCTCTATAACTCGAATTGACTGCCTCGGTGGCGTAGTTGTATTACAGTACGACTGTAAAGCTGAGGTCTCGGGTTCGATCCCCGGGTCGGGCAAAGTGATATTGAGTTTTTCTATTCAGTATCAGCCCGGAGTCTGGAATTTGTGCCCGAAATGGCGATAGGCTCGCCCCCTATCACATCATGGGACGGAATAACGGCGAAAAGTGGGTGCACTAGTTGTAGTATGTATAACTCGAAATAAATAAGATTGAATCTTAACCTGTACAAGTCGAATCTAAATCCGCCTAAGTCGAAATCCTCCATAAGTCAAAAACTTTATAACTCGAATTTTTTGGCGTCTCCCTTGATATTCGACTTATAGAGGTTCTACTGTACTTGTACGTTTTATTGGAGCTTAGAATAGGAAATGCTAAGAAATCACATCACCCTTCACACTAAGTTTGTTACTTCTTCACGGTAAAACGGCTTGACGGGTTTGGCTGAAATTGGCACACAGGTAGTTTATAAAAAAAAAAAACTAAAAAGATTGAACTAAATATAATTAAAAAAAAAACCAGACTGCGTCAAAAGTATGGAATTCAGTAAAGTAAGTCAGCAGTATGGAATGTACACCCGATATGGCAATACGCTCAGTATCACATCATGGGACGAAAACATGGCGAAAAGAGGTCGCCATATTTTCGTGGCCTACCCGTTCGGGAATAAAAGCGTAATGTGTGGATACTCTAATCCATACTAATATTATAAAGCTGAAGAGTTTGTTTGTTTGAACGCGCTAATCTCAGGAACCATAGAATAATAACGCCAAGAATGATAGTTTCATATCAAAAAACTGTCAAATGTGAGGCATAAAACTCATTGATGTAAGCGTAAGTCACTCGTAGTGACGTTCTGTCACACGCAACAAGCGTGCAAATAATATTGCTAGTGGTATGAAATTTTCCCCAAACTTGGGGTAAGTGGAATTGCTTCTACCTTGAGCCATTATTTAAGTATTATATACTTATGGAATTATTATTATTGTCCACAATAAGAAATCACTTTATTTTATTCTTAAGAAACTAATGTTTTTAATTGGGGAAGCCCTGAAAAGGATCAAAGTGAAACCAAATAATAAAATACCTTTTCTTTACTATCTTATCTTGAGTTCAATTACATAAACACGTGCTGACGTCATTTAACGGCTGAATGAGGTACTTACTTTTGCCTCGATAGTGATTTTGTGAAGGTGATATTTTTTTTTATATTTAAGTCAACAATGTCAAAATACGTCACTGCTTCTATTTTATTAGAAGTTTTGCCGGATTATAGTTAAACAAAGACATCACTATTCAACCGTATAATTGACGTCATTTTACGCTTAGTGCTTAAGTCTGCTGGGGATAAGACGAAATTAAAAGTTAAAATTATTAATAAAAACGAAATATTTTTGAAAGAGAAAAGGCGTATAACTCCTTACTTTAGATTTATTTTCATCTAAAATAATAATATAAGCATGTAAAAATAAATCGTCAATTCAAGTCAGATCAATAGAAAATAATATATTTCTAATACTGGCAACATAATATCAAAGCATGCAAAAGTACCAATTAAATAAGTTAATTTTAGACATAAATTAATTTTAGACATAAATTAATTTTAGAACATAGACATCAAACTTTGGGGTAACAATTTTCCTTTTGTTTGCAACATTTTGATATAATGTCGTCTGTAAAAATTGTGAATGATTGTTTTCGCTTTGTCGATTATTTTATGTCAAAATATTAGATTAAACGTAATATTTACAAGTGATATGTTCTGTTACAATGTTTCTTATGATTATCCGAGGTACTGTGACATCCGTTTATTGCACAAACCGTCATATTAAAATAAAATATCGAGAGCTGCTGGCGCTACGATTCGACGTGCACTGACACGGGCTGTTCGGAAACTATGCCAAAAGGCTTAGTATTACTTGCCTCACTAAGCGTGCATGTTCGCGGGTTCTATGTGTTATTATTCTAAGTCAGGAACTACTAAACCGATTTTGAAAATTCTTTCACTAATAGGAAGCTACATAACTCCTGAGTACTATAGGCTACTTTTTATCCGGGGAAAATATTTTTGTCCCGGAAAAACTTTTTCACGCGGGCGGAGCCGCGAGCACTACTAGTCTTAGAATAAGATGTAACATTAATTTAGTAAATGTAATATTAAGGAAAAGTGGCGCTAAAACAGATTTTTTTTTATTCCCTGGTGAGGATATGTGTAGTATTTTCCTTAAATAAAACTAACAGTACATATCAACTTATTTTTAATACTCTCACCAACTTTTACCCTATAAGGAAAACATTGTAATGTTTCTAGCTCAATGAGCATAATTAAACTTGTGCAACCATTGTTATCGCGACTTTTTTGGCGGTATATCGTATTGCATTGGTGTACGATTGTCTTATTGAGGTTTCGGGTTCAACCCCAGGCTTGCCTAAGTATATGGAAACCCGGCCCGGGTAAATTAAGATATTGATAGACAATACAAAATACAAATACTCTTTATTGTAACCATTTTTAAGCAAAAATATAACAAAATATAAGGTTGACACAATTTCCTTAAGTCTATGGTGTACAATGGGCGGCCTTATCGCTACAAGCGATCTCTTCCAGGCAACCTGATAGACCAGCCTCATGAAGCCCGAAGACGAGGGCCATTGCAAGATTTTGGTTGGTAAGTCGCTATATTTTTTTCTATTGGCCCTGTAGCGCCAAGATAAGAAATTGGCAGACAAACCAAATGTACTTAAACCGATTTAACAGCAGAAATTACAAATAACTTTATTTCGCAGCAACGGCGAAGTACATCACACTGATAAACGGTTTAAGACTACTGATGGTTAACCGGTACACATACAGAAAAGCTACGAAAAAATTGTGGTACTGTTCGCGGAAACAAAACATGAAATGTAAAGCGAAAGTGGAATTGGATAGTGACGTCATCGTCCACTGCAAGGAAGATCACAACCATCCACCGCCTGTGTTTACTATGAGTAAAGAGGGGTATTACGTCAAAGTTGATTGAAGGTTTTTTGAAATGTTTCCAAATGCTACAGCTTTGCAAACATAATTTGGTATTGCTCGAGAAAGCAAAGCAGGAAATATAAGGCTAAAGTTGTAATGCACTATGATAATAAATTCGACTGCAACAATGAACACAACCATGCGTCCTAATATTCACTAAATGTAAAGCAGGGTTTTATATTCTATTGGCACCGTAGATCATAAAGCCTTACGAAATGATAAAATAATGAATAAGACTTTTACACGATAGAACATTCTGTAATAACATGCAGGCATAATTTAAGGCGATAATTTATCAATTATTTTAATTTTGAATTAGTACAATTCGATATACATACATACAATATTTAGCTAGGATTTAGTTATAGTATGTAACATATAAAGGTGTTAAACATTTATAGACGCAATCTTGTGAATATAATGTATAGCAGATCCCTTCAGGCTCTTCACGTAAAAAATTCTTGACTATTTTTTCAGAGATCTAACAATTTAAAGTATAAACTATATAGTTCTATATCTCTTTGGATATTGCTTTCAGTTTAAAGTATTGTACGTTTGTATTTTGATATACGGCAGAAAATTTTGTGTGTTGTTTTATTTAATTCTGTAATTAAAGTTTTATATTGTGAAAATGATTTATATGTATAGTATTTTCATTGAATAGATCTATCAGCAGGTTTCAATTTATTTTTAATATTACATTACCTTTAACCCTCTACTTATAAACACGTACAATGAAACATATGCAGCAGTTGTTTTTGCGACTTCCTTGGTATTGTTTACGTAATAGAAGTATCGTTTAGGTTTCGGGTCAAAGGTATCGGGTTCGATCACAGGGTTTGGTAAATTATTACGGCATTTTTCTGTTAGAAAATGCTCCGCAATAACCTGGAATTATGCTCGCCCCCTATTATATGGGATCTGAAATAGCCGCTGTAATGTAGGTGTGTGATCTTCTGCCTACTTCTGTACGGGGAAAAGGCGTGATGTGTTATTGAACCGAGCTGGGGGATGGATTTCACTATTGAGCTGTACACAGCTGCCGACCCTGTTGTGGCTCATTGTAGCCCTGCAGCAAGTTGGGAATCGGAATATAGTGAAGGTAATTCATTGACGAGCCATCTCATGGTCATGGAGCCCGTACTTCTAATGCTTCGAAGAGCTTGCCTCTCAGAGTTTGACTCGTTACTTACGCATTGTACCTCATCGGTGCATAATATTTGTAAACTTTCTATAATCTGTATTCTGCTGCCCTTGTCCCTAGGGTAGGAAATAAACGAAAACAAAATGTATTTAAATAATAATAAGCAGAAATAAGAACTATAAACTTTATTTGCAGAAACGGCCCAGTTCATCACATTAACAAACGGTGCAAAATTACTGATGAAGAACCATTACACATTCAGAAAGAGTTCAAAATATAAACGTTGGTATTGTACGCACCAACAAACTATGAGATGTAAAGCGAAATTGGATGTAGTAGGTGGTGTTATAGTGTACTGCAAAGAAGATCATAATCATGTCCCGCCAGTGTTTATTGTGAACAACGAGGGGTATTATCTCAAAGTAAAATATACATAGACTCAGAATTTTGAAGTGTTTTAAGTCATATTATATTTCGTTAGTATATATTTCAGTTAAAAACTTAGTATTAAATTAAAATTCCACATATAAATCTTTTTTTTATTTCTAGATGTAATTATTATAGGTTTAAGTTTTTAGGTTTATGTAATCAGTGCCTTGTTGTAATATGAACTAGCATCGTATTTTCCATTGAGTTAAATATCCCACAATTTACATAAAAAATATATTGGTGTCCTGCAATTGCCGAGTTTTATAAGAACTCTTAGTCCGATCATAAGAATGTAATTTTTTATGATATTCTTTTACAGAAACAGCAAAATATATCACTCTGATTAACGGCACTGTTCTCTTGATGCTAGATGGTTATACATTCTGGCGAGGGAACAATAAGCACTGGTATTGCTCCAAAAAAGGAGGTTCGAAGTGCAAGGCGAGGGTGCACGTGGATAATGACATCATAGTGTTCCATGACAACGAACACAACCACGGGCGACCGCAGTATCATAAAGATACATCTGGGCGTTATGTCAGAGTGTAGTAAAAATGTACAAAAAATATATCGAATAACTGAATTAAATGAATACTTACATTGAAGATTTCAGGCTGTTATTTATCTAGACATTGTAAACTAATAATAAGATACTCACTAAAGTCTAAGGGCTAGTTTATTCATTGATAGTAACAGCTAAAGTAACGTCAAGAAGTAAAAGTAATGGTAATAGCCGTTATTTCTCAGTTTACGCTGATTGTTTACTGTTACCTTAATCTATACTAGGCTTCTGCCCGCGGCTTCGCCCGCGTTAATAAGTTTTTCCGGGCTAAAAGTATTTATTTATATTTCCCCGGGATAAATTATACATATAAACCTTCCCGTTGAATCACTCTATCTATTAAAAAAACCGCATCAAAATCGGTTGCGTACTTTTGAAGATCTAAGCATACGTAGGGACAGACAGCGGGAAGCGACTTTGTTTTATACTATGTAGTGATTACGACCTTTATGTTGTCATTGTTTACAGATGTTACCATTTAATTAATTTATTATTAATGTAACGTTGAATACAACAAACACCCACCAGTTTCACATATACAGGGTCATTTTGTAACCGAATACATAAATTTAACTGCGATAAAATCAATTTGAAAGAAACACCATGCAGTTAATTAATTTAACCATAAGTGTAAAATAAAGAAGTACATTTTTCAAACAAAATAAATAACAAAAAAGGTCTTTTAATTTTAGACATCCTATTGCCACTACTAGTAAACGAGAAATCGTCGGAGCGTCAACATCGCACTGAGGTTGTGTGTTTCATTGATAATATGCTCACGCACACGTGAACAAGAGATGCACACACGGAGCGCAACGATAAGCTGTCGCACATCGCGCCATCGTAACCAAGAAGCTTTATTCCAAACCGAAAAGATGAGGTCGCTATTATTACCAATGCGTCTGTGTCAGGTCACATAGGTCAATCTAAACAACAGTCACTTACTAGATTCTGTCAGAGCCAGTTATGTCTCCTTCAGAAGACTGAAATCATTGTGGCATCTTCGATAATGGTCACAGTCCGTACACCGCACGTAGCTTATCAAAAAGCCTCACAACCCTAAGATTCTATCAACTATCACACGATACATCAGCAAGAATCGCACGCTCAAGCCGTCAAATTCGTCGATCGATTTCGTGAAACCGACTATGATGCTACCGTTATGATACGAGTGTCAGCGAGGTTCTGAAAAATTGGAATTTTGAACATTTACTCAGTAATCCCTAAAAGTACAAAAGACATTTCAACGACCTTCTCGGAAACATTAACACTTTATTCACGAGCTTTGTAAATGTAAATCATAGTTTACCACAACAGAAACTTAAAAATTAACACAATAGAATAATAATTACAATTAGAGAACATTTGATCGTGTGCGCATAAAAGCCGAAACTAAAAACCTACACATGGCTCGCGTCTCCCGAAGCGATGTCAAAGGCAAGGTCACTCGGATCGATACAAAACGATATAATAATAAAATTACAATAGTTACGAGTAAGTACATAGGGCGCATCGGCCTAACATTCGGTACATAAATCAACATACGCCACGTCGTGTTGCTGCCGGGCGAGTGGCCGCTAGCAAAATGACAAGTGCCGAGTACTGTGGCCGAGTGGCGACTGGCGGGCGGCGCGCGCGCCGTCCCCCGCATTCCCGCGGCGCATGCGCCTGAAGGAGCCAGTGCGGGGCAATAGGCATGAAGTTCACGAATCCCGGACCGGGAATCTCGATGTATTTCGACACGTTACATATTTTGATAAATATCACTTGTACTTATTTATTGCTATAATGGAATTGTCGTAATTTACTAGTAGGGTAAAAACGTTTAATTTTTACCACTCCATAGAATACACGCAAACTTTTGCCAAGAATAAGTAACATTTACGTACGTATTGGAAGCTTTATTATTTAACTAAAGCTTCCAATAGTGAGTAATGACTGAACTTAATTTAAGATAACCAGGATATTCAATTGACTAATGACCAAAATTATTGTAAGTAGGTAAAACATAGGTATTTAGAAGGATTTTTATGCACTTGTTCGAGTCACTTTATAAGTGGTTAGTAAATAACGCCAGTTTTAGGTATTATTACTCAGGCAGGAACAATAAAAAATTGCGATTGTTATTGCGGTGCAGAGATACTGGGGTACTCTGTCAGAGGTGTCCGGGAATAAACCCATATTTCGCCCAAATGTCCGGGATTCTTGCCGTGTTTGTCCGGCGTCGGCAATTTAGGTAATGGCAGCCCTATACAAAGAACATGCCGACAAGTGCGCCGTGCGCCCGCTGGCGCGCGCGATCGTTGGCCCCGCCAGCTGATGTTCGTGTTACACGTGCTCCCACAGGGATACCAAGCTTTGGTACTATTACCTTATTCTGCAATATCTTGCAATTTTAGTTTTACATTGTTCTATGCTATTTAAACCGTACCACAATGCATATTGAAATTAAATGATGTTAGAGCTCTGGTATGCTTTATTGCTTAAAGTAATGTTATTTTTACAATACAAAGATATTGCTGCGTATTCGTTTAAGTAGACTTTTCATTAGCATAATTACCCTAGTTATTTTATTATTTAATACACTTATTTACGTGTGTTAGAAATCCATGTGATAAATAAACTAATATCCGATTCTTTGAAAAGCTGTGTCATTTTAGCAAACTTGTCGGTTAAAATGTTTATACTGGCAACACAGCGTGTTTGAGTGCGTGTTTGTAATGAATGGCGTGCGAAAGAGACATAACATGTTGGTATCTGCACGTTAGTTTCAATGTGTTAGTAACAAGATCAACGACTCTGACGCGATACAAAATGTAGCTAGAGATTAGAAGGTACAGAAGGCATAATAAGGCCTTTGGTAGTATAAAGTATTTACGTAAACCTATTTTAGGCATGACGTCCAGAAATGTTGATGTTAAAATTAAAATGAACGTTGAAATATCATACGGAATCTAAAAAATATGATATCAATAGATTAAAATCCTGTAACTTTTTTTAATAACCCAACTGCGAGTTGTTTAGTACCTACCTATTTCGGTAGGTAAACTTATTTATTAACGAAAACAAAGTTTATTATTAAAGAATTAATACTTTTCTTTACAGCATAACACTTAAAAAATAATTAGTTCCTTTTCATACAATAACATGACAATTTTTTATTTCATGTTGATATTTATAACGTATTAGTTAGGGAGTAGGGACTGCTCTAGTAGCAATTTAATTATTTTATTTCAAATTCCACGTCTCAAGCGGTACTGCTGCAGCTATGTGAGTGAATGTATTGAGAGTGAATTTGTGAGTTGCCCTTCTTAATCCTATAGGTTTTGTAATAACATCGTCAGCTGTGAAGTGATTCACTGAATAAAGTCAAGCGCGCTAAAACACAGCGTGATCAAAAAACTATAAAACTATAATCGGGATTATTGGCGAAAGTATGCGTTACCCATGGATAATATTTTGCACGATGTTGGCAGAGGTCACGCTGAATATGTGGTTTCATTTAGTAACGCAATGTTGAAATGACACTGTATTTTCCCAAAAACAAAACAAACTACAATATAATTTAGCACATATTCGTTATTACAGAAAAGGCGAAATACATAACACTGATGAATGGCACTGTTCTTTTAATGCTAGAAGGTTATACTTTCGCGCAAGTCAACAAGAGAAACTGGTACTGTTCTAGAAAAGGAACAATGAACTGCAAAGCGAGGGTTCACCTCGAAAATGATGTCATCGTGTTCTGTGACACACAACACACTCATCCTCGGCCCGTTTATGTTAAGAGTAAGGAGGGCTATTACATGAAGGTCGTTTAACCCCCGACACAAAAAGAGGGGTGTTATTAGTGTAACGTGTGTGTTATTGGCTTTGTAGCTGCCAAACGAATGAACAGATTTTGATGTGTTTTTTCTGTTTGAATGATGATGCGATTGCTTATGTAATATGTAATTTAAAGCATGCTATGTTTGGTAAAATACCTCATTTATGATGTAATATATTTTTAGTGATAATGATATTTTATTGGTAGATAAAGCCTTCCGCATTAAGTCCCCATTTACATGATATGTATGAAGTGCAAATAAATGAATATGAGTATGTAAAGTAACATACCGGGTGGAAGGGAAACGCTCTCGGAAACGAATACAGGTGATAGTATTGGTGATTCCTGACGTGATGGCACTAACAAAATCGCGATCGCATTGTTACAATTTTAGTAGGATTTTCTCAAATTTCTGTACAGCTTCACGTATGGATAGATAAATCATATTAATATTCTGAAAGACATAGTAAAAAAGGTCAATATTTCAAAAAAATCGTAATGAAACACGTACATCAGCTGACGGGTAAACGACCGCGTGGCCGCCGCGCCGCCTTGTCGGCGTTTGCTTTGTAGTTTGTACCCTACCCAGTTTTTTGTACGCTTTACATTGCGCGCGCATGAATTACGGAAACACTAAAATCGTAAGTATTATCGCTTAGCTTTGCAAATGAATATAGTTTTTCGTTAATGTTATGGTTCTTCTCTCTTACCGTTCCGGTATAGAGAGCGTTTCCCTTCCACCCGGTATTATACTATAAAATTTATTGTTTATTGTGAAAGTTCTTTAAAAAATAAAACATAAAAGCAAAAGCTTTTTTATTTCCATATTGAGCTGGATGTTCTGCATTAAACGAAAATCTTCCGTACCCGTTCTTCTCTGGTGACGAATGCTTATAGAACTGGCTTGGCTATGAAATGTAAGTAATGTTTAACGTTCTGCATGTTCAAATAAATTATTTAATTTCGTAATTAACATCGGCTCCGAGGCTCCTTTCATGATTTTTTGTTATTCCTCATAGTTTGGGAATTAGCCACCCCCGCTTGAACAATTCACCTGTATAGTCGGTAATACTGTGTGTATTGTATGGTTGTATAATTATACCATTTTGTTTACTACACACAAGAATGTGTGTACTGGCTAACAGCTGAGCCACTTCAATCAAGCTCTACAATTTACTAATGATTTCATAACTTTTTTATAAATTCATAACTTTTCTCAACGGTAGTGTTCTTTTGATGCTAAAAGGATATACATATTTTGCTTCAACAAACAGAAAATACTGGTATTGTTCGAGGATAAAATCTATGAAATGTAAAGCGAAAGCGTAGCTAGACAATGCCCTCATAGTGTTTTGCGACAGCGAACACAATCATACTCCGCCAGTGTATATCAAAAGCAAGGATGGGTTTTATATGAAAGTGCAAAAGAAGACAAGCAATTTCAGATGATGATTTGATGCTAAAATTCTATATCATTAAACGAGTTTTACAGACCGACATTCAAGATATTCAGTATTCAATTGTTTTTCTATATCTTTTCTTCTGTCTTATGCTACCGTAGTCTAGTGCTGGGCCTCGCCCTATGTCTCCGCTTTGCCCACTCTTGCTAAGCTCAGTCAGACTCTAAGTAATGAACTCTGATAAAGTATCAATGCTGACTGCCTCGGTGGCGTTATTCTATTACGGTACGACTGCAGTGCTGAGGTCTTTGGTTCGATTCCCTGATCGGGCAGTGATATTGGGTTTATCTACTCTCTATCAGCCGGGAGTCTGGAAATGTACCTGGTAAATGGCAATGGTACTGCCCACTAATACATGGGACCTATATGGCGAAATGTGGTTGTGATACCCCGAAAAATACCCCTCCGCCTACTCCTGAAAAGGGAAAAAGGCGTGATTTTGTGTATATAAAATATTAATGAATGGTAACGGATGTCTCTTACAGAAAAAGCGAAATTCATCACTCTGCTCAACGGCGGCGTTCTACTGATGTATAATGGTTACACATTTCGTTCACAAAATAAGACACATTGGTATTGTTCGAGGAACTTTTCAAAATGCAAAGCCAAGCTGCACCTGCACGGTGACGTCATAGTGTTCTACGACAACGAACATAACCATGGCCCGCCTGAGTACGCCCGGACCAAGGAGGGGCTTTATGTGAAAGTTTAGAAGAAAATTATGCGTTGAAACAAAATAAAACTACTTAACTTATTTTTTCGCTATTACTTATTTTCTTTACGCCACCGACTGCCTCGGTGGCGTAGTTGTATTATTTTACGACTGCAATGCTAAGGTCTCGGGTTCGATCCCCGGGTCGGGCAAAGTGATATTGAGTTTTTCTATTCAGTATCAGCTCGGAGTCTGGAATTTGTGCTCGATATGGCGATAAGCTCGCCCCCTATCACATCATGGGACGGAATAATGTCGAAAAGTGGGTGCACTAGTTGCGCCTCTGCCTATCCCTTCGGGGATAAAAGGCGTGAGTGTAATATGTATATGTACATATTTTTTTAATTTTTACTCCTCGTTTCGAAGAATTTGCAGTCTTTATAGTCACGAGGCGGGCTGAGGTATTGGTCGTCCTAAAAGTAATGTTACAATATATATCTTCATTTTCTAACTATACAATTAATGAAAAATCCGTAGCTACTTTTATTTCAATGTCAAACATTCGCGTAAACATAAGATATCATTAGAAGGTTTTCTAATTTAAGATGATTAGATGCAATAATGATATAACTACAAAGAGTTGTTTTAATAAATAAACAAGATTTGTACTAATTAGTTTTATTGAAGGTCCTTTTCAAATTATGTATTACTTTGGCGGTCCAGTTAATAGGTCATGACTCGTGACCATGGTTTGACATTCCATGCTAAAAAATGCCGAGCTTTCGGTAAAGTATGCCGGGCTATAGCCACTGCAGAGTCACTCGTCCAAATCTCACGGCTCCACTTCGTTTGGTCTGGCGCACGCTGCTCATAAAATATGAAAAAATGCCGAGCTTTCGGTAAAGTATGCCGGGCTATAGCCACTGCAGAGTCACTCGTCCAAATCTCACGGCTCCACTTCGTTTGGTCTGGCGCACGCTGCTCATAAAATATGAAAAAAATAACTTACAATTTGATTACAGAAAAAGCCAAATTCATCACTCTGGCCAAGGGCGGTGTTCTCCTGATGGTCGATGGTTATACGTTTTTTTCATCAAGGAAAAGATACTGGTATTGTTCGAAACACCAAACAACGAAATGCAAAGCCAAGGTGCACTTGGACAATGACGTCATTGTGTATCGCGATATCCAACACAACCATGCTCCGCCTGTGTACGTCCGGACTAAGGAGGGGTTTTATTATAAAGTTAAATAAACCAATTTCTGATGATGTATAATTGTTACAATAAATATTTAAACAAGGTTGTAGCAGAGATATAAACTAGTTTTATTGGAGGTCCATTTCAAAAATGTGAAACACTGGCGGTCCAGCCGAATCATGATTGGCGATTATGTTTTAAAATTACAAATGACAAAAAAATCTATTGTTATTTTTATCAATAAAAATACCAAATAGTACGGTTAAATCCGGCGAATAAGCCGCACACGCGCGTTTATTACAACTATTCACGCGTATATTTACTTATCCTATATTATGATTTTTATGCATGTTAGGGGCCATGTAGTGCCTGGACAATGTTTTTATTTTTATGGAAACATTGAGAAAGAAACAGTCGAAAGCAGGATTTGAACCCGCGACCTACACTATATTTACTTGCTGGCTCGTGTGGAGCGTGGTCGCAAGGCGTAGGTCTCTGTTTAGTTCCTAGCATTGAGATTGCTTTTGTAGCATCAAAACTTCGATATATTGGCGCAGATCACATGTGGTGCGTACCTACCAAGCGCGTGCAGACCGCGAGAGGCGCCGGAGCAGATTTCTAGATGCATCCTAATATAATATACTACGATGTCAAAGTTCTCTTCTCCTTCTGGGTGCCGTATCGCGATCTAACATAAGGGTTCGCCATCCAACACTTAGTGCTCCTCTTCGCTCGGCCTTGCCCCTCCTCTTCTGTGAGACCATTGACTCAAGTAATAAAAAATAATAAAATCTTTCAGAAAAAGCTAATTTCATCACTCTGGTCAACGGCAGTGTTCTTCTGATGGTTGAAGGTTATACGTTTTGTCAAGCAAACAAGAAACACTGGTATTGTTCTAGGAAAAAAACTGCGAAGTGTAAAGCGAAGGTACACCTAGATAATGACGTCATAGTGTTCTGTGACAATGAACATAATCATCCTCCGCCTGTATACCTGCGAACCAAGAAAGGGCTGTATATGAAAGTTTAGGAGATTATTATTTGAAATTAAATAATACTACCTAACTTATATTTTCGCTATGTGTTTAATTTTTACTTCCCATTTTGAAGACTGCTGTATTCATAGTCATGGGCAAATTGAGGTTTTAATCGTCCTAAACCTTAGGTTACAATTTTTATTTTCAAACTATATAGTGGAGCGCCTGGGGGTATTCACCTCGGATTAGAGTTATAGTGAATGAATTAATATTATCGATGTGGGATATTGTTAAAAAAATATAAATAAATTGCAATGTTTACCCAAAAATTTTTTGTGCACTCCATTGTTTAAACAAATTATTATGAAAAATTAATGTTTGACCATATATTTGCACATTAAACAATATTTTTTTTTATTTATATGTTAAATCTTACCTGAGTAGACATATAGGAACATTTTTCAAAGATACCTGTGTATAAAAATACCAGTAGGGATCTCGAACAGGTAGAAAAACGTGGAGGGGAGAGCGCAGCGACAGCTGCTATGTACAAAGAAATTTCTCGGCCAGTTTAGTTGCAAGTAACACGTGTTCTGTTAATATTGTGCTTCTATAACAGTGAAAATTTGGTTTTTAGTGAAAAATTCTTGTATATTTTTGTACTGGAAGGTGTATTGAAGACGACGTTTTTATATTGAACTATTACAAATTATTTTGTAGGTATTGCTTAATTTGGTAAGTGATTAGATTGAAAACTACAGTTCATTATTGAATTAATTAAACAATAAATAAATCGAAAATTAAAGATCAGTTTCAATAAAAAAAAAATATGATAATAATGAATCAAATTCAATTAATTATTAATTGTTTTTTATTAGATTTCGAAAAATGGATAAACCAACGGCTAGCAGCATGGCTGATGAAAATAGCTGCATAATATGTATACACCTGGGTTCATTTTCCGAAACAAATTCAAATTTAGGTGAAATTATAAAATTAGTAGAGGGGTAACCTCTTTACAAGCTGCTTCAACCGAGCAACAAGATGGATTGTTACCTCACCTACAAACTGAATTTGTTCATGATCATTCAAGTTGTCGACAAAAATATATTAATATAAAGTATATTGGTATGTATAAAAATAAGGTCTGTGAAAATCTCTCATTATCGCCTATTATCAGATATGGCTAGGAAATGACGTAGTTATTGAAAATTGGGGATGGAAGCATTCCAATAACATGTACATCCCAATAACAATGAATCAATTACTTGCTCCGGATAATTTATTGCAAATGTTATTTTGTAATTGCAAAAAGGGATGTGGAGCTGCGTATGGATGCCGAAAAAGTGGTTTATACTACAGTGTAGCATGTTTACAGTGCAGCGGAAGTAGTTGTTCCAATACTTCACCTATTATACAGATTAGGGCTTTCAATCCGAGACTCTCGGTCTCGAAAATTTCGAGAGTCTCGACGATTTTTCCGTTTTTTCGAGACTCGAGATTGCTGCCTCCAGTCTCGAGAATAACGAGACTTTCAAGACTTAAGTGAAATAATTAAATATTTTTGAATAATTTACTAAACCACCAGAATTTTTTAATTAGCGTCACAAAAAAAAGGAAATTTTAGATAATCTATCAAAAATCGCTACCTAACCTTTTTGAAATACAACACGGATCATGATAATTGAGTACATAATCATTATGATAAATTGAGAAAGGCTCTCTTTTGTAAAATGGTAGCGATAAGGGGAATACTTAAATCATAGAACCATCCTAATAAGGGTATGTAAAGTTTCGAAAATCTCGAGTCTCGGAATATAACACCCAAGATCAAAATCAAATTTTATTGTGAGAAGTGCCGGGACTTCGAATCTTCTCATAATAAAATTAGAATCAACTTTAATTTGGCGAGACTATTCAATAATAATATGTCTTTTAGTTAAAATCAACAATATCTTCTCTTACTAATAATATTAATGTTTGTATATTTGCTATAACTAAATGCAGAAACAACTAAACAGATTTAGATGAAATTTGGTCCTGGATTAACATATAGGCTGATTTTGTCGCGGTAATTTGCTCCCATGGGATATAATATATATATTTCTTCTAATTCTTTAAGTAGATGGCGCTGACGTCGTACTGTGTTTTAGGGACTTTTGTAGCGGGAAGGCTTTTAACGCGGGCGAAGCCGCGAGTAACACGTAGTTGAACATAAAATCAAATCCTAGCTTTTATAACATTATAGTTACATCGAAGGTCGCGGAGTGCATGTGCACAGTTGCGGTAGCATGCACATGTGTGCATGTTACCGCAACTCTCGTAGGAGTCGGCTCTTAGGCAGAGTCCCTCGCTGTTTGAGAAATGAGACTCGAATAAAATGCCAAATAAGCATGAGACACTACGTGACACTCCCATAGGCTTTATTTGTACGGTAGCGGGACTTCGATCGTCCACCCGCCATCTGCACGGCTGCTTTAAGAGTCTTAGTCTCTTCTTCATCTATTGCGAGAAGAGAGTCTTCACTTACCATAGCGCAACAAGTTTCGACCCTAAAAACCCGGGACGCGACACGCTCAAAAATACAAAAAGTCCCGATACTGATCTAATCTATACGTAGGTACTGCTGGCGTAGAAGTAGTGAGGTATTTTATAACGAGATTTACTGCCTTTAATATTATAAAATAAAGCCCCGCCGCGTCTGTCTGCTTGTTTTAACGCCAATTAACTCATGAACTACCGAACAGATTTGGTATGGAGATAATTTCCTATGGTCTTTCCAGAGACTCTGGGGAAAAGTCATTTAGGCTACTTTTTATGCCGATAAAACTGTTTTACACGGTCGAAGCGGTGAGCAAAAGCTATTTTGTAATAAAATCAAATCTTCTCTCTGAAAGTACATCCAATGTTATTTGATTTTTACGTGACAACTATAAAAATTTAAAAAGTTTCATAAATAATTGGTAATTTTACTAACATGACTTTGTAACAGTATGATTACTAGTACTTTATTGATATATCTCTTGTATTACTGCCTGAAAGGTATGTGAGTCGTGACCTATGAGTATAATAACTATTTTTGTAATAGTCTCGAAAGTCTCGTTTTTTTTCGAGACCGGACCGAGTCTCGTTTTTTTTTCCGAGACTCGTAAATGTAACGAGACTGAAAGCCCTAATACAGATAGATGAAGTTGAAGAAAAAGTTTGATGTAGACAACAATGTAATATATTTAAATAAACAGATTTTGTACTAATTATTTTTTTTTCTTTTCATTAGTCGTAATTAATTACCTTATTTTTTAAAATGTACACAATAGAGTACGTTTCATTTATAATTAAACTAGCCGAGAAATTTCTTTGTACATAGCAGCTGTCGCTGCGCTCTCCCCTCCACGTTTTTCTACCTGTTCGAGGTCCCTACTGCTATTTTTATACACAGGTATCTTTGAAAAATGTTCCTATATGTCTACTCAGGTAAGATTTAACATATAAATAAAAAAAATACTGTTTAAAGTGAAAATATATGGTCAAACATTAATTTTTCACAATAATTTGTTTAAACAATGGAGTGCACAAAAAAATTTTGGGTAAACATTGCAATTTATAGTTTAAAAAACAATATCCCACATCGATCATATTAATTCATTCACTATAACTCTAATCCTTTACATGTATTTTGCAAACATTACTCTCACGGCTAAGACGAATCTATTGAAAATCTACGAATACTAATAATAATCTAATCTACTCACATAAAAATACGACAAGCTGTTTAGGCTCTAGGGCGTGCCAAAGAAATATACATACATACATACATATATACATACATATATACATACATACATACATACATACACTCGAAAAACATAACCCTCCTTCTTTCGCAGTCGGATAAATATGCTACTAACCATTTGTTTGCTTACAGAAAAAGCCAAATTCATTAATCTGGCTAACGGCGGTACTCTTCTGTTGCTCGATGGTTATTCATTTGCTAAAGCAAATAAGAAACACTGGTATTGTTCGAAAAAACAATCTGCGAATTGCAAAGCGAAGGCGCATGTGAACAAGGACGTCATAGTGTTCTCCGACAAGAAACATAATCATGATCCGCCTTTATACGCCCGAACCCAGCTAGGGTATTATATGAAAGTTTAGTAGAAGATAAATCGATTTAATATGACGGTTTGGACGTTGGAGCAATAATAGTTGTGTATACATGTTAAAAAAGGTGTCTGCGTGCCGATTGTTATAATAAAAGCTATTCAGTATTCTAATGATGTTTAAACTTTCTTTTGCTCGGCGTGTCTTGGTCTATTACCAGGAATCGCTTTCCAATTCTTACGCCTCCACTTCACCCATTTTGCGTATCCTCCTCAGTGCTCTTTTGATGTTCTAATGGACTTTTAGCTTCGACGGTCAATCTCAACGGAGGTTAGTCAAGTACGTAGAAGATAATAATCTCTTACGTACTTGACAAATCTCCGTTAAATAATGCACACATGTGCACAATACACAGGTGCAATCTGTATTGCTTCATTCTCGTAGTGTATTGAGATTGCAATCTGATATACTGGAAATAGATTTCGCAGGATCTCGACTTTACGTTCCCCCTTAGTGTGACCAATAACTATAATTATATACAATCATATAATATCAACAAATGACTTAACATTATGGTTTTCTTACAGATAAAGCGAAACTCATCACTCTGGTCGGCGGCGGTGTCCTTCTGATGGTCAATGGGTATTCATTCACTCGAATAAACAAGAAGCACTGGTATTGTTCGAGGAAAAAATCTGCGAATTGTAAAGCAAGAGTGCATCTGAAAAACGACCTCATAGTGTTCTGCGACAATAAACATGATCATGAACCGCTTAAATACGTCCGAACGAAGGATGGGCTGTATATGAGAGTTTAGTAGATTAGCTTTAAGATGATGATTTGATGGAAGCGTTCCATTTTAAACCTTAAGGCCCCATTTTGCCAACGGTAGTTATCTTTTTGTCAGGGTCTTATTAAGCTGGACGCGGTCGCAGCACCTGGAGCACTCGAAACTCTGCCAGCGCGTCCAGCTTAATAAGACCCTGACAAAAGATAAAAAAATTAAAGAAACCCGCTCTTAGTTTATAAACCATTTAATGCGGCAGACCAGACTGACCGTTGGCGTGACGACGAAAAATAACATGTTATACTAGCTTTTGCCCGCGGCTCCGCCCGTGTGAATGAGTTTTCCCGGGATAAAAGTCCCGCTTTATATTGTCCCGGGATAAAAAGTAGCCTATGTGTAAATCCAGAACATGATCTACCCGTGTGTCAAATTTCATCGAAATCCGTTCAGTAGCTTTTGCGTGAAAGAGTAACAAACATCCATACATCCATTCTTACAAACTTTCGTGTTTATAATATTAGTAGGATTAATAGTTAAAAAAATATAGCAGTTAAGGAGTTATATTGCATTTTATGATGTTTTTATTACGTAAGTTTAACGATAAGCCAATTATTACTAACTGTTAAAATACTTAACTGTAAATGTAAAAAAAGTGTAAACTTATAAAAGAGAAATCAGATGATTTTTAATTTATTCGTTTTAACGTCAATTTACTCCAAAAAGTTCTTTCTTATAAGGCAAAGGAGACGGGCGAAATTGGGCTTGACCCTACACTTATGGAACATGTGTCAATATTCTTCTGCTATTTTGAATTCTTCCATTTAAAAATATTAGATTATATTACAATGAGGAAAAGAAAATCAATTATTTTATGAATTATAACTGACTTCCCTTATCGGGATCATCAGGCTGTCCTTCACAATTTTACTAGTTAGAAACACGAATTTAGTAGTATCGAGTTAAAACTTATTTTGTCTCGGATTTTTTATTGCATTCATATTTATTTTATCATCGGTTACATCATATACCAACTTAGAGCATTGATTAAATGCTCAAAGTACACCAAGCATGTATGTCCTAGAATAATATTGACATATTAATTAATCTTTAGGGGAAGCCTATGTTCAGTAGTACACTTTAAAAGGCTGAAGAAGAAGAAAAAAACAACTATGGGTATTTTGGAAATTAATCTAAAGAGACATTATTCACAGGCAGATATTCAATATTGGTCGATATTATTTTATTTTACTAGCAACTCTGTACAGTTCTGCTGACGTAATGTCAAATTGCAGTACAGTAGTGGCGCATTTACACTCTCGCTTCGCAACTCGCCTCCTGGCTCGCATCATGTTCAGCTCACCGCTCGCGTGAGAGTGTACATGAGCCATTATATAATTAATTATATCAGGCCTCGTCGATCACATGTGAAAAGTTCAATTATGGTTATTATCTAAGCTAGCTGCTTACTATTCAATACGGTAATCCAGTGGGCAATGATTATACACGCTGTGAAAATCTTGTGTTATCAGGTAAAGAAAAAGTTATTCACCGAAAAATGTTTTAGACGCTATACTCTATGGGGATTATTTCTTTACTCCCATTGCACAGACAGATTTTTCTTTCTTTTTTGGAAATGGTTGTATTATACCTATAAAATAATGCATAAATTTTCTCTGTAACACTAAGCCCAAAGTTCTATGAAGTTTCGCCCGTCTCCTTTGCTTCATAATCGATACCCGTGAGTCCCCTTAGTCAAAGTGGACAGATCCGATCTTAGGGCCGTATTAATAAATCAATCTCAAGTTTGAGTTACATCTCAAGTAGACACAATGTATTGGACTCTTCATACATTATGTCTACTTGAGATGTAATTCAAACTTGAGATTGATTTATTAATACGGCCTTTAGAGTTGGTAAAAGTGGCCACCATTTAAATAATTTTGATTTGATGAAAAACATCATGGAATGTTATCATAGGCTAATTACTTTTATTCTATCACTGGTTTTCAATTGAAATTAATGGACATTTTAAGTATTATTAATGAGGTTAAGATTAGTTTTTATTAGTTAAGTTATAAGTTAAACTTTTAATGTCCAACACTGCATACGTTACAGGTAGAGTATAACCACAGAATAGTGAATAGTACTACTTAGTGTGTAGTGTAACGTATGTATTGTTGTTCATATCGAAACACTGCATGTATTTTGTAATTTTAATAATTATTGTATCACATTAATACGTTTTTTTTCAAATAAATAAATAATAAGGTTTTACTAAAAATGACAATATTTTATTTTTGTTTATGCTTTTTTTTTATTATTATGCCATATAGTTCCTTTAATAAATTATCCTTTGGGATGTTTTGTACACAAAATAGTTTCGATGTTTCACACTTGCTAGGCGTTCTGCGACGGTTTATTTTGCTTCTACCTGGCGTATCCCGGTCTAGATTGGAACTGCCATGTAACTTTTAAGTCCTACGCCACCTCTTCGCTTGATCTTGGGCATCCTCGTCCATACCATTGACCACGGGGTTATACTATTTTGACTCAGTTAATAGATTTTCATAAAATATCAATATGTTTTTTTACAGAAAAAGCGGAATTTATCACTCTGGTCAACGGCCATGTTATTCTAATGGTCAATGGTTATACATTCGCTTCAACAAATAAGAAACATTGGTATTGTTCGAGGAAACAAACCTCTCATTGTAAAGCGAAGGCACACCTAGACGGTGACGTCATGGTGTTCTGCGACAACGAACATAATCACCCAAAACCTGTATACTATAGAAGTAAGGAGGGATTATATATAAAAATGAAGTGAATGGTTTTTTTATTACTTGTTTAAGCGGATGATGTAATTTAGGTTTTTTTGTTCCGGTTTTCACAAGGGCACATAAAATGTTGTACGAATATTCGTTCAGTTTGATATTTGTATCCCTTTTAGTGACTTGGTAATATACGGGACCTTTGGTCTCTTATAAACATTATTTCAGTCGAAATGTATTAAATAGTATTCGGTCATCATACCTTAGTATGTAATAAATATGTAATAAAATGAATGTATTTTATTATTTTATATGTATATCTTTATTTATTCTCAAAAAACAATATTATCTTCATTGTGGCGTAGCTGTTTTTTTATTGCATTTATCGACGAGACGAGCACGCCGTTCACCTGATGATAAGCGCGATACGACCACCCATAAACAGTAACAATACCATCCAGAACCTTGAGTTACAAAGTACTGTTTGGCATTCTTCTGTCCTCGTCATCCTGACACATAAGATGTTAAGTCTCATTATGTCCAATAGTTACACTGGCAACCTCGACATTTATGGCTCGAGAATTTACTCCTTGATGCAGTTGGTTTTATCATTGGGCCTAGGCTCGGCTTCCTCACTATTTCCTCTATTTCCTATTACTCTCATCTAATAAACCTATTTTCTTTGATTAATAATACACTAGATAGAGTCACGCGCTGCAAAGCAACCAAAACAAACGCCCAGCGGCGAGTATGTTAGTGTGCGTGACAGTTGTGTCATACACTATTGCTGCGTCATTTCTGCTTATACTTGTGTGCGCGCCCAATGATATCAGTTATTGCATGGTTCGTATTAAAACCGGAGAAAATAATATCCATAACATCAACAAAAAAAAAAATCGAAAGAAAACAATAATTTCTCTGATTACAATTTTGAACTTACTCTAATAATAAAAACAAAGAATTTATTAAATTTACATACATAAGTACTTCATCATCATCTTCCTGCCCTGGTCCCAAATTACTTGGGGTCGGCGCAACATGTTTTTCTCATCCATTCTCCTCTATCTTTCGTCATCAAGTCGTTCACGCCCTTTTCTTTCATATCATCTCTTACACAATCCATCCACCTCTTCCTTGGTCGTCCTCGTCCTCGCCATCCATCAACACTCAAATTCATCACTCATTACAACGCTGGCTCGACACAAACAGTATCATAGGTAACATCCCGGGTTACTCCTCGTTTTTCACCCAGCGTAACTTGAACCAGAACGGTGGAGTGGTGGCTTATGTCAGAGACATCTGGAATGTAAATGTTTCTGAGCCTGATCTTCAGGATGCGTGCGGCTTAGTGATTGACATTGAAAACTTTTTAACTGTTTTAGGAGTTTACCGCTCACCTTCTTTTAAGATCCTAAATAATTTTATCTGTTCACTTCATAATATTTTAGACACACTAAAATGTAAGCCTAATGTTATTTTAGCTGGCGATATTAATATAGATATAGTGAGCAAAGACTGCAGAAAGATGGACCCATCTGAATATTTATGTGTAACTGCTGCTCAGGGACTTTTTCCAGCTATCACCCTCCCTACTAGGCTTGAATCCTGCCTAGACCACATATTCCTCAAATCTAACCTACAAGCAATTAGTGCAGTAGCTGAAACTGATATTACCGACCATAAAATGGTATTTTTGGGGCTATCAACTAAATCAAGCAAACAGAAACCATTATGACTAAAAACAAAAATTAACATCGATGAAGTCATGAAAGAATTAAAAGATATGAATTGGACACCTGTTTTAGGAAAAAAAGAAGTAAATGAGGCTACTAGTACTTTTTTGAATATACTGTCCTCTATATTACAGAACCACACTCGGGAAGAAAAAATCAGTAGATCCAAAGCAGTTATAGAACCTTGGATCACACCTGGCCTGCTTAGATGTATTCGTCATCGAGATCACTTACACTCACTAGCTAGAAAACAGCCAAACAATGATATAATCACTAAATCCTATTCTAGATACAGAAACTTCTGTAACGACTTATTGCGCAAACTAAAATCAGAACACGAGAGCAAAGAACTTGAAAAAAACCATAATAATACTAAAGCTCTTTGGAATACAATAAAGAAAATTTGTCATTTTAAGCAAAATCATAAACCACCAACAGAATTGCTGTCTATCTCTGAAAATTCCACTGTAGCTCTTCAGATCTGCAATAATTTCTTTGCTTCTGTTGGGATAAATCTGGCCGACAAAATATTAAATGAAACGAACGAAACTGAAGACAATTTAGTATCTAAAGTCAACATATCCAATGGTCCATCTAACTCTTTCTTTCTGTCTCCTACAGACTTGACTGAAGTCGATGGCTTAATCTCAAGCCTAAATAATAGTAGTGCTCCGGGGTTAGACGGCTTTAATAACACTTTTATAAAACTTGCCAAGTCATATTTAGTTGTCCCGTTAGCTCATATTTTTAACCTCAGTTTTAGTACCGGTATATTTCCTGATGCCTGGAAGGTAGCTTCAGTAACGCCTGTCCATAAAGGTGGTCCGAGAAACATTCCAAGTAATTATAGACCTATTTCTCTTCTCAGTGTGTTCTCTAAATTGCTGGAAAAATTAACCAACAAACGCTTGACAACCTTTTTAGAAAAGAATTGTTTACTATCTGCAAGGCAGTATGGTTTTAGAAGACATATGTCAACCGAAGATGCTGCTCACAAACTGGTTAACCATATAGCTTCCCAGCTTGACAAAGGTCGTAACTGTTACGGAGTATTTCTTGACCTGGCGAAAGCCTTCGATACGGTGTCTATTCCTATCCTACTTAGGAAACTGGAAGGGATGGGTATCCGGGGCATTGCCTTAAACTGGTTTCAAAGTTACCTCACTGATCGAGAACAACTAGTGAAGATTGATGACTGGAAGAGTACTGCGGTTCCAATGAAATATGGAGTTCCTCAAGGGAGTATACTGGGTCCACTCTTATTCATAATATATATGAATGACGTCCATGACCTTCAATTAGAATCTGCTGAAATACTGTGTTACGCTGATGACACGGCGATCGTGTTTCATGGCCATAACTGGGAAGATGCTAGACAAGTTGCTGAAAGGGGGCTTCATTTAATTCAGAATTGGCTTCAGAATAACCTCTTAACCTTGAACATAGAAAAAACTAAATATATATGCTTCCATAAGACAGCAAAATCCCAGCCCCCTCCTCTGCCTGATCTCAGGATACACACATGTACCCCTACACTGCTCTCAACATGCCAATGTGATCATATTCGAAGAACCAAGGAAATTAAATACTTGGGATTAATTCTAGATGATCGGTTGAACTTTGAATCACATATAAAAGCCCTGGCTGGTAGAATTCGGAGGGTTATTGGTATCATGAAAATTTTACGTAACTCAGCTAATGTTCGTATTCTTAAATTAGTATATTTTTCTGTCTGTCAATCCCTTCTCTCCTATTGCATTGGTGTTTGGGGTGGGGCAGGGAAATATGTCATGCTATCCCTTGAAAGGGCTCAGCGTGCAGTTTTAAAGGTCATGCTGCGTAAAGATTTTAGATTTTCAACGGATACTTTGTATCAAGAGGCAGACGTCTTAAGAGTTCGTCAATTATATATTCATAAAGCTTGTATTTCAACACACAAATCTATAATTAACTCTGACGAATATAGGGAATCGTTAAGTAAAAGGGTTTTCAACCTAGCCCTTCCGATAGTTCGATCTAAATTTGCAAAAAAATTCCAATTTTATGCTTTCAGATCAATTTACAACAAGGTTGCTAAATTGTGTTCATTCAGAGACTGCCCAATGTATCGGTGTTCCAAAAAACTCACGAGCTGGTTAAAAAGTATTAACTATGATGTTACCGAGTCTATAGTGTAAGCCTTTTCAATTATAGATTAATCTCTTTTGTTCTGGAAAATCTATCAATAGTTTTACTTATTACTATTATTTTATATTTTATTTCAGCAGTTGCTTATTCTGTATACTAACTTACAACTTAAGGTTCTAAATTTTATTTATCTCGAATGTTGGTTTCCCAAGATACAGGCCTTGCCTAATTTGGGAACCCCTGGTAATTTGTGTATGTAAGAACTGATTCTTGTGATATTAATGTATTTTTTGTATAATTTTTAAGTCTTTGTAATTCTAAAATTTTAAATAAACAATTTGAATTTGAATTACATACATAAGTACTTAATTACATAAATTATTATTAGAAACGTGAAAGTATCTGAAGATTGATGAATGTTTGTTACTTCTTCACGTAAAAACTGTTGAATGGATTTGGATGAAATTTAGCATGACCGTAGATTAATTCATAGGCTCCTTTTTACACAGTGGGAATGTGGGTAAACATACATTTATAAATGGTCAGAGGAAACCAGAGAATATTTTACTGGTTTCCAAAATTCCTCACAGCTACTTTTTTCTTATAATATTTATCCGATTTAAATGAAATTTGATACATAAATAGTCTAGAACCTGAGAAAGGACATAGGGTACTTTTTATCCCGGGAAAATATGAAGCGGGTCTTTTATCCTGGTAATGTTTTTATTACCGCGGAGCCGCGAGCAAAAGCTAGTTATCCTTACATTCCACGCGTGAGTTATTTGTTGAAACGACCTGTTCTTGGTGCAAATTATCGGGTCCACCCCAGGCGACAAGAACACACGCTGCGCCACTGACAGCACGTACCATACGTATAGATGACAATTTTTTATTTCCGATCAAATAAATAATAAAACTTGTCGCTTTAAACGCCGAAAATATTCACCATTTAGTCAAAAAAGTATTTACTTTGGATTCATTTTTCCCATTTTTTTGGGAAATTTTGATTCCATAAACTAGCAACCCATAACTATTGTGAACTCTACTATTTTTTAACGAAATATTTCAATGGGCTTATTTACCAAGAAGTGGTTATAAAAAACGTAACTTACCGGTGGTAGGTGACATTATGCGTGGTATTACGTCGACCCTTGTAGTTTTTGCACACTTTAATCACACAAACCGACATTTTCAAAGGCTACAAATCTGCGTAACAATGTGAGCGAGCGCCATAACAGCTCGAAGCGTACTAAGCGCGGGAAAATAACCTAAAGGTCGACAGTAAGCCTTTAGATTTTTCGACGCGCTTGAAGCGTTCAGAGTCCATCTAGTGTATTATTAATCAAAGCATATTTTATTTCAGTAAAAACTAAAAAGAAACCCTTAACGCCCGCTGAAAAACAACGCAGGTACCGAGAACGTCTGAAAAAAAACAATCCAGGAAAATGGTTGGCGTCTGTTATAAAAAGACGTTTACGAATGAAAGAAATATATGTACCGATAAAAGATCTGCCTGAAACTGAAAAATTACGCAGACGAGCCACATGGAGGAAATATAATAAAACGAAGAGAAATGCCAGTTTTAATTCTGAGAAGTAGAAACAAAGATACAAAGGTATATTGTCCGTCTGGAAATCTTAAGAGGAGACCTATGTTCGCCAGTGGACTTCATCAGGCATGATGATGATGGTGAAAGGTATATAATGTGATAGTGATGACAAGAGATGTTCTAATTGTTTTTGCAATAAATAAGTAATTTAAGTAAAGATTTTGAGTTATTGTTGTTATTCCTTTAATATTTTTTATAATTTGACTGCCTCGGTGGCGTAGTTGTATTATGGTACGACTGCAATGCTGAGGTTTCGGGTTCGATTCCCGGGTCGGGCAAAGTGATATTGAGTTTTTCTATTCAGTATCAGCTCGGAGTCTGAAATTTGTGCCCGATATGGCGATAGGCTCGCCCCCTATCACATCATGGGACGGAATAACGGCGAAAAGTGGGTGCACTAGTTGTGCCTCTGCCTACCCCTTCGGGGATAAAAAAGGTGTGTGTGTGTGTGTGTGTGTGTGTGTGTGTATTTTTTATAATTCAAAACAATTTTTGTTCGAGATATCTTCTGGTAACGGGTTGTGGAGATTCCTTCCTTCCTTCCATTTCCTTTCTATCTTTCTGAATTTTAGTCCTTCCTATCCATTACAAGATATTGGAAATCATAAGCCAGGGTCCCAGTGTCACGGTATGTCCATTAAGATGGAAAAATTAAAAATATTTTTTGTCTTAACTGAGACTCGAATACTTATCGGTAAAAGAAAGTGTCGAACGGTAAGAGTCAAAACCATCCCCAGACAGTCGGCACAGTTATGCCGGCCTAATAAGTTCTTCTCGTGATCGTTAAAATAAAGTGAATCTTGGTTATTCCTCCTCTTTACTTTTTTGGTACAGAGCTATATAATAAATTAATTAAGGAGAATCGGCAACAAGGATTTGCATAGGTGACAGCGCAGGCTCTACGAAGCCGAAGTAACAAATTATGATTATCTTTTTCCAAAGCCAATTTGTAACGCACTGGCGGATACTTAGAGAATTGCTTAAATTCCCTAAGGTCGGGTATTGTAACTCTTTCTATAATCCAATGAGTATTTAATATCGAGTACTGTTTAGTATTTATTAAAAAAATATATTATTTATGGTTTAAGTATAATTCTCTTTATCAGGTATTCCCTCTAAGAAATTGAGTAGTTTCAAATTGAGTTTTCCTGGCATGCAGTTCGCGAGGTCTCAACAAGGGAAGCGTATCCTCATTATGGATGGATTTAAATACAACAAACACAGGAAGAATAAAGACGGGGCTGTAGTCTGGAGATGTAGAGAAAGACTATGCTACGCTATATTGAAAACTAATAAAGAATGCAATGAGATTTACAAAAGAACTAAACATAAACATACACTTTAGATTGGGTTACATCTCTACAAAATGTCTGTATTATTTTGCTGAAGCGTAGACCAATGAACTGAAGTATCACAATATTGTAGTTTACAACATTTTTATATCCAAATGTCATATTCGGTTGACATAAAACTGAAGTTTTATACTGAGGTCTGTAAAGTGTAATTATACTTTGGACAATTTTGGTAAGTATTTACTAAGCATAAGTCAATAGTATTTATTGTTTTCAATGTGCGCAACAGAGACGCAAGTAAATACCCTAATTGGCTGTCAAACATTAATCAAAGCCTTACCTACGTGTAAATTCATACAAGAGATGAGTTTACTCCTCGTCATCATCATTGACAATCTTAGACCCTTTAACCAATTGGTAATCAACATCTACGTGAGGTAATTACATAGCGCTCATTGAAGATGTGTTTCGATACGCACTTACGCTGGAGTCGTAGGTTCTATCCGAATTATATCCGAATCTGTTCTATCCAATTATTCGCTCATATCCGAAGGGGTAAGCAGAGGTAACCAGGGAACAAATTTTTTGCCATATGTGTTTCATCTCATGATGTGTTTGGAGGCGAGCCTGTCGTTATATAGGGCACAAATTTCAGACTCCGGGCTGATCATCATCTTCCTGTCCTGGTCCCAAATTACTTGGGGTCGGCGCAACATGTTTTTTTTTTCCATTCTCCTCTATCTTTCGTCATCGTCATTCGCGCCCTTTTCTTTCATATCATCTCTTACACAATCCATCCACTTTTTCCTTGAACTCCGGGTTGATATGTGCAGAAAACCCCAATATCACTTTGTCCGAGCCGGGATTCGAACCCGTGACCTAAGGGCGGCGGTCCTACCCTGCACAGATGTACTATCCGGAACCTATATCCCTAAGAGGTTATATCTAATAAAACGAAACGAAAAGGTAAACGCTCTCGTCTTATCGATACGATTGTAAACAATGTATACTTAAGTAATATTTCAATAATAGATTTCCATACAGCATTGAAGCTTAGTAGTGATTTTCGATTTGTGAAAGTCTGTGTCTAAGTTATCAATATAAATGTATCTTTATAATGAATTTAGTTAAAGTTTGCCTGACTGGTAGGTATTATTAGTTCTTATGCTTTTTTTATTTATTCGTCGAATGCGAATTAAGTTTCTGCTATGTGATAAAATTAATTTATTGTTATTGTAATCTACATAGTAATATATCCATGCGAATAAGTAATTTATATGTTGAAATTAATGAGATGTGATTATAAACATGTTGATGAGTTTATTTTTGTTTTATTTCTTTTTTATCATCCATCGATATAATACTGATTGATGTTTATTGTTATTTTTTATTTATGTACACTTTTTATACAACAAGTATAAAGGCGGACTGTTGATAAATAAAAGGCCACATTGACAATGAAAATTGAGTGCTTACCGCATGATTGCACCATTTAGCGCCAGTTTCACCGGCTCCTTATAAAGTTTCTGATAACTAACTATCTGACATATACTGTTACCCAACAGATAAATGACATTACTAGTGTCTTTATCTGCCTATTTATATATTTATTCGAGACCTAAAAACTAACTATAGGACATAATGAGACTTAACATCTTGTGTCTCAGGATGACGAGCGCAGTGGAATGCCACACAGTACTTTGTAACTAATCTAATCCTCCCTTTCAGATATGCTGAAAGTGACATTTATCAAGAACCGTTTCGGCCACACCTCAGTGTACTACGACAAGCATGTCTATGTCATCGCCTGTAGGAGGAGCAAGTACGATACGTGGAACTGCAAGTCCAAGAGGTGCCAAGCGAAGCTTCACGTCGGCCCTGGAGGTCTTGTCCTGGACGTTCTATACAAGCACCATCATGAGCCTCCCAGGATGTGCCTGACTGAAGACGGCTCGTTATCTACGGATATTTAAAATGACTTGGAAACGCTTGCCGAGTCTCATGAACAAAACATTAAAACTATTAGTATATTAGACGCATGAATCTACAGATCCGATAATTTGGCGATATGATTCTGTATTACTTTAAAATAATAGTGGACGATAGCCTAGTTGGGAATGGAATGGTTTGAAGAAACGGATGTCCGCAGGTTCAATACCCAAGGCACACACATTTAATTTTGATATTTATGTGTATTGTAAACCAATTATCGTTCGCTTTAATGGCTAAGGTAAACTTCTTGAGAAAAACTACATACCTAAGAATTCCACAAAAATAATTTCAAAGGTATGTAAAATCTGCCAACCCGCACTAGGCCAGCGTGGTGGACTAAGGCCTAAACCCTCTCAGTAGAGGAGGTAGGTGCTCAGTAGTAGGGAGTATATAATACGAGGCTGGTATGGTACTTTTAAATATCTTTATTCAGTGTAATACATGGTAAAGACATAGGTGGAATGATGAAGTATAATAAACTCCTTACTATAAATGTAGTTTGGTAACGGACAGTTAGCTCAGCGCAGGACAGAGAAGCTAGGCGTCACGACGCGTTGAGCATATATGTGTGTTAGGTTTTTGTTCTAATATCAGTTGTATACGAGATCGTATAAGGTGGAGTTTCAAATGAAGTATAGGACTAGTCTCTACGTAGGCACTCTGTTTTTTGTGCGGACCTAGCACTTTATGTGAGTTCTCAATTTTCTGTTTACTTTTGTATTCTAGTGTATAAGTACTTATAAATTGTAATAATATCGTCAGTATGTGGAAAGACTTTTTAAAAAATTACAACATTATATTTACAACACGAAGACTATTGGGCCATAACTAGGAGGAGTATAGTTTATACCTGTTTTTGAAGTAAAACTTTTTTACGCACACTTGACTTGGGGAGTAAGCTGGTAATGCGCGACGAGTGCGTTAGGAAAAGTGGGGTCGGGCGAGGCGAACAAAAGTTGAGAGGGACCTAAGTTAGTGAAGATAGAAAGAGAGAGAGTAACGATTGTAGATATGTTGTACGAGACTGTGTATATGTATATATTATACAAATTATATAAACACACACACACATATATATAAAATTGAGCTAAAGACGTTTTACTTCAGTCGCGGGGTCTATAGCACACTAGTTTTTTTTCTGTTCCTTTGGCTGTAAAAATGAGTTTTGCTCGTTCTGCGAGATAGCCGATATTCTTCCATTGATGTCAGATTGTTAAACTTCTGGGCTTACGGTGGCCAGTAGGATGTACAGGTATTAACTGATTCTATTGGTTTCGAATTTCAAGAGTTTCATTTCACTGACGTTATTTATTATTAAATTACTGCATGTTTTTGTTTTTTAGTAATAAGGTGCCGGCTCGGCAAGCGCATTACCTTTTTTTTTTGCTGAAAACAGCTTTCCGTTGCTTTTTATTCGGTCAGTATCTATGGTTGAGTTCTAGGAATTTTTCCAGTCCTCCTTCCCAAAGATTGTTAACAAACTCAAGATATCGGGGTACATTGAGTATTTACAGTTGTCTTCACTTAATCATTCAATTTCTCACCCCTTAATATTTTTTGAATGATTGTAGTGCCTTTAATATCAGTAGCTAATTTTAATCGTTTAAAATAGGTATATGTTAAGTTTTTTTTTACATTAGAAGTTGATTTGGTATTTTTTTTTAATTGCGTACTTTAAATAATGCATTATTTTTAAGCTTAGGTAATTATGATGGTGCAGATCAAATAGGATGACGTCGAGTCTCAAACGTATAAAATTGCGACCTATACAATTAATCCGGATTTTGTTTTAATAAAAATAGTTTGATTGACGAAAATAAAAATAGTTTAGAGATATTAAAGTTATACTTTGCGTATATTTTTGTAATATTAACACCTCCATTGTAACATATAAAAATCTATTTGACTCGAAAGATGAATATAAAGATATCAATAAATTAATAACGTATGGCACCTCATTGAAGAAACAACGTGTATCGGTAATATAACGTGCCTTAACTTGACTAGCAGCGAGAAAACGTTGCGATTTGCGAACAAAAGATATACGGTTTCTACAGCCTGTTACTCTTTAATGAATGACCATTCATACTACATAAACCATTTTGTATATACTATGACGGATGTTAGAATAGTCATAAAGTAATGATAATTGTTTAGCAATAGATAACATAAATCTCTGCTAAGAAACTTTTAATTAAGGTATGCATTTTTTTATAGAAATATACTCATGTAATCAATCAATGTTTTTTTTTCATTTATTTCGATTTAGAACATACTCATGTTTAAGTATATTTAAACTAGGGCTCTCCCCCCAGCAAAACGGCTCTATAACTGGTTTTTGTATGATATCTATTTGTAATTTAAAATTGTTTAAAATACTTACAAATAAGAAAAAAACGTGAGAGGTGTGAAGGGACACCCGGATGGAACGAAATTCCTTTCGATCAATAAGTGAAGGAATTGTAATAACATTTTATTTCTTTAAAGTTATATTAATAATTTTTTTATTATTAACAAATATAATGTAATATAAACTTTATCAGTAGGCTCAATTTTAGTAATAATTGGCTAATGGTAACTGAAGTAGGAAACATATGTTTGGGATCCTATTATATTTAAATGTCTTGAAAAAACTGCACCAACCAATTATATATTGTTGTTGGTTCTGCTGGATTATTGTTTATTCTTAAATCAAATTCTTCCTGTAGAAACTGTAGCAATGGTTATGATTTTTCATTACTGGTTGCTGTTAAAATCACCGGCCAAAATGAGTGGAAGTTTATCTAATTTTTTGTTGACGTAAGACGTACAAGTGTTGCAGGTTTATGTGCAGCAGAGTGTGTAATGGAAAACGGCGTTACCGTAATCATGGTAGTCATATATTGGGTTTTTCCATCTTAAAAAAATTACTCAGTCGCAGCTCGGAGTCAGGAAGTTGGCGGTGTGATACCCCCGTGCCTCGGAAAGCACGTAAAGCCGTTGGTCCTGCGCCTGATCTCTCTCCGGTCATGTCGGATTGCCGTCTCACCGGACTATGAGAGTGAAGGAATAGCGAGTGCACCTGTGTATTGCGCACACACTTGTGCACTATAATATCTCCTGCGTACCTGACTGATCTCCGTTGAGATTGGACGCCGTGGCCGAAACTGGCTAGGAGGATTTATTTTAGTCATATATGTCTGACCAAATAACAAATTAATATTATTGTTTTTACAATGAGGTTATAGTGAAAATGTAATACTCGTTGATGAATCATGCTTAGCGAGGAGCGAATACGCTTGTATATGGGTTATCCAGCGCCACGGCTATTTCTCAACGTCTTATGGACAATGTTTTGTCAGGTATAGATTGTGCTGGTGCCGTCCTATCTCCGGCGTCTGGTGCACGCGTATCTGTCTAACAGGGACGTCGTGTATCCGGGCGCCGATGGGTGGCACTGAAGAGCGATGTCGTGCGGTATTCCACAGGGCTCGGTTTTGGGCCCTCTCCTGTGGAACATCGGGTACGACTAGGTGCTCCGTGGTGCCAATCTCCGGGGCGTCAGCGTGACATGTTACGTCGACGATACGTTAGTCACAGCGACTGCTACGTACCGCCTGACGCAGGTGCTCACCGTGCATGTCTGCTTCGGTGAGTTCCTGTTTCGGGTGGTAGGGAAGGAGGAGTCGGCCGTGTGTCACTATTGTGACAACTGCCCGGTGGACACGGCCCAACACACATTGGAGTTTTGCCCAGCCTGGGACGAGGAACGCAGCGTTCTCAAAGCAGTCGTCGGAGAAGACCTCTCGGTGCCGGCCGTGGTCGCTTCTATGGTCTGCGGCCGGGAGGCCTGGCAGGCGGTGCCCCAATTCTGCGAGGTGGTCCTCTCACGGAAGGAGAGTGCCGAGAAGGATCTCCAGCGCAGTGGTGATTCCTCCCATCGCCAGACGAGACGTAGAAGAAGTCGGGTGGACGACTGACCGACGTATCCTGCCCTGTGGACTGGGGCCGTTTGAAGAATTCGACCACGGTATCCCCGCCTATCGTAAAAGGTGACTAATAAGGGCCACCAAGGGTCGCGGGTGGGCGGAAGGGGCCATCCACCCATTAGCCTAGCCGACTTTTGTGACCCCCGTGATGGATGGCAGCGTGACGGTTAGGCCTCACGCTGCCGTTGACGTCCTTCGGTGCGCGGGGGCTTCTGAGCCCCCCCAATAACAGGAGACGGACCGTAATTGCGGTATGCGTAGGGGCGGTTGCGGACGACAACTTAAACGTGAGTCGGAGGAAGCCCGCAGCCGTCCCTAATGCGCCGAAGATGGCCACATATATGGTATGTAGGTTAGGGACTCGGCCCGGCGGTCGCCCGACGTTTTCCATCTCTCCAGGCGGCTCAACGTCGGGTCGTAAGGCACGGTGAACCCAACATAACCGCTCAGTCGTTCCCCTTGAACGCCGCGTCAAAAAAAAAAAGAGGTATAGATGGTACATGCTCGATATTTTGGTGACGGGAGTTGATAAGACGCAACATCTAAGCAGATTGCGGGCCGTACTTAGTCGACTACAAGTCGCAGGCCTAACACTCCAAAATGCCAAATATGAGCTTTTTAAAGAGGAGTTGGAATATTAAGGCTACATAATTGAATAAGCAAGGGTTAAAAAAGTCACCCAAGAAGGTTTCGGTGCTCCGGTTCCAAAAGATGTTGCTAAACTGTAGTCTTTTTAGGTCTTCTAAATTACTGTCGTAATTTTGTACCTAACGCTTGATTCTCAGTCCTCCGTACGCATTACTACAAAAGAATTGTAAATGGTATTGGACTTGGTATTGAACAAGTTTTAGCTCACTTTGATACGAACGCGAAGGTAATTTTAACTAAGATGCTTCTCCGACCAGGTTAGGTGCTATTTTGTCCAAAGAAGATGCTACGGGGTCGGAGCGGCTGGTGTCGTTTGATTCCGTTAATAACCAAATCATTAATAAATTTATAATATATTTCAATATAACACTTTAACGATTTTTTTATCTGTCTTCTAAAAACACTAGGGTGTGGGTTAAACACATCGATTTCTATATTATTATTTAAGGTGAAGTTGTTGTAAAGCCCACAAATTCTTGTAACAGTGTTCTATAAAGAGGTTTTATTTTTATTTTATAATACCTTTTCTATAATAGAAACTCAGGACATCCTACAACTGGCTCCTCGCCTGAGCACTTGGTATTTGGGCGCAAACTTCGTTCACGTTTAGATATGATGAATCCTAATTTACCGCTATCCCCATCGGAAGCTCTTACTGAAGTCGTGGAGCGCCAACAGTGTTCACAGAGTAGTGCATACGGAGGTTTTAATCAACAAAGTTTTAAATCCGGTGATATAGTTTTGTAAGCATGTGTTTGTGTATGGTTGTATATTTATAGAGATACACAGAAACAGCTAAACGTATTTGGATAGAACTAAATATATGGTCAGAAAATGTTCTGGATTAACTGGCATACTTTTATACCGTAAAAGTGTATATGTTACTTTTATTTTGGCATATATCTTTATAAGTTTAAGTCACGAGTAAATCTTACTCTAAATATATCTGACATTTATTATGTATAATACTTTTCAGTGCATTTCCTGCCATCAAGCCGTGGCACGGCGCTTTTTTACAAAAACCACACATTTTCGCGCCAGGGCGGCAAAAATCGCTGGTACTGCTCAAAAAGGAAACACGGTTGCAAGGCGCAGCTGGTCGTGATAGGCTTTGAGGTCCTGAAGGAACTTGACACCCATATCCACCCGCCGCCGTCGAATATCTACTGGACGCCTGATGGAAAAGTTCATCGTTTGTAAACGATACAAAACAAACGATATATGGTTTCTACAGCCTGTTACTATTTAATGCATAACCGTTCATACTACATAAACCATATTGTGCTATGACGGATGTTCGAATAGTTTTAAAGTAATGATAATTGTTAAGCAATAGATAATATAAATATCTGCTAAGAAACTGTTCATTAATATTAAGCCATGCTTTTTTTATAGAAATATACTCAAAATTATTCAATGTGTTTTTCTTTATATCATTATATTAGGCCTGGACTTGCCAACATATTAATTATCTGAGTAATAATAAAATTAAATCTATCTGACATGAATATGTTTTTATGATTTATAAAGATACACAGAAAGAGCTGAACGTATTTGGATAGAACTTGGTGTATGGTTAGAACATGTTCTGGATTAACTTGCATACTTTTGTACCGTAAGAGTGCAAATGTTAATTATATTTTGGCACATAACTTTACAAGTTTAAGCCACGAGTAAATCCTACTCTAAACTATATATCTGACATTTACTATATTACATAACACTTTTTCAGTGCAATTCCTGCCATCAAACGGTGGTACAGCGCTTTTTTACAATAACTACACGTTCTCTCGCGTGGGTGGCGGCAAAAATCGCTGGTACTGTTCAAAAAGGAGCATCGGTTGCAGGGCGCGTCTGGTCGTGGTAGGCTCCGAGGTCCTGAAGGAACTTGGCTCCCATATCCACCCGCCGCCAAATATCTTAAGGACGCCTGATGGAAAAGTTCATCGTTTGTGAAATACGCTTGAGGATAAAAAGCGTAACTGGTAAGCGTTAACTGGATCCTACATCGGTGGGGATAAGGACTGGTCGAAGAAGTTAATAGAGAAGCATTCAAGATTATTTTAAGACATCTTATACTGAGGAATAGTACGATAAGAGTCGTTGTAAGTTGAAGGATGATGTGGTGACTAAGATTAAAAGAAGTATACTGAGATGGCTTGAGCACATGGAGAGGGTGGATGACAGATGGGCCACGAGAGGTATTTATTGAGCAAATGTGAATGGTACGGCTGAAAGCGGACAACCGAGGAGAGCGTACTCTGATCAGATAAATGATCTTCTCCAAAAGGGGCAGGTCAAGAGTACCCTTAACAGGCGAAATTTTTTGAGAACTATGAAACTTGAATAGGCATAAGTGGTACGTCAAACTCGTAACATGTGGTGCTCAAGAGTCGCTGCTTACCCCTATGGGCATAAGGTCCTGAGTGTGTATGTTTATAGTGCTCATACTGGGCAGTGAATATTACAAAATCGAGCTATCAGCAACCTACAAACCAACGACAAAATGTTGAATACAAGTGTCACTTAAGCATTCACTTTCTCACCCCTTAATATTTTTTAAGAGTGGTTGTAGTGCCTTTATATCAGTAGTTAGTTTTACTCAATTAAAATGTGTATACGTTAAGTCTTTTTTACATCAGAAGTTGATTTGTATTTTTTTTATAATTATGTACTTGAAATATTTCAATGCTTTTTAAGATTAGGTAATTATGATGGTGCAGATCAAATAGGGTGACGCCGAGTCTCAAACGTATAAGATTGCGATCTATTCAATGAATCTTGATTTAATTTTAGTCTAAGACGATGTAAGGAATAGTTTAGACATTAATATTAAAGTTATAATTTCCTTATATTTTTGTAATATTAACACCTCCATAGTAACATATAAAAATTTATTTGACTTGAAAGATGAATATAAAGCTACATAAACCATATTGTATATATACATTATGACGGATGTTCGAAATGTTTTAAAGTAATGATATTGTTTAGCAGGGATCCCTTTGGGTCGCTTACTTTTTTTAAATTATTATTTTTCGCATAATTGACTTTGCATAATATGTATTGGCATAATAGTACTATCGCATAGTAATATTTTGGCCTACTACTTTTTTGTCATAATAAGCTATTGGAATAATTTTAGCTCGACTAATTTGTATTAGAATAAATTAGGTTAGCGAAGAGCGAAGCGACGAGCGTGCTAGGTACATATGAACCATCGCACGAGCCGAGCGAGCGAAGTGAGCGTGCCGCGGGAGCGGCCGGCGAGTGCCAGAACCGACTTTAAGTAGTTTCCAACTCAGATAAAACCAAACATGAATGATGCTTATTTATTTTTATTACTTTTGATATATATGCTTTTTGACGTTAGTCGTTCTGATGGTTGTGCTTTTTGTGTTCATGCTTTTTTATTTTATGCTAAAACAATTATGCGTAATGATTACTATGCACATTGAGATTTAGGCTTAAAGCTGAGATTCGTAACAATATTATTACAAAAAAAATTATGCAATCCAATAGGGAACCTGTTTAGCAATAGACAACATAAATCTCTGCTATGAGGCTGTTAATTAATATTAAGGCATGCATTTTTTATACAAATATACTCATATAATTAATCAACATTTTTTTTCTTTATATCATTATATGCTGGACTTTTTTTTTTTTTTGTTTACGCGGAGAAAGTGACTTATTACTATCGCCCAGTGTTCAAGGGGAACGACTGAGCGGTTATGTTGGGTTCACCGTGTCTTACGACCCGACGTTGAGCCGCCCGGAGAGATGGAAAATGTCGGGCGACCGCCGGGCCGAGTCCCCAACCTATGTACACCGCACGGCATACCAACTAAAACTCCGCGGTGGCCATCTTCGGCACATTAGGGACGGCTGCGGGCTTCCTCCGACTCACGTCTAAGTTGTCGTCCGCAACCGCCCCTGCGCGTACCGCTGTTGCGGTCCGTCTCCTGTTGTTGCGGGGGCTCAGGAGCCCCCGTACACCGAAAGACGCCCCCGGCGTCAAAGGCAGCGTGAGGCCTAACCGCCACGCTGCCGTCCATCACGGGGGTCACAAAAGTTGGCTTGACTAATGGGTCCATCACATCAGTGCGTGATCTTATGACGTCACACTGTGCAGTCGCGGAGGTTTCTAATCCGAGTTCTAAAGTTTACGTAGTGAGCTGTTATTTTCAATACCTACTCTGATCCGGTAGGACCGCATATTCACCATCTCCGTCACGTTTTGCGTTCGCTTGCAGGACGTAAAGTTATTATAGGCGCTGACGTTAACGCGTCATCTACCCTTTGGTATGGCAAATATCGCTCCACTGATACCGATCGACGTTGCGCTGTCGAAGATTTCATCGCAGAGATGAATCTCATTATTCATAACACCCCCGATGCACCACCAACTTACTGCAGCCCTACGGGCGAGTCTTCTATTGACGTCACACTTTCTAGTGGAGACGTCCGAATTGATAGGTGGCGCGTCCTGCCGGACGCGTCGTGTAGTGACCATCGCCTGATAGTGTACGAGTTCGTGCCTAGATTGATGCAGGGTCCAGTCTTTAATAAATTCAATTATAGATATAAGACGAAGGGGGCCAACTGGGACTTTTTTGCCTTATTATTTGCTCAACATGCCAAGGACTTTACTCGCAATGATCTTTCACGTGAAACTTGTGCCGAAATGATGTTGGACACGTTTACATACTGCGCGGATATCGTTATCGGTCGAACTTCCATCACTAACACTCGTAGGTGTGATTGGTGGACCGACCGCCTGGTCCACCTGCGTCGCACTTTCCGCAGGGCGCGTAGGCGGTTTAACAAACTTAAAAAACGCTGTATAACAGGAGAAGCACTCACATCTGCTTTTAATGCGCTGAAAGTTGCCAGGTCACATTATAGAGCTGCCGTACAGAAATCTAAGGGAAATCTATTGCGTAAAATTGTTGAAACGTTGGACAAGAAGGGGCCGCGGTCTCCCTTATACCACGAGTTTAAAGCAAATAGGTCTATTAATATGGCCTATATACAAAACATTAAAATTAATAACACCTATACTACTGGTATTGAGGAGACAACGGAAGCTCTATTACACTCGCTAATACCCGATGATACAGTAGAAAGTGATACCGCTTACCATAAGCAAATTAGAATGTGGGCGTCGGAGCCACCAAATACCCCGTATTCAGATCTCCCATCATTCGATGAATTTATTAATATAGTTAATTCTTTGCCTCTAAACAAAGCCTCCGGAGAGGACAAAATATCAAACAAAATGATAAAAGAACCGTGTAAAACAGCGGGTCAATCCATACTAAAGGTTTTTATTCGATGTATAGCTGCAGGTATCTTTCCCCGGATTTGGCACTGCGGTTTCATTCGGATTATACCAAAGAGTGGCGACAAGTTACCCGAGGACCCCAAATCGTATCGCCCTATAACTTTATTACCATCTTTAGGTAAATTACTTGAACGTCTTATTGTACCACGGCTACTGCCGGGTGGACCCAAATTTCACGACAAACAATTCGGTTTTACTGTAGGTAAATCTACTATTGACGCGGCAATATCGGTCAGAAAAACAATTAGTAATTCGGAACATAAGTACGTATTAGGAATCTTTTTAGACATCTCCGGTGCCTTTGATAACGCTTGGTGGCCAATACTACTTCTATAGTAAAAAATCGAGGTTGTCCTATGAATCTATATTCGCTTATATATTCCTATTTTTCTGTAGGTTCAACCAAGTTAAAGCTTGGCCATCATGCGGTGTCGAAGTCACTAACGATGGGGTGTCCGCAGGGCTCGGTTGTCGGTCCATACTTATGGAATTTAGGATTTGACGACTTTTTTGAAATTCCTTTGCCCACGAGTTGCTCATTAACTGGCTACGCCGACGACGGTCTTTTGCTCATTCAGTCAAATAGTAGATCGGGTCTCGAGAATTTGGCTGAAACGTGTTTGCAACTAATTTCAGAATGGGGTGAACGCAACCGCCTTACTTTTGCACCCCAAAAAACGTATCAATTGCTTTTAAAGGGAATTTTAAAGTCACCACCGCGAGTAAAATTCAATAATGTTACAGTTAAAAGAAAAGAATCGGTCTGCTACCTTGGATTCATTTTAGAGCGTAATTTTTCGTTTATTGAGCATATTAAAACCATTGGGGAAAAGGCTAAAAGAAATTTCTACGCCTTGACGAGGATATCCACATCAACGTGGGGTCTGTCATTCAGTACACTAAAGATCATTTATGGAGCCACTTATTTGGGGTGTATCTGTTATGGATCACCTGTATGGGCTGATAGGGCTACTATCGGCGCCGTACGAAGAAAATTGCTCCAGAGCCAGCGCATGGCGTTGATATTCTTATGTAAGGCGTATAGAACAGTTAGTACAGAAGCTTTACCTGTCCTCGCGGGTGTACTCCCAGTCGATCTGGAGGTGCAGCGTCGCGCCGCGATGTATTACTCTGCTAGAGACGATGTCGACAAAAGCTTTTTAACTTCGCGCGAACTTTTAAAAATTAACAGATTATTTAAGCCGAGTCCAGATGTTATGAACGATCTTCTAGAGGAATGGCAGTGTAGGTGGGATATATCTACGAAGGGGCGGCATTTGTATCAATTTTTTCCTTCTGTTCAGGACCGTCTTACAAAATCTTGGCTCGAAATTGACCATTGTGTTTCGCAATTCCTTACAGGCCATGGTAATTTTAAGTGCAAATTATTCTCCTTTAAGTTGGTTGATTCGCCTGCGTGTCCATGTTCATGTAATGACTGCAACTACGAACAATCTGCGCATCACATACTTTGGGAGTGTAGTCTTTGGCAAAATGAGCGTAACATTATGTTTGATAGTATGCAAATAACATCTGGAGTTGTATACTACATGGACCTTGTGGACACTAAGCAGAATTTCCGTGCTTTCCGGCGTTTTTGCCATACCTACTATTGGAATCAAGTTTAACAGCTCAAGTAGGACCCCTTTAATTTTATCCGTGGTGCTTTACATCTGGCTTTTCCAGTTGTGAAACTCTAAATAATTAAGGTTAAATTACCTTTTTTAGTTCATTATTTTGTCTCCCGCTTTGCTATGGAGGGAAGTGGAAAATATATTTCTAACTCCTCCCTATTCTTCTGTTTGATTAACTTCGTTGCGGGTTAAGACTAATTAGTGTTCCCTGAGACTCGCCGAGCTTCACCGCTCCGTGTCATAAAATGCGTTCCACTGCTGATCCTGGCTTATAGGAGTTGCAGTGGTGGGTGTGAGGGCGGGATAGTAAAAATTGACTAATGGGTGGACGGCCCCTTCCGCCCACCCGTGACCCCCGGAGGCCCCTATTAGTCGCCTTTTAGGACAGGCACGCGATACCGTGTTAGAATTCTCCAAACGCCCCCAATCCACAGAGCGGGAGACGTCGGTCAGTCGTCCACCCGACGCCTCCTACGTCTCGTCTGGCGGCGGGAGGGATCACCACTGCGCTGGCGATCCCTCTCGGCACTCTCCTTTCACGAGAGGACCACCTCGCAGAAGTGGGCCACTGCCTGCCGGGCCTCCCGGCCGCCGACCATGGAAGCGACCACGGCTGGCAGCGAGAAGTCTTCTCCGACGACTGTTCTGAGGGCGCTGCGTTCTTCATCCCAGGCTGGGCAAAACTCCAACGTGTGTTGGGCCGTGTCCATTGAGCAGTTGTCACAATAGTGACACACGGCCGACTCCTCTATCCCCACCACCCGAAACAGGAACTCACCGAAGCAGCCATGCCCGGTGAGCACCTGCGTCAAGCGGTATGTTGCCGCTCCATGGTGCCTGTCCAGCCATTCGGCAAAGACAGGACGCACTGCCTCTACGACCCTGTGCCCCCACGACGCGACGGGGCCTCCAGCCTGAGACGCCACTCCTCCACGGCGGCTCGCCGTAAGGAGGCCCTCTTGGCCTCCATCTCTTTCAGGACCGGACGTTGCCCGCGACTGAACGCCTCCTCCCGCCAATGAAATGCATATATGCCTGGACTTGCCAACATATTAATAATCTGACTAATAATAGAATGTCATCTATCTTAATATGAAGATATTTTTATGGTTTGTAGAGATACACAGAAACAGCTGAACGTATTTAGATAGAATTTGGTATATGGTATAAACATGTTCTGGATTAATTTGCATACCTACTTTTATAGAGTAAAATTGCATATGTTACTTTTATTTAAGCATTTTCACGAGTTTAAGCCAGGAGTAAATTCTACTCTAAATATATCTGACATTTACTAAATATGAGAAAGAAAGAAGAAGAAAGAAATATATTTTATTTGTCACAGACACAATTGACACACAATTATAAACTAAGAAACAAATATTAGCTCACTTAAAATAAAATGCAATACAATAAAATGATATATAAGGCTATAATACAATTTACCTATACCTATATAAAAAATATATATTATTACGTTGCATGTCGTGGTCGTGACATGTAGGTGGCCACTCAGCATAATGCTGTGCTGCGACGTGAGTCACAGCACAGCGCTGATTTTCAGTGGCCACCTCAAGTGACGTTCGAACGCTAGCAAACGATTACACTACTTGTACATAATTATAAAACTGCAGTTTAATACGGCTGGCGCACGGGCCGCGCGCGGTCGCGTGCCTCAGGCTTTCCGTAGTATTGTAATGCTCTTTGTCTCATACTTATGCAAATATTTTATACAAATAAATAAAAATAAAAAGAAACACATCGCGGGTACAAGTACTCCCTGACGATGCCGCTTGCAAGACAAGAAATCATAGATGCCATGGTATTACCACCACAAGCAGCGAGGAATGTTCAGAGAAGCCATTTTGCCTATAGGTCAAAACATTTTGTAAGTAAGCCATTAATTCTGTTTACGTATAATATTCTTTGAGTATCTAGCAAAGCAAATAATATTATTAGTTATGTGTTTACATTATGTTTTTGGTCCTGCAGTAAATATCTTTTTACGTGTATCTTGAAAGTTTCTTTTGATTTCAGGGATCTAATTGGAGGTGGAAGATCGTTCCAGCACCGAGTGGCGGCATACTTGAGACAACCTCTAAAGGCGGTGGTTTTGTAAAGCGGCATCGAGAGAGGATTAGATGTAGACCGAGTGGTGTAATTATAATGGTCCTGTCTCCAAACAAGTTTCGCGTGCAAGTATTTTGGTGTGTGTGTACTTATAACACCGAACAATAAGGTAGATAAGTGCATTTTCCGGCGTGCAGACATTTTAAGGATATTGTTTTGATTATAGTATGGCGTAATATGATTTCTTCGGGGTATTTTAAAACAAAAACGCATGCATGCATTCTGGACACGTTGAATTAATCGTTCTGTTCGGGACAGTAGACAGGGGCCGTAAACAATGTCACAATAATTAAATTTCGAAAGAATTAGGCTGTCCACTAGTCTTATCCTTATAGCGGTACTAAGCAAGTCTCTAATTCTATATAACACTTTTAATCTAAAAAAACAGTTTTTCACCACATTATTAATGTGTTCATTAAAACGCAGTTCAGGGTCGGTGATTAGGCCTAGGTTATTGGCAATGTCGACTCTTTGTATACTCTGGCCCAAGATCTGAACGTCAGGTTTCGCAGAAATAATTGAGTTGATTTGGTTTTTGCTTCCCAATACCATAAACTTCGATTTTTGAGAGTTTAGTACCAAAGAATTAGCTGTGGCCCATGTGGCTATACGGTCGAGATCCATGTTTAGCATATTTATAGCGGAAGAAAGGTCGTTGGCTTTGGATGATATATAAAGCTGAGTGTCATCCGCATAAATATGGTATTTGCAGTTTTTGACGCATTTTGTTATGTCCGCACTGTACAAGATGAAAAGAACTGGGCCCAAGAGAGACCCCTGGGGAACACCTCTAAGTATCGGACGTGGAGAGGAACATAAAGTCGAGCCATCTCTCCGATATGTTATAACTCTTTGCGACCTGTCTGACAAAAAGCTCTCAAACCATTTAACTGTCTGATAATCGAAACCATAATAAGAAAGTTTAGCTAAGAGTAAAGATATATTGATGGAGTCAAATGCACGTGAAAAATCAAGGAGAGTTAGTATTGATCCCTCTCCGCGATCCCGTGCCTCAAGGATATTTCCCACGACATCGGCTAAAGCTGTGGCAGTTCCGCGTCCTTTTCTAAAGCCCGATTGCAAGTCCGGTAGCATTTCATTAGTTTCTATAAAATTTATTAACTGTTTAAAAACAACTCTTTCCAACACCTTGGATAAACAGGGCAAAATGCTAATGGGACGAAGGTCCTTATAATTTTGGGGATTTTTGTTCTTCGGTAACGGCCTCACCCGCGCATCCCGCCACTGATAAGGAAAGGTATTAGACGTAATAGATCTATTTACAATCTCTGTTGTTACAGTTACAGATTGAGGAAGAGTCAACATGAGCATCTCTTTCGATATACCGTCAACACCTTGTGCATTGGTGGATATATCTTTTATAATATTAATAATCTCTTGAGAATTTGTAGGCTTTAGAGAGAAAGTTGATTTGCCATACCGATTTAGTTCGAAGAAAGATAACTGGTGACTGTCCACAAGAGGATCTCCCGGGACGTCGAGAAATGCTAAGTTTATCTTATCTGGATCACTATATAGGTCTGAAAAGAGACCGCCATCGTTACAATTTGGAAGCACATGTTTTTTTAAATTAAGCCATAATGAATTGGGGTTAGCTATATTGTCATTAATATATTTATTAAAAAAATGCTTTTTTTTCATTTAATAGCGCAGTTGTTGCAAAGTGTTTAAGATCTAGATAGTATTGTTTATGTGTTTCCAGTTTCGATTGACGGTATCGAGAACGCGCCTCGTCTCGCAGTTTGAAAATTAATTTAATATTACTTGTTATCCAAGATGTTGGTTGAGTTTTGAATACACGAGTTTTAAGCGGCGCATGAATGTCAAAAACATGCATGACACATGAGTTAAAAACGTGCACCATGTCATTTACATCGTATAATTCGCAGAGAGAGTCCCACGGAATCGCATCTAAGTCCTTTTCGAAATTGTCAACCACTATGTTTTTAAAAGGTCTATATGAAATTAATTTACGTGATGGTTTTTCTTTACTGAACAAAATTTCGCATGTAATGAACGAGTGGTGACCCAGTTCTGTTCTATTATCCACATTAACTCCGCGAAATCTCGCATCTGTGCAAATCACGTCGATAAGCGTCGCACTGTCTCCTATAAAATGAGTAGGCTTAGATACAATTTGCTGAATGTTAGAATATTGCAAAAAATCATTTAGTTTACTTATTTTGGAATTATTAATCGTATCAAGCATATTTATATTAAAATCTCCTAATAAAATGATGTTGTCATAGGGTGCCAGTGCACACATACTAACTGTGATTGCATCTAGGAAGATGTCAATGTCCAGCCAAGGAGGACGGTAGGCAGTACCTATTAAAAGTATTTTGGTGTTAGTTTTGATCGACATCCATATTTGTTCCACTTGTGGGTGATGAGGATGCGCTCTGATATGAGAACTAATACCAATTTTAGTGTAAAATGCCACCCCTCCTCCGCGGCCCCCGCGTATTGTCTCTGGACGCGGTGTATGACGTAATTGGTAGCCGGGAACTAGTGGCGCACGACCCTCCTCCCCCCTACGCAGCCATGTCTCATTAATTGCCATAATGTCCACAGAATGAAAGTTCATCGCAATAATGAATTCGTCATGATTAGTTGAGAGTGAACCGGCATTAAATAGACCAAATTTGTAATGGCTGTTACGTGGCATCCAAAAAAAATGAAGTAAATAAACTATACCAAATTATATTCTGACAGTGGAGCCGGTAGAACGAGAATAATACAATGTTCAAAATTTTGCAAAATATAATACTTTTTCAGTGCAATTCCTGCCATCAAACCGTGGGACATCGCTTTTTTACAAAAACTACACGTTTTCTCGTACGGGCGGCAAAAATCGCTGGTCTTGCTCAAAAAGGACCATCGGTTGCAAGGCGCGTCTGGACGTGGTAGGCTCCGAGGTCCTGAAGGAACTTGGCTCTCATATCCACCCGCCGCCAAATATGTTACGTTATATGTTCAGGACGCCTGATGGAAAAGTTCATCGTTTGCGAAATTCGCTTGAGGATAAAAAGTGTTAACTGGATCCTACATCGGTGCGGATAAGGACAGGTCGAAGAAGTTAATAGAGAAGCATTCCAGATTATTTTAAGACATTTTATACTAAGGAATAGTACGATAACAGTCGTTGTAAGTAGAAAGATGATGTGGTGACTAAGATTAAAAGAAGTATACTGAGATGAAATGAAATAAATTTATTCGAACCCATAAAATGTTATACATTATTTAGATCCAGTCAATATGAACTCTACCACCAGTTCGGAAAGCAGTTCTCACTAGAGAAGAACGGGCAAGAAACTCTAGTGTTGCTCTTTTCAAAATCAGTTCAAGGTAAATAATACAATCTATACTAATATTATAAAGCTGAAGAGTTTGTTTGTTTGTTTGTTTGTTTGTTTGTTTGTTTGTTTGTTTGTTTGTTTGTTTGTTTGTTTGTTTGTTTGTTTGTTTGTTTGTTTGTTTGTTTGAACGCGCTAATCTCAGGAACTGCTGGTTCGAATTGAAAAATTCTTTTTGTGTTGAATAGACCATTTATCGAGGAAGGCTTTAGGCTATATAACATCACGATGCAACTATTAGGAGCGAAGAAATAATGGAAAATGTGAAAAAAGCGGGGAAAATTATTCATCCTTGAGGGCTTCCATTGCGTGCGCTGCGAAAACGGTTCAAGATACCAAAAATATATGTATGAAAGAATTATTCCTCTTGATATGATCTAAAAAAATGTCCGCGACAGTATATGTCTATCTTTTAAGATTCACTCACTAGAACCGTTTTTATGGTAATCAAGTTTGGTCGAAATTAATGCATTATTTGTTAAGAGTTGTATCAACGTCATAGACATAGAGTGATTCAACGGGAAGGTTTTTATGTACTTTTAGACCGGAAAAACTTATTAACGCGGGCGAAGCCGTGGGCAAGAGCTAGTTAATAATAAAAGTAAAAATAACATGATATAAATATATTTGTTATTTTTGTTTAGAGCAGTTCATTTATATACTCGCAAAAAAGGTAATAAATTTTAAAATCCTATACGAGTGCATAACCCTCTCTGGAATCATGTAATAATTTGGTCTGAAATTCTTCAAGATGGCTTGGGCACATGGAGGGGATTGATGACAGATGGGCCACGAAAGGTATTTATTGAGCAAATGTAAATGGTACGGCTGAAAGGGGACAACCGAGAACCGAAAACGTTGCGATTTGCGAACAAAAGATACACGGTTTCTACAGCAATTGTTTAGCAATAGATAATATAAATATCTGCTATATAAGAGACTGATATTTAATATTAACCAATGCTTTTTTTATAGAAATATACTCAAAATTATTCAATGTTTTTTTTTCTATCATTATTTTAGGCCTGGACTTGCAAACATAATAATTATCTGACTAATAATAAAATGAAATCTATCTCAACATGAAGTTGTTTTTATGATTTATAAAGATACACAGAAACAGCTGAACGTATTTGGATAGAACTTGGTGTATGGTTAGAACATGTTCTGGATTAACTTGCATACTTTTGTACCGTAAGAGTGCAAATGTTAATTATATTTTGGCACATAACTTTACAAGTTTAAGCCACGAGTAAATCCTACTCTAAAATATATATCTGACATTTACTATATTATATAACACTTTTTCAGTGCAATTCCTGCTATCAAGCCGTGGCACGGCACTTTTTTACAAAAACCACACATTTTCGCGCCATGGCGGCAAAAATCGCTGGTACTGCTCAAAAAGGAACCACGGTTGCAAGGCGCAGCTGGTCATGATAGGCTCTGAGGTCCTGGAGGAACTTAACTCCCATATCCATCCGCCACCGTCGAATATCTTCAGGACGCCTGATGGAAAAGTTCATCGTTTGTGAAATTCGCTTGAGGATAAAAAGTGTTAACTGGATCCTACATCGGTGGGGATAAGGACTGGTCGAAGAAGTTAATAGAGAAGCATTCAAGATTATTTTAAGACATTTTATACTGAGGAATAGTAAGATAAGAGTCGTTGTAAGTTGAAGGATGATGTGGTGACTAAGATTAAAAGAAGTATACTGAGATGGCTTGGGCACATGGAGAGGGTGGATGACACATGGGCCACGAGAGGTATTTATTGAGCAAATGTGAATGGTAAGGTTGAAAGGGGACAACCGAGGAGAGCGTACTCTGATCAGATAAATGATCTTCTCCAAAAGGGGCAGGTCAAGAGTACCCTTAACAGGCGAAATTTTTTGAGAACTATGAAACTTGAATAGGCATAAGTGGTACGTCAAAATCGTAACATGTGGTGCTCAAGAGTCTCTGCTTACCCCTATGGCATAAGGGCGTGAGTGTGTATGTTTATAGTGCTCATACTGGGCAGTGAATATTACAAAATCGAGCTATCAGCAATCTACAAACCAACGACAAAATGTTGAATACAAGTGTCACTTAATCATTCACTTTCTCACCCCTTAATATTTTTTAAGAGTGGTTGTAGTGCCTTTATATCAGTAGTTAGTTTTACTCAATTAAAATTTGTATTCGTTAAGTCTTTTTTTAAATCAGAAATTTATTTGTATTTTTTTTATAATTATGTACTTGAAATATTTCAATGCTTTTTAAGATTAGGTAATTATGATGGTGCAGATCAAATAGGGTGACGCCGAGTCTCAAACGTATAAGATTGCGATCTATTCAATGAATCTTGATTACTTTTAGTCTAAGACGATGTAAGGAATAGTTTAGACTTTAAGTATTAAAGTTATAATTTCCTTATAATAATAATAATAATAAGCCTTTTATTTCTTGCTAAGTAATACAGTTATTACATACTAGTTTTTAAGTTATGGAAAAGTAATGTTTATTTAAATACTATTTATTTTTCTAGTACATATATATATATGTTTTTTTTTTTTTTTTTTTTTTTTTAATATTTTAATTTTAAGTATTTGCAAGAACCCCTCTACAGGTGAAGGCCTCCTCCAAAGAATTCCAGTCTGCTCTCGATTGTGCTTTTTGGAGCCAATTGGGACCCACCAATTTTTTGATCTCGTCCTCCCATCTAGTACAAGGTCTCCCTTTTCTTCTTTTACCTGCCGGCCCTTTCCAAACTGTTACCTTTCTGGTCCACCTCTCATCTTGTATACGTGCTACGTGTCCAGCCCACTTCCATTTCAGTGATAGAGCTTGTCTTAGTCCATCAGTTGTTTTGGTCAATTTTCTTATATTTTTGTGTCTTATTTTCTGTACTTTTTTTATATTTAGCATGCTGCGCTCAATACCTCTCTGGCATACTATTATTTTGTTCATGGTACTGTAGTTAAATTTCCAGGTTTGGCTAGCATACGTTAAGCATGGTAGGAGGCAAGTATTGAATACTTTGGTTTTGATGGATATTGGAAAACTGCCTTTGAAAATTTCTTTTAAGCTCCAATATTTGTTCCAAGTCAGTTGTATCCTGCGTTCTATTTCCATGTTATTATTGTGTGGATCAAAGCTTATTTGTTTGCCAAGATATATGTAATGGTTTGTGTATTTGATGTATTCGCTTCCAACTAATATTGCTTTTCTGGAACTGTTGGTCATCAGCTTCGTTTTGCTCAGGTTCATCTCCAATCCTACCACCTTGCTGGCGTTGTTTAGTGCTTCTAGCATGTTCTGTAATTCTAAGCCTGACTCTGATAGTAAAATTATGTCGTCTGCGAATCGTAGGTGACTTAAGTATTTATCACCTATTTTTATTCCGCATTTTGTCCAGTTTAGTTTGCTCATAATATTTTCCAATATAGCTATGAATAATTTTGGAGATAGTGGGTCTCCCTGTCTAACCCCCCTTTTGATCTGGAACCATGGGCCTGTTGTCTCAAGTTTAACTCTGCTTCTGCTATTTTCATAAAGGCTTTTTATTATCTGAATGTAGTCATTTTCTACGTTTTGTGTTGATAGAGTTTCCCAAATGCTATTATGAAAAACCGTATCGAATGCTTTCTGGTAGTCTATATATGCAATATAAAGCGGTCTCCTGCTTTCTTGATATTTTTCGATAAGGGTCTCTAGGGTATGTATGTGGTCGATCGTAGAGAAGCCCTTTCTGAATCCCGCTTGTTCCACTGGTTGACTTGCTTCTAGTGTTACGCTTAATCTTTGATTCAATATTGAGGAGAAGAGTTTGTAGATACACGGAAGCAAGCTTATTGGCCTATAGTTTGTGATTTCATTTGGGTTACCTTTTTTGTATATTAAAATAATATTAGATTCCGACCATTGTGTGGGTGTCTGTTTGGTTTCTAAGATTCGGTTGAACAAATTCGTGAAGGGTACCGCTAGAGTCGTAGAAGCTATTTTTATTGCATCACTGGTGATGTTATCGGAGCCTGGACTTTTGTCAAATTTTAGCTTTTCTATAGCTCTTGTTACTTCCCTTGTCTCGATTGGTGGTATCTCTATATTATTTCCTTTATTTGTACTACTTGAGTTGTCCTTGGTAGTGTTGATCTTTTCGTTCGTGTTATATAAATTACTATAAAATTCGGTTGCTACAGTAATAATTTCTTTACGGTTTTTTACCATTTTTTCTCCCCGATTTAGTCCTTCAATCCAGGTTTTGTTCGTTCTCAAGTCTTTATATGCCTTTTTTGTGCTTCCTGTCAGTGTTAAATGTTTTTCTATGGTAGTGTATCTATGTTTTGCATAATCCTGTTTTATATATTTACAAGTAAGCTTGTAAAGGGCGGAGATTTCGTTTTTTATTTGTCTAGTTTTGTTTTTTGATTTCTGAAGTTCCTGTCTTCTCTTCAAAAGTCTTAGTGTAGATTCTGACATGATTCTATGGCTTTTGGGTGCCTTGTTTTTATTTCGGGCTGTTTGCAGAGTTTTAGTGATGACGCTAATGATATTATCATAGTATGTCTGAACTGGTATATTTTTGTTAACATCCATTAGTCCTGTTAGTGCATAGGAGTTAAGTTGTTCTTTGAATTTCAGAATTTCTTCTTCGTTGTTTAATGTACAGGTTTGAAAAATATTATTATATTTGACTCGAGATTTCTTTGGCTGCGTTAGGGTGATAGTTGCTCTTACAGGTCTGTGGTCTGAAGAATAATTTATATTTAGAACTTCTACGTTTTGAAATATATGTGGTTGATTTGATATTATGAAATCTATTTCATTTCTGTATTTACCGTTAGGCGACCTCCAAGTCCATTTGTTCTTTGGATTTTTCTTGTAAAAGGTGTTTAAGATTGAAAGCTTATTTTCAGTAGCAAAGTTTATTAACCTTTGACCTCTTCTATTTCTTTCACCGTAGCCATTTAATTTCATTGTTAAGTATTCTTCCCTGTTTGGTTTGCCTATTTTAGCATTAAAGTCTCCCATCAATATGTAGTAATTATGTGCTGCTTCTATTGCTTTCCTCACTGTCTGGTAGAAATTGTCTATTTCCTCTTCATTAGCCTTCTCTGTAGGTGCATATATTTGTATGAGAGATAGGTAGGTGTCATCAAATGCTAGATTTAATATAGCCACTCTATCTGACAGGCCTATGTAACTTTCAATGTTATCTTTGTGGCGTTTATTTACCAAAAATCCTACTCCGAACAGTCCTGGTTTAAGGCCTGTATGGCATAATATGAAAGTATCATATTCCTCTATTTTGTCTCCATTGCGTCTTGTTTCGGCTAGTCCAATTATGTCGTATTTAATTCCTTTTAAAGCTTCACTTAGTTCAAGTAAACGCTCGTATGATAACAGTGTTTTCACATTATATGTTATTATATAGTATTTATTAGGGTAGTTGTGAGTGTAGGGGTTTTTCTTTGGAGGGTTTTGGTCGTACTCTTCCACGGTGACCGGCCGGCTTGGAAGATGGTTTGAAGAACTGTGTGTTTGAATATTAAGTGATTTTTCGGTGTGAGAGGGGGTTGTTAATTGCTATTTATTTGTGGTTTTGTTTTCTTGAATAGTTGCTGCATTGTTAGGGTTCTTGTTGGTTAAAAAGTTGAGCATGCCTGGTTTCAAAACACCCTCAGATATGCTTGATGGTCTATGTCTTGGTGTCTGTGTTTTGTTTTTCTTACTGGCTTGTGTCTTTTGCTCGGCTCCAGCGTAGTTGGCGATTTCAGGGGAACTGGAAAGATTCCTTTTTTTGTTTTCTGCTGTAGTACATTTTTTGGGTAGTATTATTAATTTATCATATTTAACTATTGCTAAGTTCCCCTTTTCTCTCTCTATCTTCACCTGTTCCTGTAAAATCCTTCTTTTTTCCAATATATTTTTAGGATAATCTGCTTTGATGTAGTATGGGGTGTCTTTTAATGCATCTCTTTTTTTAAATATCTCTATCTTTGTACCTAGTGTTGAGAGTGTAATGATGGTTGGCCGGGGCTTCTCTCCTCTTTTTCCTATTTTCCTTATTTCTTGTATGTCTCGGCGGTCTAAGTTGATAGATAAATACTGTGCCACAAAGTTGATAATAATAGTTTCTAAGTTCGAATATGATATGTCACTATCTTCCAAACCAAAAATTACAACATTTCTCTGTCTAGCTTGCTTTTCAATAAAATGCAATCTTTTTTCTTGGTTTTCCATCTGTCCCTTAAGATTTTGGAATTTTTCTTCCCATACTTTAAACTTTTCTTCTATCATAGTGTTTATATTCTGAGTTACCTGCTGCGTGACTTGTTCGCCATTTTTTAAAATCATTTTTTTTTTGCTCATCTAGTTCACTTTGTATTTTAATGAGTGCACTCAATATTTCTTCCATGTTTGTAGCTAAATTTGTGTTTACAATGTTTCGGTAGATGCCACTAGAGCCCTCTTACGGATCACCGGCGTATTATTTACTTAGCTTGTCGATTTGAATCTCGCCGCACAGTCTCAAGCAGTTGTATCGGGTTAATGTAGATAATTTCCTTATATTTTTGTAATATTAACACCTCCATAGTAATATATAAAAAATTATTTGACTTGAAAGATGAATATAAAGCTACATAAACCATATTGTATATATACATTATGACGGATGTTCGAAATGTTTTAAAGTAATGATATTGTTTAGCAATAGACAACATAAATCTCTGCTATGAGGCTGTTAATTAATATTAAGGCATGCATTTTTTATAGAAATATACTCATAAAATTAATCAACATTTTTTTCTTTATATCATTATATGCCTGGACTTGCCAACATAGTAATAATCTGACCTGAATCTGGCCTCGGTGGCGTAGTGGTATTGCGTACGCATTACGAGTACAATTTGCGCGCTGAGGTTCTGGGTTCGAATCCCGGGTCGAGCCAAAAAAAATTGTGACTGGGTTTTTCCATCTTAAAATTTACTCAGTCGCAGCTCGGAGTCAGGAAGTTGGCGGTGTGATACCCCCGTGCCTCGGAAAGCACGTAAAGCCGTTGGTCCTGCGCCTGATCTCTCTCCGGTCATGTCGGATTGCCGTCTCACCGGACTATGAGAGTGAAGGAATAGCGAGTGCACCTGTGTATTGCGCACACACTTGTGCACTATAATATCTCCTGCGTATCTGGCTGATCTCCGTTGAGATTGGCCGCCGTGGCCGAAACTGGCTAGGAGGATTTTCGAATAATCTGACTAATAATAAAATGTCATCTATCTTAATATGAAGATATTTCTATGGTTTGTAGAGATACACAAAAACAAATGAACGTATTTGGATAGAATTTGGTATATGGTTGAATTATGTTCTGGATTAATTTGCATACCTACTTTTATAGCGTAAAAGTGCATATGTTACTTTTATTTAAGCATTTTCACGAGTTTAAGCCAGGAGTAAATTCTACTCTAAATATATCTGACATTTACTAAATATAAAACTTTTTCAGTGCAATTCCTGCCATCAAAACGTGGGACAGCGCTTTTTTACAAAAACTACACGTTTTCTCGCATGAACGGCAAAAATCGCTGGTACTGCTCAAAAAGGATCATCGGTTGCAAGGCGCGGGTGGTCGTGCTGGGTTCTGAGGTCCTGGAGGAATTTAACTCCCATACCCATCCGCCACCGTCGAATATCTTCAGGACGCCTGATGGAAAAGTTCATCGTTTGTGAAATTCGCTTGAGGATAAAAAGTGTTAACTGGATCCTACATCGGTGGGGATAAGGACAGCTCGAAGAAGTTAATAGAGAAGCATTCAAGATTATTTTAAGACATTTTATACTGACGAATAGTAAGATAAGAGTCGTTGTTAGTAGAAAGATGATGTGGTGACTAAGATTAAAAGAAGTATACTGAGATGGCTTGGGCACATGGAGAGGGTGGATGACAGATGGGCCAGGAAAGGTATTTATTGAGCAAATGTGAATGGTAAGGTTGAAAGGGGACAACCGAGGAGAGCGTACTCTGATCAGATAAATGATCTTCTCCAAAAGGGGCAGGTCAGGACTACCCTTAACAGGCGAAATTTTTTGAGAACTATGAAAGTTGAATAGGCAAAAGAGGTGTGTCACAATCGTAACATGTGGCGCTCAATAGTATCTGCCTACCCCTATGGCATAAGGGCGTGAGTGTTTATGTTTATAGTGGTCGAACTGGGCAGTGAATATTACAAAATCGAGCTATCAGCAATCTACAAACCAACGACAAAATGTTGAATACAAGTGTCACTTAATCATTCACTTTCTCACCCCTTAATATTTTTTAAGAGTGGTTGTAGTGCCTTTATATCAGTAGTTAGTTTTACTCAATTAAAATATGTATACGTTGTCTTTTTTTACATCAGAAGTTGATTTGTATTATTTTTTATAATTATGTACTTGAAATGTTTCAATGCTTTTTAAGATTAGGTAATTACGATGGTGCAGATCAAATAGGGTGACGCAGAGTCTCAAACGTATAAGATTGCGATCTGTACAATTAATCCTGATTTTATTTTAGTCTTACACGATGTAAGGAATAGTTTAGACTTTAAATATTAAAGTTATAATTTCCTTATATTTTTGTAATATTAACACCTCCTTAGTAACATATAAAAATCTATTTGACTTGAAAGATGATTATAAAGCTACATAAACCATATTGTATATACTATGACGGATGTTCGAAATGTTTTAAAGGAATGATATTGTTTAGCAATAGATAACATAAATCTCTGCTATGAGGCTGTTAATTAATATTAATATACTCATAAAATAATCAACGTTATTTTCTTTATATATAACTAGCTTTTGCCCGCGGCTCCGCCCGCTTTAAAAAGTTTTTCCGGGATAAAAGTCCCGCTTTATATTTTTCCGGGATAAAAAGTAGCCTATGTGGTAATCCAGGACATGATCTACCCGTGTGCCAAATTTCATCGAAATCCGTTTAGTAGTTTTTGCGTGAAAGAGGAACAAACAGCCTTACATCCAAACATCCATACATTCTTACAAACTTTCGCCTTTATAATATTAGTAGGATACATGTTATACAAAATGTGTATTAGTCTAATACAAATTAGTCGAGCTAAAATTATTCCAATAGCTTATTATGTCAAAAAAGTAGTAGGCTAAAATATTACTATGCGATAGTACTATTATGCCAATACATATTATGCAAAGTCATATATGCGAAAAAATAATAGTTAAAAAAAGGAGGCGAACCAAAGGGATCCCGCCTGGACTTGCCAACATATTAATTATCTGACTAATAATAAAATGTAATCTATCTTAATATGAAGATATTTTTATGATTTGTATAGATACACAGAAACAGCTGAACGTATTTGGATAGAATTTGGTATATGGTTAGAAAATGTTCTGGATTAATTTGCATACCTACTTTTATAGCGTAAAAATGCATATGTTACTTTTATTTAAGCATAATATGTTTTCACAAGTTTAGGCCACGAGTAACTTTGACTCAACTATATTATATAATACTTTTTCAGTGCAATTCCTGCCATCAAACGGTGGTACAGCGCTTTTTTACAAAAACTACACGTTTTCTCGTATGAACAGCAAAAATCGCTGGTACTGCTCAAAAAGGACCATCGGTTGCAAGGCGCGTCTGGTCGTGGTAGGCTCCGAGGTCCTGAAGGAACTTGGCTCTCATATCCACCCGCCGACAAATATCTTAAGGACGCCTGATGGAAAAGTTCATCGTTTGTGAATTACGCTTGAGGATAAAAAGTGTTAACTGGATCCTACATCGGTGGGGATAAGGACAGGTCGAAGAAGTTAATGTAGAAGGATTAAAGATTGATTCAAGACATTTTTATTGAATAGTGCTCATACTGGGCAGTGAGTATTACTGATATGTAAGAGTCCGTCTGGGTGGGTACCACCGCAATGTCTATTTCTACCGCCAAGCAGCAGTATGCATGCACTGTTGTGTTTTTGGTTTGAAGGACAATGTAGCCAGTGCATCTACTGGGCATAATGAGACTTAACAATCGACAAAGCAACGACAAAATGTTGAATATGATTAGTTCTATACAACGCTCTACGTAGCGGAAATTACTCTCAGTGATACTCACTGCCAAGTATTTTATCTCATTCTGTACTAAATTATGACAGAGTTGAGAAACTAATTACTCAATTATTTTTCAAAGCAATAGAGTATCATACCCGTCTTTTAAAAAAACTCTTGATTTGATCCTAAGATGTTAATATGCTTATACATGTAAAATATCAGTCGATAACGCCCTTAGTATACCGACGCATTCGCACGCGACCACGAAACACCGAAAAAAACTGTAAGATTATGGCAGAATTTCGCAAACGTGATATCACACTCTAGTAAAAAAACTAGATGAAATAGTTGCGTCAAACTTCAAAATCATCATTACATAGACGCAGACGTTTCGCTAGTGGTGTTTCGCATCGCAGGGCGTCCGTCCGCACGCGTCCTGTCGGTGCGGACAGATTTTCGCTTCATGGAAGCTAAAAATATTGAAATATTTTTGAATTCAATTCGAAATTATCCCTAATTATATGCAGTTGGTCACGTAAAATATATCTGACATAGGTACCTATAGAAACGATCTTCTTGTGATTGAAGTTCTACGCATAGTTCATTTTATCAGAGTTTCCTGCGTTTGTGGTTTATTTAATGCGCCCAGATTCTACATTTACCATTTAATACTGACGCCAGCAACAACAATTCTTCTTCAGAATACGAAAGCGATGACTGGCACGTCATACTGAAATGACGCCTGCACCCGTAGTCCACGAAAATTACAATATTTCTTTGCGAAAATCTGCATTGTACTAACGTTCTGCAGATATTTCGCAACAGCAGTAGTTTCGCAGAGGCTCGCTGCCGCATGCGAATGCGTCGGTGTACTAAGGGCGTAAGTGCTAATAGAATGATTTAAGTTTTATCGTTTAAATATTCGCGCGTGTAAATATGAAAACGCTAGACGCCATGTTGTGACGTCAACTGTCAGTAACAAGCAAAGCTGTGCATTGGGAGGATTATATTTTAATAAGTAGCATATATCCTACTAATATTATAAAGGCGAAAGTTTGTAAGAATGTATGGATGTTTGGATGTATGGATGTATGGATGTATGGATGTAAGGATGTTTGTTCCTCTTTCACGCAAAAACTACTGAACGGATTTCGATGAAATTTGGCACACGGGTAGATCATGTTCTGGATTAACACATAGGCTACTTTTTATCCCGGGAAAATATAAACCGGGACTTTTATCCCGGAAAAACTTTTTAATGCGGGCGGAGCCGCGGGCATAAGCTAGTTTAAAAATGTTTACGAGTAAAGAAATAGATTTTTTAAAGCCCGTAACTCGGTGAAACAAAATCGGGTATTTTTCATTACCAAAGAGATTATTCTTGGAACGTTATGCTTTCCCCGTTAAAAAAACAATTTTCCGTAATAATATTTCATTAAATAAAATAAATAACCTTATTCCACAATTCAGAAACACGAACGCGAATTCAAACTACTGTGTTTGCTAAAGTTTTGTAATATCATGACGGCACCTGTTTCGCATATTCGTAAAACAGATAAAAAAGTAAAAACTTGAAGTGGAATTTAAAAAAGTGTTATTACTAATATTTTCAAATTTATTATTTTACCTTAACTACCTTATTGATGTATTTTTAGATGTTTTCATAAACGACATCCATTAAAATACCCTGTACCTTTAAGTTAATTGAGGTAGAATGTATAAAAATATTGAATTATTATATTAATTTATTTACAGTATTAATACTTTTTGAAATTGGGCATATGACATTAAAGAGTTGTGGAAAATGTTATCAGTTTTCATTCCGTTTCAAACATATTTCTTAGAAATTATATTAAAACAATATCGAAAATAGTAAAGAAAACAAGCTTCAAATTTTATACGCAGATTTTGTAGACAACTTTAATGATCTTTTTTTTTTATTATTTATTTATTTTTCAGGTGATGACTCAGATTTCATACGATACTACAACCGATACAGACCACAGCATCCCGAAATGTTTAACTTTCGTAAAGAAGAAAAGGAAAAAACAAAAGATCCTGTCAGTAGAATCAGTGACATACTCAATTCTGTTGTAAAGAAGAATTAATATTCCTTACATATTAGGTAGATTTTAGCGACAAATGATCTTCGCAAACGTATCAAATATTACTTCTACGTGCTTTATTACACGCTACAGTATTGATTACTATACTATATGACACTACTTATTAGTAGTAAATATCCACTAAATATCCCTAGTAAAATAGTAGGCGCACTACCCGCTTGAACACCTCTTTTAGCCAGCATTAGATATAAATCCTTATGGTGGTGTATCGAAGTACTAGATATTGTATTAAAATATTAGTATATTTGTTCAATTATTGTATTGATGTATCGATTAAAGGTATGTCGGAGCAGCGGGTATTTTGAAATAATAATCGTGCAAAAAACTAGTTGAATGTCAAATCGTTGGTATAAATAGGGCGCCTCGCATTTGAAATAGTCAGTCTCTTGTGAGACTCCCAACTGTTCGGAGCTCCGAAACTAAGTTTGGAACATCCAGAAATAAAGGATGAACAACAATATGGAATTTTACTCTCCCATCACGGGTTATGATGATGAGGTGGAACCCTGTGACGTCGGCAGAGGTGACGTCACCTCTTTTTTAAAGAGTTCTAGACCTTATCCTCCGTCAGGTACTATTCCGCATACAACTGCAGACTGCAGGCGATTTTCGTTTCATTCTAAATTAATTGCAACAAGCCTAGAGTGCTGTGTATCATGTGTGGTACATAATCGTGTGGATAGCACTTTCAAGCTTAATGCTTATCGTTGTAAAATAATAAAGCAGTTTGAATATAAAAGTTGTTAAATATTATTTTATTATCTGGTCCCTAAAATTTCACGTATTAGATCTCCGAAGGATTCTGGACAGACAGATAATAATATAACAGATTGGTATTGCTTTGTCCCACTACTGATTACTTTTGGCTTTCTTTGCGCTTACGAAGACCAGTGTTGCCACGTTCAAAAAATAATATTTTGTAATTATAATACATCAACACACGGAAATCTCATTGAATTTGTCTCTTCTTTATTAAACCTTTACCTGCAAAATCTTATCTGTAACATCACATTGGAAGTCTACATATTTGCGTTGCAACGATCACGTGATTATATATAACAAACTTAGTACTTTGTGTCTACTCCACATATCGCGCGATTAAAGTTGCATCTCGAACAGCTCCTTAACACATGAAATACTTAACTTCGACTATTTCCTTTCAGATGGGTCATATTTCGTGCTGCCCATGAGCAACAATAAAACAACGATAATGTACAACAACTATTCGTACTCGTTCGACGTTACGAAAAAAAACCTATTCTGCTCTAAGAAGCGGCGAGGGAAGTGTCCTGTGAGGCTACGTCTGGATAAGGAGTATGGGAATATAATACAGGAGCATAATGTTCATAATCATCCTCCGCCCATTTTCCATCGGACTGCTAGCGGGCTTTATATGGCGATTAAGTAATTTATTTGACGTGGAGATCATCATGCTTGGGTTTAAAGGGTATGTAACAGTGCAGCTAGCCAACTGCATTCGATAGGAAAATAAATTGTGTGTATCTGTGGTTGTACTGATGGCCAATGAAATGCATTATGTTGGCTTTTAAACTGGACTTCGATTGCTGATTGATATTATAGCCTGAGCAGGAAAATAGTAAACCTGATTTGGGGGCGCCATATTTACTTTTTTGTTTTATGCCTCATGTAGACTATTGGCGAATAATTGAAATAGCCGAATGAGCTGTTTACATACTCGTATCGTGGCTGTTCGTGTGTATTAATCGTAAACTACAACGAGTATCGTCAAATACCTATCTAAATCTGGGATTCAAATTACCGTCGTCAGTACAAGTTAGTTCCAAATTTTGTCACAACATGACAAGGATTTTGTTGCCTGGTCAGGCTATAATAAAACAAGCTTTAAGGTGTACTTATTAAGATATATAAGATCAAGCAGGCTACCAATTTATCTGGTAGTAAGTGATAACACACAGAATACCAGGGGATCGTGTGTGATTATTGAAATGAAGCCGTAATAGTGTTTCTTAAAGTTGATTGTGATTATATGTCGATGAAAACAGTGTGTTACGAGTGTTATTTGTTGTTTATTTGTTAAGTTTTGTAAGTAATTAATATGATAGTAAAATGTATAGATGATAGTAAGTGTAATTTTATAGTCATGCATTCATTAATAATTGCAGAGCAATACTTCCTCGAAAATGTTGCATGAAACACATTAGTAGTTAACATATAAGGTTATCATATTGGGGAACATGGTGCGCGTCAATTTAATAAGTTGCTAATATATCACTTTGTTGCCCAACAAGTTCAGCTACATATTGGCCATCAATGCACCTAATAGTAGATTCAGGAGGTTCTTAACACACCCTTATACATTACATTATGTATTTACTATTTATGTACTGTATCTTGTTTTTATGTCTACTTTATCGTTTTTGTGTTTTAAAATTTTCAGTAAAATTTTACTGCATAAAAAATATTAGATAATTTAATACATGGTAGAAATGGTTATAAAGATTACGGTGGTTGTATATTTTGTAAGTTTCTATGTTAAACGAGGAACGAAGGCGTTTTAACTTAATTTGTTTATCTTAATTATAGAATTCTAAGGACTGATTTCACCACTTGCTGATAAATGCTACTCGTCACGTAAATGTATAAACCGACCAAACACAAAAGTCACTCAATCTATGCTCCCAAATAAAATAGGTACTATCTAGTTTAGGTGTTTAATAGAATAACTGTCAAATAAAATTTACTTGAAAACTGTGAAATAGGCACTACGTAAATGAAAATTGGACTGTTTAGTACACGGAGTAAAGAGAAGATCCCTGTTCTGTGGTTTAGTAGTTATAAACTATGAACCGTTTAAGTGTTACATTAATTTACAAGGGAAATATTATGTTGTGAAAGTATAGTATTGTAAAAGAAACAATACAACAGGTAGTTAATGAGTTATATTCCTGTGCTGAGATTATGTCCGATCATTTACCCCACCATTTTTCTACGTCACTGTCCTTAATTTGTAAAATGAATAACTGTCAAGCCATAGGGGAAATCTTCAGTCCGATCAAAGTATGTTTTCTTTTATTGCCTTTGTAGACAGGCGAGCTAACGGCCCGCCAGATGGTAGGTGATCACCGACGCATATACATTGGACGTCGATAATGGTAATTACATGTATTATATTTGATATTGGGTAACAGAGAGGCTACTGCGAAAAACGAAATCCGTATTTTCGGGTGACGGATCGCACGTTTTCTTACTACGAAGTGTTACGGATCCGACGACGGATTCGAAGACGGATCCGATGTTCGGATTTTGACACTAATGACATTTTTACTTTCGTTGGCCCTACTTTGAAAACCAATTTGACATAAAATACGTCGTTTCTTCGTACGGATCATAATAATAAAAAAATAATAATAATAATAATCAATAAAAATAATAAAATAATAATTGGATCCGAAAGTAACGGTGACGGATCCGAAGTAATTTGGTAGTAAGGTTAAATCCGAAGTTCGTCGTTTCTTCGTTTCGGACCGACGTTTCGGATTTCGTTTTTCGCAGTAGCCTCTTTAGCCAACGTTTTAGCCAACGCGAGGTTCTGGTTGGCGCGAGGACTTTTTTTCTTCGTGCCCTAAGTGAGTCGTGTGCTCAGGCCTCAGGCCCTCCTAAGCGCGACGCCCTGGGTGGTGGCCCTGTCCCTCTGTAAGGTCACCTCTGTTGGGTAAAACTTATATGACCGAAAGCCCCTGGAAAATAATTATGTCTTACAATTTGTATGGTTATGGGAGACTGGTTAGGGTATTCATTAATTAATTGTAAATTATTATAAATAATTTGTATGAATTGATCTCTTGGTGTTCAGGTTGAGTCTTGAAAATAATTATTTGTTTTGTCATTCTTAATTATGAAATAAATTGTAATATATTCGAATAAATGTGTTTTTGAATGTTTTTATTATTCTTTACTCATTTTGTTTCAGCGCTATTTTTTTTTTGCATAAAATTGTACCATGGTTGTCTTATTAGTATGATGGCGGAATATATGGACTAGGCACTAAGAGGTTCTGGGTTCGAATCCTAAGTCGATAAACATTTCGGATTTATCTAACACGATTTGCCCTTGATTGAATTCCTTTCAGAAGATATTGACATCAATCACTGACATCAGCACCTAATGGTAATGTCAAAATGACCCTGTATATATGAATCTGTGAAGATGTTTCGTCATTTAAATATTTGTTAGAAGGTAACTCCACCAAATTCGCCATACACTTAGACCATATGCAGTAGTAAATTGTAGAGCACTTACTGTTCATCCCGGAAAAGTACATAGTGAGACTTTTATACTGGGATGGTTTTTCACTCGAGCAGGGGATGCAATATCTATTAAAAACGTCTAACTAATCGTAACATACTTACCTATATACGCATTACTCAGTTTCATCCCTGTTTTACAGGTCTCGCGAGCTATGTCAGGTCCCATATCATAGGGGGCTAGTCTTTTGCCTTTTACTGCGGCTCAAGAATTCGGATTGAAATACTTAGAGCATAAAACCCAATACGATTTTACTCGACTAAGGATCTAATCTGAGAAATCAGCATGTCGATCGTATTCCGTAAGCAATACAACTACTTTCAAGAGAGACAGTCCGACACAATTATAAGAACTAGTGGTCGCCCATAATTCGAAATTCAGTCACAATTCAGTTATTTTTCTGTACTCATCTATATCAATTTTTATTATGCACACATCCGTTCGCGTAATGTGTTTGACTCGTCAAGCCCTGCTACGGAGGCCGGCGCGGCGTCCGCATATATAAGGTTTGCCCATACATCTATACTTATAGCGGGGTTTGACGGGTTTAAGATTTTTCTAACCATATTTTTCCTTACAGCGTACTTCACAAAGATAAACAACAGAAACGTGGTTATGTACGAAGACTATACGTATTCGAAGCAGGGGGCGTCGCCGCGTCACTACTACTGCTCGAAACGACATTCCAAGCAGTGCAGAGCTAAGCTGGAGATAAACAATGAAGGGGTAATCGTATCTGCGAACACTGAGCATTCTCATTTACCCCCCTCTTTGTTTAAAACTAAGGATGGGAGGTATATTAAGGTTGTGTAGTAAGTAGCAAAAGTTACTTTACTGGTGGTAGGTCTCTCATATGTAAGAGTCCGTCTGGGGGGTACCAATGTGTATTTCTACCGCCAAGCAGCAGTGTGCATGCACTGTTGTGTTTCGGTTTGAAGGACTGTGTAGCCAATGTAACCACTGAGCATAATGAGACTTAACATCTTATGTCACCAGTTGCCAATATTGGACCACGGGTGTCCTAAATCGTACTTGAGTAAAAAAAAACAGTTTAATTAAAAGTCTAAAGGATACTGAACAAAATTGTTAAAATTATACAAATTTAACTTTTTAAAATTATTTGTTTCAACTCATACATTGATTAAAAATTTTAATAATTAGGTATTTAACATTTTGTTAAATCACTTTTAAGTAACAACAGTCTCATTATGCAGCCTTCTGTAATTAATTATTAATATCTTAAAGGACAGGTCCGCTTTTTGTATGGGTATAACTTTATGAATATTAAAGGGGCAATACCTAATATGGATCCTGGATCCATTAAAACAATATTTTTTTATAAAAACGTTAATTAAAAGTGTAGTTTTAAAGCAAAATAAATGTACATAAATCTCAAAATCACAGGGTGGTATTTAAAGTTATATATTCCTGTTTTTCGGCCACGGCGGCCAATCTCAACGGAGATCAGCCAGGTACGCAGGAGATATTATAGTGCACAAGTGTGTGCGCAATACACAGGTGCACTCGCTATTCCTTCACTCTCATAATTCGGTGAGACGGCAATCCGACACGACCGGAGAGAGATCAGGCGCAGGACCAACGGCTTTACGTGCTTTCCGAGGCACGGGGGTATCACACCGCAAACTTCCTGACTCCGAGCTGCGACTGAGTAATTTTTAAGATGGAAAAATCCAGTCACAATTTTTGGCTCGACCCGGGAATCGAACCCAGGACCTCAGCGCGCTAATCGTACTCGTAAACCGTACGCAATACGACTACGCCACCGAGGCAGGCTAAGTTATACGAGTTTAAAGTTATACGATTTATTGAAAGGGCCCTTTTTTATGAGTACTATCCAAATGTATGTTAAGTATCTTGGTTAGAATTTTAAGTTGGTTACTGGTCATGACCTTTAACTATCAATAATAGTCAGTCACGTTGTATCTGGATTTTAACATTAATAATGTAAAAACTTAAGCCTTTGAGTCAGCAACAACTTTGTAGGTTGAACTAAAATTTCAAACAGCAAAGAACAAATAATGAAAAAATTGCTTTTTCTAAGTTTTCTTGTGTCCAATTGTAAACTGGTAAGGCTTTTCAATAAAACGGTGGCTAAAAATAAGCTCACTTTCATGCTCAATGAATTATATTTTAAAAAAGGTGTGAATCAGTACACGTTAGAACTATAATACAAAAAATTAAAGTACTCAATGTTTTCCATGGAACTTTGTACTTATTAATATAAAAATAAACTTAAAAACCGGTGAAAATGTTCCATTGCTTTTTTACATTTATCAACGCATCGCCTTTAAATCCAAAATAAGTAGAATGATATTTATGTTGGTACACCTGTAAGTAAGTACTGCCATTTTTATTTGAAAAATAGTAGTTTAGAAGAAATTAACGAGGTCCTATTTACACAGCTCCACCATATGTGGATTTGTATTTTTGTGTTAACCGTCTTTATAATATAATTTGTTGTTTTGTTACAGCTGTTTAGTTTTAACAGGAAAAAGCAGGTCTTTTGTAATTTAAAAATTAAAAGAAAATAAAAATACTAAAACAATGTTTCTTCTTCATTTCTACATTTGAAAGTACATTTATGGTAAAAGTAAAGTATAGTTGGCTGGCATACCTAACTTCAAATAACTTTAACTTTGAATGCGATAAACGATCCAAACCGTTGACAAATCTCTATATACCGGAGCAAATGGCACCCTATTTTAGGGTTACGATAGTTTGTTTAACTATGTTCTATTTTCAGAATTATTCTATACGTTAAGGCAAATAATATACAAAAGTAGCCCTTTTGTGAAATCTATACATATGAATAATATTGGAGTGTCTGTTTGTAATACTGAAATAACCGTTTTTTACTACATGTATGTGTATATGTATACGTATATACACCAAATTAACATTTTTTGCAATTTTTATCTGTCTGTCTGTTTGTTCCGGCTAATCTCTGAAATGGCTGGACCGATTTTGACAGTACTTTTATTGGCAGGTAGCTGATGTAATAAGGAGTAACTTAGGCTACGTTTATCCCGGGAACATATTAAGCGGGACTTTTATCCCGGAAAAACTTTTTAACGCAGGTGGAGCCGTGGGCAACAGCTAGTCAGCAATATAATTGCTCAAGATATGGTGTAGCAATTCATATTTCACATAGTGCAATGTGCGCGTAGTTGGGCTAGCGCGCTAACGCTTTCTGGCGCGTATCGTAATGCCCGATGACGTCAAATATATATCATTGCGTCTCTTTTTCGTTTTTTGACATTATGCCCTTCCATCAGATTTCAAAGATTTATATCTTGTTGAATGTTTATCGATTTTTTTTGTGTTAGGTTTTAAATGAAGTAACATTTTGGTATACATAATAAAAAATATGAATAAAATAGCCTAATCCAAAGAGAATATGTACACATGTGACTTAGGTATTTCAAAGTTATAGTTACAAGAGCATTTTTTCCAGGTATAGCAATGGACTACAGAGTTTTTCCCTCAGGAAAAGGAAAGCGGAACATTATATTGGTGGGAGGACACAAGTTCTCCGTCCAGGGAGGGAACCCTTCCACCTACTACTGCTCTAAAAAGTCTTCCACCGGCTGTAAAGCGAAAATATGCTTTTATCAAAGTTTGATTATCAAAGCAATTTTGGATCATAATCATGATGATTCAGTTCTGTAGGGAGTGTTAAATAAATATTTTGTAATAATTCTCACTTTTATTTAAGTTGGTCAATGAGCTTGTGTCACTTGTAAAGTGATCTCAATTGCATAAACACAGATAATTCCAGATAGCCTTAAAGGAGTCAGGATTGGGAAGAAAAGGCAATTATTTGGCCTCAAATAATTTCACATCTATTTATTTATTTATTTTATTTATTACACACAAAACAGGTTACAATTGGGCACATATAATATATAGAAATGTTTGATTTTTTTTAACATAATTATAACCCAAAAACTTGTGTTTCGGAATTAATATTAAGTGGTAACGAGATAACAAAGGTAAAATTAACTAAACGTAACTGATTATACTAACTTCAATGGGTTATACTATTATTTAAATTAAAAAGTTATGTTTAAAATAAATTTGTGAAATGGAATACAAACAAAATACAAGCAAAAGTTAAAATCAAAGTGGTGCATGACAAAGTTAAATTGATGATAAATTATTATTTATCTTTTCACACCTTCAATCTTTATAGCTGGGGACTAACAATAAATAGGATTAGTTTACATAAAAACATGAAAGAATATTGAAATACTAATGCTCGTTTACATATCGTTCCCCGATTTGATATGTAAGGTGCTTATTAATCATTGAATATACTTTAGTAAGTGGTGGAGATACTGAATGTAGTTTGTGTTCAAGCTGAAAGTGATCCACATTATCTATCGTGGTGAAGAATTCTCTCTGAGGTTAATGATTCCTTACGTTTACGCAAATGTTAGACATTGAAATGAAACTAATATAATGGATTTTATCGCGGTTTTTTATTTTCTCCCGACGTTTCGAAGGCTTTGCAGCACTTCGTGGTCACGGGAGGACTGATCTCGTAGAAGGCTGTTTCGATGTTTGAGATAAATGCATAGAGAACGGCTAAGTTCATGTCACAGTGCACTCGAAGGATCAATATAATTCTCCTACTGACTTACCTTTGAAAATTTTACAAAGAAGTACTGTGAATGCAGTATACATAACTTGTGATGAAAACAGGAGTTCCTTTTTGTATATTTTAATCATTTGTCATCCTCACACTGCTATGCTCCTAAATGGAGGATCATCAAATGGATACTATCTTAGCTGCCAGAATTAACTGGTTAACATTCCTACGATATTATGAAACAGACATCCAAACTTGCCCATTATATTCACAAGCAGATACTAAAGTAATTTTTATTTCCAGATGTCACATACGAAATCGTAAACACAGTGCGCGGAGGTAAATTGCTTATGATCGACGAGCATACTTTCTCGAAGAACAATAAGAGATCCAGAGTATGGTTTTGTTCGAAGAGATTGTCGCAGAAATGTTACGCGAAGGTGGGTTTAGATACGGAAAAAAAACTTATTGTGTACAACCTGCATCACACCCATCCGCCCACTCCGTACTTTTTAACTAAAGAAGGGTATTTGCTTAAATGTTAACGAAAATGATCTCTATAATAACGATGTTAATCACTACATAGTATAAAACAAAGTCGCTCCCCGCTGTCTGTCCCTATGTATGCTTAGATCTTTAAAACTTCGCAACGGATTTTGATGCGGTTTTTTTTAATAGATGGAGTGATTCAACGGGAAGGTTTTTAGGTACTTTTAGCCCGGAAAAACTTATTAACGCGGGCGAAGCCGCGGGCAAAAGGCTAGTAAAAAATAATACTTAAATGCGGATCGTAAGATTACATCAAAATAAGCCTGTAAGCACGTCTAGCTATTTCTGATTGTTGTCGATCTGAGGTAGCGGTTAGGATCATTTATCGGACGTCAGTATAGCGTACAGGCTTATAAGCTCGAAATATAAAGACAATTATAAATACGAAGATTACAACGATGAGGGCAATCAACCATATTCACGAAATGAAAATAAAGATAAACAATGCATGCCTTCTTTTCATTTTTTTTGTCATAACTGACGATTTTCCTGAATATAATAGAAATAATTGAAATGTAGGTAAGTAGATATTTATTAGCGTTTTATATTTTCGTTTTGTGAATAGGACATGTAAAAATGAACTGAAAAAAAATTTACAAAATACTCGAACTTGTTAAGAAATAAATAGCTTCATTCATCAGCGACCAGCGTATTTTTGTTAAAGTTAAGTGGTAAATACCACTCTGGCGAATTGACTTGGGCTTATAATATTATGGATTTCGTGAAGTACTATAGCATACCTACAGCTTAAAGCATGCAGCTGTATTCTACATTAAAATAAAGGGAACTTCATTAAAAGAAAAATAAGAACATATTGTACTAGGAGACTTTTGAGTTAATTCTTTAAACTGTTATACATACATTAATAGTACCTAAGTACAAAAAAAAATGAATTTCAACAACTACCTTTTTTACGGATTACTTGTACGAGCATAAGATTTTTTTATTTACAGTAATTTTTGTTTATAGTCTGAATTTGCTATTTATTTAGATCTCTAAGTTTTTTTATGTGTAAATAAGTACTAAGTGTACCTTCAACAGAGTTAAAAAAATATATTATGGGTCAAAGTTACCTTGTTACCTGAAAAATTGTGTATACTTAAAAGAAAATGTTGTTATATTTATGGGTAATAAATGGAATTCCTTAGGTGCGAATTATAAAGAAAAGGCGTAAGGTGAAGGCGCGGCACAGGCGCAGAGCGACGAAAGACGGAACAAATGAAACGACGTGCCTGCGCCACGCCGCTCCAATATAATTCACAAAAAGTCGCCTACCTACATTTTGTATTGAAATGTTTTGAAGCGGCAAGGTGCCTGCGCCGCGCCTTCACCTTAAACTGTGATTCCGCAGAACGCGGCAGACGGCAACGGCAGGCGGCAACAGCGCAGCAGGATACGTCCTGCAGGGCGTCATTTGCCGTCGTGTGCGGAATCCGTCTCATACAATTTAATACTGCATAGTAGTGCCGTCTACCGTCGCGGCACATGCTGTTGCCGACTGCCGTTACCGTCTGCCGTCAGCCGCGTCCTGCGGAATCACAGCTTTACGTCTTTTCTGTATAATTCGCGCCTTAGAGCTTATGCAAACGGCGCGCTTCAAACGCCATTAAATAGCGCAATACTGTCGGGAACTTTGTAATGCTTGGTTTAGACTATGACATTTTAAAACATACCTACACTTACGAGCTTATTCATAAACAGTTTATAAACCTATATAAGTATCGAATGTTTTGTCTTCCTCCTTCAAACTCAATACAAAATTTAAAAACAGTTTTATAAACTGTTTTATTTAGTTTTATAAACTGTTTTATTTAGTTTTATAAACTGTTTGTGAACAAGGCCGTCAGTGTATACACTAAATGTTGCTGTTTGAATACGGATGCCTCTAAACGACACAATCAAAGGCATGTCGCATAAAGCGCGTGTAAAAAACGCGAGTAGTCACGTCTAAAATATGCCTTCTGTACAGGCCTTTATTGTTATGTAAATAAGATAACGAAATCTATTAAAATATAAAGTATTTGTTATATTTAATGTTTTATTTAACAAACATTCGCGTCTCACTTCACACTGGGTATTGCATAGTGCACTGTACCTACGACTGTATATGCAATGTCAAGACACCTACGAGAGTTTATATGAACAAACATTGTTGGTACCTAGGACCTACAATATCAACTATGTATGGAAATTTTGTCTATTAACACGGCTTATACCCTTGGTAAGAAACTATTTATGAACAATACTGCTAGTGCCTAGTGGTAGGCTTTCGCATGCGAGATATTTCGGTTGCAATCTAAACGGACTTACATGCTCCACCGCAATCTGTATTTCTGCCGCCAAGCAGACGCGTTCGTATGTTTAAGAAATCCATAAACGAATCTACCGTATGGTGGTGTATACTTACTGTCACACAGGAGACCAAAGAAAGTTATAAATTCTAATGAGTACGTCTTTTTGACTTTTAAGACTGAAGGTTTGATAGCCGGCCCAGGAAACTAAAATATCTTCTTGAGGGCGCACTTTTTCTTTTTTGTTTTAAAGTTAACATTATCACTATAAAATATTGGCGAGGCTTTTTATTTTCCTTGTCAAGCTTTACAACATTTATTTATTATATTTGATTTCGGCACTCAAAGTCCAAATAATATAAACGCCTCGCGTTGGGTATTTGTTACTGATAAACAAGTATACCTTATAAAGGCATAGCCAAGCGTCCAGAACTTAGCAATGTTCTAGCAGGGTTTCCAAGAACTGCGAGACTAAAGTCACCGTGGACGCTGATTCGAAGATCACACATCACAATATGGACCACAATCAACCATCACTTAACTATACTAGAAGCAAAGAAGGCTATCTCGTTAAGGGAGGTTTAGATTAGCAAAAAAACTTGTAGAAGTCAACTCTTGCAAATAAGTATTTATACTGTATGATCACGGTAAAATTTCTTAAAATTTTGAGGTTTGTAGGACACGCGAGAAGACGCATGTTTATAGAACTATTGCAATATAGCAGCTAGTTTAAAAGCATCTGAAAGTTCACGTGCAATATAAGTAATCCTGCAAGTACTTATTAGTATAAACTTAGCATTAGATTTAGCTGTATTTCTAGATAATAGAATATATGACTAAACTGCCCGACACGGGGATCGATCCCGAGACCTCTCAGCATTGCAGTCGTACCATAATAAAACTACGCCACCGAGGCAGTCTGTTGTATGCTGAATATTTTGTTATTAATTATTTAATTTTATTCTAAATAGCGACACCACAAAAACAACTAGGACGCAATATTGTACTCTATAAGTAGTGTGACCGTAGTTTGGTTTTATAATAAAAGCTAAAAATATTCCTGTTTCCAGCTCTGAATTTCGAGATGATACAAACAGCCCGAGGCGGTAAGTTGCTGATGATCAACGACTACACCTATTCGAAACACAGTAAGTCGTCAAAGATGTGGCAATGCTCCAGCAAGCTGTCCAGGAATTGTGAAGCGAGGGTCAGCATGGACTCCAACGCGATCATAACTCCTCTCAACTTGGAGCACAGTCACCCGCCGCCCAGCTACGCGAGGACTAAGGAAGGGGGATTTATTAAATTCTAGAATTGTTAAACCGTCAAACCTCGTATATTATATAGATATATGGAGAAACCCTATATATTCGGACGCCGGCGTCCGTCGCGGGACTTGACGAGTCAGTGATATTGGAGAGACACGAAAACTATTTGGTTTTCGTTCGCGCAAATGACGCGCTCTAAACGGAACCTAAATAGACTGTAAACGCGAAGCAGCCGGGACCTGTGTTCTTTAAATTATAGCCTATAGCACTTAGAAAATAAACGAAATTTACACCAGTTGTCTTACATTTTATTACGTCTTATATTCCTCGTCTCTCCTCCTCTTTTTGTTCAATGTACAATTTAAATATTTTTTTATAATATAGTAGTACAATTTACGTGACGGTATATAATATAGTTGTATATAATAATTGTAAATCTATACATACAATAAAACAGTTAAACCGGTGTGTTTATACATTTAAAGAAATGTGACAAAACTTTCCTTCTCTGAGTATAGTATTTTTGTGGTATGAGCCTATGTATTTATTAACCACATAAGAAGCTGAACAAATTCACAATTTCAAATACGTATATACGCGTAAAGTTTGATTGGAACATTTTTTTTTCTTCGTGTGAAGTAAAGTAAATCCCTTTTATTTTAACACACACACATACACACTCACGCCTGTTATCCCCGAAGGGGTAGGCAGAGGCGCAACTAGTGCACCCACTTTTCGTCGTTATTCCGTCTCATGATGTGATGGGGGCGAGCCTATCGCCATATGGGGCACAAATTCCAGACTCCGGGCTGATATTGAATAGAAAAAACTCAATATCACTTTGCCCGACCCGGGGATCGAACCCGAGACCCCAGCTTTGCAGTCGTACTGTAATACAACTACGCCACCGAGGCAGTCCTTTTATTTTAAAGAAAAGGAAATTGATAGGAACTTGAGTATATAGGTGATTAGAAGTTTTAAATTTCTTCAGCAAATTATGTAGCTGACTGTACGTATAATAGCTCATTTACTTGTAGCTGTGCTGTTTCCAGCTCCGCGGTTCGAGATAATGCAAACCCTCCAAGGCGGGGAATTGCTGTTGGTCAACAATTACACATACTCGAAGCGACGCAAGGGTTCGAATGTATGGAAGTGCTCCAGTATGCTGTCCAGGCACTGCGACGCGATGGTCAAAATCAGCAATAATATAATGACTCCACACAACTTGGAGCATAACCACCCGCCGCCTAAATACGTGAGGACTAGGGAGGGACACTTGATTAAATATAATTAAACTCGAGAACAATTTTCTCGTATGTTAGTCAATTATTTGGTGTCGAGTGGTAAGCTAAGGCGTATTTTGAATACGCATCAAGCGGAACAAAACGCGGCCTAAAACTTATAGCACCTGACTGTTTCTTGATACTATTTAGTTAGCTATTTCAAACAGCCTGTGCAGTGTGTAAAATCGGCTGTATAGCATAAGTAAATGAACAAATTCAAAATCTAACATAAGAATTCTTTCATTTAAAAAAAATTGTATTTCTTGGAAATAACTTGTGAACTGTTACAACACAACAGAAAAAAATCAGCTATTCTCAAAATTATAGTGCGTTTGGAACCATCTCAGACACAATTTCGTATGTAGTCGTAGACGCTTAAACCCACAGAACAGAGAAAGAGAGAAGGAATAATATCGTATGAAGTCATGCGAATTTTTAGAATACGAAGTTTATGAAATGGCATTAAGGTTAAATTTAATGCAAATCATTTTGTATTATACCTTTAATCTTTATTGCTGATTTTGGCCAATCATAATGAAGAGATGATAGTATGTGAATACATGCATGTGTGAGTTTGGCGACACTGGTTTTCTTAGTAAATTGATGCAATGCTGTCTCCATTCTTTCTTTACTTCGTGCTTTAACCCTATGTGAGTTTTTATTACGCGGCAGCTATGTACAGTCCGCCATAAAACTAGCTGAACAAATTAAAAACTTCAAAACGCTTCTGCTCGTTAATTCCAATCGAAATGTTCTTTTTTCTTTATCTAAAATAAAGTTTTAATCATATAAAGATTATTTAATTGAAGAAAAAATAACTGTTTAAAATAAAATCCTATTAATATTGTAAAGGCGAAAGTTTGTAAGAATGTATGGATGTTTGGATGTTTGGATGTTTGGATGTATGGATGTTTGTTCCTCTATCACGCAAAAACTACTGAACGGATTTCGATGAAATTTAGTACACGGGTACATCATGTCCTGGATTAACACATAGGCTACTTTTTATCCCGGGAAAACATAAAGCGGGAGTTTTATCCCGGAAAAACTTTTTAACGCGGGCGGAGCCGCGGGCAAAAGCTAGTAAATAAATAAAATTTTCATTTAATTTGTATACCACTCTTTTGGCGCACTTGTATCACGATACAAATGTATGTTATCGTATCACTATGTATCTTAAGATATCAATATGTAAAAATATACATCCTAGCGTTATGTGTGGTCTCCTGTCGATTTCATTGGAGAACTATATTGAAGTATATCGCGCGATAATATACATCTTTATATTATACCTACCGCGTTTACTTTACTTCTATTTTCAGGTCCATCATACGAGATGATGACATCTGTCCATGGAGCAAAGTTGCTGTTGGTCAACAACTATACATACTCGAAGCGCCGCAGGGATTCTAATGTGTGGTGGTGTTCCAGCAAGCAGTCTAAAAACTGCGGCGCGAAGGTCATACTGTTCAACAATATCATGACCCCATACACCTTGGAGCATAACCATCTGCCGCCCAACTACGTGAGGACTAGGGAGGGTCACTTGATTAAATATAGATAATCACGAGAAAAATTTGTTTATACACACACACACACACACACACACACACAGACACACACACGCGCACGTACGCATGCACACACGCACGCGTGCACGTACGCACGCACACACACACGCCATGTGATAGGGAGCGAGCCTATCGCCATATCGGGCACAAATTCCAAACTCCAGGCTGATACAGAATTAAAAAAAAAAGCAATATCACTTTGCCCGGGAATCGAACCCCAGACCTCAGCATTGCAGTCATACTGTAATACAATTACAACACCGAGGCAATTACTATAATGTTGATATCATTATTCGAATAAAGGTCTTGAGCGATACGCATTACTTTGTAATTCAAATTTTTGTGTGGTATTGTTACTTCCATTCAACTACACTAAAAGCAAATAAAAAAAACTTATGAACTACTTCTTAGTAATGTTATTTAATTGGCTATTTCTAATCGCTTCTTCAGAGTTTGTAACAGACATCGGTTCATTATGTTGTTTATATTATTGATTGTCGATTGTATGTATTATTGGAGGAGACCTCTCGCTGCCAGCCTTGGTTTCTGCCATGGTCGGCGGCTGGAGGTCATGGCGAGCGATGGCTTCCTTCTGCGAGTGCTTCATCTCGCGGAAGGAAAGCGCTGAGCGGGATCGTGAGCAGAACGATCTCGCCCGCAGCCAGAGGAGACGAAGGAGGCGCCGGGTGGACGACTGACCGGCGCCTCATGCCTTGTGGTCCGGGGGCAGTTAGAGAATTCCGCCACGGCATCTCCTGCCTGTCGTAAAAGGAGACTAAATGGGGTTTGAGAGAGTCGCGGGGCGAGCACTGGGGGGTTGCAACTTCAACTTATGCGACTGCGAGGTGAACGACATTGCGGATGGTCGGTCTTCTGCAGTCGTAGACGCCAAAGGCGTGCTTTGAAGTTCAGGGGCTTCTTAGCCCCTCATTTAGAGAAGGGCCGTAATGCGGCTTTGCGCAGGGGCGGTTCCGTGCAGTTATCTTCGTGCGACAAGATACCCCGGGGCCGTCCCGTACGCGCTGAAGAAGGCCACCGCGGGTTTTGGTTGGTATGCTGATGTAGGGTGTACATAGTGTTAAGGACTCGGTCCAATGCTCGCTCGGATGATGTTATACTCCCGAGTGTCGAAATTGGGCCGTAAGATCGGTGAAACCAACATAACCATTCCACTAACCCCCCAGTGGTGTTAGCGATAACGCGTTATTCCCCGCGAGAAAAAAAAGCTTTTCAGTCGTACCGTAATACAACTACGCCACCGAGGCAGTCTCAGCTTATATTTCTTCTGTTTTAGCTCCATCGTACGAGATAATACAATCAGACCGAGGCGCGAAGTTGCTGTTGGTCGACAACTATTCTTTCTCGAAGCGTAAAATAGCGTCAAAACGGTGGCAGTGCTCCAGCCAGCGGTCCAAGCACTGTGATGCGAAGGTCCGATTCTTCAACAATATTTTGACCCCACACAACTTAGAGCATAACCACCTGCCGCCTAACTTCGTGAGGACTAAGGAGGGATACATGATTAAATTGAAATGAGAACAATATGTTGGTATATTTGTTTAAATATTAGGTCTTAAGCGCTATCCTGAGGCTTTCTTTGTACGCACCGACGAGGCGCATCAAATTGAACTAAAAATGCACAGTAAGCTTGATACAGTCGTGAGATGAATCATTACACATACAAATGTGTGCGTTGAAGAAGCGGAGTAACTGAGGATTTCGTAAACGCGCTTCGGCATCGATACAAACGCGCGATTTGCAACGTGTAACGTTCACATCGATACTTGTATCGGACTTGGATCGAGACAGCAGTCAACAGCGCCATTCATCTATCGTTACTGAAGCCCGACAGCATCGCGTAGTAGCGATACAGCATCGCGGCCGTTTTCCTCGCTACTGCATCGCTGCAATAAGTCGCCGTGAGCGACGTCCCTTACTTTTGGCTGGTATGAAATGAAATTAAATAATTTATTCGAATCCATAAAATGTTAAATATTACTTAGATTTAGTCAATTTTTACTCTACCACCAGTCCGGAAAGCAGTTTCCACCAGAGAAGAACGGGCAAGAAACTCTAGGGTTGCTCTTTTCAAAATCAGTTCAAAGCTATAAATTAGGTACAGTGCATAATAAAAATATACATATACAGATTTTTATTTTGTTTAGACGAGTTCATATATTTACATGCATCATAATAAATTCTCAACTCCCATTCGAGTGTCCAACCCTCTCAGGAATCAGGCAAATAATTTGATGATCTATACTTGTCCAATAAAGGTATTAATAACTACTACTTTTGAGACACAGTACGCGAAATGGGTAGACAAGCCCACACAAGCAGCACCCGTTCACGAGTATGACGCAATGTTGGGGTCGCCGTTCATACAGACTTATCACTCTCACACACTGGCATTAGAGTAGTTGACTACTTTTTTTTAAATATATTTATCAAACATTCATGTCTACTAAAATCTAGTGGAATAAGAATTTTTAAAATACAAGCAATAATAAATGAGTTATAAAGCTTTGAAGTTAGGTGGAAGGGGCATCTGTCAGATAACGGACACAGCAGAATGTGACGTCACTGAGTGTCGCCAGCCATAACGCTGTGTGCGTGCGAAACAAATGACGCGATAACCCCACTACGTCCCCACTTTTGCTCACAACAATATTTCAAATGTGAATAACTGCTTTAGTGGTCAACCAATTTTGATTCTGATTTTACAAAAGAATTTGTTTTTCGTATTATTTCTGTTACATATAAAATAATGTACCAAATCAAACATAGGAAACTACCCTTTTCATAGTGAGGCGAGTCGCAAACACGCCAACGGTGGCAACGTTTTCGCCGGGAATAGCGCTGGGCCAATCATTACGTAGAGTCAGCCATATAACCAGCTTAATAAATTCAGGTTATTTTTTAAAGAAATTCCTTTTATTTTAGTGAAGATTTTTTTTATAAGAGCACAAAAGTGCACAGATTATTTGAAGTTTTGAATTTGTTCAGCTACTTACTAGCTGACTGTACATGTACTGTTCTTTTATTCTTGTAATAATTTCGTATGGGGTTATTTAAGTTAAGATATTAGCAAAAGACACGCATATAAATACCAAGAAGCAAGTATTAGTTACTAGCTTTTGCCCGCGGCTCCGCCCGCATTAAAAAGTTTTTCCGGGATAAAAGTCCCGGTTTATATTTTCCCGGGATAAAAAGTAGCCTATGTGTTAATCCAGGACATGATCTACCCGTGTGCCAAATTTCATCGAAATCCGTTCAGTAGTTTTTCCGTGAAAGAGGAACAAACATCCTTACATCCTTACATCCATACATCCAAACATCCAAACATCCATACATTCTTACAAACTTTCGCCTTTATAATATTAGTAGGATATATCATTCTGTGGATGGTGTACATAAGGAAAGCTTGTAGTAGAGCCGCGGCGTTGATTCATTAAATAAATTTATGAAACTGACATTGTTTTATTTTTATGGCATACATCTTAACTGCTTCCGTGCAGTAGTTGAATTACGGTATGAATGCAATGCTGAGATCTCGGGTTCGATCCCCGGGTCGGGCAAAGTGATACTGAATTTTTCTATTCAATATCAAGTTGTTTTTTTATTTCTTCCTTTCGTCGATGTTTGTTTTACAAAACAATTATAGCATAAAAAGGCGTAAGTAGATAAAATGACTTCACTATATTTATTTAAACTATACTTTACTAAACTATAGCTCTTAAATATTTATTGGACTTCAATGTACTTCATTTCATGCATCGAACTATTATTTCTTCCATTGTTTTGTAACTCAGCAACTATAAGCAGATCCCCGACGGCAAGTAGTACTTCTACTGTTAGATGAATGGGTACACTATAGACATACATTGCATCACGCAATTTTCCTACTCAGGTATGAAATGAAATGAAATAATTTTTTGGAATCCATAAAATGTTAAACATTACTTAGATTCAGTTAATTTATACTCTACCACCAGTTTTGAAACCAGTTTTCACCAGAGAAGAATGGTATATTCAAAAATATATGTACGCGAAGGCTATCATGCCGTGAGCATAGTGAGCAAAAAATATATAAAGATGAAATGGACAATTGATGACAAAAAAGTAGGCCCGCAGTTTTCTGCCTTTCTTCTTCGGGTAGTCATCGCTTAGGTAGCTAGTGAAAGGCTGGTAGGTTGGCAAGCTAGGGTCTGTAGTGTCCTCACCGGTGAGGATCGCGACGCGTTCCTGCCATTATTTTTAATAAGATTAATTCATAGTTTTTTTTAACATCTCTTTCCTGCCAGCCCGAGCTTGGCTTCTTGATTTATTTTTCATTGCTTTTGTTCTCTATGAAAATGACAGTAGTTATATAAGTGATTTTTTGTGATAATAATTATTGGTAATTGAATGTACATATCTTGACTTATCATAAGTGCAACTATGTTCGCCTACATGATGAATAAAGTATTTTATTTCATTTTCACTGAGGCTCATATTCACAAACGTTTCTTAGCCTAGTACAGTGCGCACCATATAACTATGATGCTATGATTATAATAAATATGCTTCAGTCTGCCAGATAAACGTTGCTCGAGAAAACATCGTGCTTGTAGATGGTGAAATTATATTCATAAATGAGGTGCTTAATCATTTAATAGAGTTCACTATACTACTCGTTATTGGACAATGTCTATATTGTCTATACCAGTCCCACAATCATTTGGCTGATTTTGCAGTATTATTTTAACATCTACATTTTGTATTTTCGTTCCATGAGTAACAACAGTATGAGATATTTGTCTCAATGTCACGGGCGTAGCTATAGCTTTCACATTGGTCCTAACATATAAAAAATTAAGTGGCGTGGGATCTTGCCTTAGATGACACCGTATACAACCCCGTCAGCGTCACGGCATTAGCTAAGGGGGGTCCGGATGGCGTAGCTTGGTTTATTGTAAGCTAAGGGAGGATCCGGACCCCTGACCTTCCCCCTTTTATATACGCCCATGCTATTTAGCATTAGTCTATGCTCATGGAGTTTTTATAACGCGCTGTCAGGACTCGGGAACCGTGCATTATACATACAAATGTATGCGCTGAACACGCGCGGACCGTGCGCGGTTCTAAAACGCATGTAGTTAGCGCGTATAAAATACGCCATACATAGACCATGACTCCTAACCTATAAAATGTCCTGTGTTATATCAATTGATCATGATTTCAGAGTTCACCTACGAAGTAGTGAAAACGAGACAAGGTGGAAAATTACTAATTATTGACAACTACACTTACTCGAAAAAATGTAAAAATTCCAATATTTGGATCTGTTCGAGTAAAGTGTCGAAAAAGTGCAAGTCTAAAGTCATTATGCAGGAAAATAAAATTGTAAACTGCATTATACCGCACAGCCATGAACCAGCGACGTATTATACGACTAACGATGGTAATTTTATTAAATACTTAATGTTGCTCGCTTCACCCACTAGGTTGACTTTTACAAGGCTATGAAAATTCGTCGGAATACCTCTTAAGTAGCCTATAACAATATGGCAATCTAGATAATAGTCTACAATCTGTACTATACAAAATTTCATCTAAAGCGATTCAGTTTGGTAGATCCTTTACTTTAAACTTTTTGCAAATACTTTACATCTCAAGTCGACATAATATATTGAATCATGTCTACTTGAGATGTAACTCAAACCTGAGATTGATTTATAAATACCGCCCCTAGATAGACACTGAGCGTTAAAATACGTCGAAAAAATAGAGGTGAACTGTTCCCCACTAAATGAGCGAGTGAATTATTTTTTTGTTGTTTTTCATGGATATCATTTTCTCTCCGTTTTAATAGAAACCATGTAATAACTGGTATCATTGTGCGCGCACACAAGGATACGCAGAATGATGCAGCGATATCGTATGATACAGTTGTCACACATACTAGCTTAAGAAAAGTTGGCCTGTTTGTTTTAGTTTCTTTGCACATTCTATCTAGGTATATAATTAATCAAAGATTTCGCTTTTATATTTGTAAGAAGTAAAATTTGAGTGGTCATTACATTACTTCTGTTTCCAGCTCTTTCGTTCGAGATAATACAATCGGCTCGCGGCGGTAAGTTGCTGATGATTGAAAACTACACCTACTCGAAGCACAGTAAAACGTCGAACGTGTGGCAGTGCTCAAGTAAGCTCTCCAAGCACTGTGATGCTAGGGTAAGTGTGGACTCCAACGCGATCATGACTCCTCTCAACTTGGATCACAACCACTCGCCGCCCAGCTACGTGAGGACTAAGGAGGGACACTTGGTAAAATGCTAAAGCTATTGAATGGAAACTAGAACATTATGATATTTTTTTATATAAGTTTTAAGCGGTGCGTACCCGTATTATCTATGAAACGAGACTAAAATCATGGTGCAGTCGGGTACTGAGTACTTTTTATGCAAATGCCCGTGCAGAGGCTACGACTATAAAGTTCGTTCTACACGATGCGTTGCGGTAGTGATATACATGAGCGGTGCTGCAGACTGCTACGGTGGTCTGCATATAAATATTCATAGTCTGCATGGCTCAGCAGGCATTTTAGAGTTTGGACTTTAAGCCAACGATATAAGGCAAGCGAGATGGATATACTTACTGTACAGGTTGCATATAATATAACGCTGCTGCATCGCACGTCTGTGCGGTGCCGCAAAAACTGTGTAGACTGTAAAATATGAAGATTTTAAAATACATCATATTATGCATAGCGCCTTAAAGATAATTTAATTAATGAATTGATATAAGGTTAGTATTGCGTTATTTGTAGAAACTATTGGGTTAACAATGTTGTTTATTGGGTATTTCAAACTGCCTGCTTTCTGCAATTTGTTTCTAAGAAACATTTGTTTACGATATTTTTTCGTATGAGTTTTTAAAAAAGATATTTTGTTATATAATAAAGATTTATGAACACTAACGTTTATAATAATTAATGGTTCGCCAACGGACAAAAAATACACTTTTAAAATAAGTATTTTATGTGTAGTTATATGTGTATGTATTATAATGAAAATGTGGGATAAAATACCAAGACAAACACCGTCTTCATGCAAAACACTTTAATTATAATGAAAAATCAACTTTTGATCAACTTAAACTACGCCTTATAAAAATCACGTCTTCCTCCCCTGACTTGAAGGGTTGCGAGCGCCTTCTGCACTCACCCAAAAGACCGGTGTTCTTTTAAAAGCCGACCCTCGTCAGGCTAGACAGAGTAATGTCAAACCCTCCCCTGACTACGTACACGCCATCTTGTTTTCCTCTCCCCTTTCTCTCTCTTTCCCATACATCTCTCTCACTCCCACAAATCACGTTCCGTTTCCCACAAAAATTATAAGTTGAGTCATTTTATTAGGCTAGGTACTAGCTTTTGTCCGCGGCTTTGCTAGTGATTCGCTAGCATTCGGAGATAATATAGCTTTGTATTAGTTTAAGAATTTTAAGATTCTTACTGAAAGTTTTAGAGATCTTCCATACAAGGTATACATAAAACAAAAATTTTGCCTTTTTGTAATATTGTCTATGTAAATAATAATCAATTGCGGCATGTATGTAAAAGCTTGCTTGAAAACGGCTCGACAGATATGGCCGATTCTTTTTCTATATGTAATACAAACATATCCTTACATATAAATCGAAGTCCCCAGGCGCGTCTGTTTAAATGAACCCGATAAACTCAAAAATTACCGAACGGATCTCGATAAAATTTGGTATGGAGATAGTTTGAGACCTTAGGATGGACATAAGCTACTTCTTTTAACGCGGGCGAAGCCGCGAGCACGTTAGTATATTTTTTATCATGATGTAGATTATATCAATAAGCAACGATTAATAGGTACTATTAATACTGTATTATACGGGAATATTTGTAGGTGAATGAAATAAATTTATAAAATTACCACTATTCAATTTTACTGCTGTTTATTCTTTATTATTATTATATTTTGTAATAAACGTGTCATTATTAACTTTATATGGTTTTCTTTAGCTTTTGCTACCGAAAGTCCAATGACCTCCATTCACATACATTCGTAATACTATTTTTGCGGGTAAGTAATGGGTAGCACTCCTATTTGAGATGACTGGTAACACCATCTACTTTGTAGACGATTTTCCACCAACCTCAAAATCAATTTTCTCCGTTTTTTTACGTTTCATGTAATGTTTTTAATAGCGTAGCGTAGTAGCCCATAGTGGTAAGGGAGCAAATGGCTCACCTGACCTTCATTCCTCATAAACACTATTCCATAATCATGGATGCGTAGTTGGCATTAAGGAAAGAAATAGAAATTGAAGTTGAAGGTGTTTTCGTGCTATATGATATCTCACTCACTCTATGAAAATGGTTTGTGTCGTAGCGTCTTTTTCCCATTGTCTTCTAATTTTTTCGTTCTTAGTGTTACCTCTATCACTATTAGCTGCATGAATTTTTCTACAGTGTCTGCGTCAGCGTCCTGTGCATGATAAAGTTATGATATTTACAGATCTGACCTGCGAAGTAGTGGACACAGCTAGAGGGAAGCTGCTGATGATAAATAATTACACGTATTCAAGATACAACAAATCCACGCGACTCTGGGTGTGTTCGAGCAGAGTGTCCAAACGCTGTGACGCAAAAGTGAGTGTCGACGAGAAGAATATGGTCACTCCTCACAACCTATACCATAACCACCCACCACCGACGTATGCGAGGACAAATACCGGCTTCTTGGTTAAAGTGTAGCATGTAAATCATTATGTAGATGGTATTTTGGTTCTGAATGATTCCAGGGCGTTGTCGATCCCTGCTAAAAGTTTTATTAGTATTATAAATGTGGCATCTAGTTAATATAATTTATGTACGTATAATAATTAAATTTGTAAAAATAGCTAGTGTAAATGTTTGATTTATAAACAGGAATAATTGTCTAAAGGTAGTCATACTCCGTTAAATTTGAATGGCACGAGAATTATAATAAAATCATAAGAGAACATTGAATGAACCTACACCATATTCAAAGTAGGGAAAATTAACGTACACAAATAAACAATGCTTTTCAGATAATGCCATTCAAGCGCCTGTGAATGAAACCGAATACTAGATATTGCGTTATTGCCTAATTGATCTAGTAGAACCGATTTTTGACTGATAGATCCTAGGTTCGACATCCAGTGTAGCATTTTATCCCTTCAAAGAAATTGATAAATATACTGATATAACATCTCTCCATCTCTCTCTGTAGTCGGTCCCTCATGACTGAGGATCGGGGTCATCTTTGAATGTACCTCATTTAGAGCGGATTATTTGTCTCCACCGGTTTCTGTTCATCCCATCAACTAATAACCTCAACCGCTATGATATGAAACCAATTGACATTAGTTTCAGAGCTGACCTACGAAATTGTGAATTCGAGACGAGGTGGAAAGCTATTAATGATCAACAACTACACCTATTCGAAAATAAACAAAAATTCCAAATTTTGGATCTGTTCGAGTAGAGCGTCGAAAAACTGCGAAGCCAAAGTCACTTTGGAAGTAAATAAACTAGTGAAATGCAATTTACAGCACAATCATGAACCACCGTCATATTTTAGGACTAAGGATGGTCGTCTCATTAAATTTTAGGTTAATGTTTGATGGCGATTTCACCAGAATGTAGCCCCACTGTGTACTTTTCCGGGATAAAATGTAGCCTGTGTTAATGCAGGACGTGGTCTATTTATGTGCTAAATTCCATCTAAATCGGTTTCGCGGTCCTGTGCTTTCTTCGCACAAACTTGAAAATATTTTTATGAACAAGAATAAGATGAATTTAGAGACTTAGAAAAAAAATACCAAAAATGACCTATTAAATTTTTTTGTGTGTTATTTATACAAGGAAATGATGTTATCTGGATTAAGGATTTTACATTTTTGTTCGTATTGTAAATTTCATCTGAAATATAATTTACTAGATTCAGCGGGTCTTATTATTTCATAATAATAAACAATAAAGGGGTAATAAAACTGAACTGACTATATGAAAACTTCGCATTAATAATTAATTTTTATCCCAGACATTGAACTGACTATATGAAAACTTCGCATTATTCGAGACACAAAATTATTATTAACGACGCTTTCCTAACTCAGAGTTTTTTAATCGAGTAGATTGCTTTTGTATCATTTTCAGTAATTATGAATAATTTTCCGGCTTCTATAATTTTTTTTTTAGAAATAACATATTTGTGAATACGTTAGCGGTGCAAAATTACTTATAAAAAATAAGAAAATAGAAGGTGGTTTTCGAGTCGACAACCCTTTCTTCTACAACTCGGGGTCCTTCAATCGGAGCCTGAAGTAGCAATTAGGCAGGCCAGCATAACTGTGACGACCGTCTGGGGATGTTTTTATCTCTTGCCAGTCGACATCTTCTTTGGGCGTCCCTTCACTTAACATCAGGTTCAGCGAAGGCAGTTTGTCTTACTTCGATAAAATAATCTAGAAAATGTGTGGCAAGGATGAGACGGGGAAAACGGCCATCGAAACAACTATCTGCCACCAAGATCTTATAATATATTGAAATTCATGTTCAGTTCTTTCAAATATGAAACGTTTTATTTAATTAGGAACGAATTTCTATGAAGCTTAAAAGAAAACAGTTTAAAAGATATTTATATTTATACAAATAAATTTACAGTGGTTGCGTATATATTTTGCATTAGCGGCCCACCCTGGCTTCGCACAGGTTGCAAAGCATAATATTATACATTTAATTTTCTGTCGTACAAAATACTTATGAATTATTTTCCCGGATAAGCAGTAGCCTGTGTCCTTCCCTGGGTCTCAAACTATCTCCATGCTTATTTGTTTTCGGTTTCATCCGTAAGAAAATAGTTTCCGGATCTTAGTCCCGGTTCATTTTTCTCGGGATAAGAAGTAGCCTAGATCCTTCCCAGGGTCTTAAATTACGTCCCTTCCAAATTTCATCTAAATCGGTTCAGTGATTTGGGAGTGACGGCTCCACTCGCGAGAAAAAAAATCCGGGATATAATTCCCGGTTTATGTTTTTCCAGGATAAAGTAGTCTATGTCCTTCCCTCGGTCTCAAACTATCTCCATACTTATTTGTTTGCGGCACCACCAGCAAGAAAATATTTTCCGGGATTAAAGTCCCGGTTTATTTTTTCAAATCAAATTTCATCGATATCGGTTTATTGGTTTGGCTGAGACAGCTCCACTCGCGAGAATAGAAAATACGGGATCAAAGTCCGGGTTTGAATTTTCCAGGATATAAAGTAGCCTATGTCACTCAGGGATACAGGAGCATTCTAATGGTGAAAGAATGTTTGAAATCGGTCCAGTAGTTTTTGAGTTTATCCTTGTCAAACATACAAAAATACAAATCTTTATAATAGGTATTAGTATAGATAAGCGCTGAAACAACTTGTTCTTTGTTGAAATTAAGTCCTCATTTATCCACGGACTTATTTTCTTGTTTCATTTTTTTTGTTTTCTTTTTAATCTTCTCTTTTACCAACTATCTTAACATAGTAGAAAACAAAGTCGCTTCCCGCTGCTTGTCCCTATGTATGCTTAGATCTTTAAAAGTACGCAACGGATTTTGATGCGGTTTTTTAATAGATAGAGTGATTCAAGAGGAAGGTTTATATGTATAACACATGCATAGTATAGTAGAGAAATACTGTTATTTTAGAGGTTTATGTGATGTCGTAAATAAACTTATTTTTTTGCGCTTACATTGCAAACGCTGGCTTAACCCTACGAGATAGATCAAAATAATGTAGGTACTACGGTATTGTACACTTTAAAAAGGTCTACAAAAAAGTCAGGAATAATAAATAACCCACAATAACCATTTTTTTTCCTTTACTTTTTACTAGAAATAATGGCTTATTTCCGAAGCGATTTTAAGCAATACCGCATTAATCCTTATCCAATTAAGTACATTAAATACATTGTGCATTTAATATAGATCAATATGACCTTTACAGCAGGTAATTTAAATAAATATTTTCGAAGTTATTACAGATTTAAAATGCAGATAAGCACATAGCGGTTGCGGCGGTACCGGCCGGGGGCCGGCGCTGTGTGCCTATAAATAGCGCGTCGAAAGCCGCGCTTCGCCCTACAGAATTTTTATATTTTCAGCGATCTCACACGTTTAACGGAGCTCAAAGTAACTTTATACAGGAAAAACTCTTTAATGCGGGCGAAACCGCGAGAAAAGCTAGTAAAGTATAATTGTGTTTCTTTTATCTATTAAAACCAATTATATGCTTATATTTATAACAATGATAGCGGCTGGTGATCCATTTAACGTCGTTCAATCTTAGTTTAATGTTATTTTATATTTGAACTTTAAATTACAACATTAAGGGTCTGTTTCACATCGTTTAAGTAAAGTCCATTCGTCACATAAATGTATAAGCGGATCAAATATAAAGTCAGGCTCTGGTCTATACTCGCAAATAAATGGTGATTAAATGAGTACTATCAACAAAAGCTGTTTAATACCATAATTGCCAATAAAACTTGAAATTTTTAAAACAGGTCCTTAGTACTTTATATAGTTTCTGTAACCTAAACGGTATTATTTTTCAGGTTTACCTTACGAACTAATATTCACTTGTAGAGGTCCTAAACTCCTTATAAACAATTATACCTTCACGAAAACCCGTAAGACATCCAAAACCTGGTTTTGTACGAGCAGAATAACTAAAACATGTGGAGCCAGAGTTGATTTTGATGAAAAGCGCAAATTTACTTACTATCATTTGGTGCATAGCCACCCGCCTCTCAAGTGTATAAAGACGAAAGAAGGCAGTATCATGAAATTACAAAGCACGTAAAGTCTAAATTGGGATGAAGGAGTAGCAAGTTTTAAGTCTAGATTTGTCGACTTTGAACTTAAAGGAAGGCTGCTCAACAATGACCAAAAGTCGGTTACAAATGTATTAAGTCCATAATCATGGCATGAACCCACTGAGAGGCCATATGTCATTGACGTGAGTGGCGTGATGAGCTTTTGTGGTACTTGTATCTTAATTTTGACATTTTCAGGCAAGTCCATGATGCTCTGAAGTTGGTCAGCCTTGACTTAAGCTGTATTGACCTGTACGCCACTAATGTAGAAATTCAATGTTGTTACTAGTAACTGGTGTAATTTTTTGCTTATCATATTGTAGTTCCGTGACGTAATTCCGCGAGAATTTTTGTCGTAAGACAAACTTAATGAATCGCGAAAATTTTTAAAAACTAAATCAGTTGTCTAAAATTGGTGATTGCATTTTAAAACCTTTATGCCCAGGTTTTCCTATGCTGTAATAATATTACGTGGATTAAAATCTAGAATATATATGGCATATTTATTATTAAAACTTATCTTATTGCGTCCATTGTGTTAAAATAAAATACCATAATATGTCTCAAAATAAACCATCCTGATAATGAAGCGCTTTATTTTATTGCTTCTCAGAACCTAATGTAATGATCCCACTCCGATACAATTTACTCTTTTTATGTTTGACAATATTTGTATTTCAAAGGTTACTGGATTATTTACTGGTGGGTCTCTTATGTAAGGGGCCGACAGGGTAGGTACTATCGCAATAGCTCTATTTCTACAAGCAGCAGTAAGCAGCAGCAAGCAGTAGCGTGCATATATTGTTGTGTGCCGGTTTGAAAGACGTTGAAGCCAGCGTAATTAATGACTCAAGGGGACAAGCGTAGTGGAGTGCATGACGTAATTCAAAGTTCTGCATGGTGTTTTACTGTTTATGGGGGGTTGCACTGCTTACCACCAGGCGAGCGGAATTCTCGTCTTGTAAGAGATTTACAATAAAAAAAATCGTAGAGATATTGTTGTATTGTGTGGTAGCTACTTAAAAATATTGATTATAAGATTCTGAATAGACCACAATGATTGAAACAAACGAAGTGTATCCCATTAGTTTCAGTAGTTGTGGAATTCTGTTTAAGGAACACTTTCTGTTTTTCCATAGAAGAAACTTGCTAATTATTAATCGTATAAGGTAAATAATTCTATTTTGTTTTCAGAACTACATTACGAGTTCATAAACACAATTCGGGGTGCGAAGTTACTAATGGTAAACAACTATACCTTCGCAAAGAATTCGACCAGAAGATGGTTTTGTTCAAGCAGATTGTCAAAGTTCTGCCAGGCCAGAGTGACCTTAGACGAGATGCAGAAGTTGACAACGTACAACTTGGACCACAACCATCCGCCACCAAAATGTATCAGGACAAAAGAAGGCAATGTAATGAAAATATAAATAATAATAATGGCGTTGATAATATTTCCACGCAGTTGGTAGTCTTTCGAGCAGAAATACAAGAACTGTGAGTGCAAATCAGCATATGCTGATTAGCAGCACAGAACACCTTCATCCAACACCATATTATAACAAAATAAAATAAGGCATTTTCTGGAATTCGTAAATGAATACTTTTAAATAGTTGGCTCTTTTAAATGACAACAAAAAAATAATTAGTGCGTTTTTATTATTTGTGGTTAAGAAATAAAGTATTGTCTATGATGGACTATCTACTTGACGGTGACCAAGGGCGGATCCAGCTTTGGCACTAGGGGGGGGTCACATAGTCGTGGTCAAATCACAAGAAGTTATAATTTAATTTTGAAAAGTAAAAAGTAGGTATTCTGTTAATAAATGTAATTACTGTAGGTACTTAAAAATACGGACTGCCTCGGTGGCGTAGTTGTATTACAGTACGACTGCAAAGCTGAGGTCTCGGGTTCGATCCCCGGGTCGGGCAAAGTGATATTGACTTTTTCTATTCAATATCAGCTCGGAGTCTGGAATTTGTGCCCGATATGGCGATAGGCTCGCCCTCTATCACATCATGGGACGGAATAACGGCGAAAAGTGGGTGCACTAGTTGCGCCTCTGCCTACCCCTTCGGGGATAACAGGCGTGAGTGTATATGTATGTATGTATGTACTTAAAAATACCTACCTATATTTAAATAACAATTATTATTTTTTAAGTCTTCTACCGAAACACGTTATCACTACATCTACTTCAATGTGTCCGTAGTATTATAATGCTCTTTGTTTTAATGCGTTCGTTCTTTTAAACGTTCCATTAGAGGCTAGTTCTAGTTAGACATTACGCGTTAGTCGAAAAAAAGCGCGCACAAGTTTCACACGAAATATGACATACGTAATATGAATGGTAGCGGCCGTGGCGGTGGCGCGACAAAATTATTTTCGATGTGTTTGTTCCCGAATAATGCGTTTGCCATCAAAGTATTATATTAAACTAGCTTTGGTCGCAGCACCGCCCGCGTGAAAAAGATTTTCCGGTATAAAAGTCCCGCTTTATATTTTCAGGGAATAAAAAACAGCCTATCTACGACATGATCTACCCACGTGCCAAATTTCATTGAAATGCGTTCAATAATTTAGGAGATGTGCAGTAAGAAACAAACAGACAGACAGAAAATAATTACAATAATCACTGATTTGTGTTCCATTACTCTTCTGTAATCACTGCCTTTCTTTTTTATCACATTTCTTTAAATGTACGCACACACTGATTCTACTGCTTTATTAAATACACTTATATAGTACTACAGGTGGGATGACGATCTGCGAAAGACTGCAGGCAGATGCTGGATACGGCAAGCTGAAGACAGGGCGCTATGGCGCTCATTAAGGGAGGCCTATGTCCAGCAGTCGACTGATAAAGGCTGATGATGATGATGATGATGATATAGTACTATACAATCTTACCCGTGCCAGACGGGCCGGTACGGGTTGAGCAGGAGGCTGAGTGGTTCGGGGTGGCAATGTCGGATGTTTGCGACGCCGCCATGCTCCGGGCTCTCCGCCGTTCGCCGGTGTGACAGGTGTACTGATTGTCGGCGGAGCTAGCGCATTTACGCGCGTCATGCGTTGCTGCGCGCCGCCGATACGCCAGGCATCGTCGTCGCCGGCTCAGAGATGAGAACCACGCAGACCAGGAGCGGCAGCTCTATGGCCTCTACAAAGAGGCAAAGAGAGCGCTGCGGGTGGCCATTCATGGGGCCAAGGTCGTGGCACGTAAGGCGTTCTTGGGGACTCTCGACAGTGACCCGTGGGGGCGCCCTTACCATATGGTGATGAAGAAGCTTCGCCCAGCGGCGCCCCCGCTGTCGCAGAGTCTCCGGCCAGAATTACTGGCCAACGTCGTGGCGGCCTTGTTCCCGGCCACCGTGGAGTTCACTCCTCCACCGATGGCGCCACCGGATGTGTCGTCATCGTCGAGTGAGAATCCGGCAAGGGATATCCCGGAGGTTTCGCCCGCTGAAATGCGGGCGGCAGTGCTCCAGCTGCGGAGCAAAAACACGGCCCCAGGGCTCGATGGCATCCCCGGTAAAGCTTGGGTGCTAGCCCTCTAGTACCTGGGCCCGAGCCTCCACAGTTTATTCACCGCCTGTCTGGCGCAGGGCGTCTTCCCGGTGCGCTGGAAAACCGGGAAGCTCGTCCTGCTGGAGAAGGGGGGACGACCCGCAGAGTCGCCGTCGGCTTACCGGCCCATCGTGCTGCTCGACGAGGTCGCCAAACTCTTCGAGCGTATAGTCCATGCTCGCCTCGTCGAGGACCTCGATAGGGTCGGTCCGAATTTGGCCGACGAACAGTTCGGATTTAGGAGGGGACGTTCCACCGTCCACGCGATTCTGCGGGTGAAGGCACAGGCGGAGGATGCAGTGGCTAGGGGCGAAGTTGTAATTGCGGTGTCGTTGTACATTTCCAACGCTTTCAACTCGCTGCCCTGGCCCCGCATCCACGAGGCACTGCGGTACCACGTGGTGCCGCCCTATCTCCGGCGTCTGGTGCACGCGTATCTGTCTGACAGGCACGTGGTGTATCCAGGCGCCGACGGGTGGCACCGAAGAGCGATGTCGTGCGGTGTTCCACAGCGCTCGGTTTGGGGCCCTCTTCTGTGGAACATAGGGTACGACTGGGTGCTCCGTGGTGCCAATCTCCGGGGCGTCGGTGTGACATGTTACGCCGACGATACGTTAGTCACAGCGACTGCTGGGACCTTCCGGGACGCCGCAACTCTGGCGGGGGCGGGCACTGGCCAAGTAGCTGGAAGAATTCAACGTGGTTTGAAGGTGGCCCTCGAGAAAACCGAGGCCGTGTGTTTTCACGGACCTCGGGGAGGGGCACCGGCCGGTGCCCGCATCGTCGTTGGGGGGTTGCGGATACCCATCGGCTCTAGCATGAAGTATCTGGGCTTAGTCCTAGATAGCCGATGGCGATTCCGCACCCACTCTAAGGAGTTGAGGATGAAATTATCCCGGGCAGCGGGCGCTCTTTCCGGCCTGCTGCCCAACCTGGAAGTTCCTGGCTTCCCTTGCTGGAAGCTGTATCACGGAGTCGTGCGGTCCATGGCCCTTTATGGCAGCCTCGTTTGGGCTGACTCCCTGAACCGCCAGTGCGTCGCTTTCCTGTGCGCTCCGCAGAGAGCTTTAGCGCAGCGGGCGGTCAGGGCGTACCGCACGGTCTCTTTCGAGGCGGCTTGCTTATTGGCCGGATTTCTGCCCTGGGAGCTGGACGCCAAATCCCTTGCCGATGCATTTCATTGGCGGGAGGACGCGTTCAATCGCGCGCAACGTCCGGCCCTGAAGGAGGTGGAGGCCAAGAGGGCCTCCCTACGGCGAGCCGCCGTGGAGGAGTGGCGTCTCAGGCTGGAGGCCCCGTCGTGGGGGCACAGGGTCGTAGAGGCAGTGCGTCCTGTCTTTGCCGAATGGCTGGACAGGCGCCACGGAGCGGCAACATACCGCTGACGCAGGTGCTCACCGGACATGGCTGCTTCGGTGAGTTCTTGTTTCGGGTGGTGGGGATAGAGGAGTCGGCCGTATGTCACTATTGTGACAACTGCCCGCTGGACACGGCTCAACACACGTTGGAGTTTTGCCCAGCCTGGGATGAAGAACGCAGCGCTCTCAGAGCAGTCGTCGGAGAAGACCTCTCGCTGCCAGCCGTGGTCGCTTTCATGGTCGGCGGCCGGGAGGCCTGGCAGGCGGTGGCCCACTGCGAGGTGGTCCTCTCGCGGAAGGAGAGTGCCGAGAGGGATCGCCAGCGTATTGGTGATCCCTGCCGCCGCCAGACGAGACGTAGGAGGCGTCGGGTGGACGACTGACCGATGTCTCCCGCCCTGTGGATTGGGGGCGTTTGGAGAATTCCACCACGGTATCCCCTGCCTGTCGTAAAAGGCGACTAATAGGGGCCTCCGGGGGTCACGGGTGGACGGAAGGGGCCGTCCACCCATTAGTCTAGCCAACTTTTGTGGCCCCCGTGATGGACGGCAGCGTGGCGGTTAGGCCTCACGCTGCCTTTGACGCCCTTTGACGCTGAGGGCGTCCTTCGGTGTGCGGGGGCTTCTGAGCCCCCCCAACAACAGGAGAAGGACCGCAATAGCTGTACGCGCAGGGGTGGTTGCGAACGACAACTTAGACGTCAATCGGAGGAAGCCCGCAGCCGTTCCGAATGCGCCGAAGATGGCCACCACGGAGTTTTAGTTGGTATGCCGTGCGGTGTACATAGGTTAGAGACTCGGCCCGGCGGTCGCCCGACGCTTTCCATCTCTCCGGGCGGCTCAACGTCGGGTCGTAAGGCACGGTGAACCCAAAATAACCACTCAGTCGTTCCCCTTGAACACTGGGCGGTAGTAATAACTCACTTTCTCCGCGTAAACAAAAAAAAACTAAACAATCTTAGCTGGTTGGTATGACAATTAAAATTTTTCGCGACGCGATAGCTTTGTGAGAACGTCTAACCAAAAATTCTAAAGTTGGCTACATAATCTATAATAATATTATAAAGCTGAAGAGTTTGTTTGTTTGAACGCGCACTTATAGGAAGCTACATAACTCCTGAGTCTTAAAGGCTACTTTTTATCCCGGGAAAATATTTTTGTCCCGGAAAAACCTTTTCACGCGGGCGGAGCCGTGAGCACTATTAGTTACAAATATTTATCATGTTTTCTATACATTATAAGAAATAGTATCATACTTATTTAACATATTTGATTTAAAATTTTATAAATATACTGAAATAAAGAATAACATCTTGACTCTTATATTAACGCGACGCTTTTACAGTGTAGTATATTTCAGTTTATGAGCGTAATGTTTCGAAAGTTTTAAATCGCTTGGTAACGAAACGTAAACGATTACTTTAAAAAAATGTAAACTTTGGATGCAAATAAAACACAGCTGTATATTTAAAAATTATGTTGTAAGTATGTTTTACAAACATATTTGAACAATGAGTTAGATATTTCAATTTAGATATAGAAGACGGAAAATTAAGATCTCCAAAGTAAATAATTTAAACCGTACCACTAAATTTGTGATTTAAGTTTCAGTACACACATTATTTCTTTGTAATGTCCAATAACCAATATAAATGTTATGAAAGGATAATCGTGAATTTCTATCGGTAAATCAAAATGAACGACTAACAAAAACTATTATAATAAAAAACCTCTTGATTGTAATGTGTAAGATTTGATAATAATCTAACTCTATTTACGTACGATAACAAAATCCTTGAATATAAAATCAATTGCATTCAAAAATCGATTATTTGGTGCAACCGATTTTTTGTTCTCTTCCCTACACACTATCCGACCTATAAGGAGTATTGATATCTTACTGATACTTCGAAGCAAATCAATGCCAAAATAACTTTCTATTTTAACCCCATTAGGGAAGGAATTTCAATAAAATATGAAACATGTCTTCCATCAATTGTGTTAAAAAAGTTTATGCTAAATTTGAATTATATTGGAACAAGGAATCGCGTTGCCCCATACAAACTTTGCCCCCCTTTTTCATCTCCTTAGGGGTAGAATTTCGGAAAATCCTTTCTTATCAGAAGCCTACGTCATACAAGGAACTCACCCTCCAAGTTTCAGGTCTCTTCGATCAGCGGTTTAGGCTTTGCGTTGATCTGTCAGTCAGTCAGGACTAAGCCTTTTATATGAATAGATTAATTAAATATTTAAAGTACTTAAATAAAATCAATAGTGTAACAAAAAATATGTAAAAACCTAATGTTTAATCATTTTAATTAGTGGTCCACCTAGGTTCTGGACTCAGCCCAGGGGGGGGTCATGACCCCCGTGACCCCCCCCCTGGATCCGCCCTTGACGGTGACAGGATTACCGTATGTCTACTGCATAGAATAAAGACTAAGTCCTTATTCTGAGGTCTACTGTGAATACAAAATATGATTATTGTCATTTACGGCATACGCCATATTCAAGTAATGAAGCCGAGTTGTTTCACCCGAGGTCAAGGTAAGTTAACGGTGTTATTACACTGGACGAGCGCGCAGCGCCTTGATCTTGCTATAAATTCCCTGGGAATTAGCCAGTGTGATAAGAGTCTTAACTTCTTCAGAACACGGATGAAGCAACCAGGCCTAAATCAGTTCTGTCTCGTTGGCTGTAATGAAGAATTTACGGAGACCTCATCTATTGTATTCGATCAGTTTTTATTTTGAATAAAAAATAAATGATATTGTTTTGTTTATTTCAATTATTAATTCCTGACTAGTCTTAGATACAATACTGTCCAGTTTGAAGTTTAAGAAAATAACTATAAATTAACTTAACTGCGTTTGTTTCAGAAATAATGTACGAGCAAGTACAAACAGATCGAGGTACAAAACTGCTGATTATAAACGACTATACTTTCTCGAAACACTGTAAAACGTCATCAACTTGGCTTTGTTCGAGTAGATTATCGAAATCCTGCGAGGCTAAGGTCAGCTTAGGTGCAAAGAAAATGTTCGTCGCGTACAATTTGCTCCACAATCATCCACCGCCGAGATTTGTCAGGACAGCAGCGGGAAGTGTGCGGAAATTTTAAAATTAATCTAAGACAATCCATAAAGAGTGAGTTCCACGTGTGTTTTATATAGTTTCTGGAAACCAACTATTAACAAAGAAACGGTTGTGTGTATTCTTGAGAATGTAAAGTAAATTGTATTTTTACCAATTGTTACATTTTTATTAAAATAATCTGTGTAAAGAAATAGTAAAAACTGATGATAATATTCCCATTAATACGTGAGATTTGCATTGATATAAAGAAAGTGTAATGAGTAAGTTCACTTTGCAAAACGGTGGCTTGGTGGGATTGCCATCATCTATTGAGGATACAGGTTTATGTAAAGTAAACTACTGGTAACATAATATCTAAGATATACTCAAAAAGCCTTGCGTCACTAAACGTAATTAAAACTTCGTCTTCACAGGTTTGACTTACGATCTTATTGAAACCGAACGCGGTTCTACACTAATCATGATGGAAAAGTTCACATTCTCAAAAACATCGCGGAAATCTAACATCTGGCACTGTTCCAGTCGGACAATGAAGGCAAACTGCAAAGCAAAACTAACCCTGACTCCGGAGAATAAAATCGTCTCGTACGATGGATACCATAACCATAATCCGCCGCAATATTTGAAGTCCATTGAGGGTGTTTATATAAAATTGTAAGACGAGAGGAGTCAAAAATGATTTTTATTATTGCATTAGACCTTCTACAACGTACTTATAAAGTCATAGGTGATGTGGTATAAGTAAGGTAACTTAAAATCTCTTGTATGTGAGAATCCAATTGGAATGGTACTAAGGATTGCAATCCGGCGTCATTTTCAGTCCGGCCGGATTCGACCGGATTCCCATCGATCCGGAGGGATCACACCGAATCCGGCCGGATTGATAAAATCAGGTGATTTTCGCTTTTCGGTTCAAAATGAACTGTTAGTTAGTAAATCAAGTGTCATTGTTTGTATTAATATTATGAAGAGGAAAGATTTAATTGCTTGTTTACATTGCATAGGCTCCGAAACTACTGGATTGAGTTGAAAAAATCTTTCACCAATATAAAACTAGATAGTCAGCGAGTAACATAGGCCCGAGGCATACTTTTTATCCCGAGGAAATATAAAGTGGGACTTTTATCCCGGAACAACTCATTCACGCGGGCGCAGCCACGAGAAGAGGTCTAATACTTAATATAGGTAGTTTATATAAAATACAACATATACATAAAATCAACTTTATTTCCAATCCAATGTCAAGATAGACAACGAGAAAAAAATAAAACTTAGTAGTGTAGGTAACTAGCAAAATTTTAACGATTTAACGAGTAGCTCAGTCTTCCTAGATTTCATTTTCACACATAGATCAATTATTTTAGTAAGTAACTTTATAAAATCTAATATAATTAACCTTGCGTAATTTACTGAGATGAGACACAATAATTATTAAAGTATTTGAGAATGCTAACAAACTAGTTTTATATTTATGACAAACACCATCATGATTTGATGAATCTGTCTAATGAATGGCACAATTATCACAATAATAAGTTTCTACTATAAGTAAATCTCTGTACTTTAATCAACTTACGATAAATAATTATTTTAAGTAGAATTTTAAGTAATAATTGTCTTCGTATTCATTATCAGTATTAGGCGACGAACGACTCGCACGCATGAATACCACGTGCAACGCATTTAAAGTACCTACTTATGCAAGCTCTATTATTATGCCAAAAATTGCTAGCACCTGATCCGGTCGCCGGATCCGTTATAATATTGGTACCGGATTCGGATGCCGGATCCGCCAGATTACCGGATCCGGATTGCGTACCAACATGGTAGCACCACCTCGTCTATTACTGCCGCGTAGCAACAAGCACTATTGTGTTACTTGATTGTTGTAGTTTGTAGGCTGGGTCCATGCTGGATTATATCAATTTCCCAAAAAACTGCATTTTCTACAATTTGCCCCAAAATCATCCACCGCCGAGATTTGTTAGAACAGCAGAGGGTAGTGTGCGGAAATTTTAAAATTAATCTAATAAAATCCATAAAGAGTGAGTTGCATGTGTGTTTTATATAGTTTCTGGACACCAACTTTTAACAAAGACGCGGTTGTGTGTATGCTTGAGAATGTAAATTGTATGTCTACCATTTGTGATAATTTTTTTTAATATAGTCTACAATCTATTTAAAGAAATAGTAAAAACTGATGATAATATTCCCGTTAATTTGTGAGATTTGACAGTAATTTACATTGGTATAAACAAAGTGTAATGAGTAAGTTCACGTTGCAAAACGGTAGCTTGGTGGCATTGGTATCATCTATTGAGGACACAAGTTAATCTAAAGTAAACTACTGGTAACGTAATATCTAAGATACACTCAAAAAGCCTTGCGTCACTAAACGTAATTAAATCTTCGTCTTCACAGGTTTGACTTACGATCTTATTGAAACCGAACGCGGTTCTACACTAATCATGATGGAAAAGTTCACATTCTCAAAAACATCGCGGAAATCTAACATCTGGCTCTGTTCCAGTCGGACAATGAAGAACTGCAAAGCAAAACTAACCCTGACTCCGGAGAATAAAGTCGTCTCGTACGATGGAAACCACAACCATAATCCGCCTCAATATTTGAAGTCCATTGAGGGTGTTTATATAAGATTGTAAGACGAGAGGAGTCAAAAATGATTTTTATTACTGCATTAAACCTTCTACAACGTACTTATAAAGTCATGGGTGATGTGGTATAAGTAAGGTAACTTAAAATCTCTTGTATGTTAGAATCCATTTGGATTGGTACTAAGGATTGCAATCTAGCATCATTTTCAGTCCGGCCGGATTCGACCGGATTCCCATCGATCCGGAGGGAGCACACCGAATCCGGCCGGATTGATAAAATCAGGTGATTTTCGCTTTTCGGTTCAAAATGAACTGTTAGTTAGTAAATCAAGTGTCATTGTTTATATTAATATTATGAAGAGGAAAGATTTAATTGCTTATTTACATTGCATAGGCGCCGAAACTACTGGATTGACTTGAAAAAATCTTTCACCAATATAAAACTAGATAGTCAGCGAGTAACATAGGCCCGAGGCATACTTTTTATCCCGAGGAAATATAAAGTGGGACTTTTATCCCGGAAAAACTCATTCACGCGGGCGCAGCCACGAGCAGAAGTCTAATCTATACTAATATTATAAAGCTGAAGAGTTTGTTTGTTTGTTTGAACGCGCTAATCTCAGGAACTACTGGTTCGAATTGAAATTTTTTGTTTGTGTTGAATAAACCATTTATCAAGGAAGGCTTAACGGCCTGGCCACGGACACCCGTGATGCGAATTGCGATGCGAATTGCGAAGCGGCGAGCGACGCGCGACCGAAACAAATGTAGGCAATTGTATGAAGTAGGCCACGGCTACCGGCGATGCGGATTGCGACGCGACGTGCGATGAGGCGAGACTCGAGCGAATCGCGCCTGCGACCGGCGGCGCGACGAGCGAATGAAACAAATGTACTAGCCAGTACCGGGGTGGCCACGGTCCTTCGCGGCGGTCGCGGCGGTGGCGGTGACGCACTCGGCATCGCGCGAACGAAACAAAATATTTTGTTTTAGTCGCGCGACCGCGGTGAATTTATAATGGATATTGAACGTTTTATAAGTGAAATACTTAACAGACTTTGGATGACTTTTGCATTTGGATAGTATGAGTTCTAAAAATTAAATTGGGATATTCGTTTTTTTATCAACCCCAAACTTGTGGGGTTAGAAGGGCGGAGATTATAAATCGTTGAACCGATTGTAATGAAATTCGGCATTGAGATACCTTGAACGTTGAAAACGAATATGGGATGTTAATTTTTTTATTAACTCCTATTTAAGGGGGGTAAAGAGAGAGAGAAACTAAACCGCTGAATCGATTGTAATGAAATTCGGTATGGGGATACATTGAACGTTGAAAACAAATATGGAATATTCATTTTTTATTAATTCCTATTTAAAGGGGGTGAAAGAAGGGAGAAACTAAACCGAGAAACATGTTATCAAGACCAAATTTGGTGCGGATTTAATTAAGTATCTTAAACCATGATATGAGACCTGAGATTTAATATAAAATCTGAGCCACTGAAGAACTGTTTTTTTTTTAATCTACTAGGGTACTTAACTATAAGTATCGACTCATTTGACTTCAGTTGTGTATATTTTCTTGAAATGGAAAATGTTATTAGGACCTACTTTAAAGTAATAAATACCATGTATAGTATTAAAAAATCATCCGAGCAAGGCTCGGTCACCCAGGTACTAAAAATATACGGAACAAAATAAAACAAGTATTTCCTGGCAGTAGTTTCTCGTTTTTTGGTTGACTAGATGCATACCTAATCTTGACTCAATTATATCTTGACCAAAGAACACTAGTTTCAAGGCAATACCGTGCCACATTTGATAGCGCCATTTTTTTTAAATTCTGAATACGTCCGCCGCTTACGCCGCTGCCGTCGCAGCTAATTGATCCGTGGCATACCATCGCTCATCGCGTCTCCCGTCGCATCGCCCATCGCGTCGCAATTCGCATCGCGGGTGTCCGTGGCCAGGCCGTTAGGCTATATAACATCACGATGCAACTATTAGGAGCGAAGAAATAATGGAAAATTTGAAAAAAACGGGGAAAATTATTCATCCTTGAGGGCTTCCATTGCGTGCGCTGCGAAAACGGTTCAGGATACCAAAAATATATGTATGAAAGAATTATTCCTCTTAAAATGATCTAAAAAATGTCCGCAACAGTATATGTCCATCTTTTAAGATTAACTAACTCACTAGAACCGTTTTTATGGTAATCAAATTTGGTCGAAATTAATGCATTATTTGTTAAGAGTTGTATCAACGTCATAATATTAATCTTTATCCAAATAAATGTGTTGGATAAAGTGATTCAACGGGAAGGGTTTTATGTACTTTTAGCCCGGAAAAACTTATTAACGCGGGCGAAGCCGTGGACAAAAGCTATACTTAATATAGGTAGTTTATAAAAAATACAACATATACATAAAATCAACTTTATTTCCAATCCAATGTCAAGATAGACAACGAGAAAAAAAATAAAACTTAGTAGTGTAGGTAACTAGCAAAATTTTAACGATTTAACGAGTAGCTCAGTCTTCCTAGATTTCATTTTCACACATAGATCAATTATTTTAGTAAGTAACTTTATAAAATCTAATATAATTAACCTTGCGTAATTTACTGAGATGAGACACAATAATTATTAAAGTATTTGAGAATGCTAACAAACAAGTCTTATATTTATGACAAACACCATCATGATTTGATGAATCTGTCTAATGAATGGCACAATTATCACAATAATAAGTTTTTATTATAAGTACAACTCTTTACTTTAATCAACTTATAACTATAAATAATTATTTTTAGTAGAATTTTAAGTAATAATTGTCTTCGTATTCATTATCAGTATTAGGCGACGAACGACTCGCACGCATAAACACCACGTGCAATGCATTTAAAGTACCTACCTACTTATGCAACAGCTCTATTATTATGCCAAAAATTGCTAGCACCTGATCCGGTCGCCGGATCCGTTATAATATTGGTACCGGATTCGTATGCCGGATCCGTCGGATTACCGGATCCGTTTTTCCAGATTGCGTACCAACATGGTAGCACCACCTCGTTTATTACTGCCGCGTAACAACAAGCACTATTGTATTACTTGATTGTTGTAGTTTGTAGCCAGGGTCTATGCTGGATTATATCAATTTCCCAAAAAACATTACTAATCTTGTGATTAGTAATGTGTTCTACAATTTGCCCCAAAATCATCCACCGCCGAGATTTGTTAGAACAGCAGAGGGTAGTGTGTGGAAATTTTAAAATTAATCTAAGAAAATCCATAAAGAGTGAGTTGCATGTGTGTTTTATATAGTTTCTGGACACCAACTTTTAACAAAGACGCGGTTGTGTGTATGCTTGAGAATGTAAAGTAAATTGTATTTCTACCATTTGTTATTTTTTTTATATAGTCTACAATCTATTTAAAGAAATAGTAAAAACTGATGATAATATTCCCGTTAATTCGTGAGATTTGACACTAATTTGCATTGGTATAAACAAAGTTTAAGGAGTAAGTACACTTTGCAAAACGCTGGCTTGGTGGCATTGCTATCATCTATTGAGGATACAGGTTAATCTAAAGTAAACTATTGGTAACGCAATATCTAAGATACACTCAAAACCTTGCGTCATTAAACGTAATTAAAACTTCGTCTTCACAGGTTTGACTTACGATCTTATTGAAACCGATCGCGGTACTACCCTACTCATGGTGGAAAAGTTCACATTCTCAAAAACATCACGGACTTCTTACATCTGGCACTGTTCCAGTCGGAAAATGAAGAACTGCAAAGCAAAACTAACCCTGACTCCGGAGAATAAAATCGTCTCGTACGATGGAAACCATAACCACAATCCGCCCCAATATTTGAAGTCCACTGAGGGTGTTTATATAAAAGTGTAAGACGAGAGGAGTCAAAAAAAGAGTTTCCTTATTTCGTTAGACCTTCTACAACGTATTTATAAAGTGATAAGTGATGTATAAGTAAGGTGATTTAAAATCTCTTGTATGTGAGAATCCTTTGGGTTGGTACCGCTGCCTCCTCTATTTCTGCTACGTAGCAACAAGCACTATTGTGTTACTTGATTGTTGTAGTTTAGATACCAGAAAGCATTACTAATCGTGTATATAGTAATGTGTTCTGGGTAGTATGAATATGTATTAGTAATGGGGTGCCAGGTTCCTCTGGAATGGACTTCATGTAACTGATGATGACGATGAATGGGATGTCCCTCCCATTGAGGGATTTTAGCCCTATGATGATAGCCCTGACGTCTGGCTCAGATATTGAGCATCAAGTTGGTGGCAAAGAAATATACCAAATATGTGTGTGACATATTATGCATAGAATGTACGCTGCGTTTAGTTCAAAATTATATGAGCACTAGCTTTTGCCCGCGGCTCCGCCCGCGTTAAAAAGGTTTTTCCGGCATAAAAGTCCCGCTTTATGTTTTCCGGGGATAAAAAGTAGCCTATATATTAATCCAGGACATGATGTACCCGTGTGCCAAATTTCATCGAAATCAGTTCAGTAGTTTTTGCGTGAAAGAGGATCAAACATCCATACATCCATACATCCATACATCCAAACATCCAAACATCCATACATTCTTACAAACTTTCGCCTTTATAATATTAATAGGATTATAATCAAATTGTGATATGTTTAATAGAGAAGACATTGTGTGTGTGTGTTACGTCGGTATTAAATGTGTGTTGTTTATGAATTTGGTTTAATTCTAAATTTCTATGTTAAACATTTTAACATAGAAACATAGATATGGCGATAGGCTCGCCCCCTATCACATCATGGGACGGAATGACGGCGAAAAGTGGGTGCACTAGTTGCGCCTCTGCCTACCCCTTCGGGGATAACAGGCGTGAGTGTATGTGTATGTGTGTGTGTGTACATTTTAACATATCGCGCCCCGGCAAAAAAGTTTCACAATACAAATTTGCCTATTTCGAGAAAATCTAATTTTTATAGATTTTTGTTCATTTATACGTCAATAATTTAAAAGACTACTATCGTGCGTCACAAAATAACGACGTTTTTGCAGCCGAACAAATGAAGTGCTCGCTATTTAATGCTATCTTTATGTCATTTTGTCCATAATATATTGTGTTTTGTGACACTTTTCTTGCCGGGGTGCGATATACTGCTGCGCTGCTTATTTAAGGCACACCCACCCACCACCAAATTACGTGAAGACCTCCGATGGACAATATTTCAAAATAAATTAAGTGATAATCTATATATATAAAAGAAAGTGGTGTTAGTTACACCACTTATAACTCAAGAATGGCTGAACGGATTTACCTGAAAATTGGTGGAGAGGTAGCTTAGAACCAGGAGACGGACATAGGATACTTTTTATCCCGAGAAAATATAAACCGGGACTTTTATCCCGGATAATTGTTTTCTGCCAGTGGAACCGCAAGAAAACAAGTATAGAGATATTTCGAGATCCAGTTGAGGACATAATTACTCTTATCCCGGAAAAAGATAAACCGGGAATTATATCCCGGATTTTAATTTCTCGCGAGTGGAGCCGCCACGACTAAACCACTGAACCGATAGCGATGCAATTTGGCAGGGAGATAGTTTTAAACCCTGGGAAGAATCTAGGCTACTTCATATCCCGGGAAAATATAAACCGGGACCTTAATCTCGGAAAATAGTTTTTTGCCAGTGGAACCGTATGAAAATAAGTATGGAGATAGTTTGTGATCCAAAGGAAATCAATCTCAAGTTTGAGTTACATCTCAAGTAGACATAATGTATGAACAGTTCAATACATTATGTCTACTTGAGATGTAACTCAAACTTGAGATTGACCTATTAATACCGCCCATAGGCTACTATTATCCCGGAAAACAGACACCGGGAATTTTATTCGGGATTTTTTTCCGGAAAAAAATATGGTTAGGTATTATTTACGGGGGGGGGGGGGGGGTGTTTAGGGATTTTAAAATTTCGTTAAATAAGGACTCATTTGGTGGCAGGGAGGTTTTTTGCAAGAAAATTACGCGGAAAATTTGAAAATTTAAGAATACTTAACCGCCATATTAAACGTGTATGTCACTGAATTCCTCCTAAGCGGCTGGACCGATTTTAATGATTTTTTTGTGTCCTCAGGTGGGTTTGAGAATAGTTTCGATTAACAATTAGATCCGGTAGGTGGCGCTGTACTCGGGTTCTAGGATTTCATTTCCTTTTTAGGGCAGGACAACGTCTGTCGGGGCCGCTAGTTATTAATAATTGTAATGTAAATATGAAATCGTCTTTTTATATTATGATTTTTTCTACATGTTAATGGCCATGTAGTGCCTGGATAATGATTTTTATATTTTTGCAATCTTGGAAAAGAAACAGTCGAAGGCGGGACTCGAACCCACGACCTCCGGCGTATCGTGCCGGTGCTCTTCCAATTGAGCTACTCCGACTCCTGCCTTCGATTGCCAATTTCAAGATTTCAGGGTTCGAGTCCCGCCTTCGACTGTTTCTTTTTCAAGATTCCAAAAATATAAAAATCATTATGAAATCGTCATTAAAAATTCATTTTTTTTGTTATACATTTCGATATCGTCAATTTGTTGTATTATTTACATATAAACACTAATGGCACCTTTTGACTGTAATCATTGACTCACAAATCTTACGTCACTCGTCAAAATGTAAAATAAGTTATATAGCTGCTCGATTTGACACCATGTGTGACAGCGTCCGGAAAAAGTCATAAGCCGCGTATCGACTTCGCGCTTCAAGAGGACGAGTTTGTGTTTGTAGTTGATATCAATCGAAATGTTTGACTCTTTACTCTTCGCCAGGAGCGCATAATGGATACGCAGCTATATTCTATTTGACTTAATGGCAAAATCACCGCAAAGAATGCGGAAGCCATAATATAAAAAGAAGAATGACAACGCTAGATGGTACAACCACCACCTATCAGGTGTTGGAAGGGGTAATCGAAAGAGATCTGGAAGAAAAAAGCGGAAAGGCAGGCCCAACTTACACATTGGGCATGTGTTAACAACTGGGACTCAAAACTTAAGGACTAACGCGCATTTCTTTTTATTTGGAAGCGATTTGGCTTGATATTAATTTTGTTCTGATATTCTTTTTATACTATGTCGATATTAAAGTAGAACTTCACGGTTTTACTTACTAGAGCTTGTATTTAGCGTTAACTGTATCTCAACTTGTAAGAAGTAAAAAACGATAAGTACAGCCGCTCTTTAAGCTCAGTCATGTTCCGTGATTTATTAAATTCTTAATGACTTTAATTTAATTTTGTACGCTTTCAGATCTTTCGGAAATTGAGTTAATACCTACATCAAGAGGGGGACATCTATTAATGGTGAACAAGTACACATTTTCGAAGTTCAAAAAGTTTTCTAACCTATGGTACTGTTCCAGTCGTTTGTCAAGAGCATGTGGTGCAAAGTTGTACGTCAATAAGTGTAATGAAATCATTAAATATAATTTAGAACATAATCATGAACCACCATCGTACGTGAAAACTACTCAAGGTTTTGTAAAACTACCCACGTGTCGGATTAAAAAGATTAAGATCCAAAATATCAAAACATACGTAAACCAGTAACACGCCGTTTTTGTGGATATTTGGACCGGGTTTTTTCAATTGTGCTTATCCTATTGTCAGGGTCTTATTAAGACCGACGCGGTCGCAGCACCTGGAGCACTCAAAGCTCTGCGAGCGCGTCCAGCTTAATAAGACCCTGACAAAACGCACCTTTAGGATGAAAATGACACAATTCAAAAAGATAGAAAATTGGGTTCTCGTCATAAAATTACTTAAAACAAAGTCATCAATACAACAATAGTTCAAACACAGCCATATTCAAGCAGGAAAGGACAAAGCTGTTATATCGGTCCCTTTTTTATAATATTTTTATAAATAAGGGACTAGTTTTTAGTCATTTAAAAATGACAACATAATTTAAAATTTTTTGAATTGTGTCGTTTTCGTCCTAAAGGTGCGAAAAGGTAACTACAGCTGAAAAATGCCGGTCTTAAAACTTGAAATATTTAATTAATCTTGACGTTTGCACCTATACCAGATGTTACATAGTGATTTTAATGTGTGTATTTGTTTGCCTAAAATATCTAATTTTTAAAAAATCGTGTCCTAAGAAATATATTCTGTAACCTGTGTTTGTAAGGAGTCAAATGTTTTCTGATGAATCTACTAACTATACAGTAAGCCGATTTAATTAAGTTGTCGAATATCTGAAACTATATAGTATTGGTTTCGCAAAAAATAATAAAAACAGTTTCAGACTCATATCTGTAACGAATACTGAGATAAAGTGATTAGTACCTATCCAAACGCCAGCAGTATATTGATCTCCAGATCACGTGGTCGATCGCCCGCCTTTGACTCGACCCAGGTCACTCGCACGCGTGCGAAATTAACCGCTCAAGCCCGACTCGGTTACGTTGAGCGGTTAAATATCTAGCTAGGTAACAAATAAAATTTCTAAATTCTGTTTTGTCCTTCGTACTTGCGGGGCTTAGGACCAGTAAAACACTTCGTATCAAAAAATAATACCTTAAGTACAAGTATAAAAAAACATACTAGAATTGTTTAAAACCTCATAAATTAAGGAAAAAAAGGAATGGTAAAAATGTTTTAGCATATTTAAAAAAGTGCAATAACTTTAAAACACTAACTAAAACACACAGACCGATGTGCACACTCTGTAAACTAAATTCAAAATTTCAAAAATTCTTAAAGCTGTGATTCCGCTGGATGCGGCAGACGGCAACAGCATGTGCTGCGACGGCAGACGGCACTACTGCAGTATTAAATTGATATGAGACCAATTCTGCACACGACGGCAAATGGCGCGTGGCAAGTGACGTCATGCCGGAATCTCAGCTTAATGCATCGTGAACATTCGTGCAGGAGGAAGTAGAAAGCGCGGTGCCCAATCAAAGGCGCGCGCGCCGCTCGAGCTGACGCTGCATAGGCACCTTGATCAGAAAATAATCAATATTTTTATGAAAAATTAAAGTGTTTTTTTATTGATTTTGTAAGAGTATCACGGTCTGATTCAACGCCTTAAATTTTTCGACGAATTAAATTGGGTTCCTGTATATATGGAAGTATCTTTCTTTGACTTTAAAAAAAGTTTAGCAATTTACATTGTTACATATTATTAGTTATTTATTAAAATTGGTGTCATAATATTGTCTAAAGGCCGATATCAATCATCTTAATTAGTATTCTATACCGGATAGAGCTAATAAATATTATAATATATAGAATCAGTCAAAACGCCTTATAAAAATAACCACGTGAAGGGAATACTCTGTGCATTTTCAGGCTATCGAGGACTTCATAGTACTAAGTATAAGCTATTGTACAACAGTAATAAACAATACAAGGTGGACAAAACGTGTGATTTATTTACTTAAAACCTCACACAATCTATATATATAAAATTCTCGTGTCACAGTTTTCGTTGCCATACTCCTCCGAAACGGCTTGACCGATTTTGATGAAATTTTTTGTGCTTATCCGGTATCTATGAGAATCGGCCAACATCTATTTTTCATCCCCCCAAATGTTAAGGGTGGACCACCCCCAAATTTTTTTTTTTTTTTTTCAGACAAAATTTTTTGTTTTAATTTTTTTATGATACAGCATACAAAAATACCTACAACCCTAAATTTTCACCCCTCTACGATCAACCCTTATTTTTTAATAGCCATTTTAGTTACCTTTTTAGGGCAGGACAACGTCTGTCGGGGCCGCTAGTATACTATACATTACACTTTCACTCAACAAAACAGTTTCACTTTTAGGCACATATTACAAGCTGATACAAGTGGGCAAACGCAAGAAGCCGTTAATGCTGATCAATAACTACACGTTCGCTCAGACGACATGCGACCAGAGGTACTGGAACTGCAGCAGAAAGTTCTCATCCAAATGTCCGGCCAAGATCAGATTTAATGATGCTGGAGAGTTGATCTTCCAAATGCTGTCTCATAACCACGAGCCACCCACTTACTTCAGGACTGCTGATGGTAGATATGTAAAGGTTTAATAGCCTCATGTTAGTGTCTGTTGAGGAACGTGGAATAATGCCTGCGAATCTAGGGTAGATGATGCAAATACAGTAGTGTCACTAATCCGGCCCGATAAAAAATTTGCGGGTGTCAGATTATTGAAATAACCGGATTACTGAATTGTTTAGAGATTCATAATAAATACCTTAAGTATTTTTACCCGACTGCGACAGAAGGGTTATGTTTTTCGAGTGTATGTATGAAAGTTTTTTTTTATGACATTCAATGACAAGACGAGCATGCCGTTTGCCTGATGGTAAGCAATACGACCACCCATAAACAGTAGCAACATCATCCAGCACCTTGAGTTACAAAGTACCTACTGTGTGGCATTACACTGCGCTCGTCATCCTGAGAAATATAATATTAAGTCTCATTATGTCCTGTAGTTACACTGGCTACAATGCCCTTCAAACCGAAACACAACAGTGCATGCACACTGCTGCTTGGCGGCAGAAATAGACATTGCGGTGGTACCCACCCAGACAGTCTCTTACATATGAGAGACCTACCACCAGTAAATGACCACCACCAGTGAATGTATGAATGTATGTGTATGTATATATGTATATTTCTTTGGCACGCCCTTGAGCCTAAACGGCTTGTCGTATTTTTATGTCAGTGGTGTCAATAGATTCGTTTTAGTCGTAAAACTGACACTGGGTACATCAAAATAAAAAAAAATAATAATAAAGAATTTTGGCGGCAAAAGGTAAACTCAAAAAAATAGTGTTTTCTTAATACATCGAGTGTGGTATCAAAATAAAGATTTTTTAACGGTGATTACGAATATATATATATATATACAATTTATATGTTTTATTGGAGTTTGGAATAGGAAATGCTAACAAATCACGTCACACTTCACACGAATGATATAAATGCGAAGTTTGTTTGTTTGTTGAATCGCTTCTCGGCCTTTTGGCTAAGATCAGTGTGAAAAAAAAATTAAAAGCGTAGTTTGTGTTAAATTTGTTACTTCGTCACGGTAAAACGGTTTGACGGGTTTGGCTGAAATTTTACAAACAGGTAGTTTATAATCTAGATTAACACGTAAGATACTTTTTAAATTTTATCCCAGTTTTCCCGCGCGAACGGGTAATACAGAATTAAACCCATTGCCAACCTCAAAAAAAAAAACTCGATTGCATCAATATCTGCCATCTTTATTAAATTAATTGAAGAACTGAAAAGATAGAAACAAGATTTTAATTTGAATATTTTATTTTGGTTTTGAATAATCTTAGTTAACAGTGTTAAGAAACGCAGTCGGAGGCTGTTAGTCTAAGTCGGAGGCATCTGCTCACTCCGAAGCTTTGTTGCTCTACATTACAACCAAATTATGAGAAGTGAGCGTGTTATGCCTATTAGTCTAAGGTTATGTCATATATAATTATTTATTATTGTCTAATTATTTTTTTAATTTCTATATTCTATTCTATATCTATTTATTAAATTTAAACTGAACTTTATTGACAGTGTTGACTGACTATCCTTTTCTAGTCCTTTTATCATTTTATTGTAATTAATTATTTGTGCATACAATAATTTTTTTTTAACATAACTAATTAGGAGTGCTAACGAAGTGTGTCCGAGGAGCGGGAGTAGAGGTCAGGACCTCAGGGGGCATCCACAGAAGATGCCAGATTTTTAACGTGCCGAACTATTGAAACCTCGGTTTAGTGAGACTACTGTACAAGGAATGCACTTTATCAACATATAATAGGTAGACAGTTTTTGTAAAAATACGTCAGTTTTATTTTATAATGAAATTAAATAGATTTTTTAAATTGTGTTAAATCATTGTCCTTTCACTGTAATTCTCCAATTAATATTTTTAACAATTAACGCGTCTTCCAGACATTGTATCAAGAATATTAGGTATGGTATGTATAATTATAGTCTATGATTTTATTATAAGTGTAATATTATGTCATGTATCCATTATCTTTGCAAGGATCGAAATTCGGATCGTGAAATTGCATTGACTTTTGAGTACTTAATTACTTTGTGTTCCTAACATTCAAGGTCATCTTAAATAAAGGATAGCTTTTGAATAATATGTAAATACTCAATAACTTATTTTATTTTGCGTAAATATGGTGCCGTTATGGTCTAAGTCGTAAGCAATAGAACCAATCATTTCAGGAAGCCTGTGGACATTCAGGTTTATATTTATTATGAAGCATTGTTTCACGAAAAGTGAAAACTACTTTTTCTTATGTAAATAAGTATTTTATAACGCAATATTAGAGCAGATTTTTATTACCTACCTAATAAACAGAAAAATGTCTTATGAATGTAAATATGATAACTTAGAAATGTTGTAAAAAATAAACAATACCTACTACGTTCTTTCCTATATATCTATAGGAAGATATAATCATACTAATATTATAAAAAGGAAGATTTCATAATTTTTTGTTTGCAATTGATAAATTCAAAAACTACTGGACCTTTAAGTTTTTGATTGTGTTTCATGAATTTTGGAAATAGGATATTTCCCAAAGATTTTATGTATTATTTAAAGCATAATGTTTTATTTTATGGAATCTACTTGCCGCTAGAAATATTTAAGAACATTTTAGCATCCGTATGGATGAAAAAATACCATCAATAGGTAAAAAATTAAGATAATAAAATAGACATTAATAATTGATGTCTCTACTATGGTAGAATTGTCATATACACAATTCTGAACGCACTTTCAATGTGTCATGAGAATGACAATTCGCTGACAGCTGATGTATTGGCGAAAAAATAAAAATATTGTAAGAAAAATCATTTTTAAATATAACTTAAAATAAACTCTGTGTGCTATGGTTCCTTAGTAAACAGTGTTTGTGAGTGCAAGTGAAAATAATGGTTTAAATATCAATGTTCAAAACATAACCTAAAACTATTTGTTGAGAAAAAAATTGTGTACAGTGCTATGACTTTCTAATACTTTACTGTGTCTAAAATATGTGAATTAAAACACATTACTGTGTGTGAACAGTTTAGAACATATGACAGTAACATAGTTGTGATTAATTCTATAGTATAATCAGAAATTGTAAATATGAGTTAACAATATTGTTAACTTCATATTTATCTAATTAGGTTATGGTAAAATAGCATCAAAATGTATGTAAACGTATATTAGAACGCAGATATTCGGTCAATTGGTTTGAAACTTAAATTTTTGTGTCATTTAATTTAGGAGTTAACGATATTAGATAAACATTTTTTTCCCAGGTTTCTGATTAATTAGTACTTTACTATTTGTACATTATATTAATATAGTAAGTAGATTCCTTTTTTTTTTGTAAATACATTGACTTGTCAAGCCCCACTATGGACACGGGCGTCCGAGTATGTAGGTAGGGTTTCCCAATACATCTATACATATATGTGGGGTTTGACGGCTTAACATTGTCTATCTTGTTAATTGGTTGTATTATAAATAAGATGATTGTGACAGATATAAATGAACTTGATGATTGATAATGATAAATAAAATAAACAATCACAAATTGCAGTATGTTGATTGACATATATTTATTTTCCTTATTTACATCACAATGCCACCAGGTGATAACAGCGGTGAGTAGAAAAATATATATTAACTCTTTCAAACTTATACATTCAATGTACAACGATCAAATAAAATTCTATGTACATTTGTGTTGTGAAAAAAATAATTTTATATGCGTATTACGGTCTGATATTTATGATAATTTCATGAGAATTTGATTTCTATTGTCACCCTTTGTGTTATCAATTTACCTTCATGATTTAACATACAACATTTCGATGTTAAATAAAATATTTAATTTTCGTAACATATATTGCAAATGAAGTTGTGGCATTATATTTCCAGATTTATATGATTACAACAATGTTCTTAAAATGGAATCCGAGTTTAAACAAAAAATCACTCAACTTCTTAACCGTAAAAAGAGTAACCAGGGCTACCTCATGAATACGGAAAGGTACCAAGAACTAATAGAAGAAGTGAAATCTACGAAACAGAAGCTAACCAAAGACTTTGATGATTACAGACTGCTAGGAAATTTTGATGTTTTAAATATAAGTGGTCGAGAGAGATTGATTCAACCGAAGAATGAAGCGAATCAATGCTTTAAAATGTATTTGCCTATAGAAGACTTATTCAGTGGCTTACACACTATCCATTTGCTTAATAATCATGCAGATAAAGATATTATGGATGTTGAAGTAAAAACTAAATATTGTAATGTAGCTAAAGAAGTCATTAAAATTTATGTAGCATGTTGTAATGTATGTAAGGAACGTATGGATTTATCATAATGTTTAGCAATTACAAATTACATATAAGTTACTTTTGGTGGGTGTATTAAATTTCTTTTTTACTTATAATAATAATAATTACTACAGTTCAATTTATTAAATCAACGATGTATAAATTCCTTTGTATAGACTCTTCTAAAATGTTGCTGATATGTAGATGTTGTTGGATTAAATTTTATATTATGTGGCAGTTAGTTTCAATTGTCTCTTACATGGATCATACTCGTGAAGGTATCACCATATTTATATTATCGCAATATTTTGTTCTGAAATTTACATCAAGGTAAAGGTACACATATCTTGTGTTGGTGAATTGTAGTGTATGGTAAATATTTCATTCCTACAATAACAATTTAAACAAAGGTATATCATATTATGTTTATTGATGGTAACAGAACATTTGTGACATCAATCCAAATTATGGTAATATTTTTTATAATATTGACAATTTAATAACATAGTCTTCTGTTATGTCCGGGTGATTGCAATAGTCAAGTTATTACTGATGGTTAGACATGAACAACATTACATACACTTTTTTTTTATAAAATCCTCATGCCAATTTTACGTTTCAGTGAAGTTCATGATATCGAGAGGCGGTGATAGGCTGATGAAGCTTGGAGACTTCACATTCACAAGTGAAGTAAGCGATGGGGCTCTCTGCTATTGGTCCTGTTATACCCACAATAACCACGGCTGCCCAGCGAAGGTATATACAGAGAGCAATAGATTAATGTACGCAAAGAACCTCCATAATCATCCGCCTACAGAGTTTTTTGTTTGACATTATGATGTCCGTACTGGGCAAGCGAAGTGTACTCTGCAATCTAAACTGGGCTCATATTTGAAAAAATATAACTTGACATTTCCAGTAGCCTAAACACCTTCGCTAGGCTCGCCCCCTATCACATCATGAGACGGAACGTTCATGGTGAAAAGAGGGTACTCTGGTTAAACTGACTACCCCTATTTGGATAATAACGAGATGAGTGTATGTTTTTGTAACCTGTACTGTCTTTGTAATTCCTTTGTTTAAGACTGGCAGCGCATTCATGATTCACTTGTCTCTTAATAAAACATTGGCCTAATCCAAAATCATAGATTTGTGGGAATCGTCACAAAATTTAACTGTACAATTTTATTTTAAGTTGGGCGAGGACGGAACATAAATTCAAACGATTTTGACCCTATTGCCAATGCTGAAAAGACGCATTTTTTTTCTTAGTCGATGAGCTTGCCTTTTAGGGTCCATATTTTGCTAAAAGTCATTTAGCGAAAATTTTGGTTTAGGTCACTGTTTTATTAAGAGCTCGTTGTATATTATAAGTGGGGATAGAGATAAATTATATCGGGTGAACCAATTGCGTTTTTATCGGCTCGTGCTATAATTTTTTTTATATAAATAATAAACTTAGATCATATTTTATTATTTTGTACTTCTTGATCTAGTTAATTTGTTTCCATAATTTATTACTTAGTATTTACCAGTACTTTAATAAAACCCATTTTGGGTTGTATTTGCATTTTGTAAATCTGCGTAAGAGGCATATTGTATGTAACTTATAATCAAACTCCTGTATTTGCCATATTGATTTGCATGTAGATCGTAGGAATTTAAAGTAGTATATTTATATTTTTTCTATTTATTGATCTCGTTCTATTTTTTTTTAGATAAGTATAGATATTCCGTTACATTATAAGTTATCCTATATCTGTAAACGGTTGAGTAGTTCTTCGTTTAAATATCAATTAAACGGAAATTGCTGCTTTCTTGGAATAATAGGAAACACGAGTATTGCGTCGATAACAAGGCCGAGTTGATTATAATAAACTTATTGAAACGCAGACGACGCAGCCGTACAACAGGGCAGGGCAGATTACCCTTTTAAGTATAAAACTTGAGTCACATACGAAATTACGGAGGTACATAAAAAAAATATTCGTTTAAAAATTTTGCTACACCTTTGCCTTAGTCGTGTCAGAAATACGAAGGCATCTTCTCTAAAAGTGGTGCGGTTGGGACAATTGGATCTTGGCGAGCCGTGAGATTAGATTTTTAGGCAAATTTTAAATTTGTATCGATCATGAATCGATATCTCGTTTCCAAACAAGTAGCTCAATCACTATTCCATGGATAACAGCATTTATTTTAGCATTAAAAGCATTCATCTATCGCAAAAAATATTTAATGCTTTAAAACAACAAATACTATCATGCAGAATTTTGTAATGTTAAAAGTTCTGGGTATTACTGTTTAGGTGTATTAATGAACTTTAAATATAAAAGCAAAGCCACTTTAAACCTTGTACCAGAGAACAATTATGCTCATTAAAAATAAGAGTACTATAATCGCCATTTTTTAAAAGTAAGATGTACAGTATATTAAATATTGCCATGTTTATTGAACTCCTTTAATTGTTTTTATAGCAATTGTGATTGGTGAGTTTATCGGACGTAGATAAAAATTAGCTCTTGCCATTAAACATAATGACAGCTAGCCGTAGCCCGAAGGCCATGAGCTTGGTGCTCTAAGCTAATTCGGTTTGCGCAGCAAGCGTCAGCATCAAGCGAATTCATTTATAGCGTCAGGCTCGTGGCCTGGCCGTAACGATGTATTTCGATTTACACGGTTCCTTACGTACTATACAGGGTTCATTCAACGATACTATTCCTGCAAGTCGACTTTATGATTCGACTGACTAGAGGCTAATTCCTTAAGTATGTTAGCTGAATTGGCTTGATTACTCCACATGTGGGTTAAAGACTTGCAGCCTTTTCCTTTTACGTTTACCAAGTGTCATCAAATGCTATTACGAATTTGTCTAAAATGTGTTAATAATATATTTAAAGAGATTCTTAGCTTAAGCGTATGCTGGTGCTTCAATTACAGAAATGTTATAATATGTAATTTTATAATCTGTAATTCAGGATTACATTGCAGCGTATACATGGTATCCGTCTATAAATGAATAGTAATATTTCAAACATAGCTAAATTTATGCCAACTAAAAACGAAAACCTCATCCAAATCGGATCAGTAGTTTTTGAGTAAACCGCGGACTTACAAACAAATATACATTCATACATTCGGGTCGAATACCTAGAGTCTCCTTTTTTAAAAGTCGATTATAAACACAGTACAGCACAAATCAAATTGCGGAGATGGTAAATCTTTAACCAAAATAACGGTAGAATTTTATTTTGTCTAAACATAGGTAATGTAGGTACATGTTTGATTATCCAGACTAATTTCATGATCTTTAATTTTATTATATGACTGCCTCGGTGGCGTAGTTGTATTACAGTACGACTGCAAAGCTGAGGTCTCGGGTTCGATCCCCGGGTCGGGCAAAGTGATATTGAGTTTTTCTATTCAGTATCAGCTCGGAGTCTGGAATTTGTGCCCGATATGGCGATAGGCTCGCCCCCTATCACATCATGGGACGGAGTAATGGCGAAAAGTGGGTGCACTAGTTGTGCCTCTGCCTACCCCTTCGGGGATAACAGGCGTGAGTGTATATGTATATGTATGTATATATATGTTAATTTTATTAATCAAATCCTAAAACCGAACATATATGGAGATGGCCCTGTTTGATAACTGAGCACTCAAATCTGCTTTAGTCTGCGCTGAGCTGTGCTCCGTTTTTATGTTGGTATATGCGTAGGTTTATGAGAGTGTAAATAATGTATATTGAACATTGTAGTTAATGTAATAACTTGCCTCAGAATCGAATATATAAGAAGAAAGAGCACGCAGATTTATAAATTAAAATTCTGTACGGTGTTATTATTTATGGACAGTCGTGACGCTTATAATTATTCACGTCTTGTAGTCCGGTATTATATTTGTAATTTTTACTTAGGTATATGATTTACTTGAGTTAGCCAGTAACATGTAAGCTTTAAGTCGTGAAAAATAAGTATGTATATTGCAGTAATTAGCCCACGAAGGTTTTATATCTAATTTGAGTTACGTAACTAACTTATCGTCGGGGATAGTGAAATACCGCGTAACTAACACCAGTAAATACCGCGTAAGTGAAGAAAATATTGAAATTGATATCAATACGTAAAATGCAAATTAATCATGGACACTTTCCGGTTCTCTTGCCTTTTTTGTCACATACAGGGTATTGTGCTATCCTCAGCTTTGTGTAGGTAAAAGTTACAAAACTAACGCCTGCTTTATAAAATAATAATGTAAATAAAGTAAACATAATAGGTGCTACTGTTGTGATAAACATGACGTGATCTCCTTGTACATTCTTGCCTATCACGTACATTATCTAGTTTTAGTACAAATATAGTGTCATACTCAAGATATTCAGTATTAATTCACTCGTGTTCCAATGCTCTCTATTTTGTATCAAATATAGAATTTACTACTTCATGTTGTTTTTTTTTCTGTATTGCTTGTGTTCTAGTGCGCTAGACCTAAGTAATTAGTGTCTAGAATTTCTAGATACTAATAATTAGGTTTAGCCTGTTCCTAATGATAAATACTACTTATTTGCATTTAGTATAATGGAAAAGGTTGAGTCAATTCTTTAAATTTATTACAATCAATAAATACTAATTACAATAAATAGTTACTGATTAAATAGTTTTAGCTTTTAGATTTTCGAAGAAGGTTCATAAAAGTCATAGCAATTCCGAAAAACAGGTTAGTCTGGGCAGACCACGTGGGCAAAATCATTTAAGTGAAAATTACGCTCTTTCTATCATAAAAAATAATTAAAGTTGAGAATAGAATGCTCGATCTTGCTTGCGGTGGCAGCCGACGTCCAATAGATTAAGATTTTATGGCATCTGACAAAGAGACTGATTCTAGGCATGTTGTTTAAAGTATATCAAAAGATCTTTTTACCAAAACTAATATAACTGCAAAGGGGCATTTCCCCACCTAATCTGCACTTACCAGTAGTTATCTTAGTGGTAGTTGGTTGTTTGTTATAAATACCAAATAAAATTATGATTCTGATCCAATTGCCAGTTTCTAACTAACTGATTTCATTGCAGCATGCTTCATCCCATCATTACGAGGGAAACCATTAATAGCCTACAATAAATACACATTCTGCAAACATTCCGTTAGAAACGGTATCGTGCGATGGACTTGCTCGACTCACTCCTATAAATGCTGCAAAGCCATCGTGAAGACCTTGGGAAGTAAGATCATTGAAGTCAAAGGCTTCCATAACCACGATGCGTCTGACCTGCTGATCAATCGTAGTAAAGGGTTCAACTACGCTCTAGATTACCAGCGTTTAAAACAGCAAATATGGGTCAAAGACCATGAACAAGTTATATCCATACCTTGCGAATTTGAGAATTCTCATGTATTACACAATTAGTTTGGTAGATGTGTTAATCTAATTCCTATTGGTTCTCAAAATTGTTTTTCGACCATCGATCACTATCGACGTGTTGACAAAACTCGTATATGTCTATAAAGGCCTGATTACATCCAGCAGCATCTGCTAGTAAGGACTACTGTGCAGTGTCTGTCCTAGTAAAGGCTTCGCCAGACACAGCGTGGCTGAGTGTCATATTCACGTCGCGTGTTTATCGCGTGGACTTGACGTGCGAATTAATATGATAACACGCGACGTGAATATCATACCCAACCACGCTCTGTGGCGAATCTATAGTATACTAGTAGTACTATAAGGCCAAACCTAAAAGTTGTAAAAAAAGGTTTTAAATATTATTTTTGTTTTCGTTTTTAGAAAGCGCTTTATATTGGTTCTTTTTTTTGTTGTTTTTTTTTTAAATATGTATTATTATATTAGTTAAGGTGTTTGTGCTAAAGAAGAATGTAGCCACCTAATAGCTATCTCAGATCTCAGGCGTAATACATATCAAATTACTAGGTCTTCGACTTATATCTAGTCTAAATACTGGGGACTTAGCTAAACAATAATTTGTCGCTTCAAGTTAATTCTTATTATATTCCAGATAACTATATCTAGTTACTAAGTTAAATCGTCCGCTCACTCGAACGGAAGATTTAACTTAGTTAAATTGATAAAGCATTATCAAATTTATGAATATCGTAATCGATATAAAGAAATACATAAGTCTTCAGGATAAAAATTAAATTTCCTATATGATCTTGTTTAAACTACTGTACCATTCAAGTGTTAAAAATATAAAAAATATCTCCAACATTATTTTGGTCCATATGCTTGAGGTCAATGACTTATTAATAAGTATAGATATGCCATATTCTAACACGTGGAAAGGAAATAGTGTTCCGTACGCACACATATACATTTTTGATATTAACGTGTGAAAAAGTTGAAGTCAAGTTGACGTAATTCAACCGGTACGAACAAAAACGACAGCCAGTATTTCGTCTGCGAAAATGCAATACTGCGTAACTACCACTGGTAAATATCGAGTAAATAACGAAGAAACACAAATTGGTACATAAAATGCAAACTAATAATTTACACTTTCATTTTTAACTCTTTCATCCATAACATTTTATTTTTGCTTACGCGGTAATTTCCAACGCTAGTTACGCGGGATCGCACTATACCCAACAATTTGTGTATTACTCACATATATGCAATCTTCCGAGTAGGCTCGATTTATACTCTGCATATGGTGCGTTGTTATGTCATATCTACCTCTTTATTGTTACACATATCATGATCTCAAGGATTATTATTTCGGTCTATGTATTTCAGATGTATTACTTAAGTAACTTAGTACTTGTTTAGGCTTCAGTTTATTGGTGTCACGTGTGGTAGAAATAGCATGTGTCGTGGACTTACGGCCGGTCTCAATAACTTACTAACGTTTAATTGGAGCTTGATATCTAACTCGACGGTAAAAGTTACGCTGTTACTACTGTTTCAATATCCACACTTATCTATTTTGGTTTATAGAAACACAAATAACCGTCAACAGTAAATATTTTAAGTGTTTGTTATCTGTTATTATGTTATTGAGACTGGCGTATAATCTTTCCCTTCGACAAAGATATTAGATCAAATGATTATCATGCACACATTTATAGAATTTTGCGTAAAACGGGCGTCGAAGCCTTAAAGCTTTATTTGTGTGTACGTTCACATCAACACAATACGGTTTGTCTATGCGTGTTGTACTTTCAATGTAGTAGTGACACTGAAAGTGACAAATTTTTTTGTTCTCGGTAATAAGCACATGGCGCGTTTTGATGGACGTGGAATGGGTACATTGTAAATAATATGTAATGTCGACTGGTAGTTGACTACTTTTTTTAATACATTTATCAAAAATGTACGGGCATCCAAAATGTTATGAAAAAATATTTTTCAAAATTGGGGCAGTAATTAGTAAGTTATAAAAGCTTTGAAATTTGGTGGAAGGGGTAGTTGCCAGTAATATTACACTGTGACGTCACGAGAGTCGCCGGCCATAACGGTGCTTGCGTGTGAAAGAGATGGCGCGATATCCCTTCCACGTCCCCACTTTTGCTCACAACGATATTTCAAATATGAATAACTGCTTTAATTTCAACCAATTTGATGGTGATTTCACAAAAAAAATATTTTTCATATTGATTTCCGTTACATATAAAATAATTTACAAAATCAAACATGGGATATATTGCTTCTGAGGATTTTTTTATGGGAAGCTTACTTATCCTTAGAGAGAAAGGATCTATCCATAGTAGTTCTATTTTTTCTCATTCGTTGTTCCTTATTCTTTATGGACTCATTCCAGTACCTATTATTCGGTTTGTAGTCTATAAAATAATTTAGCCATCAAACTTTTATGTAACATAAACATAAGTAGGTACCTTTAATTTTAAAATTAAGGAGATTCTAAAGTATACAAATTGCCTAGGTATATAAATTACTATTATGTAAAACGTAAGCACATAATTAGCGAAGATTTGGTAATATTCTCGGAATGTTTTGTTGAAGAATACTTATTTGTGTATTCAAATAAGTAGAGATAGGTATGTTTCAAATTTGTAACTTAATAGACAATTCATTTACTTATTTCATTCAACTTTCGATTAAATCAAACCCTTTTTTTGTTACTCTACTAGTTACATTAAAATTATTTGAGAGTATTTATGTTACGTAGTTGTTCAGATGCCTTGTGATATGTGTTTACTGTTTTACGCAAACGATTGTCCAAAACATCATTCCTAGGTATGTAGTTCTCCTTCACCGTTAATGCAAATAATAAACAATACACATGAAACTTCAAAAAGTCTGGGGTTTGAACCAGCTGGACATCTGTCTCGGCAGACCATTCCATTCCCAAGTAGGCTCTCGTGCACGTTGAAGGTATTTTAGTTTGTGTAAATTTAATTAAAGTAATATAATAAAATATTAGAAAGGTTGAATGGTTGGACAATCGTCTGCATGCAGCATTATGTATAAGATTGTTTCATATCATTTATTTAGCTTTTAAGTGTAGTATTTAAGACTGCCTCGGTGGCGTAGTTGTATTATGGTACGACTGCAATGCTGAGGTCCCGAGTTTGATCCCCGGGTCGGGCAAAGTGATATTGAGTTTTTCTATTCAGTATCAGCTCGGAGTCCCATCACATCATGGTACGGAATAATGGCGAAAAGTGGATGCACTAGTTGCGCCTCTGCCTACCCCTTCAGGGATAAAGAGGCGTGAGTGTATATGTGTGTATGTATTTATTAGTACCTACATATTTTAAGGTTAATAAGTATACCTATATTTAAGGAAGTATTCATTAATGTGAAATTTAGATCTCATAGAATTGGCATATACTATTTATAACTTACAAATTGATGGAAGAATATATAATACCTACTTACATGACTGCATTGTCTTATTTTGTTCTCGTCTTCGCCCGCCTGAAAGCCTTTTACCGGAATAATATTCTGGATACAGAATAGCCTCTGGGTATATTAATCCCGGACAGGTTCTATCTGTATGTGTGCAACTTTCACACATCTTTAAAAACGTTCGTATTAATAGTACTAGTAAGCAGTAAGATAAAGATAGTAAGATTTTATTTATATAGTCGGGGATAATGCCGCGTAACTAACATTGTTAAATACAGCGTAAGTTACAAAAAGTTACAGTATAAATGAAAAGTTTAGGGCTTTTTACGTCGCCTACGCGGTATTTACCAGTACTAGTTAGCTGGTATTACACTATCCCCGAAAATATGCTGTAGTTGCGCAAATCTTTGCAAGTAATTCGGAGGAATTGATAGAAAGATATAAAATAACTATGGGGAAATAGCAACTAATTTAGAAAATATGATTGAATTTTTAATATCCTAATTAATTCACATAAAAGAAAAGAACCTCAGTGGCATAATTGTAAACACGATTGTCATGGGTTTTGGGTTTGGGTTAAAATGATATTGAGTTCCGCTCAGTATGAACAAAGTGCTTACAATTTTGTCCCATAGAAAAACTTAAACTAAACTTACAACTTGGACTACTTCAAGCGGAGCGTGTGGACGCTTTCGCCGGCATAACTGCCGATCTGGGGATGTGTTTATTTCTTGCCGATCGATATTCCCTTTGGGTTTCACTTTCTTATCATCAAGAGCAGTGAAGCCACATTGCTATGCTTTATACAAACACGCCCCGCCGTCTATTACAATGGACCTAGCTCGCTTATTATAGCTGCTGTCAGCTGCTGAAATAAGGGTGTGATAAATCAGCCTGTTCCTAGATAAAAAGGCGTGATACTAGATATTTGCCTATATAAAAAGTAAACTCTGCCAAAGTGACAGAGGTCTGACGGCTCTATGCAATCAGCCCTGTATTATATAGGTACTGCCCACTGCTGAGCATGGGCCTCATCTACTACTGAGATGGGTTAGGCCTTAATTTAACACGGTGGCCTAGTGCGGTTTGACAGACTTCACATACCCTCGAAATTCTTAGGGAAAATTCTCAGGTATGTAGGTTTTCCCACGATGTTTCCCTTCGCCGTTAAAGTGAACGATAATTGATAAATAATACACACGTAACTTCGAAAAGTTAGAGGTGTGTGCTGGGTTTTGAACCTCCGGACATTGTCTCGGCAGACCGTTCCATTCCCAACAAGGCTATCGGCCACACGTCACAATATGTTTTAATATACTTGCATAAACATGTATTGTTTTTTCAGTTCACTGTTACTACACTCTATCAAGAAACAAAAAACCGCTGATGGTGGTAAATGGATACCATTACTCGTTACATTACTGCAGAAATATGAAAGAGCGTTGGCAGTGCAGCAGGCGGAGTTACTTCGGCTGCAAGGCGGTGGTCCACAAGTGTGGTGACGTTGTTATCAATAGCAACATTAATCATAACCATCCACCTTAGAAGATTTTAACTCAAGCTGTGCTGAGATGAGCTTACGTGTCCATACTGTTGGTACGGTGTTTTATACAAATGTGCCTGTCGATTATTGTACCCCTAGCACGAATATTGGTTACTAGCTTTTGAATGAGTGAATAAGTTTTCCCGGGATAAAAGTCCCGCTTTATATTTTCCCGGGATAAAAAGTAGCCTATGTGTTAATCCAGGACATGATCTACCCGTGTGCCAAATTTCATCGAAATCCGTTCAGTAGTTTTTGCGTGAAAGAGTAACAAACATGCATACAACCATACTTACAAACTTTCGCGTTTATAATATTAGTAGGATAGTATTACCTGTAATTTCGTTTAAGTAATTTTTTGTACTTACAGGAATTTGACCGCGCTGGTCGTGAGGGTACCTATTTCAAATAAATTCAGTATCTAACACGAAATTGGGCGCATGTAAACTTTGAATAGAACAGTAAACTCAAAATATATGGGAATCGGCAGCACGAATCTCTTCTTTCATTTAAATAATCGCCTAATGTATGCACAGATATTATTACAAAAAATATGTTAATTTAATAGATGCGAATACTTGCAATTGTTTAGTATTTATGCTAGGGCTGATGGTCATTATGAGTCGTAGTGATGCCAGTGCTATGTAATTCAAATTACTGGGTGGTGTTGCTACTCTTTATGGGATATGTGACACTTACCAACATCTGACTGACGTGCCCGGATCGTCATACACTATTTAAAAACAATAATTATATTGTGAACAAAGGTACAGTAAACAGCACAAGTTATGAGCACAGATAAGCTGTGGTGACTGCGATCTCGCGTATCTACAAATTAGATTTTTTTTATGGCATCGAATGACGAGACAAGCATGCCGTTCGCGTGATGGTAAGCGATACGACCACCCATAAACAGTAGAAACACCATCCAGCACCTTGAGTTCCAAATTACTGTGTGGCATTTCACTGCGCTCATCATCCTGAGACATAAGATGTTAAGTCTCATTATGTTTTGTAATTACACTGACTACAATGTTCTTCAAACCGAAACACAACAGTGCATGCACACTGCTGCTTGGCGGTAGAAATAGACATTGCGGTGGTACCCACCCAGACGGACTCTCATATGTATAGATGAAAGTGCATAGTAGTCGTATGACACGTCTAAGCCAATAGGCAACGAGCATCGACTGAGGAACCAATCGCGCTGGACGTCAAACTGACCAATCACAAGTGTGCTCACGACTCGGGCCACTATAGTAGCACGATAATGTTAAAGTATTAAGAGGCCGTATCTAAAATTTCGACTATTTCAGTCAAATTCACAACGTGATTTTTTAAAAAATAAACTGATCAGTGGGGCTAGGACGTGAAACGAAAAACACGATGCGTCTCCGCTTTGTTTTATTGTGATTGGTTGAGAGACTGACGTATCGGTCTCTCGATCAATCACAAACATCAAAATACCGATAGGTGAGTCACTCAACCAATCACAATAAAACAAAGCGGAGACGCATCGTGTTTTTTTTTCACGTCCTAGCCCCACTGGTTAATTTATAATACGTCATCAGAAAGACTATTTCAAGTAATTTCAACACAAATAGAACAAACGAGCCAGATTTTTCATAACTATCTTTAATTTCAATCTATCCACCAAGTCCTAATAGTCCCATAGTCTTTCTGATGACGTATTATAAATTAATCAGATCTGTTTATTTTTAAAATAATCACGATGAGAAGTTGACTGAAATAGTCGAAATTTTAGATACGGCCTCTTAATAATATCAACCTTACTTCAATTACTGTCTAATTCCTACATCATTTCCTCTATTTTATTATTTGGATGATTATAACCGTTATACATAATTGTGATTTTGTTGTACTTTTCATTTATTATGTATAAAAAATAATACACGAATATATAGATCGAGTTTGTTTTATTTTGTATTAGCTTTTTTTCGCTTCTGCACATAAAATGGGGTTTGTGTTAAATATAAGAATAACTTTTCTTGGGATTCAAGTTTATTCCATAGAAAATATCATTATAATCGGTTCTGTGGTTTAGCTGTAAATGCCATTGAGTCAGAATTACTTTTGTATTTATTAGTTTTGGAGTATGGATAATTTGGATGATGTTTGAGTGTATGACCCGCGATCGAAATACTTAGTCATACTTCCTGGAACATGCTTATAAAAAGAAGTATTGTGTCACTTTGGTAAGGGATAAGGGTAGACAGGAGCTTCATATTTGACTATATATCCATGTTTTATTTTGTTGATAGGACAAACATGCCCCATCTGCAATGACGTCATCAGCGGCATCCATTACGGCATCCCTACTTGCGAGTCCTGCAAATCCTTCTTCAAAAGAGCTATCAGCTTCAAGAAATCTCCAAAGTTCATATGCTCGGGAATAAAAGGGAAGAAGAACATGTGTTCTATGAGTCCTACCACCAGGTCAGCGTGTCAGTTATGCAGGTTCGAGAAGTGTATACAGGCAGGGATGTTGCCTAGCTTGGTGCGGCAGCGGGGGGAGCGTGGGGGGAGGTCGAGGTTATATTTAAAGTGCGAATAAAGTGAAAATTAAGGATGAGGAGATTTTTTTTCGAGTGAAAATAGTGATGAATATTAATGAATTTTGATGGGTGTTATCTCGAAAGGCGAAAGCTTACCAGCTGTTAATGTTTGATTGGATTTTATGTTTGCGCGGTTTTTATAAAAAATGTTATAGCGACAGTGATAAGGATTTATCAAATGACTTAATTATGATAAGTATGAAGTTATAGTATGGGGTAATCCCTTTTATTTCGGTATAATAAAGATTTTGATATAAATATTTTATCTTTAAAGTTAAGGTTACCAGGTTACTGATTTTTATGTCAGTGTTAATAAACTTAGGAACAAAAGATAATATTAATGTCACTGCCATTAAGTAAGGATATTTAGTCATAGCACTACAAATATATATTATATACTTTTTTTACTTATATGTAACCAAAATAATAAATATGTAATCCTATATTATGTTTTTTTATACATGTTAAGGGCCATTTAGTGCCTGAACAATGATTTTATTTTTAATGGAAACATTGAAAAAGAAACAGTCGAAAGCAGGATTTGAACCCGCGACCTCCAGCGTACCGTGCCGGTGCTCTGCCAACTGAGCTATCTCGACCTTACCTTCGTCTGTTCAATTCCAAGTTCCCTTTTTTTATCTCTTTAAAGGAGATACCTAGTGATATATGTTTAACAATTATTGCTACTGTCAACTTAGCGTTACTCCTTTACAGGCGTAAATGCACTGAAACGATATCACCAAACATTTTTAAAATCCGATACGGATTAAAAAAAGTATGGTGATATCGTTTGATGTCAATGTTTCCATTAAAAATAAGATCAATAAATATGTAAGTAAGGCTCCCATCCAGATTAGATTATTTTGTTTTCCGTTTTTAAAAGGATAATTAATTATTGGTATTATTACAATTATATTGAAGATTATTGTGTCTGTGTTTAATTATTTTTTTATGAAGTCTAAATTTAAAAAATAATAGACAATATCGATCATAAACGAGGTGATTAAGTTTTATAAAAATGAATATTTATTTTTTCTGACTTTGAAGATACATATTATTAATGGATTAGTGCACTGGTTTTTTTTACAATACTTTAATGATTTTTTTCTATCTAAGACTTTTTTAGAACTCATTTAAGTTGTATGTACTTCTTTAATAAATCAAAGGTTGTTTGGCAAAAATAGTAACGATAAGAGTAGCTTATGTTGGTAAGTCATAAAATTATGTTTATTATACATATGTGCTCAACTATACCCGACTTCCCCTAAAGGAGGATAAAATTGTAATGTTTTATTTGGTAATACAACAAAGAGATGCACTGTTATGTGTAAATGAATAATTCAGTGTTATACATAAGAATTCCCAGTTCATTTTTGCTCAAAATCAATAAAGGTTTTGAAAAATCCACAAGATTTGAATAGTGCCTTTACGATAAGAATGAATGAACGCCTGTAGAGAAAATTTGGTGAGTTAATATAAGAATTCTCATAGGTGTGTAAGTTTTTTTAATTAAATCTATCCGTGGATTTTTAAATGTACCCAGTCGCCAAACCGATCAAATCAATGTCAAGAATGATCTGAGCAAAAAAAATCTTCCAAACATTTCAATCAAATTTTATTCTGATCCATTTTAGTTATCGATCCAAAAGTAGCGATAGGAATTATTTATTGAAATAACTTCAAATAGGTTCGTTAACTATTTTTTTTTATTGTAAAGCATAGAAGTAAACGTAGAACGAATTTGAAAGTTTACCGCACGGGTAGACTATTTTCTGGATTAACACAAAGGTTATTTCTCTTGGGAAAAAATGAACTTATTAAATCTGATGGTTTAAATATATGGCACTGGTGCTCAAGTGTTTTAGAGACTTTAGTAGTAGGAAAGACTTCTCAGGCAGGTGAAGCCACGAGCAACACCTGGTATTTTCATCAAATACAATTTTCACGGAGTTGTGTAATAATAAAATCTATGCCTATATTATTTGCTATGACAGTATATCGTAATTTATTTTTATAAGATTAAACTATATGAACTTGAGTGACGAACGTGGTTAGATCTACTGAAAAGCCTAATTTAACCTAAATCGTAAATGAAATACAGAGTTTGGTAATTCACTAAATAATTGTACTTTCCGGTGACATTAAAATCTGTTCCGTGGTTCCTAAAATATTGATATAACGCAAAAAATATTTTTAAATTGTGTTTATAAAATTACATACATACATACATACATATACACTCACGCCTGTTATCCCCGAAGGGGTAGGCAGAGGCGCAACTAGTGCACCCACTTTTCGCCATTATTCCGTCCCATGATGTGATAGGGGGCGAGCCTATCGCTATATCGGGCACAAATTCCAGACTCCGAGCTGATACTGAATAGAAAAATTCAATATCACTTTGCCCGACCCGGGAATCGAACCCGAGACCTCAGCATTGCAGTCGTACCATAATACAACTACGCCACCGAGGCAGTATAAAATTAACCCTTTTTAAATTATAAATTAACCCTTAATAGTTTATTGTTCCATGTATTAGTAACCAAAATTTATGACTGTGAACATACAAATTATTTTATTAATAAAAGCTCTATAATATGGGCCTTAAATATTGTTGTGTTATCATATTTTGTTATTATAAAGTTATTACATTTAAGTTTGTTAATAATCATGTTTGTACTTGAAGTATGCGAAAGGAGTTAAATATGTTATAGTTATAAATTAACAATGTGTTTCAGTGTAGATTTATTATTTACATGTTATTATATGGCAATAAAAACAGTTCTATGCAACCGATTATCTACGTACTCATTTCGTAAATATAGTCAGTTACCTTCAATAACATAGCAGTAATTTAAGTACGTACTTCCCCCTTATTCTCTATGACACGCGTTATTTTCACCGCTCGTAACAAGCGCGTAACGTAACTCATCGCATTTATCACTATGGAAATTGGCATACAGAATACCATTTTACGCACATTACACGAAGTGAACGTGACGCGGCCGCGTTACGAGTTAACAATGTCATAGAGAATCATGCCTCTTATTGGTAAAATACAGAATATTTCTTCGTAGGAATGACGTTATTGAGGATTAAGGGTTATGGCACACTAAATCGGCACCGCAACGGCACAGCTGCGGCACGTCACCGCCTCGAATCTAAACTACGGCTACGCGGTAGCGCGCGAACTTCACGCCGGCCGCATGTGGCAAGAACCCAGCCCGCGCGCCGGCCGCGAGGTAAGAGCTTGCTCTCACCGCGAACATAATTTTTGTATGGCATTTGTGATTGAACAAGCCTAGGCCTTGCATGTTTTCATAATATTGACCGTACAACGACGCAACGTTGTCTTGCTGGGAGATTAGAAGACGGCGCGCAGTACCGCTCTCACTTGTGGCGCGCGGGCTGCGAGTCGAGTTGTATGGTAGCAGCAAGCACACCGACTGTACGCCGTTGGCTTTTTCATATTGACATTATTATAATAATAATACCAGCCCTGTATTATATACTGCCCAGTGCTGAGCACGGGCCTCCTCTACTACAGAGAGGGTTTTAGGCCATAGTCTACCACTCTGGCCTAGTGCGGGTTGGCGGACTTCATGTACCTTCAAAATTCTTATAAAGAACTTCTTAGGTATGCAGGTTTCCTCATTATAAAATTTAATATATGACACACGATTTAAGGCTCTAATTTGAATGACAAGCTAATATGCTGGGTTGAAGCGGTGCCTTTGCGGTGCCGGTATAATGTGCCATGCCCTTTATAATCTACAAATAGTAAAATATATAAATTACACAATTTACTATTTAATTACTAAAAGAGTAAAACAATAAAAGAATATTTAGCTATATTTCAATTATATCTATTCAAAAACATTAAACAGTATAGTGAAGTATAGACCGGACATCAGGAAATAAATCATCCAAAAGTTATTACTAATTCGTAATAAGTCGCTGTCTTATGTGACACGACCGTGTGACGAGATGTTTCGGTATGCTGTTCTGAAATTTTGTAAAGAAAACAATATTTTATTTATTTATTTTTCATTTACATCTTCATCTTATTATACAGTTTAGATTTGCCAGAGACGTCTCACACTAGGCTAGGCCTGTATCGTGAAACATCTTTACAGAGTATATAATCTTATTATCTCCAGTAGTGCAAAGGTAATACCAATTTGTTTGAAGTGCAAATTAAAGAAATAAATAAATGTGTAGATAGTACAAAAATGACCAATTTTAAATGTTGACTAAAATTCAAAGAAAAAATGTATTTTTAATTTTGGAAGGCAACGTACCAATTTGCGCATTACGATCATGTCAAAGTATGTTCTAATGTATTTTACATAGATATTTTATTATTTCACGTTAGACTGAGTTATTGAGGAATAGTTCAAACTTTTTGTTAGAAAAAAACCGTTTTATATTTTTTTCAATTGTTCATTTTCCCGATGTCCTCTCTGTATAATCTTAGGACTCTTTTTTTCTGTTGTATTCGTTGAACTGATTATAACAAAGGCATTAGAAAAGTAGTTGCTGTTTACATTAAATTTAATTATTCCTTTTATGACATAGAAACCTGGTTTAGACTATCTCAATATTTCATAGATGCATACAATATGCTATAAAATATATTTTTTTTTACAGAAAAACTTATCGATGCTTACCAATCATGTCCAGTGTGCGATGATGTTACATCGGGAATTCACTACGGCGTCCGAACGTGCGAGTCTTGCAAGCTGTTTTTTAAACGCTCAGTTCGGCTGCAGAAAAACGCCGTGTACTATTGTAAGAAAGGGCGCTGCGATATAAACATGAATTCTAGGGCTAGGTGCAGGTACTGTAGGTACACCAAGTGCTTGCGTGTAGGCATGCTACCACATCTGGTGCGGTCGGCACGGCATTGTTAGCCATAACTGTTAAAAAACCGATAAAACGCGCGTTCTTGCGCTTTAAGGTTTCCGTACCCAAGTTTTCTTTATTATTTGTTATGATATTCACGTTGATAATACACTTTATAAAAAATACTCTACCAATTTGTATTCTCATATTCAGGGAAATAAAAAAATCTACCCGCATATCAATATTATCTTTTTCATTCGATCAATTTCAACAAAAGATTTTTCGAAATTGGCTCTTTGTTTACATGTATTTTTTTACTAAAAATATATTTAAGAAAAAAAGAACATAGTTTAGGTTTCGTTGACACTCTTTGGGTACAGAATCTTAAAAAAAACTGGTAGAACTTTGGACCCTATACCGTTCAAAAAACCGTACTTTTTACTTATTTGGACACGAATAAGGCTAACGATAAATTAATTTTACGATATTTGAGTGAAATCGTTGGTTTCTTTACTCTTCAGTATGTTTTCTTTGACAAAGAATCTTAGTTGTTTTATTTACATGCTGTGTTCAATTGATAAGCATCATAATTTTAATTGTCGCCAATGTCTTCTTAGGGAGATGAATAATTAAATATAATGTAAATTTTTGTATACCTTTTGAGTATTATGATCTAAGACCTTTTGACATTGTATACCTAAATTAGGCAATGAATTTAAAAAAAAATAATAATTCCATAATTGTACATTTTTTAAAATTAAAATGTCATTTTTTTAATAATATTATTGCTTAAATGAAGAACTAATAAATAAATTCCAATGTTAATAAAGAAAAATAAATCGTTTTATAGGTAAATTGAAAAAAATATTTTTACATATAATTTGAAAATAGTAGAAAAAGATATTTGTCCATAGGATAGATTTGAAGTGCTAAGGGCTCATACACATAAACTCGATACAACGTCGTAAGACGACGCGAGATCGTTACACGATGCGATGTTGTATCGTTAAAATCTACGACGAGCAGCGTAAAAATTCACGACACGACATCGTAACGCGCAACGATGCACGGTGCGACGTCGTAGAAACGCACTGTTGGCGACCGACGTTCGGGGTTCGATAGTTTCGTGAAATAAATAAAACACCGGTCTACAATATGTAGTGAACTGTATATTTTTGATGTTCAAGGTACGAGAGTTTTCGGTTAATTTTTCGAGATTAACTTCGGCACCGTATCGACGTCGCCAAGCCGTGCATCGTGGCGCGTTGCGATGACGTATCGTGAATTTTTACGTTGCTCGTCGTAGATTTCCACGATCCGACGTCGCATCGTGAAACGACGTCGCGTCCTAGGACGACGTCGTCGTATCGTGTTTATGTGTAAGAGCCCTAAGAATTGAGTGTTTGGATAAGTAAAATATTTGTGAAATATGAATGTGTCACTGGGTAATTGACGCGCAACGTTGCTCAACATGCAGATTGCTGCCATTAAACACTGACGCTGAACTATTGTTCTTATTTCATCATTACCCATTGAACAACTACTGTCTGTTCATAGTTATTTTATCTCTGGCATCTGTGAGCATATTTTAGTGTTGCAATTTTAGTTGACACATGGCATATAGTTTGCTTGAGAATGGGACTGTATCGTTGTAGAGTATTTCGCAGGACAAATTATAAAACCAGCGCCGTTCCAGTAATGAAATATACAAATAAATAAGAATATACGTTTGTAGAAAATTAATCAAGTGCTTTGTAAGTTTTGTACGTGCCAACACAAATTCAATATACTTTCCATTGCTCTGAAAGATGATAATAGCAAACATCGCATATGTTGTAATATTTGTGTTTTATAATTTTCCTGCGATTGAATAAGGGGTGCAAAATTATAAATAAAAAAACTAAATATTTTTAAAGGTTTTATTTAGTTGTACAACTAAGATTTTTGCAATAAATAATGGAATATATTTAAATGTGTATAATTTGAACATTTTTAAAGAGTGCACTAAACTTTGTACCGTGTATTACTTTTTTTTAATAATATAGTCGTTTTATTACAACCTACCTATATTTCAGAAAGGTTAGGTAATTCGCACGCAAAACTATAAAGCATCTATGTATTTGAATTGATTTTGAAAGGAGAAACATTAGATTCTCTCCCGTTCTACTGTGTTGAAAACTGCTTTTTGCGGCAGAGTTAAAATTGACGGAATCTAAATGACGTTTAAAATTTTACAGATTTAAGTAGTCATTTCATTTATTTTATTAGATCGCCAGTGGATATCAAGTCGTCTGTCTACGTTGCAGGTGGACGGCCGACGCTGCGCTTGCCAGAACGTTGTCTCCACTCGAGAAATTTTTCCCCCTTGCCGTCAGTTCTTCGCACTATTTGCCCTGCCAACTGCCAGTTGAGCTTGTTAATCAGATTACAGTATTTTTTATGTTCCACGAGAAAAAGAAATTGCCGACGTCGTTATTGCGATTGTAATATGTCTTAAACGAATCACCGAAACGGCTCCAACGATTTTCATGAAATTTGGTATGGAAGGGGTTTCGGGGGCGATACCTCGATCTAGCTAGGATTGGTATTTAGAAAATGTCGATTTATCCCTGTTTTCAGGAATTCAACAAACATAAACTGAAAAATATGACTCTTTCTGACATCTATTGGCGAGTAATAATACTATTTTTTATTGGGAGCAACAAACTGCTTTAACGACAACAACACTAAAATTACTCCAGTAGATGGCGTTGTTAAGCAACACTAAACCAATGAGTGTTTGGTTAGAGGTTAGACCAAGAAAATCAATTGTTTGTACCTAATTCGTATTCAAATATAATTTCAAAAAAAACGCAATGTGCGGCCATCCTAGTACTGTACCTTAATCACACAAAACACTCAAACAAGGGAACTTCACAGACCAAATCCAGTAAAGAGTTTGTTTGTTCCAGGGCCCCCAGTACCTCGCTACAGCTGGTCGCGGCAAGGCAACGCGATCATCATGCTCGGCGAGCACAGATTCAAAAAGCGATCGAAACACATCAACCAAAGACAAGAGATGCATTGGGTGTGTAACAAATGCGACAGAGGTTGTAAAGCGAAATTGACCACTTTTAATGACGCTATAATTAAAATCTATAATGTTCATGATCACGATCACGCTCGGGTGAAGAAGGGTAAATCATGATTGTTAGTGTTAATAGCTAATTGTTGACCAAAATCAAGCATACTTTGTAAAATGTGTTTCATTCCTGTCATGAACTTTTATGTGTTACCTTTGATTTTAGTGCAATCGTGTGAGATTGGATAGTAACTTATTTGCTCCTTTTTTCTTGTTGTTTATAACCTATTCGTCTTATAAACTTTGTGTACGTCTGTAAAACATTACGCTTGGTTTATTTGTCAAAGTATTTGCCCTTTTTGGCCAAAGTAATGTTTTTTGTTTTCTATTTAATTTATTATGGCCACGTAACGCAAATATTTGCCCAAATACGCCAAGTATTGTACCCAATGCTGGCATAATAATATTCTTTATGATATTGAGTTACGTCTTTCGTTAGAGGAAGCGACGCAAACCATTTTAATTATGACACAATATTATGTATACTTGTATTAATAAATAAGACCTGTTAAATGTAATTTCGCTTTAAATCAGCAATCATGATAGAGAAATCTGTATGTTTAGACTAATATTTATTGTAGTTAGGTGATGTAATAAAAACGCAATTTAAATAAAACAATAATATTTATTTCTTCAATAGAAGAGTAAACATATTTTTTTTGGTGAAAACAAATTGGGACATTTATAACAAATATACATGATGAAATTTTACAGACATTAATAAATGTTAATAATATCCGAACAAATTTATATTAAAGGCAGATTTATTTTGCTTTGATTTTTACTGGTGGTAGAACTCTCATATGTAAGAGTCCGTCTGGGTGGGTACCACCGCAATGTTTATTTCTACCGCCAAGCAGCAGTGTGCATGCACTGTTGTGTTTCGGTTTGAAGGGCATTGTAGCCAGTGTAACTACAGGACATAATGAAACTTAACACCTTATGTCTCAGGATGACGAGTGCAGTAGAATGCCACATAGTACTTTGTAAATCAAGGTTCTGGATGGATTTCTACTGTTCATGGGTGGGCGTATCGCTTACCATCAGGCGAACGGCACGCTCGTCTCGTCATTCAATGCTATAAAAAAAAAAAAAGATTTTTGGTCGAGTTCGTATCACAAAAATGTAACTATAGTACAGAGTTAGTGAGTTACATCTCTTTTTCATAAAAAAAAATGTGTTAACAATCTTATTAATCTCTTAAATCATTTGAGTTTCAATAGTTCAATGGAATACTTAATGCATTAGTTATAGTTATTAAATCTATCTCACATTCATCTATGTACATGTTTTTGCATCTCAATGAAAATAACTATTCACTAAAAGGAATTACATAAATACAAAAATAAAAAATACAAATGGCTTCCTTGAAATATTAAAAAGTTTTCAATTGTGTTTTTTATTTTCACCTAATTTTCTCTATTTATGGGGATCCCTAATAACAATGATACAACCCTCAGTTCACATCTTTGGCCCATTTTGGCGTTGATGCGCCGAGACGTTTCAATGTGTATTCACCATCAGGGCTCTCATGAAATGTTGATGTAAACCGCCCTTAGTGTAATTCTAAATGCTGTTCAAGAAGACGTTTTGTATACAATTGTTCGATTAGTTAATTACCAAGTGAAAATGAAGTACATAAAAAGTGCCGGATACTTAATTATGTTATTTTCAATTATTACAAATGCTTCAACACATGGAATTGAAATCCCGTTCCTAGTTAATTGCAAAAATCGTTTTTTTATTTTATGTAATGAACAGTGGGTCTGGAATAGAACAAAAAAAAACACAACTCCGTTTCGTTTTATTGGGATTGATTGAGACTAAAGCTGTGATTCCGCAGAACATACAATTTAATACTGCATAGTAGTGCCGTCTGCCGTCGCAGCACATGCTGTTGCCGTCTGCCGCGTCCTGCGGAATCACAGCTTAACACGTGTCTGACGTATTCGTCGCTCGATCAATCGCAAACTCTAAAATGAAACGACATCGTATTTTTCCTACGAGTTGCTTTTTTACCACATTCTAAGCCCACTAATCCGATATATTATGTATTAAGGTCTTGTTTAGACGCATTCAACGCGCGTTCCCATGAGTTTTATTAATATATTTTGTATAAAAACACGCGTGATTGTGACGCGCGGCGCAATCTAACACAAAAAAATAAATTAATGGCGTTATCACGCTTTGCCTGTGTGTATGGGATTTAAATAATTTAATATAATATTGAAAACTTTTAAATTCCAAAACGCGACAATGATTGCTGTATTTTTTATTATCGACCTATATTTATTTAAATCATTTTAAGGATAACATGTACAGCGAATTCTACTATTGACTAAATTATTATTAACAATGGTAATGTTGGAAATGTGAATATCTACATGAAACAGTGTGAGTTTTGTTATAATGTAGATAATATATGTTAGGTGATATTTAATGTAATTTGATATTGTGAGGCTGTTAGTTAATAAATACTATGATAGGGTATTTTACTATATTGATATTGTGAAATAATTTATAAACAACATTAAACAATTCTACGATAAGAGCATTTGGAACTGTTTATTAAATGTAGTCATAGCGCGTACATAATGGCGTGTCAGATTGTGTGTGTGTAATCTGAATATGTCGCTAACTCCCTCACACTTCGGCACTGTATCAGCAGTGACGTCACTCGGCCGTCACATTATTTTGATCTGTTTTCACTTTTCAAGGACACAAACTTGTTTTTGTGCAACGTAACCTTTTAATATAGCATTGTGTTGCATACGCGTTGCGAGTACGATTTACGCGCTGAGGTCCTGGGTTCGAATCCCGGGACGGGCCAAAAACAATGTGACTGGGTTTTTCCATCTTAAAAATTACTCAGTCGCAGTTCGGAGACCGGAAGTTGGCGGTGTGATACCCCCGTGGCTCTAAAGCCGTTGGTCCTGCGTCTGATCTCTTTCCGATCATGTCGGATTCCCGTCTCACCTGACTATGAGAGTGAAGGAATAGCGAGTGCACCTGTGTGTGGCTGGTCTCTATTTAGATTGGCCGCCGTGGCTGAAATTGGCTAGGAAGGGACATACCGAAACAATAAAGTCTAGTAAAATACCCTATTAATACATTGATATTACCTCACTTAGATGGTATTATATATTTAAGGGTAAAACATGCCCACTGACCAAGGTAAGAATAAGCACAGCAATAAATAAAAGAAACCCTGTGTCTACAAATTTGTTGCCTGTAAAAGATTTGTAAGTAGTTTACCTTACTGAATGACGTTTAACGTCAGAGAAAGTATGATATATCACATAACTATAACATGCGTATGGAAATATAAGTAAGGCTTCACTTTCTACCGAGGGTGGAGATGTGTTTACTTTTTACTGATTGTAAAATGCAACTAGACAATTTACAATTCTCAGTGTACAGTCAACCACATAAGTAGCTGTACAAATAAAATTTTAAATCGCTTTTACACTTTTGTGTTCTTACCAATTTTTGTTCTTTTCATGACAAAAAAATAAATGTTTACTTTACTTCATACAAACAAAAATATGTTTCAATTAAACTTAACGCGTATATGCAATTTGAACATTTGTTCAGTTATGTGGCTGACAGTACTTTCATATAATTTCATTATAACTTGATGATAATCTTGGAATTAAAAACTTGTGTCAGGTAAAAAAATTAATCGTTTACTTAACTCTATTTTTAATGGATGATATTCCTATAAGATATTTAGTAATAAAATTGTTTATTCAAATAATGCCCTTATAATACATAGACCATTGAAAAAAAGGTCAGTTTTTACTTCCCCAAATATGGTTTAAAATATTTTACAGTAGAGTAAAATATGGAGAGTTATTTATTTGTATTATGGATTTAGACACCAACCTCTTAAAACACAACATAAATCATTCCATTATTACAATATTTTTAATGTTCACATTTGTACGGCCATTGTGGCCAAAAGACTAGCATTGACTAACTGACTGACTGACAAAGCATAGCTTAAGTTGACGCACACACACGCCTTTTATCCCCGAAGGGGTAGGTAGAGGCGCAACTAGTGCACCCACTTTTCGCCATTATTCCGCCCCATGATGTGATCGGGGGCGAGCCTACCGCCATATCGGGCACAAATTCAAGACTCCGAGCTGATACAGAATAGAAAAACTCAATATCACTTTGTCCGACCCGGGGATTGAACCCGAGACCTCAGTATCGCAGTCGTACCGTAATACAACTACGCCACCGAGGCAGTCAATGAAGTCAAGTCAAGTCAAAGTCATAGCTTAAGTTGATGGATGTAAAAACCTAACATTGTACACAGTAGTACTTCACGTAGATGAGCATTGAGTATTCTGAAAGGGTTTTATGAAAATTCATACTCTAAAAGGGTTACCATGTACTTACATGATTATTTTTATCATTTTAAAAGTCAAAAACAATTCGAATTAGGAATTAATGTTTTGCAAATGGCAAAAGTAAGTAATGCTCGAATATTGTGAAATATTACTTAAATATTTAAATTATTCAATTTAAAAATAATTGTACAATGTAATGTTTGTTTTCGGTAGCAATTGGTGTAAGATAATGTGATATTATTACAATTGTTAAAAAGGTAATATTTGTATGACGAAACGACTTAAAATTACCAAAACTTAACTATTATGCTGTAGGCACACTAAGGTAAAATGTCATTCATACATAGAAGCATTAGTCGAGACGAAACGTTATACATATCAATAATTAGACAACGCCATTCATGGCATTTGACATTTAAGATTTGATTTTATTTTAAAGCTGTATGTATGTATAGATCGATTACGATAAGTTGGCGCACAAAAAACATTCACAAGTTGCGCGTGTGTAGTGTCTGTGAATAAACGTAGGTTAAGGTAAAAAAATAGCGTATTTTGTATTCATTTATGTGTTTGACTCTTCAATTATTATATTTTTTAACATACTGTGTAAAATTATCTTGACGTGCGGACTATGAACGTGCCAATTTTAGTTAACTGACTTGACGCCACATTTCAATAATATGGTCATTGACATTAGTCTCAGTGTGCCTCAGCATAAGATGAACATTTGATTATAATATTTAAACTAAAACTGTAATTAATCTAATAGCACGTTGTAAGTACGAATTTATTGTAAATTCAAAATTAATTTTAACTAATATTAGTAAACACGGCGGTATTTTTAAAATAAATTATCACAATTAAATAGATCTTTTATTTCACTTATTTCTCTTGCTACACGAATCTTTTTCACAAATAAATAGTAATAGTCAAATGATTTAATTACACAAGTTTATGGGTCCAGCAAAATCCATAAAATTAAAGTATATTAAGGCTTAATTAAAGCAATGTCGTCACAAAAATGACTGAACAAATTCAAAACTAAAAAAATCCTATACACCTTTAGTTTCATTCAAGTATTATTTTGTGTTTATTTAAAACTAGCTTTTGCCCGCGGCTCCGCCTGCGTTATAAAGTTTTTCCGGGATAAAAGTCCCGCTTTATGTTTTCCCGGGATAAAAAGTAGCCTATGTGTTAATCCAGGACATGATCTACTCGTGTGCTAAATTTCATCGAAATCCGTTCAGCAGTTTTTGCGTGAAAGAGGAACAAACATCCATACATCCAGACATTCTTACAAACTTTCGCCTTTACAATATTAGTATGAAGTATGACGGAATGGATTATGCATTTTAATTTATTTTAGTAAACAACAAAGGTGAAGACACAAAAGAATCACGGCGGTTTATGGTTTTGAATATGTTTATTTTGTGCCTGACTGTATGTTAAGTTGATTGTAGAAATTATTCTTTGGAAAAAAATAGCCACTTATTGAGGCTTATTACTGTTCTCTATCACATAATTAACAGATAACAGTGTTTTATAACATCTAACTAGGTAGTGTAGGTACTCGCTATAATTATTATTTTTTTATATTACAAATTACATATTACATATATATACACTCACGCCCGTCATCCCCGAAGGGGTAGGCAGAGGCGCAACTAGTGCACCCACTTTTCGCCATTATTCCGTCCCATGATGTGATAGGGGGCGAGCCTATCGCCATATCGGGCACAAATTCCAGACTCCGAGCTGATACTGAATAGAAAAACTCAATATCACTTTGCCCGACCCGGGGATCGAACCCGAGACCTCAGCTTTGCAGTCGTACTGTAATACAACTACGCCACCGAGGCAGTCCAAACATTACAAATTATATAATAAATATTTAAAATTAAATGCTTACATATAACTTTGGTAACTCATTTAGGATCTAACTGTAGGACTAGCATGAAATGCCGTAGTTTACAAGTAGAAACTGGAAAAAGACGACTTAATATAGCGCACATACAAATGAAATGAAATATTTTTTATGACAATAGAAACATTGTATACAATGAAATTCTATAATGACTCTAAAACTAGCCTAAGTCTATGTATGAGAGTCATAACGCATAAACATTATTTAGATCGATCGAAATATAAATTCAAATCGCTATTTAAATACTTTCTTTCTCCATACCCGTACAATCAAATATCAACATCTCATCATATATAAATAATACCATCCACGATGACGCGCCCCATTAATTTTCCTATACTCCGTCCAACCATTTATTTAGCTTTTGACAGCTCGTGTACCTACTACTCTATTGTTGATGTCCTAATGCGTTCCAGGTTTCATCACTTATAAAAATAAATTTAATTTATGAGGTAGTTTTGATCGATTAAACACATTAATATATTATTTTTCCTCAACATTTCATATTATTTAACAATAAAAAAAATGTTAAAACAAAAAACCCGACTGCGTCAATATCTACCATTTATTGCAGAACTGAAAAGATAGAAACAAGATTTTAATTTGAATATTTTATTTTGGTTCTTCTTCTTCTTTTAGATTATGGCTCCACCGTTGCAGCGGTGATTTTGCCAATGTCTTTATGTAGAATTTATTTTGGTTTTGAATAATCTTAGTTGACAGTGTTGACAAACGCTGTCGGAGGCATAACACGCTCACTTCTCGTAATTTGGTTGGTGATATAGGTAGAGCAACAAAATCTCGGAGTGAGCAGATGCCTCCGACTGCGTTTCGGGTAAAAACATAACCCTCCTTCTTTCGCAGTCGGGTAAAAATACCCAGGCGTTTTACTATTCATTATCAGGTCGGAATCTGGAATTTGAGCCCGATATGGCGTTAGGCTTGCCGTTAAAAGTGTGCACTAGTTGCCTACCCCTTCGGGGATAAAACGCGTGAGTGTGTGTGTGTGCGTTTTAATGTATATTTTATGTATTAAAATATACCACTTGTTTAAAGCACTAAACAGTGTGCATGCATTGTTTACAAATATCAATCGATCTTAATTTACTGTCGGTGGTGAAAAGCACGTCACTGCATTATTGTAAAGAAAAAATAACGTTCATGAAGTAGGAACATTTTTTATTCATGATTATTATAGCACATTATAGGCGTGCTTCTGTCAAAAGTAAAATAAATGGTTGGACGAAGTATAATTGCTTACAGTCCAAATGGGCATCCTTCCGCTTGTGGTTTAGTTCTATAAATACACACTAAGTACCTATGAGTACACACATACACTACGATAAATAATCAAAGTCCTTTTAACCCGCGATATCCTTGCTGAAAAATTGCTAGCGCGCGTCATCGTGGATGAAATTATCTATAGTTTATGGTGCATGATTACGGTTAATGATTATGCTCTCTGACTATGATCACCCGATTTTCATTAGTTTCAACTCTTCCCAAACAGCCCCTATACGCCCTTTTAGTACATCTCCACTTCTTACAAAACTTTTTGCTGTATATCAATTCGTATTTGTATCCTCCATACAGCATGTTCCAACTCTTCTGCCCGCTTCGAAAATATATCGGTTCTTCTGAAATTGAAAAATCAATAAAAACTAATAGTTGAGGTAGACCGCTGCATTTTACCTGAATAACGGCTTACAAGCTATCCCAAGCTTAATGACTGCAATGGCCTAGGAATGGTAGAGGAAGCTGGGAAAGGGGGAAGGCGGAAGTTTCACAGAATGGAAAAATACAGTGTAAGTAAAAGATCTTTATATTTGAATACCTTTTATTGGATCCACAAGCATTTCACAATAACATTTATTTGAGATCTTTTTAACAGTAAAATATTGATCACATCAAGGTTCATTACATTAACAGGCAAGTCGTGGTTTGGATATATTTAGAGTAAGTTTTAACATTTAAACACTGAGTGCGGGTTCCGAACCATCTTATATTCATACACCTTGTATTCGAAAATTAGTGATAGAACAATGTAAAATCATAACCAAACTCCCTTTAAGACACCCGAATGGCAGGATACTTCAAAATGTACGACCAAAAAAATGGTCTTCCGTTAGGCGTTCTTTAGAGTTCGGGGGCAACTTAGCCCCTCCCTGTATAGAGAGAGGCCGCAACTGCATGGCGCAGAGACGTTCCCGTGCAGCTATCTTAGTGCAACAAGATAGTCCGGGGCCATCTCGTATGCGCCGAACAAGGCCACCGCGGGTTTTGTTGGGTTTCATTAAAGGAAAGCTGTTTGAGCAAGAAAAAAAGACTAGATTTAAAATAACAGCAGCTGCGAATAGGAACTGGAATGTCAAAAGGGTGCTAAGTAGAAATATGAGTCAATTCAGAATAAGGCAATCTCAATAATTCGGAGAACACAACGCACAGCCCGTAAGCGAGAATACAATAAAAAAATTGAGAATAATATTACAAATATAAGTGAAACTCTATGATTTCATTGTTCATTTATCCTTTGTCCAATCTCCTTGTAACTTGAATTTTAGTCATTCCTGTGACCTACTTGCTATTCTTACTAAAAAAACTGGTTTCATTTCACGGCTGGCATAGGGATACACAACTATTAATACCATTTTTGATACATCAAACATCACGGTGATATATTTTTATATTCTCCGCAATTTTTATTGAAGAATAAGACAGATATTTATATTATGTATGTCATGCCTACTAACATTTAACATCGACCTATTTAGGTACAGCAATATTGAGTGTTATTATGGTTACACATATTATTATAAATACTTGATACATTTGTTTTAATAATCTTTTTAGGTATAGAACCATTACAGTTGTATACGTATTTATGACTTGAGGTTATACAAATGTAGAGGCAGAGATGAAAATGTGTATTATACCTATCAGAAGATTGTTAATGGTAGTCCAGAAATGCACACTACGGTGAATGATCCAAGACAGAAGTTAGTCCTGATCAGAATTATGACGTGACAGTACCAAAATCTATTCTGATATTCAAGATAGTCTCAAATTAATATTTAAACTGAATATCTTGACCTGGGACTTAATAAAAATCCAATCTTACATAAAGAACTTAAAGTACACATATCATTAACAATACTGTAAATTAATACACTAACATGAGTGGCAACGACTTATCGGAACAAAGAGTACGATAAATCGGGACAGATTTATTAACCGCAGATGATGCATGAGATTTTCTTAATACAGCCTGAGTTAACTGTCTATACGATAACAGAGTAAGTAGGTACATTGATACTTGCATTTAGCACATTTATATACATAGCTCGATATGATTTTATAAGTGAAGTCGATAAATCCTGCAGCTATCGACAAACCGAGCAAAACTAAATGGTATTGTAAACACAATATTTATGATGACACGTAGACACAAATGAATTTAAATCGTTGCGTGGCACAAAAAAAATCACATCCTGTGAAATACCGTGTACCAGTGAATCATACCCAGATCTCACCTGGTTACGGACGAAGGGAATTAACTGGGCGGGTGGGTGTGCTTGTTCTGCCGGTCTACCATGGTGTGGCCGATGGTCACGACCAGCGCATGGCAGTCTCTCAGGCGGCTGTCGGCGCAGAGCCATTTCACGCGCAGGGAGCAAACCGAGTGCCTCGTGTACCAATAGCCTCGGAGCTTCATGATCTTAGCCCCATTGTTGGATGTGTAGAAGGCTGGACGATCTGGAAAGAAAAGGGAGGTTATTGACGTTCGATATTTACTATTAATGCTAGATAACACTATGTGGTCTTTTCTAATAGTGTCTAAAGTCTGTCCCTCCATTCGAACGTTAATACAGTTAAACATCATCTCGAGATAGTCAGTTTTTCATTTCTTCTCCTCTAATTCACTTTTTATGTGCTTACGATTTGACCTATGGTTGATAAAATAACACCATTTTATTTTCTTTTGTTTTATTGGGCATCAAATTACAAAATTAGAAATAAGTCACTGAATTGGCAAGTAGATATTTTTTTATTGCATTGAATGACAAGACGATCATGCCGTTCACATGGTAAGCGATACGACCACGTATAAATAGTAGCAACACCACCCAGCGCCTTGAGTTACAAAGTACTGTTTGGCGTTCCAATGCGCTCGTCATCCTAAGACATAAGATGTTAAATCTCATGATGTCCAGTAGTAGCACTGGCTACAATGTCCTTCAAACCGAAATACAAAAGTGCATGCACACTGCTGCTAGAAATAGACATTGCGGTGGTACCCACCCAGACGGACTCACACAAGAGACCTACCACCAGTAGATTTTTTACGTACAAAAAATTTACTCATTGCAATGAGGTACAGTGCCAATGACATGATTTTTTTATGGACTCATTTATATTTAATAGTAGGTTAGTAGACTAATGCAATCGCCTGCACTATCCAGCCATTAAATTTTAGCACATTTATCAAAAATATTTAATTAACTAAAAGCCCCTCGTTCTATTTCGCATAGCTGTACATGATTTTTATCAAATGTCAGATTATCAGGTTGTGTGTGGATGTGATCATTGTTGCATCTGACTATCCTGTTGTCTATTGTGAAGATGACAGCCTTGCAGCCGACTTGCACGTGGGTCCCGCACCACCACCTCGTCTTCGCTCCGATGGTGCGATGCTTGCTGAACTTGAACCCGTTTAGATAGATCATGTCGGCGCCTCGAAGAGTTTTGGTTATTATCGCCCCTAGAATGATGAATTGATGTTTTTATGATGTGCAAATGGGTTGATGGAAACTCCCAATAGGAGCAACAGCAGGTTTTTTTACAAAGTGTTGCGTGAAATAGTGCCCTCGTGAACATGAGATATTTAGATGTTGAATTTGATAATTTTTTGTGACTTAATAAGCTACAAAGGAAAGATTTTTTTAAATTTACAAACTTATTTATTTAACCATTTTTTTTTGCTTAATTTATGAGAAATAATATTACACTATCGTCTTTTACGTGTATTACAACGATGTATTCGCAAAAAATAATCTTGTTAGATTTTTTTGTAACAGCATTATATAAATACAAACATCTACTGTAATTATGGTGAAAATTGTTTGTGTATAACTTGCGCAATATCATTAATACAAATATACTCGACATTAAAAAAAAATGTAAAAACAGACTAAAAATAAATGTAAAACAATAAATAAAAATAAATAATAATATACAAATAAATAATTAAAACTAAAATATCAAATTAATAATACCTACTCTGTTACTAATATTCCTGTATTAAAGTATAAGTTGTGTTGTCCTCTTATATCTGTGTATCAGCGCTAGGGTTCTTGATGTAATTGATTGTATCTAAGTTAAAATAATGACAATTAATTTTCTAATCTCGTCACTAAAATATTATATTCGTTTAACTTTCTAATTTAATTAATGCAATTATTGTAATCACACACTGTCCTTGTCTATTTGCATACTTTTCTCCTAACGAATGCTGTGCGTAGTTGTAGTAAGGACACAAATTTACATTTAATTCTTATTATTTACTGTACTGTTGATGCATATTGATTTGTGTTCTGTAACTGTGCCTATTTAAATAAATAAATTAGTGACTCTTTGAAGAAGTTGTGGGTGGATGATTGTGGTTGTTCTTGCATATTATAACAATCTTGTCTACAGTATAGATGACAGCCGTGCAGCCCACCTGGTTTTGACTACTGCACGCCCATCGCGTCTTAACTCCTACTGTACGATGCTTGTAAAACTTGTGCCCGTTTAGATAAAGGACTTCAGCGCCTCGTCGTGTCTTCGTTATAACCGGCCCTAAAATATATTTGCCATATAAATCGGTTTAAGGCTGTTCCACTAGTGTGAGAAAAATAGTGCCATTTACCTGCCGTACATGTGGAATCTTTGCCGCAACTCTAGTAAGGGATCCCTAAAAATGATTTAGTGCCTTCGTATTTAAAACTGTCAACGCGCTTACTTCACTTACATACATACATACATATACACTCACGCCTGTTATCCCCGAAGGGGTAGGCAGAGGCGCAACTAGTGCACCCACTTTTCGCCATTATTCCGTCCCATGATGTGATAGGGGGCGAGGCTATCGCCATATCGGGCACAAATTCCAGACTCCGAGCTGATACTGAATAGAATAACTCAATATCACTTTGCCCGACCCGGGGATCGAACCCGAGACCTCAGCTTTGCAGTCGTACTGTAATACAACTACGCCACCGAGGCAGTACTTCACTTACGTTATTCTCTATCAGTTTTAACTCTACATGGCCGCTGGCCGTGTCACTTTATCTTGGTGAAATTGTCGTGGAATGGTATTATGTATGCCAATTATTGTCATAAACGCCATAAGATGCGTTACATGCTCATGAACTGTCAAAATAATATGTGGCATAACCAGGGACTTATTTATATACGCGATACAGTAAGGAACTGAGTACTTTTACACTCAAAACGTGCGTCGTCTGCGCGGTTAAAATACGTAGTGTGTGTAAAGCCTTATATTACTGCTTATAGGGGTCGTCCATTAATTACTTTATTTATTTGTACTTAATATACAAAAGTATATAGGCGCAATTAATGTTAAAGGCATTCTCTCCCAGTCAACCTGAGGGTGTTGCAGAGATAAATAAGGTAAGTGTACTGGGTCACTTGATATAAATTAAACATACATAGAAGTAAATATAACAATTAATAAAAAAAACAATTCCTATGTTGAATGCATACATAAGATGAATAAAATGGTAAATACATAAAATAAGAATTATAATTACATATACTGTAGGCATATAATACAATATTATGAACTAATGTGATGACTTTTCGGCTTCGTTATGTTTAACTACTACTACAGATCTTTAAAAGGCAAACCGAGAGGTGGCCGGTTAATCACGATTCACGTGAGGCTCGAAGAGGGGGGGTTGATCGGCAAAAATCACGAAATATCGCAAGGGGGACGGGGGTTGTAGTGATATCACGTGTATTTTTTTCGTTGAACGCACGATTCATATTAAATTAGATTATACTTACCTGTATTTGTACATAATGCACAATGAAAATACACGCGATCCTGCGTAGCGGGGGAGGTCACCACATGTCAAGGGGGCGGAGGGGGGGGGGGTTAAAATTACTAAAACCATCACGTGATTAATGGACAACCACATATCAGAATTGAAATTGCTATCTATGGGTATATCTCCGTCTAAAACAAATAAAATACGATCATTGTGGAAGCAATTTAATTAAAACATTAATAATGTTTTACTAGATAACATGCATGTAATTCTAAAGTACTTAATCGATACGTATAAACTACGACAATAATCGTAAATAAGAACCCTTTAATGATGATAGTTTATTGCGTAATTATTCTTTACTGTCTAATATACACAAAAATGCAAGAACAGGATAAAATGCCTTACATTTATTGTAAGGTTAAATATTTATATTATTCATATTGTAAATTGTAAACTAGTAAATATGATGAACTCAAAAATATAAAAGTTTTATACTGCTTACTTTGTATAGTAATAAAGAAACAACAAAATTAACATACAAACTAGTGTATTGTCTATTAATGTATATTATGCCGCAAATACTGTCCAATGTATGTAGCAGTTAATTCCGAGCGTAACAACCCGAAGTTCCTTATTTCCTAGGTTATCAAAAACGTATTGTATTTTATTGTTACAATAAAACGTTAAAAAACCAATAAATATGGAAACACGGTAAAAAAACGTAAAAATATATCAAATTCATTATTGCCGTATTTTTTCTCAGCTGAATACAACTAAAAATAGCTACACTTGAAAATCTTAAAATCTAGTACTCATTTAGTTAGGATTACGGCTGTAGTACCTGATTCTTTCGTGATTATGTATGTTTCTGCATTTCACTATCTCGTTATTCTCCGTGATGGTAAAAATTACTGCTCCACAGCCTTTCTTGACGTGAGTTCCGCAGTACCAGCGCGTTTTAGACCCTTCGGTGCGATGCTTCAAGAATTTATATCCATTGACAATAATAATTCGGGCTCCTCTAGGCGATTCAGTGAATACAGCCTCTGGAATATAAACACATGTTAATACCTTTCCAAAATTAAAATTGTTTTTCGAAGCCGCGCTGACTTTGAATTTGTGCAAGTTATGTCTGGAATACCTAAGAAGTTCTTCACAAGAATTTCGAAGGTATGTAAAGCCTACCAACTCGCACTAGGCCAGCGTGGTGGACTAAGGCCTAAACCCTCTCAGTAGTAGAGGAGGCCTGTGCCCAGAGGTGGGACAGTATATAATACAGGGCTGGTATTATTATTTATTTTTTTATATGTCTGGAATTGTACGAATTGATGGTTAGGACGTTTAGCACCGCGGCGTGATATTCACATTAACAAAAAGCTTTGCTGTTCTGCTATTTGCTATACTTATTACCAATATTCGGTTTTATAGTTAAGTACAAAAAACTCACATTAGTTTTTTTAAATGGTTATATTAATTATAATAAGTTTACAATGGGTACAACCTTCATAGGTGAAATATTCTTTTTACATTTTAATTGATTAAAGTACTAAGTATTTAGGTATCGTCCTATATTAGTGCGCGAAGTCCTCTTGAAATATGCATCTGGCAAAATTGAAAAATAAAGCAGTATGGGAAAATATAGATAAATTTCTACTGATCATCATCGGCATAGTTATACTTAGGGTTTAAAAATTTCCTATTGAGGGAAATGTGTGTGCACGTCGTGTCGTTTGATGATTTTTGAGTAATCATCGTCCAAGGTATAAAAGTATGCCCGGCATTGTCCTTTGTGGCCGTGTGATGCACACCGCCATCTTGTTTTAAACCCATGCTTTGGTACGACGTGTTTCACGAACGGATAGTCGTTTAGCATGACCAAGTCTGAACCGCGGTTAGTTTTTGTGACTATCAAGCAATCTGTAAAATAAAAGTTTTGTTAAAAACATATAGTAAACCTTTTTTTTTATTATAAACTCATTTGCAAAAAAAACGGGCACCTAAGCAATGAACCATTTCAAATGTTACTATTGGTTTGTTTGATAATTATAGGTAGTTTTACTTTCACAATTTTGTAAATTAATAAGCAAATAATCGTTTTCGTCAGTATTATCATAAAATTTTGATAAAATTTATGGGTTTTAATGATAAAGTTCACTAGTAGTGTATGCTCGCTAGTAGTGCATATGCTCGTGAAGTAAAAGTTAACAAAGATTTTTGTTTGTTTTTTCTTTAATAAAGTAAAAGCAGATAAATGTTTAGTATCGAGTGTGACCCCCTCTAGCTGAAATCACAGCTTGAATTCGTCTGGGTATGCTAGCGAGGATATCCCGGATACTTGCTTGCGGAATACGTTCCCACTACGCGGTAATCACATTCTTCAGCTCTCTGATGGTTTGCGGAGCCGGTTGTACTGATCTCACGCGTCGTTTCAGAACGTCCCAGACATGCTCTATAGGATTGAGGTCGGGACTTCGAGCTGGCCAATCCAAACGACGAATGCCGACCTCTTGCACATACGCTTCCACATCGCCAGACCGGTGGGCGCGAGCGTTGTCGTCCATAAAAATTGAGTCTTCGCCTAAAGCGGCCAATGCGGGTTGTGCATGAGGAATAAGAACTTCCGTTATGTATCGATGTCCAGTCAGTGAGCCGTTTTCAATGAAGACTAACTCTGTACGATCCATTGAATTTATTCCTGCCCAAAACATAATAGAGCCCCCACCATAAGGTGTGATTTCTTCAAAACAAGCCTCTGCAAAGCGTTCTCCTCGTCTTCGTAGCACTCGCCGACGTCGATCTTCACCGAACAGAGATATCCTGGCTTCATCGGAGAACAATACCCTATTCCAGTCTTCTTGAGTCCATGACGCACAATTTCGAGCAAACCTAAGCCTGGCAACTCTGTGCTCACGGAGTAACTTAGGGCCGCGGGCCGGGCGATGACTGCGTATATTGGCCGCGAGCAGCCTCCTCCTGACCGTCCATAGACTAATATGCACATTTCTTACTTCTTCGAGGTTGTTCTTAAGGTCCACATACGAAGACTTGCGATTTCTCAATGCGCGACTCACAAGAAAACGATCATCCCGTGGTTGGGTACATGGTTTTCTTCCAGAACCAGGCCTTCTCTCGACGGAACCAGTGTCTTGATACCGCTGCCAGGTCCTTTGAACCGTTGAGCGACTCACACTTAGCCTCTGAGCCACGAAGCATTGGCTGCAGCCCTCTTCGAGCAGCGCAATAATTTTGGTAGCTTTATACCACTTTCTCTAACATTATTGAGACAGCTAAACAGCAATAAATGAAGCTTTGACAATTAAGAATATGAAATAAATTCATAAAAATTGACTAAAAGTTATGAAAACCAATATTATCTTTTGGAACTTCGCACCAAAAATGTAGGATAAAAGTGGTTTTCTGTAAAAACGAGCATCAAACGAAAATTTTAATTTAGAACGTACTGTTTTAAACACCACGGCATTTTTAAAACCGGCCAGTAACATGTACAAACGATTGAAATCATTTTGGTACCGTATTTTTTAAAAAAAGAATTAAAATCCAAATCGCCCTTTTTTTTGCAAATGAGTGTATTACATCTTCGTATACTGTTAGCATTAGAATCACATGGCAATGTTTAATTACGCATAGATAGTAGGTACATACTGTAAAGAATTATACTGGATCGCGTAAATAAAAGATGGCGTCAGTACTATACACGAAGAAAAGAAGAAGACTATATTTTGACGCTTAGTGCCTAGAATACATGATATAAGGTCATTTTTAAATGTTTAACATAGCGATAGCATACATGGAATCTTATTGACAAGCATATGGAATTTAAAAATAATATTTTATCAGCAAATAGGACTATAATTTGGAACATTGACTTTGTAATTTATTTTTCTTTAATTATACTTTCGATAACACTAAAATGCTTATGAATATGGCCCATAACATTGAAGTTTGACTCGTCAAGCCCCGCGACGGACACCGGTGTCCATATATTAAAATTGTCCGGTTTTCTCATACATCTATTAAAAGTTAAAAGTTTAATAAATCGCTTAGCTTACAAACAATTAGTTATTTCTTACCTATCATACTTTAAAGAAATGCTAGTCAAGATATTTCAATACTAAAAAATGATTATCTCAAGAAACAAGATAATTGACTCGTCAAGCCCCGCTACGGACGCCGCGCCGGCGTCCGAGTATATAGGGTTTTCCCATATATGAGTATATTTAAAAAGAATCGGCACAGCATAGTAAGCTTCAATCTAGTCTATGATAACCTATGAAACTAAACAGCATATTATGATATCGGTATCGGTCTGTCTGAACTTACATTAATTTCTTATTAATGTTAGGTATATAAGCAGAAAAAATCGCGCCATCCGGTTTTTTTTATCTGCCATGCCGGTGTTTAACGTCGTGCACATTTTTTTAGATAGGGTAAGCTCTTACGTTCTTTATGAGGTGCATGGCTAGGATAGGTAATTTATATTGATTAATTAATTCTATTAAATTAAAGCCGCTAAAGAACTTGCATTCGAAGTTCAGTTCGATGAACTGACGGCAGATGGGGCAAGAGTTCTCGAGTGGAGGCAACGTACTGGCAAGTCCAGCGTCGGCCGTCCACCTGCGAGGTGGACAGACGACTTGACAAAGGTCGCAGGAACACGCTGGATGCAGGCCGCTTTAGACAGGTCCGCCTGGAAATGTTTGGGGGAGGCCTATGTTCAGCAGTGGACGTCGTGTAGCTGATGATGATGATGAAAGAACTTACATGCAGTAAGTGTAGTGTGTTTACTATGCAAATATGTGAGATACTAATCAGCTAATATTAACGCGTACCAAGTAACTAAACTTGGGTAATTGTTAGTCACCAATTATCAATAGTTTGATTAAATGTTGAATTTTTAAATCCTTCCGATCCCCTTCAGTTACGAGTTTTAAATTCGCTACAATATTATAAAAAATATATATTTTTAATAGCCAAGCGTTCATATATTCGGTAAGTTGAAACACTGAAAATAGAATGAAATTAGATATAAACTATTTAGCCCCCTTATTCTTTATGACAGTGTTAATTAGTAACGCGGCCGTGTTACGTTAACTTCGGTAAATGGTATTCTTACCCAACTGTACATCAAGACTAGGCTCTCTACAATATGCTACCACCGAGTGTAAAGCTATTTTGGCCACATTGCCCGAAGACAACCAGACAACTTGGACAAACTGCTGGTTGTAGGGAAAGTAGAAGGTAAAAGACCACGTGGGCGATCACCTGCCCGCTGGTCTGACCAAATAAAGGCCATAACAGGACTTCGTATTGCCACTGCCCTGAGGAAAGCCGAAGATAGGGGGGCATGGAGACGGCTCGTCATCGACTCCATCAAAATATTTCAGGACGGACACGAGCTTCAGTGATGAAGAAAACTATCAAGAAGGTATTCTGTATGCCAATTTCCATAGTGCTAAACGCGATGAGTTACGTTACCCGCTTGTTACGAGCGGTGATAATAACGTGTGTCATAGACAATAACGTTTGCAAATTGTTTTTATGACAGCCTGTATGGATTTCTTTGAATACTGAAAATATTGGGTGGCAATAGGGTAAAAAATATAACACATGATAATTAAATATATAAATTTAATTAATGTACACAACTGCAGTAAGCAAACAAAATTATATATTACTAGCTTTTGCCCACGGCTTCGCCCGCGTTAATAAGTTTTTCCGGGCTAAAAGTACATAAAAACCTTCCCGTCGAATCACTCTATGACTATGACGTTGATACAACTCTTAACAAATAATGCATTAATTTCGACCAAATTTCATTACCATAAAAACGGTTCTAATAAGTTAATCTTAAAAGATAGACATATACTGTTGCGGACATTTTTTTAGATAATTTCAAGAGGAATAATTCTTTCGTACATATATTTTTGATATCTTGAACCGTTTTCGCAGCGCACGCAATGGAAGCCCTCAAGGATGAATAATTTTCCCCGCTTTTTTCACATTTTCCATTATTTCTTCGCTCCTAATAGTTGCATCGTGATGTTATATAGCCTAAAGCCTTCCTCGATAAATGGCCTATTCAACACAAAAAGAATTTTTCAATTCGAACCAGTAGTTCCTGAGATTAGCGCGTTCAAACAAACAAACAAACAAACAAACTCTTCAGCTTTATAATATTAGTATAGATTGTTTAAATCAATCTTAATCTATTTAGATTAAGCCGGACTGTCAATTTTATCGGAACGATAAATTGCATAGATGTATATTACCTTATTAATAATTTAAGTTATAGCACACACACACACACTCACGCCTGTTATCCCCGAAAGGGTAGGCAGAGGCGCAACTAGTGCACCCACTTTTCGCCGTTATTCCGTCCCATGATGTGATAGGGGGCGAGCCTATCGCCATATCGGGCACAAAATCCAGACTCCGGGCTGATAGTGAATAGAAAAACTCAATATCACTTTGCCCGACCCGGGGATCGAACCCGAGACCTCAGCATTGCATTCGTACTGTAATACAACTACGCCACCGAGGCAGTTAAGTTATAACTATCGCTGCTATTTTATTATAAAAAAGAATAATATCAGCTGTCTTCACAATAAGCTGGAATAACTAGGCCAAAATTGGTAAAGAGACCAGAAAATCTGACATCGTGGGGAATACAGAGGTAGGTAGTTTAGGCTTTCGTACCCAAAGGACAAACGCATACCTATTATTAAAATTTTCGAGTTACTCAACCCTCGGTGCGTGAGCCGAGCCTATTTTCATTACTTTAATACTTAGTTTCAATATCAATACAAACGGTCAGTTTCTGGAATACCTAATAGTAACAAACTTACATTGTTAAGACAAAGTAACAGTCAAAGTTACTCTAACATGTGTTGTGGCAATTTTAGCTATTACATTTATTAAATCATGAAGAAACTGTCTAGATTAAACATTCGTCGGAGGTGAATGATTATGGTAATTGGTCATCTTGACCACGAAATTGTTCACGGTGAAGATCACAGCCTTGCAGCCATGGGTGTGATGGGTACCGCATCTCCACCTGGTTTTAGTAGACGTATCGAAGTGCCGCAGGAACTTGTATCCTGCCAGGAGGATCATCCTGGCGCCGCGGTCTGACGTCGTGAAAATGGGCCCTGCAAAGATAAGAGGGGATACCTGTTAGTGTAGTGTAGTGGTAGTTTTGTTCATGCTTGCAGTGTGTGTATGCTATTCATCATGAACTACAGTGTGCTTCCAGGCAGGTACTTTAGTTTAAAGGCCTATATTCATAAATGTTACTTAGGTAAGTACGGAGCAGTGCTATGGTATGATAATAATATGTTTCGCAGTGCTTTCGCCATGACAGACTTCGCAGTGCGTATGCATAGAGTAGTTATGATTAGCTAATATTGAGATTCAACCGTACTTCAGTTGGCTATCAGATAAACAAAGAAATAAAACTGTGAAATTGCCGAACACTATTCGCCCTCATAGTATTGTTTTTGAATACGGGTGTGATTGTGTCGTTTGTGAAAGTCTTTATTTTAAATTTTTGCTTGGACTTTTGACTTGATGTGGATTGTAGAGCTGGGATAGCGCAGAACGCGGCAGACGGCAGACGGCAATGGCATACGGCAACAGCATGTGCCGCGCTTCATTTGTCGTCGTGTGCGGAATCGGTCTCATACAACTTAATACTGCATAGTAGTGCCGTCTGCCGTCCCGACACAAGCTGTTGCCGTCTGCCGTCTGCCGCGTCCTGCGGGATCATACCTTAAGAGCTAAGATCATGGCCATTTTATATGAAGACATTTCTTTGTGCTGGTGACGGCCATAAAGATAATACACCAATTTCAGGTGTAGAGTAGTATTTACTGAATTAGCAAATACTTACCTTACTTTATCATCAGATAAGTAAAAAAAGTACCCATAGCGTATTTGAATAGATAGCTTTTCAGTTTTATGCCAAAGGAATAAGGGCTTATATTAATAATACAAATATTTAGCTCACAGATTTGGTATCGGCATTTTACATAAACCTACAATAATATGCTAAATAATAATATAAGTGTTTTATTCAACCGTGCTACATTGCGACTAATGCTATATTCAACTTTGACACTTGACATGCTTTCTTATATCAAAATACTAAGTTATTTCGCAAAAAAAAGGTTTAATAGGATAAAAATGTAGTAATAGTGAAACTGATATTAAAGAATGAAAGTAATACAACATATTTTTTTGAGATCTTACATCAGAATAATCATGAAAATGTTATGCATAACTTTGTTACTAAAATACTATATTAATATTTATACTATATTAATACTTCACGAACACAAACTTTAGAAAATTATTTAAAATACTAGAAAACTGATGTTACCACACAACACACTGTCTATATTTTGTCTAGATCTTAAATGTAGGTAAATTATAATGTAATAAAATAAGTCCTATTTTGGTATTTGCTAGAGCTACACCGTTTCACATATTTTTCGAAACAATTTAAAGCAGGGTTCGAAAAAATCCGATTTTTATGATAAAGATAAAAAATCCGATTTTTTTATAGAAAGAAAAAGAAGCTAATTTCATTCTGTAATTGGATTAAACACTTAAAAATGTTAGAGGAATTTTTAAAATAATATAAGTCATTAAGTAGTAGTAAGTGAGTGTCAAGTTACCACATGTTTAATTTAGAATAGTAATAAAAGAATTAGTGTTTATTTGGGAAATATTTTTCCTATGAACACTTAAAAAATCAAGTACCTATCCTTTTAATAATCTTAATTTGTTTGTGGGATAAATCAACTAATTTGTATTTATAAAAAAGCAATCATTTAAGGTCAGGCCTTAAGCATAGATGAGAGTGGGATATCAAAAACAATAATGAGGTAACGTTGTATCAAATCTTTCGATTGTTACGCTTGTGGGTTAACGCAAGAGCACCGGGCAATCCCCATTTTTATTACCTCGTAAAATAAACCTTATATTATATGAAGTTAAGGTTTGAATTTCAATAAAAAGCTATCCGTGCTGGTTTAGTTAAAGGGAATTTCCCCAACTTTAAATGAGGTTGCCATTTTAGGAAACGATCTAAATTATAATGAATTGTAGTTTTTCGCTACGTGTTGCGAGGGTAAACTTTAATCTTTAAATTTTTTAGTTCACTAGACAGGAAAAAATCAATTGATATATATCAAGATAAAAATCAATTGATATATATCGTGATATATATCATGATATATATCCGCTGATATATATCAGCGAACCCTGATTTAAAGCTTAATTTTCATCACATCATTTGTTGTAATTTTCTTTACTTATAATTATTTAAAATGTACCAATATTATTTGAGAATAACATTAAAAAACTTTTCTATAAAAATATTTTATGCAGCCGATTATTTCTTTTCAAATCAGGTTTGCATGCTTATTATCTGTGATTGCAAATACAGTTTAATTGGTTTTATGAGAGGGTAGGTAGAACTATATACAAGGCATGTCTATCACATTAATATAATTATGCAAGATGATTATTTCTTATGTTATATTGCTTTCGCGTAATTAAGCAATGAGAGACTGGCTTCCACAATGAGCCACTAAATATGACTGATGCTAAATATATTATTATCATGTCTTTGTCAAGTCCTAATGGATGACAGTGACAGCACAAGATTTGAATAGTTCAGGCCCGTTTGGCCCATTTGGGCCATGATAGCTCCTTTCATAAAAGCAAAAATCTTCGTTCCTACCTACGCAATATGGTTATAAAAATAAAAAAAAATCAAATGTCAGCTGTCAAACTCGCGATACCAGATAGGTTAAATGTGTTTAGCGCTAAATATAAAATTTAGTAAGCGGTTTTTTGAGTAAGTCTAGTAAGATACATAATTTTCAAAATTAAGTTTTCAATTAAAAAAGTATAAATATTCCAATTATAAGCTACACCAAAAATAGAGGTCAATAAATAATAACATATCTTTATTTTGAGATATTTTGTTATGTTAGCATTAACCATGGACATAACTTCGGGATTATAATGAAGTAACCTATGTACTTAGAAGTGAAATACGATGTATTAGAAAGTAAGTCGATATTAAATAAACACGTTTGTTCAACTTAAGTGTTTATTTAATAATGACTTACTTATAATAAATACATCGTATATCACCTCTAAGTACATAGGTTACTTCAATAAAAATTGTCAGGCTTTTGATAGTGATATATAAATTATGGTTGTCGTAGGTTGCTCCCCCTTAGTTCTTCTTATATTTATTATGGGATAAAACTACAAGTGCGAGGGAGAAGACTATAGTATAAAATTCTGTTTTATTCACACGTTTTGTGATCTCGACGGCAACGAATACCTGGAAACTACATAGTAGTTCTAAATATTTATAAGTTATATCTTAGCAGGAGGATCGTGGTTATGAATGACATTCCGTTGTATCATAGTATCATTGTTGATTGTAAAGACGCTTGCAGAACATCCTCGTTTGTAGAACCCACATCTCCAACGAGTCCTGGGACCTAGCTGGTAGTGTCTGGTGAACTTGTATCCCGCTATGCAGATGACCGGAGCGCCCCTGAACGTAGATTTGGTGTAGAAAATCTTTTCTGCAACGAAACCTGTTAATTAATAAATATTCAGGGGAGTGAATTCAATATAAACATTCTTTTTTAGAAACTGAGTCGTAAAGATTAAGTTAGGTATGCATTAAAATGTTACAACTTTATTTACATTAATTTTAAAGGTATCTTTGTAGAAAGCATCTTTCTAGGAAAAAGTGAAAAAACCAAATAAAGTTTTGCTTTTTGGCTTTCCTGTAAAGACAATGTTTGTCCTTTACGACATTTAAGATTTCCATCGTCGCATGTACAGTCACCACCATAAGTAGTTGAACAAATTCAAAATTTCAAATTGCCTCGGACTTTTGTGTTCTTACTAATCTTTTTTTCTCTTCACAAAAACAAAATAAAAGGGATTTGCTTTACTTCATACGAAGAAACCTTTTTTTTTTCAGTTTAACTTAACGCGTATATAGGCGATTAGAATTTTTGATTTTGTACAGATATTTATGCCGCTGACTGTACTCTCACACGCACACACATTCACGCCTTATCTCCCTGAAGCGGTAGGCAAAGGCGCAACTAGTTGCACCCACTTTTCGCCGTATACATTCTATCCCTTGATGTGATAGGCGACGAGCCTATTGCCATGTCGTGCACAAATTCCAGACTCCGGGCTGATACTGAATGTAAAAACCAAATATCACTTTGCCCGACCCGAGAATCGAACCCGAGACTTCAGTACTGCAGTCGTACCACAATACAACTACGCCACCGAGGCCGTCTCTGTAGTACTATCACCATTCTAATACGTTTCATTCTCTTCCTTAACGCATCAATAAATTTTATTGACATTATGGGTGTTATTGGGCGGTAGATAGCACTTAACATTATGCACTTATGCCCGTGTTCACAACAATATTATGAGGACGCATAGTGTGTCCGAACGCATAGTGTTGGCAATATCTCAGTCAATATCAATCAATATCTTTTTGGAATTGTCATGTTTGTTTCTTTGACAGCTAACTGAAGCAAAGTTGTTTCTCGATATTAGACAATGACAGCGCCCCTTAGTCTAGACACTGCGAAGGCTGTTATGTCAAAAGCACTGAGAAACAGACTTATCATAGTATTGTTTAGTACTTAGCTAAGTACCATTTGTGAACACGGGCCTTATAATATAATAATACCAGCCCTATATTATGTACTGTCCCACTGTTGGGCACGGGCCTCTTCTACCGAGAAGGTTTGTTGGCAGACTTCACATACCTTCGAAATTCTCATGGAGAACTTCCCAGATATGCAGGTTTCCTCACGATGTTTTCCCTCACCGTTAAAGCAAGCGATAATTCACAAAGAATACACACATAACTTTAGAAAAGTCAGAGGTGCATGCCCTTCGGTTTTGAACCTGCAGACGTTCGCCTCGGCAGTCCGTTTCACTTCCAGCTAGGCAATCGTACGGGCCTTGCCTGAACTAAAAATCCCTAATTCTGTTGCTGCTGTGCTATAATCAATAGCGACCTTTGGGTCAAACTGCACAACCGTTTAGGATCTCGTGCCTTAGCTGAGGACCATTTCCTTAGGTCACCACCTTATTAGGTAACAAAACAACTTACCACGATTTTTTACGAAATTGTTTGAAATGGGGGCCTCTTTATACCTTTATTTTTAATTACTGGTTAGAGTTTTCATTAAGTAAGGTAATTAATTAAAGGTAATTGTATTGCAATTCCAGATTTTATTCATAGCTCTTTGTGAGACAGGGCCATTATTTTGGTAACCTAGTCTAGGGAGTTGCGAAGATATTTATTCCTTTTAGGTTAGATTAAAATAATATTGTAAATTCCAAACTACCATAACGATCAATAATATTTATTGATTGGATCAGTTAAGAAAAAAAAAATAATTAAATTTTGACCCCTTTTGAATTGTGAATTTATTTGTTTGTGTACGAAACGAATGAATGTCTGAATGGGTTTCTTGCATCGGTCTTCGTCATTCTGTCGCTTCTTCGAGTTCTTCTAGTGATGATACCTGTAAAGAAATACCTATTTACCAACAATCCAAGAAATATTTTCGGGTTTTTTTTGTGGATTACATCAGAATTATGGATATAATCAGAACGAATGTGATTTGATTCATAAGAAATTATTAGAGTTTTTCTGCTACTATATCAATTTGAAGAAAACTCATTCTTTCTATTTTATTTTTTTATAACTGATCATATTTTTGGACCATTACTTAAGATTTTATAAACGGTTTTACTCTATTCTGGTAAATAAACGTAGTAAAAAGATGTTGAAATCAATTCAATAAATAATACACCAGATAATATAAATAAAAAAAAAAACAATACAGCAAATCAACAAAAGTGCCAATCATCACAATATAAATCATGATTACGCAGTAAAAATAAGTACTTAACAAAAATAATTATGAACTACACAAACATGTTTCGAGCTCAATACAACTTAAAACGTAATCCCTGGATAACACGAGCTACGTGGTAGCACAAAGACATGCTTGTTCCTTAGCCTAGACCCTAGAGCATCTAAGGTTCCACCAGAGCTAAGCGAGGCTGGGAATATGAATACTATTGATGGACACATCCTAGCATCTGCTCAGCTCCTGCACACATCCCTAGATACGATGAACCATCAATCAATACTTAAAAATAGCAGGGTGGCAGTGAAAATTGTTACATTTCACAATCCTATCTTCTATAGTATATATGACCGCGCGGCAACCTTTGCTGTGGTGGGTAGAACAGTACCACCGGGTCTTCAAGCCGTTCGACCGGTGTATCGTGAAGCTGTAGCCGATGATTTTGATCATCGGATTCCCGTTTATCGATGTAGTTAGCTCGAAATCTGGAAAATAATAGAAGTTGTTATTTGATCGTAAAATAATTTATTTAATTTTTTTCTTCAAGTACATTTTAAACAGCTGTTCCTACTCTTGAAAATTAAAATAAAATGTTTAATGCATTTTATTCATATGACTAACTAAATAAAATATAATTTATAGTTTATCAACAGTTTGTTACGTACATGTGGTGTTTACCTGTAAGTAAGTGTTGCATTTAGTTCGTAATTTTCTTATTGTAAGTAATGTTTGATAGCTGTAAGATGTATAAGTGTAAACAAAACCTTTATTTTATTTATAAAGGTTTAAAAATAAAATGAATATTAAACTTTGAACTCCAGAAATAGATAGAAAACCCGTCAGTAACAACAAATTGTTTTTAGAAAATGAGGTCTGACGCGCGTCGTTTCTCCCACTCGCTCTGCAACGCTCACCGCTGATTAGTGGATACCCTTTTCAGCTCCGATGCAAAATTTTACAAAATGCACCAATCAGAATTTTTTTTCACACACTTACAAATGACATGATGATTGGTTTATTTTTGGAATCCGATTAAAGGTTAAGCCTAGGATCGTGTATTGAAATTTGTTAAATCGGTTGTTAAAAGAGTGCTGAGTGAAGAAGATATATTTTTGAAACTAGCTGTAAGCACTAACATAATTCTTAGAATTCTATGTACTTAATTACTGATGTTCCTACTTCTTTGTCAAAATTGTTTGTGCACAATAAAATTATTATTATTATTATTATATAAAGCTTATAAGCAGATAATTAGGCACAAAATTCAATTATAGATTGACAAACCTTCTCAATAAATTGAACTTTTTTTGGATAGATTCCCCCCCCCCCTCCCCCGCGCTTATTAGTTCAGGGGTTTCTAGGGCTTATGGTTGATTTTGCTACATAGTTACGAAATAATTTTTCCATTATAAAATAAAAAATAAATATATTTATTCTTTTTAATTAATTTTCTGTCTCGGTGGCGTAGTTGTGTTGCGATGTGACTGCAATGCTAAGGTCTTTGGTTCGTTTCCCGGGTCGGGCAAATTGATATTGGGTTTTTTCATTCAGTATCAGCCTGGAGTCTACAATTTTTGCCCGATATGGCGATAGACTCGCCCCCATCACATTATAGGACAGAATACGCAAGGCGAAAAGTGGGTGCACTAGTTGCGCCTCTGTCTATTCCTTCGGGGATAAAAGCCGTGAGTGCGTGTTTAAATTAACTTTAGTACACAGGCAAACACACAACATTACAGCCGGCGAGCCTAATCCCGTATCGAGCACAAATTCCACTCTGGGAGCACGAAAATTCAACATTAAGCATTAAATTATTTTAGTGATTATGTTCATTAACACATCTAAGAATATCGATGCCGAAAGTTACTATGACCGCCCTGCACCCTTTACTGTGATGGGTGGAACAGAACCAACGAGTCTTCAAGCCTAACTTGTACTGTTTACTGAATCTGTACCCTCCTAAACATATTTGCTGGTTCCCGCGAAGTGATTTCACGAATATTGCTTCTGAAATGAAAGAGTAGCTGATAATAAACTGGTATATAGTAAATTTTCTATTTAGAGATACTGTTAATTCCAATCAGAGAAATTATTTAGTAATTTTAGAAGCGCGTACTAATCAAAAGGTCCTTTAGAATGTGGCAAAGAAAATACGACACGAGTCCGTTTCGTTTCATTGTGATTGGTCGATAGTGTAACACGTGACACGCATCGGTATCTCGACGAATCACAAACATCACAATTACACATCGACTTTCGTATCGTGTTTTTAATCTAAGGCAATTTAGTTTGCCATTTCCGTATAAAAAACATCATTTGCTCTATATCTATACTCTACTCTCTAAATTATGTTTATGGTTGTGTGTATTAAGACATTTGATAATCTCTGTCCCGTAAGTGACTATGACTGCCTTGCATCTCTTGCTGTGATGAGTTGCGCAGAACCAACGGGTCTTCAAGCCTATGTTGTAGTGCTTGCTGAATCTATATCCGCCTACGGATATTTGCTGGCTCCCGCGAAGTGACGTCATGAATACTGCACCTGTAATATTGGTGAAGTTATAGTATTACCCACACTATACAATTACGCAGTATGTTAAAAAATATGTCATTTTTGAAGGGACAGATGTATAGATGTCAACAAAACATCACGCTATATTTTTTTACTTTGTTGATGCGTGATAGGTACTGGTCGTACTGGTGGTAAGACTCTCATATGTAAGAGTCCGTCTGGGTGGGTACCACCGCAATGTCTATTTCTACCGCCAAGTTTCAGTATGCACGCACTGTTGTGTTTCTGATTGAAGGGCATTGTAGCCAGTATAACTACAGGACATAATGGGACTTAACATCTTATGTCTCAGGATGACGAGCGCAGTGGTATGCCACACAACACTTTGTAACACAAAGTGTTTGATGGTGTTGCTACTGTTTATGGGTGGTCGTATCGCTTTTCATCAGGCGACCAGCATGCTCGTCTCGTCATTCGATGCAATAAAAAAAAATAACAATTAGGTTTAAGTAAAGAGAATAAGTTCATTTTGGTGAGTACGGAGAAAATGAGACAGAGAAATATAATTCAAAATATATATTCAAATATTCTATAAAATGATTCTCGAAATCCATAGTCATATTTCAATGTATAACGTTGGCATAAACTTAATAAACCTTTATCTATATCTCTATCTACCATAACGCAACGTAACTACATTGAATGCCGAAGTTCCATGTAGTTCAAATATATTATTGAAAAACCTAAGGCATGTCTTACATTTACTTACAATATCACTTAAAAATAAGCTAAAAATAGGTTATGATTCTCAGGAGAATATTTTTCTTCTCTCATTATTTTTCCTGTAACTATTTTTAAAACGCGCACAACCCCTATTTTTTTCATATCACGTGGGCCCTTTTTGGAATTCAGTATTTAACTTTGCCAACATCGCTTTCATTTGCATAAAAAATGTTTTTCTTATGACTGTGTTGGTTGAAGCACTCGACTATGACATCATCTATTGTGCGTAACATTGCCCTGCAGCCCTTATTGTGATGAGAGGAGCAGTGCCACCGGGTCCTGTTGCGCCAGATGTAGTGCTTGCTGAAGGTAAACCCACCCATATTAATCTGCTTCCTACCGCGGGAAGATGTGATGAATTTCGCATCTGGAATAAATTATATTGTTTTATTTGTGCCAAGCAAGCAGCTGTGTGCAAACGTTGTTTAGGATTGAAGGACATGTAACGACAATGTCGCACATAATTTAACGTACATAGATAACGTCACGTATCACATTAGTATACAAGCACTATTTGTACACATAATAAATCAGACCAAAAATCATCTCGTGTCATTTGATGCAATAAAAAAAATCACTTTCCGCAACGAGAGAGCTCGGAAAACTCAATGACAAGAACCTAATGAAGATTTTATACATAGATCGATGGTTCCTACTTATACTGTCGAAACCGTAAATCATTTTTACAAAGCAATTAATTCGAATATTCAATATTGGCACTGTGTCATACGTGAAAATTTTTACAGTTTTATACCATCTACTTAAGTTTTTATAAATAATTATACTTTTTTTAATATAACACATTCGATACTTTACTTGGTTATCTAATTGGTTATTTTTTTAACGAATGTGCCAGTTTCGAATGATCTATGACAATATCTTTTAGTCTACTATTGCATGTGCCCGTTTCGATACTCTTCCACGACAAGAATTTCTATTGAACTACTGAATGTGATGCTTTCAATTTTATTATTTGTTTTTTTATTTATTTATTTATTTATAATAATGGGACAACAAACAGTTACACAAAAGGTATTAAATCTTATAAAATACATGTTAATGCTACAAATACTATATGTGTAACCCACATCGTTATCCTCAAATTAGTTTTAAGACAAATTGTCGATTGATAACTTTTTAAAAACGATTGCGAATGGTATTAAGTATAATATTATGTAACTAATATGATGTATCGGTAGTAAAATTAAATTACATTGTGTTGACTATTTGAGTCTAAAGTGGTGAGTTTTTCAGTATTCTCTTAATCGAGCTTTTAAAATGGTACACATTGTCAAGAAAAGTATTGTTGCATTGCTAAAGATAAAGTAACAATATACTAGTTTCGATATCTGCTATTTATTTATGTCAAGCTTTTACTGCTATTTTTTCTAGAGTATTTATGAAAAATAAAGCAAAATACAATTAGACATTGTTAATCAAGAAATATGTATTAAAAAATAAAGAATCAAGAAACACACCTAATAATAAAACAGCTTTTAGCTTGTATGCAGATAACATTTCAAATGTTTTATTAAAGTACTTACTTATTCAAGATCTTAAAAAACACAAATTTATATTGTATTTTTGGCACATTGGTTTAATAAAGTAATATTATTAGAGAACAGAATAGAGTAGTCTCTACTAGGTATATTATTATGAGAACCTATATGATATAAATCTTATGATCTTGACGTTAAATCTATGTTATAAAACTAAAGAAGAACGAAAATTTAACTTATCTATTAATCATATCACTTATAAAAGAGATCAACACGAGATAGTTATCACATCTACTTTATTTAGCTACTAATTAACTTGCTTAAGTCAATCAACATTATTTAATATGAAGCAACAATCTATGTAAATAGATAGATATTTTTAGCTTTTGTTTCGAGCTTAAAATAGAAATAAATATTTAGAAAACTATTACTATAGTGCGGTATTGCCTTTCCGTTTGTGCTGTATTGTTGTAGTTTTGTAATTGATCCCAATCTTTGTATAACATAAACATCTTAGCAAAACTTAGATTGTTGTTCAGGTACAATTTACTGCTGCCTTTTCTGGTGTAATGGGATTCAACAGGCTGGAATGACTTTACGTGATCACAAACACTTCGGATCATCTCGGTGTCTATTTTTTTTGGGTGATTAGGATGTTTTCCCCTATTATCAGTTCCAGTAATGCCGCTTACGTCAAGCCTTTTTTGCGCCGTACGACTGAATTGGTCTGTAATTGCCAAAGTGGCACAAAACATTTTTAGGCACACTTTTATTGGTTCAAAATTATTGGAATCTTCAATCGGAATAGGTAAATAGTAATGAGTAGTGAACTTCCTTCTCGATGGGCCTTCCTTAGTTTGTCGCCTTTTTTCTATTTTTCTAGTAAATTTGTTAATATACTCCCATTGCTTAGAGTGGTCTGAGAGTTTCCAAAACTTATCGAATATAAGCTGTCTTATTTCTTGCTTTACATGAATGGAGCACTTCAGCTTGCAAGTCAAAGGACATGAACTCTTCATTGTTTTGGGTGGCATTTCTTTACCTTTTTTACTGACGTGTTTTTGACCGGAATTTTTCAGAAATTTTCTACGAATGTCCGTCCATTGGTCATCATGCCTCTTTCTTTTCTTACCTGGACCTTGCTTAAATGTCTTTTTTCTTCTGACAATGTGGGTGTTGGGTGTCCCTGGTTCCGAAGCTGATACTGATATCAACGAATTAACATTTGGAATGTCGCAAAGTTCTTGAACTGCATCGTTATTAATCGGTTGTTTGGATTGGTTTGTTACACAATAAAAATCTTGAACAGAGTTAGATGGAGCAGGGGTACATTTATTGTAAATATTATTTAAATATTTACACTTTTCATCGGTGAATTCAAATCGCACCGGAGATTCTAGAAGCACAAAAAAAAGTATGAAATATTGCAACATCCATCAAAAATGCAAGATTTTGACGTAGTAAAGTGTCGAAAGTGGTTAATTCAATGTGTTCTAAGCAGACAAAACTATTGAATGTACCACTTTCAAGAAATTTCTCAGAACCTGTATCAGATAGAACAATCGATAGAAATCGATAGAACAAATTTGCTTTTTGTATATACTAGTATAGTATTGAATCCATCACATTCGATAGTTTCAAATCAATTATTAAAATATATCAAAACATTTTAATTATTTTTATCATATTATAATATCACGATTCCATAGGTTCCAATAGCAAATTTATATTATAGCAAAGAAATATTTATGTTCTTTAAATTTTGGCTTTTAAACAAACAATTACGCCCAAAAGAATCAAAAAATTATCGGGTTGATCATAATTTGTATTGGAAGTAACAGGCTCTGTTGTACTTTCACTGCGTTTATTTATCATATTTACAATTATTTTGCCTCTTTTATTAATTTTGAACCAAAAATTAAAGAAAAACTGTCCTAAACATAACTTCAAAAACACGCGTGCGTTCTTGATCACATTTTGAGTAACATTAACGGAATAGATAGTTTCGTGTGGAGTGTACATACCGCTGGCCACCAATAACATCGAAAATGCCAGGTTCGATGTTTTAATATGTTTGCTTTATGCACTTTCAATTCTGTTCAATTGAAAAACAGTTCAACATAGGTATGTAGGGCTTATGCATATGACTTATTTATTTCATATGCCCCGATGACGTACATAGAGTGACCATATAACATAATATCTCTGTATACATCTATATATTTTATAGTTAAATTGCTTTGCGAAATTGCCTTTTTAATTGCGTTGTTTGTTTAAAATCCGCGATCTGCATAGGCCCTCATACTCTTACAATCATAAAATGTAGAGATAGAAAATATATACAATTTTATTTCCAAAAACACATTTTTGGTTAACAAAACATGTTTCGTGGTGGGATCGTACAATTCATTCCTGTTTCAACGATTTAAACTCAAATCGACGTGACGTATGTGCGTGTCTGCTGAAAGCTCGCGAGCTGCGTGTACAAAGAGCAATCAATACATTGAAGTAAGGTTGCTGTTAGCACAGTAACATTAGCGTAGGTCGCGAGCGGCGTGTAGCTCACAAGTGTATTTTTTTAACAAAAGCAACATCACTGGTGCGCCTCTGCCTACCCCTTCGGGGATAAAAGGCGTGAGCGTATGTGTGTGTGTGGACAACATCACTCGGCCTTTAAATTACAAGCTCCCGTCGCACGTCACCTTAAGTTTTTAAATATTAAGTCTCACAATGTAATTACTCTGGATAAAATATTCAAGTCATTACAACTGCGGATCATTGTACAATTGATTGGTGGCAGATATGAACTTGCGGTGGTAAAAACAGTTGCAAACACTCGCATTCGTTACAGTCGTACCCCTACGGTGACTTCACTACCTCTCAGGTACATATTACCACGTGAAATAGGCGGGGGATGGTTATGATGATTCAAAATTTTGACTATTTTATCGTATATGGTGTACATGAAGGCTCTACAGTTTTTCCGGCGAGAGGTGCAACGCCATCTGATCTTGTATCCGGTAGATTGGTGGTAAGCGAACCTGTAGCCTTCGAACTTAATAATCCTCTTCCCGGTTGGAGATAACACGTAAACAGCTTCTGAAAATTAAAGATTTGTATATTAATAAAATCTTAATCCAAGACTTATTCTGAGATGTTTCATGCGTGGTTAGCTGAAGTCAAGGTTCTAATCACGCTGGAGAATAGAAAGTGAATGCACAGCGAAGCAAAGGCGTTGCGCGGTCGTCCAGTGTAATACGGTCATTCACTTTACTTGACCACGGTGGAAACCACGTGGCCTTAATATTTATTATGTTTTTTTTATTACACATATTGTTTGTTAGTGTTGAAGGCATACACGAGATATACACGTCTTATTTTATTCATATCATTATGAGTAAAATGTATCTACATAGTAAAGCCGATAGCATAAGTAAGAAGATTATACAAGTAAAAGTCTCGAGTCCACAATAGAATTTAATAAGTACATTCCCCAATTAACACCACACATAGGATAGAAGTGGGAGAGCAGAAAGTTAAGACAGCGTTAGAAACTTTATTGTGCGAAACAGAAGATTAGAAGTTCTCCACAGCGTAGAAATTAACGAATGTAAGTTAAATGTTAGGCAGCACATGTTTATCTTATAGCGGTAGTGTTACGACTAGTCGCCAGCTATTGTGCGTTTGCGCATACAGCGGTCGCTGAAGGACGGGCCCAAAATGACGTCACGCCATAGGTAGCCGATCCAAGTAATATATAAAATGCTGGCCACTTGCCGTATTTGAGCCAATATTTGCGTTTTGCCAATGCAATGTGCACTTTGTACAGTTACATAAATATCTGTACAAAATCAAAAGTTCAAATCGCCTGTATACGCGTTAAGTTAAACTGAAAAAAAAATCTTCGTATGAAGAATAGCAAGTCTCTTTTATTTTGTTTTTGTGAAGAGAAAAAAGATTAGTAAGAACACAAAAGTATGTAGGCAATTTGAAATTTTGAATTTGTTCCGCTACTTATGCTGGTGACTACATAATGACACAAAGTCGATATGCTTTATCCAATTGGCGCAAATATTTTGACGAATACGCCAAATGTAGTGTGCCAGCAGGTGCAGTAGAGACGGTATTTAAAAAAAAGAAAAGTTTTATAAAATAATATATTTTTAGGAACCTCTTTATAATAATAAAAAAATAGTTTATGTACATCTAGGACTAACGCTTGAAATAGCTCAGTTGAACTGCATTCGATCATAAAGTTCAATTTAATAAATTCTATGTGTAACAAATTGAGAAAGCACTTATAAAATATAATAGTTCATAAAATCATATTTTGGTGGTAAGTGTAAGTCTTCAGCTTGCCGCATCCAGCATCTGCCTGCAGTCTTTCGCAGATCGTCATCCCACCTGGCCGGAGGGCGTCCTACACTACGTTTGCCCAGTCGCGGTCTCCACTCAAGAACACGTTTACCCCAGCGGTTGTCGGTAATAGAGACATACCACCAGTAAATTTTCTCAACTTAGGGATCGAACTCGGCAGCATACTGGTAAGTAATTTTATTTTGTCATGGCAAATATATCAAAATATCTCGTTATTTGAAGTAAGGTATGGGTATGATAGCGCCTATAGGAGGATGGTTATGCAGGTACTGTCCAAACACCAACCGAGTTCCGATCAAATATATTCTTGCTTTACAGCCTCTTTTCCCTTGATGCGTGGAGCACCGCCATATTGTTTTCTGAGCCCAGTTCATCGCCGTACGACCATCCATGTAGTATGTATACCCGTCTTTCACTAATTGGCGGTTCTTTTTCTTGGATATTATGAATTCGTAATCTGCAATGGGATGCATGATGTGAATGAGATTTTTGATGGTCAACTTGGAGGTAGGGTTGTTAGGAAAACAGGAGAATCAGAGAGGAAATTGTGAGAAAAGTCTTTATTGGTAATAACACATTCATTGAGGCTCATAACAATACTTTATTAATTGTAATAAACATTTCAAGGAAGAATTTTTATAGCTGCCTATGTGAAAGTGCATTACTTGCTTCAGATACAAGATAACGTTTTAAATGCTCTCAGACGTGGATTAATAAGATATTAAAGAGAGGGCTTCCTGTCCGGGTTCCGAACCTCATACTTAACTTTCTGCAGCACACTTAGCTTCCAGAAAATTTTTTCTCACCTTTCTTTCGCCTTCAAAGCTAAAATAAGATTATAATGCGCTGCCAGTAGAACTTGAATAACCACTGTTGAACACTTCCTTCTTCGTCAAAGAAACAAAACATTTAATAGTTTGAACTCTTTAACTTCATGAGTGAATATTGATTAATGAGATTTGGTAAGAAGACCATTAGGTTTTTCCTAGTTACATACATTCTGTACTACGATGCCTGTCTGATGTCTGAATAAATAATGTCAAATATAGGATTACCAAATATTAAAGACACCATCTAATAAGCCCAGAAATAGGGACATAGTAATCTAACGAATATCACAGATACATCTTATAGCATGACACATTACTTCTATTTGCACATTTCGCCTTTTATTGCCTCTTAGTGAAAGATTATAAAATAGTGATTAGTTTCAAATTGACTTTTGAAAACGTTTCTTAAAATTTATAAAGACAATACATACGACTATTTCTATCGTCAAGCAGCAGTGTGCATGCACTGTTGAGTTTCGGTTTGAAAGACATTGTAGCCAGTGTAACTACTGGACATAATGAGACTTAAAATCTTATGTCTCAGGATGACCAACGCAGTAGAATGCCACACAGTACTTTGTAACTTAAGGTGCTGGATGGTGTTACTACTGTTTAAGGGTGGTCGTATCGCTTACCATCAGGCGAACGGCATGCTCGTCTCGTCATTCTGTGCAATAAAATAAGAAACTGTCTTTGAACGAGTTGACGACGATCTTCAAACGCACCAAAAACCGCAGCAAAGATGTTCACAATCAAAAAATTTTCGATTCAAATATGTGATTCAAAACCTATCGAAAGTTTTCAAAAACGCGCGTCAGTGGCGCGATTATAAAACGTCAATTATAGGTAGCAGTCTTAATGATTATGGTTATCGTCGATATTGATGATTTCATAGTCAACAGTGAGTATATTCGCTCGGCAGCCGTGAGGAGTGTGAGTGGAGCATCTCCATCGACTCTTACTGGACTTGGAAGGTAACTTGAAGTACGTATACCCGTTGAGACGTATTAAATTCTTTCCTTTCTTTGAAACTAGATATTCCACTGGAAAAGAAATCATTATTTAATGCTAAGCGAATTGTAAATGGCTAAATTTAAATTGAGTACCGATGTCTTGCATGGGTCTTTAACTAGATGCTGTAGTTAAGATGCCTCTCCAATCATTAACGTTTATAAAAAACAAAAAAAAAACATAGGAATAACGTGTGACGATAAGTTTATTGACAGGATATGTCATTCCATTCATAACGTTAGCGTTAACGATTGTAGAAAGGCATCTCGGCTACGGTCCTAGTAATTTTATCGATATAATTATACAAATGAGACATTCTTACAAAATAAAAGAACTAATTGTTGTTTGGTCATTTTTTTATTTATTGCTTTTTTGTTAGTTAATTATGGAATGGTGTAAATAATACATCATAGATATACGGTTGCAGCGTTCGCAGGTCATCTGCTGTTAGTCATTGAAGAGTTCCATAGTCTATCTCCAAAGATATTCATCAATTCTTAATCCTACTAATATTATACAGGCGAAAGTTTGTAAGAATGTATGGATGTTTGGATGTATGGATGTTTGTTCCTCTTTCACACAAAAACTACTGAACGGATTTCGATGAAATTTGGAACACAGGTACCTACATCATGTCCTGGATTAACACATAGGCTACTTTTTATCCCGGGAAAACATAAAACGGGACTTTTATCCCGGAAAAACTTTTTAACGCGGGCGGAGCCGCAGGCAAAAGCTAGTAAATTATAAACGAAACCTAACATTTACCTAAACATTTGAATAACTTAAACCCCATCCAAATCGGATCAGCAGTTTTTGAAAAAATAGCGGCCATACAAACTTACATGCATAGGTACCTACACATGGGTCGAATAGAGAACCTCTTTGTTTGGAAGCCGGTTATAAAAGGATTAGGTTCGTACACCTAATATGCGTAACTAAACCTTGAGTGGAAAATATATTTCTAACTCCTTCCTATTCTTCTATTCGATTAACTTCGTTACGGGTTAAGCCTAATTAGTGCTCCCAGAGACTCGTCTGTCATACATAAAATGCGTGCCACTGCCGATCCTGGCTTACAGGAGTTGCAGTGGCGGGTGTGAGGGCGGAATAGTCTCATATATTAAGTATATCTACCTATTGACTGCCTCGGTGGCGTAGTGGTATTGCGTACGGTTTACGAGTACGATTTGCGCGCTGAGGTCCTGGGTTCGATTCCCGGGTCGAGCCAAAAAATATTGTGACTGGGTTTTTCCATCTTAAAAATTACTCAGTCGCAGCTCGGAGTCAGGAAGTTGGCGGTGTGATACCCCCGTGCCTCGGAAAGCACGTAAAGCCGTTGGTCCTGCGCCTGATCTCTCTCTGGTCATGTCGGATTGCCGTCTCACCGGACTATGAGAGTGAAGGAATAGCGAGTGCACCTGTGTATTGCGCACACACTTGTGCACTATAATATATCCTGCGTACCTGGCTGATCTCCGTTGAGATTGGCCGCCGTGGCCGAAACTGGCTAGGATGATTTTCATCTACCTAATAAATAAAATACTAGGTAAAACGTATATTAAATTATTCCTTTCAGAGTTTCGGTCATCTTATGGTATACTATCAAAGTGTTAGTAAATTCGGACAAAATCAGAATAATTCATTGACTGATTAGTAGAGCAGGAAAATTAAAACACTCAAAATATGTAATTAGATTGTATTCTAATACTTGAAAATATCTTAAGAATTACACGAAACCTACACTTTTATTCCCGAAGGTGTCGGCAAGGGTGCAAATAGTGCATCCCCACGAACGGGCGATGCTAAATCTTTCACATAGGGGGGTCCGAGCGAGGATATTGTACCGCCTAGGACGGATAGGTCACGTATAACCCCCCTCCCCCCGTCACCAAATTCAGTGATTACCATTTATACCACTAATTACCAGTGGCACTGAATTACCACTTAAGCTAAAAATTAAGTTAACTATCTGTGGCTTTAACACTCTTCTTTTCTTGGGTGTAAATGAAACCCGTTGATGTAAATGATGACGTCATCCATGGTCGTGACGTAGGCGAGGCAGCCGACGTGTCTGGTAGAACATCGCCATCTCTTCTGCCTGGACTTCGAAGGTATTAAAGTGTACGTGTAGCCGTCAACTTTAAGCATCCGATTGCCTTGCCTGGATAAGACGAATTCAGCTGCAACTAAAAATATATCATGGTGAGATTCATTTAAAAGTGAATTTCGGTATTTTTTAAAGAATTTTGGATAATAAAAATGGATATCGAATAAATGACTTTTCTGAACTGTTTATAAAAAACATTATGTATCTATGTAATTCTAGTTTTTATTGTTTGTTATTTTTTGTAATATAATTTTGTACATCTAATTTCATGTTACTGGTTTTGATTCGTGAAATTGTATCACTACAATACTTATTATTAAATTCAATGTCTTTTTTTTTGAGGCCACTGTTGACTTATGATTGTGGTTTTCGTTCAAGTATACGAAGACATCACCAATTGTGAAGAGATATGCCTTGCATCCCAGAGTAATGCGTAGAGCATGTCCATCGTTTCTTCAGGCTTTTGGAGGGTTTCAAGGAGTATGTGAAGTTGTTTACAAGGATTAAACGCTTGCCCCGCTGCGATACCACGAATTTCACTGGAAAAGATATATTATTAATTAATTCATCGGTGATCTTAGCTTTTCTGCTGAGTTGTTATGAAAGTCACTGAGATAGCTCAGCGGATTAGCAAGCTGAAGTGGCAGTGGGCAGGGCACATAGTTCTAAGAACTGACGGCAGATGGAGCAAAAAAGTTCTCGAGTGGAGACCACGTACTGGCGAGCGCAGCTTCGGCCGTCCATCTGCAAGGTGCACAGACGACTTGATAAAGGTCGCAGGAACGCGCTGGATGCAGGCCGCTTTTAACAGGTCCGTCTGGAAATCTTTAAAGGAGGCCTGTGTTCAGCATGTGGCTGATGATGACGATGACTCATTGCTTGCCCGGAGCCTTTTTTTGGTTTCGCGGAGAAAACACGTTACTTCTACCGCTCAGCTTTCGTGCGGGGCGACTGAGCGGTTATGTTGGGTTCACCGTGCCATACGACACGGCGTTGAGGTAAATAGCAATAGGCTTGAGTATTATTCCATAGGACTCAACATAGATAGATAGCGAAATGTGGGTATCTATTACCTACCCCTGAAAGGGAAGGCGTGATGTTATATAATGTAACAACTAGCATGGAGAGTAATAGGTAAAAATTGCCTATAAAAGTTTATTGCTACTGTTACGCTCAAAGCTATAAAATATATTTGGCGTACCTACACATCTTTAGAGCTGTAAAACGCTAAGGCAGTTGTGATTTGTTCGATAAAGTAGAAATATGTGCCTAACGCATTCGTAATAAGGTGGCGGTGGCGTAGTTGTATTACGGTACGACTGCAATGCTGAGGTCACGGGTTCGATCCGCGGGTCGGGCAGTGATATTTAATTTTTCTAATTATTATCAGCTAGGAGTCTGGAATTTGTGTCCGATATGGCGATAGGATTGCCCCCTATCACACACATCATGGGACGGAATACGCACGGCGAAAAGTGGATGCACTACCTAGATGCGCCTCTGCCTACACTTTTGGGGATAAAAGGCGTGAGTATGCGTAAAAATAAAAAACAGGAGAAAGTAACCTCTTTTTGATTAAATAGGTGTACCTATGATCTACACTTGGTACTTTTATATTAGTTGTATCCATTTTGTCCCTTCATTCTACACCCAGATAAGGTCCGGATACAAGCGGTACCTATACCTACCTAAAACCAAATTATAAATGAGGCATTGTTTGCAGAATTAAAGTCTTCTTTTCTTGTATTATTTTTCTACCTATTAACAGTTATATGACCATGCGTGCTATAAGGTTGACATTCGCGCACTTTCATGGGCGCGGCATATTGTACTGATAGTACATATTTTGTATTCAAGCGGCGATCACCGTAGGTATGCAAGGTATAAAACTCATCATAGTAGCCTAAGTATACTGTCTCTGTTACGGGACCATATGGCCGGTTTCGACCAGCCCATGTACAGATTAATAAATTAAGGCTTAATACAGGTAGGTAACATTACATAGGAAACATAAAAAAGATTTGTTAAAATGAGCTTTTCTTTAGTTTGCCGTGGGTCATCACTTACCAGAATTTGATCCTTATGTCGCTAACATTATCGAATGATTTAACGGTACAGTGTGCTTGTTTGGTGAAATTACGAATTCAGTTCCTGGCTAGGAAGGAATACTGATTTTAAAAAAATCCAACAATGCAGTTTTAGTTTTCATCAAAGCGGCCTAGAGACTCGTTTGATAATTTTTTTATTATTCCACATACTTTAGGATTTCGCCATCCACGCTCACTTGAAAGTCACTTGTACCTATATGTGTCGGTTGCATAGGCCAGGGGTCGGCAAGTTATTTCTAACGGTGTCCGGATCCTGTTGAAAATTTGTATAGAGGGCCAAAAAAAATCTCTTAATACTAAATGAATGTAGAGCTACAAACATATACTTATCATCACGCCTCTGCCCCATAAGCGTAGGCAGACACTATGGATTACCTCTTTGCTCGATTCTGGCACACTACTTTCGCTTCCTCTACCTTTATCAATCTTTTTATGCACTCCCGCCGGTTCAGGGTACATTTGACTTGGCCTTTTCTTAGAATGTCAGATATCTGACATTCGAAGGTTCGGTGCGGTCGACCCAGCTGACCCTTCCTTCATCCATCCTTTCCAAGTAGAGATAGTTATATAAAAAAAATATTTAAACAGAATAGGTAGGTAGTTATATTTAAAAATATTCGGCAAGGCTGCCTCGTTGGCGTTATGGTACGACTGCAATGCTGAGGTCTTGGGTTCGATCCCCGGGTCGGGCAAAGTGATATTGAGTTTTCTATTCAGTATCAGCTCGGAGTCTGGAATTTGTGCCCGATATGGCGATAGGCTCGCCCCGTATCACATCATGGGACGGAATAATGGCGAAAAGTGGGTGCACTAGTTGCGCCTCTGCCTACCCCTTCGGGGATAAAAGGCGTGAGACTATATGTATGTATTCGGCAAGGATCGCTCCGGGTATGGACCGCGGTCCGACTGTTGCCGACCGCTGCGTGATCTCGTCAGCTGATATTCTATTTGGATTCCACTCCACGTACCATCAGTCGCAGCGGAGTCATGCCATGCCATACTTAGCTTCACTTAATCTGGCAATCTGGGCAGATGGTATGCAGTATGGATAAAGGTGTCCAGCGTGCACGTGCAAGAGGAATGAGGTTTATTCTCGAAAATCTATTTGTTTTGCGGTGGCGTAGTTGTATTACAGTACGATTGTAAAGCTGAGGTCTCGGGTTCGATCCCCAGGTCGGGCAAAGTGATATTGAGTTTTTCAATTCAGTATCAGCCCGGAGTCTGGAATTTGTGCCCGATATGGCGATAGGCTCGCCCCCTACCACATCATGGGACGGAATAACGGCGAAAAGTGGGTGCACTAGTTGCGCCTCTGCCTACCCCTTCGGGGATAAAAGGCGTGGGTGTATATGTATATATGTATGTATTCGGCAAGGATCGCTCCTGGTATGAACCGCGGTCCGACTGTTGCCGACCGCTGCGTGATCACGTCAGATGATATTCTATTTGGACTCCACTCCACGTACCATCAGTCGTAGCGGAGTCATGGCATGCCATACTTACCTTCACTTAATCTGGCAATCTGGGCAGATAGTAGGCAGTATGGATAAAGGTGTCCAGCGTGCACGTGAAGAGGAATGAGGTTTATTCTCGAAAAACAATTTGTTTTGCTTTATACCGGGTGGAAGGGAAACGCTCTCGGAAACGAATACAGGTGATAGTATTGGTGATTCCTGACGTGATGGCACTAAAAAAATCGCGATCGCATTGTTACAATTTTAGTAGGATTTTCTCAAATTTCTGTTCAGCTTCACGTATGGATAGATGAATCAAATTATTATTCTGAAAAACATAGTAAAAAAGGTCAATATTTCAAAAAAATCGTAATGAAACACGAACATCAGCTGACGGGTTAACGACCGCGGGCCGGTGCCGGCGCAGCGCGGCGGCCGTCAAGTTTTTTGTACGCTTTATATTGCGTGCGCATGAATTACGGAAATACTGAAATCAAGTAAGTATTATCGCTTAGCTTTGCAAATGAATATAGTTTTTCGTTAATGTTATGGTTCTTCTCTCTTACCGTTCCGGTATAGAGAGCGTTTCCCTTCCACCCGGTATATTGAAGTGCTGAGCCATGTACAGTCAGCCATATAAGTGGCTGAACAAATTCAAAATTTCAAACTGCTGATGTGACATGTAATTTTTTTGTTTGAGAACTAATGTAAATCCCTTTTATTTTATAAAGAGAAAAAAATATTGGTAAGAACACAAAAGTATACAGGGGATTTGAAATTTTAATGTGTTCAGCTACTTATATGACTGACTGTACATATTTTAGGCTAAGCAATATATAGTTTGGGTCGAGGACCTAGGTCAAAGATCGTATGGGGTTTTAGCTATCAGAATCTGTCAAATTTTTAAAAACTAGGAAAGGAGATGTCCGCTTTTTGTATGGGTGCTGGATCTCGAAATCTAACCAGGCTCAAACTTTAGGGACATTAAAGGGACAAAATAGGGATCGTTGATCCATTAAAAAAGCATTTAAAAACGTTCACATCAAGTAACTTTTTTAAAAACGTTCGTATTAAGTGTAGTTTTTGAGCAAAATAAATTACATAAATGTCAAAATCTATTGTAAAAGGCTAGTTTTAGGAGTTCTATCCAAATATATAAACTGTCTAAGTTAGAATCTTAGGCCTGTTTTTGGACGTCCTTTGCTTGAGACGCATATGCCTCATGGAATCATGCCCATGTAATGGATATGGACTATTCGTTTTTAATAATTATTGCCAATTTTTTTGATAAGTTAAGAAGTGATATTCTATTGGATAGTAATTTTTATTTATAAATCCATAGTTTAATACCGCTACTCAGTGTCACTAAATATGTAAGGATGGATATTGAAAGACAGAACAAGATATTAAATAAGCTTTATTATCTTTTAAATAAAAGCTTTCTTATTTTTAATTATTTTATAATGACTCAAAGACTTGAAAACAAAAATTACAAATAACTTTAATATCATATTATATACCACTAACCAATGACTGCCTCGGTGGCGTAGTTGTATTACGGTATGACTGTAATGCTGAGGTCTTGGGTTCGATTCCCGGGTTGCGCAAAGTGATATTGGGTTTTTTTAATTCAGTATCAGCTCGAAGTCTGGAATTTGTGCCTGATATAATTCATGGGACGGAATACGCACGGTGAAAATTGAGTGCACTAGTTGCGCCTCTGTCTACCCCTTTGGGGATAAAAGTCGTGTTTGTGTGCGTGTGCCAATGTTTTCTTTAATAAATTATCACCATGGTAAACTTAACAAACTTAAGTATGTAGATCAATTATCTATTTATACCAGTCAATATTACACTAAATTTTTTTGCACGATTCTCTGTCTTCGCTAATTCTAATTTTAAAAGTTTAATTTCTAATTCTACTTTTTCTCTTCTCTTATCATAATATTTTGCTATGGCTAAGTTACGTTTGATAATGGACATTTTGACCTTGTCTGACCTGTTATCTGAAAGAAAAATAATAAGTGGAACAATAAGTTCGAAAATGTGGAATTTAAATGTATGTATATATAATAATTAACAATTTAAATTGAAACTGATACAAAATTTAGGTCAAAATGTAGTGGAATGACAAAAAAATTACCAGTTAAGCAAGACATTGTCATCTCATATGAAAAATTAGATACCATTTATAAACTTTAGTATTTATTAATTAGAGTGTCGCTCGTGGCTTCCCTATGTCAAAAGCTTTTCCCACTAGGATGACAAAAAGAAAAAAAATACACACCTATCCTTTTCATTAAATGTTGCTCTGTAGGCATATTATAGAAATGTTTGGAGCTCTCTGAACTAAGGCAATCGGAGTCTTCCAATTCTATTTCCATTTTTGCTGGCATACCTAAAGAAATTATTTGTGTAAAGGAGATGTCCTCGTTTTGTATGTGTACGGGGCCTCAAAAGTCAATCAGGTTCAAACTTTATGGATATTAAAGGGGCAAGAATATGGACCTTGGATCCACTAATAAAATATCTTTAGATCCCAAAATTTATAACTAACTTTTTTTAAAACATTCATATTAAGTGTGGTTTTTAAGCAAAATAAAATTACAGAAATCTCAACATCGGAGGACTTTAAAAGCATACCATTTATTGCAGGCATATTTTTTGGGAGTACTATCCAAATATATATAAGGTATCTTGGTGAGAATTTTATGCCTGTTTTTAGACATGTTGTTTACAAAAATTGCAATAAAATTACATAATTATTATATGTTAAATAAATGGATATTACATTACCTTCACATGAAGTTTCTTTGACTTTCATGTCATTGTGGACATTTTGAATTGGTACTTCATTAAATGCTAGAGTAGGTTTATTTGTGACAATGTTAGTGGCAACACTGCCCAATGCCAACGCTGAACTACCATGATCAATGCCATCAGCAATCAACAGATCATTAGAAACAGTGTAATTAGTTTCTAAAAGTACTGCTACTTTATCCAATATTTTATCTGGTGTCATGTAGGCCAGCTTAACACTGTCAATCTAGGGAAATAGTAGAAAAATATACAGAGACATGTTGACATTGCATATTAGAAACCCCATATTTGTCTATACCTCTGTTAACATTTTGAAAAAAATTATCAATTAATAATGATTATTTAAAAAAAAAGTTTTACTTTTTCATCATTTTTGTAATTTAGTATGAATATGGTGTGAGTATTTCCAACTGAAAGTTTGCTGATGCCTTTCCAACAATTTATCTTAGACTGGTAGTAGTGACTTCGAGATGTGTAAAATTATTTTTCATTATTTATTTTGTTTGAAACATACACTTTTTAGGTAACGGATTTTGTTTAACCCATCAAACCCTGCATATATATATAGATGTATGAGGAAACCCTACATACTTTGACACCAGCGTCCGTTGCGGGGCTTGAGGAGTCAAGTAACTTATAATATAGTGTTATGTTCATGATGATAAACATGTGGTTTCATTTATTACTTAATGCAATGTCAATGTGACTCTGTACACTGTGCATATCTCCTAAATTGAATTATTATTAATTACTATAAATTGCATTATGACATACTTAGATGGAGAATCATCCCATCTAATTTTAAAGCACTAGGCCAGCGTGGTGGACTAAGGCCTAAACCCTCTCGGTAGCAAAAGATAACCACGCTTCGCAGTGAGCAGTATAAAAAACAGGGCTGGCATGATCTGAAATTACCTCTCGATCCATACTTATTTGCTGAGCTCGTTTTCGAACCTGTTTTTTTAAATTATACCATTTCAATTTCAATTGCTCTTTAGTTCTGGATCTAGAGCTAGTCCTGGCATTGAAGGTATACGCCAGAGATGTCCAAGCATCATCCTTTAATCTGTTTGTGGCCGCGTTTGTTTCTTTAGCATTTATAATCGGATGGACTTGTATTAAATCAAGTAATAAAGACAACTCGTCTTTGATCATAGCCTTTTTAATTCTCTAAAAATCAAACAGTGTTTATCTAATTTTAAAGTACATTACGAATAATAAGCATAAACAATCAAGATTATTGTTTACCCGTGTATCCATAACTTATACTTATCATGATCTATACGCATTATATTAATATTTTCCGATAAAGATACAAATAACGTAGTCAAATAAAAAAAATATTTTTCGGTACCATACCATACAAATTACAATAACAATCAACTGTCATTTGTAAACTATGTCACGATTGCGTTTAGTTCATAAGACTGCAAAAACTGCATTTGACGTTTTGTTTTGTTGGTTACAAAAAAGATATTGCGAAATGTTTATCTTATGAAAACAATTTATATGCTTACGAATAAAAATATACATTCGTTCGTGTTCTCGTACTAAATATGTTTGAAGGCTATAACTAGAAAGTAATAACGAAACAGTGTTGCCAGATGTTTGACGGTTGAAGTCGCCTAAAGTCGAGAAAATTAAAAAAAAAAAAAAAGGTCCCCAGTTTTCAATAATTTTGTGTAAGGGGGATCCTATATCCTCAATTGCGACAAAAACAATGCATAAAACATGAACTTTCCCAAGTAGCCTAAATTGGCGACTAATCACCATTCGCGTAGCCTAAGCGGCGACCAGTCGCCATTCGCAATTTTGGTCGCCCCGACACTCTTCAAGATAGCCTAAATGGCGAAAAGTCGCCTAATCTGGCAGCACTGGCGCCCATTAGACAGTAGGTTTTGCTGTCCGTTTTACCACAGTCACGTCCGTGAGTGACGAATAACCTATCGTCTAATGTGGTGATTGACGGTTGAGTGACGAATATCTGGATTTTTTGATATGCGCGTTGCGCAACCATCAATCGTGACTTTTGCGCGATCGTCTAATGGCATTTCGTCCGGCAAACGTCAGTCAGCGCGCGGACAGCGGTGGAGTCGGACATATTTTGTTGAGTCGGAAAGGCGCTGGCGCACCCGCGCGGCCTATTACCTTCTCCGAACTAACATTATGCTTTATGCTACAGTCGCAGAAAAAAAATATTTTAAGTTTTTAAACAATCCCTGAGTTGTGGTATACCACGAATCTTTAATAGTTAGTCTATACTAATGTTATAAAGAGGAAAGATTTGTTTCATTTCGTAAATTCTTTCACTAATAGGAAGATACATTACTCCTCAGTACTATAGGCTACTTTTTCTTTATTATCTTATTAGATAATTTTATCCAATAAGATAATAAAAAAAATGTTATCATACTTTTGTACCTCGTATTTTAGACTAAATTTATCCATAGCTACTACTATAATAAATGCGAAAACTTTGATGCTTTTTTTCTCAATCATACCAGAACGGCTAAACATCCAGATCGAATGAAATTTGGCACAAAGATAGATTATAGTATAGATTAACACATAGGCTACCTTTATCCCTGGAAAATATATATAACTTTTATTCCGGATAAAAAATCAAACGGGCGTGGCCGCTAATAAAAGGTGGGTAAAACAAAAGTATGGCTATAAACCTATCTTTTTCAGTCAACATTTTACCTAACGCTTTCTTGTTACACATTTTTAATCTCAATTCCCTTTTATTTCACAAGTATTCCTTCCAAAACGAGTGAAAACGTGTGTTCTCCGCAAAATCTTGAGTATGTCTGAAGGTGATTTTGAGTGATTGTGTAATGTCGTTTTGTTTTCATTATTCACGCGTCAATCATGAGTTACGGAATTGAATGCCGGTTGTGTGAGCGTGTAATGTGCGCTTTATACATCTGGAATTACATTCTGAATTCAAATCTTACATTACAGAATGCATAGTTTGGCTTTACTATGAGATAACATAAAACTCAAAATTCTGCATATTGTATTCACACATAATATCCTGTATTTTTTAATTTCAGTTCAGTGAGTAGATAATTCGTAATTTCTGTTTTTGTTGTTAGTGTGAGTTCCTCATAATTAGAAAAAAAAATGACAACTTTTATACAATGACGGTTGGTTAAAGATCATAAGGAACCAGGAATATGGTACAGAAGTTACAAATTACATACATAGCACAGTGATATTAGATTTCATTGGTTTTCTGTACAGTATAGATCCAGTGTCTGAAATTTATGCCTGATATGACAATAGGCTCGCCCCCTATCACATCATGGGAAGGAACACACATGGCGAAAAGTGGGTGTCTTGGTTTCATCTCTGCCTACTCCTTCGGTGGTAAAGGCGTGATGGGTGTTTTAATATTAAACCTAAGTCTAGAATAAGCTTTCTAAGTGTCTCCTCAACTATATGTAAGTTATATCATGGTTGTGGTATGTATTTGCCCAAACGACGACGTTATCGAAGGTGAGAACGGTAGCTCGACAGCCGCGGGGCTGGTGTGTGGAACACCGCCACCGAATCTTGTGTCCTGAAGTAGAAGATGTGCTGAAGCAGTAGTTGTAACCTTGAAACTTCAACATGCTGCGACCTTGACGCGATCTGATGAATTGGACTGAAAGTGGAAATATGTAGGTATTTTTAGTTATACTTATTGTTTAAGTGCTTTTTTTTTAAACCGACACGACGCGGCATAGTGAGTCATCTTTTTTTTCGCGGAACTAGTGCCTTATTACTACCGCCCATCCTTAAAAGGGGCGACTCAGCGGTTATGTAGGGTTCACCGTGTCTTACGACCCGACGTTGAGCCACCCGGAGAGATGGAACCATCGGGCGATAGTGACTCATCTGCACCTGATGGTAAGTAACTCCCATCATCAGCCCGTTGCAGTCCACTGCTGGACGTAGGCAGTGCCGGATTAAGACTAATTGATGCCCCAAGCAATCCTCGTACACAACACCATCCCCCCCGCCATCTTTTATTATTTTCAATTTCATAAAAGAATATTTAGTTAGCAAGCAAATATTTTTTATACGGTTTCTGGTGCCCCCCAAGACGTGATGCCCTAAGCAATTGCTTAATTTGCTTATAGGCTAATCCGGTAGTGGACGTAGGCCTCTCTCAAGGTACGCCACAGAGCCCGGTCTGCTGCTTTATGCAGTAACTTCCATATAGAGTAACAATTGCCGACAGATTATATCTCGTCAGTACACCCAATGTGGTTTCAAGACCGGGTATACAAAGCTGATCCTGGAACGCGCAAAACTTGCGTGAACCGCTGTGGCGGGTAGATACACCTTGCGACGCTGGTTTTTGGGTATACAAATATCCTTTCCACAAGCAATAAGTAGACGGTATTTATTTATTTATACATATGTACTAAACCATTACAGATATACTAAAGCGGTGTTGTACAAAGTTATTTGCTAATTACTTTTAACCTCAATACACCTGTACGCCACTTCTGTGAATTCCTGCAGGTTGCAGATAATTGGGTGGTTATGGTATAGACGACCCGCTTTTGAAATCAATGTGATTTGAAGACGATTAGGTAATAGTATCAAAAAGAATTTACCATACAATACCAGCCCTGTATTATATATACTCTGCCAACTGCTGAGCACGGACCTCCTCTACAACTAAGAGGATTGAGGTCTGAGTCCACCACGCTGGCCTGGTGCGGGTTGGTAGACTTCATAGACCTTCTAAATTCTTATAGAAAAACACCCTAAACGCATTATTATATTAAGTGCGCAGAGCTCTGTAAGCCCGTTTCGTATAACTCACCCATAGGCTACTCGAGTAGAAGTATTGGCAATAGGCTTTAAAAAGCGTCACCTTCACTGTGTTTGTACATCGAGCAAACCTACGGACGAGCATATTACTACGTACTGCCAGAGCCCTACGCTCCCTCTCAATATCCTCGTCATCTTGAAGGTCACTGGTCACAATGTGACCGAGGTACCTGAAACTTTCAACCTGTCTCAAAGCAACCCCATCAAGCCGAACCGGAGGCACATAGGTAGGCGTGTAAAACTACCTGCTTTGAAAACTAAGAGCTCACTCTTTTTAGAGTTATATTTTAAACCATGTACCTTTGCATACGTCTCTCAAATAGATAAAAGCACCCTTAATCCATTGACTGAAGGACTCAACAGCACCATGTCGTCGGCATAGCTTATGTTGTTGAAAGAAGTGCCATCAATGTAACAACCTACATGCATGCGACTGAGTCTCTCAACCAACTCATTAATGTACAAGTTAAACAAAAGAGGCGAACTTAACCCACCTTGCCTAACACCACATTCCAGCTTGTACTCGTCCGACAGCACCAGACGCCAACCAGCTACCAGCCCAACGCACCTGATTATTTTTATTACCATACCAATACTGGAATAGTGAGATACACTCGGTCGGTACACTTGCGCCAGCCAACTTATCCCAAAGCAAGTCATAAGAAACCAGATCAAACGCTTTTGACAAGTCAAGAAAGCACGCGTATACCGACGTCCTTTTCATTGTATAGTACTTAACAGTGTGCTTCAAGCTAAGAATAGCACTCTCGGTAGATAAACCGGGTCTAAAACCAAATTGGGCGTCATGCAAGCTCACCCTGTTTGCGACAGTGTCATTAAGCAGACTGTCAAGCACTTTGGCCAGTACCGTGGCAAGTGAGATGGGCCGGTAATTGGCCAAGTTGGACGAGTCACCCGTGCGATTTCTTAAAATAGGTACCACTATTGTTCGCATTAATGACTCTGGTAAGTAACAGTGACACAAACACAAACCTGCAGACACTCGTTTCGGCAGTCCGCTCCCAGCTAGGCTATCGCCGCTTGAAAATAAAAAATTAAAAGAACTTCATGATTATAGATAGATCATCCGTCTTTGAATATCAACCCGGTAAATGAAGAAAAATCATTTTATTTCATGTAGGGATGTAAGTTTTGACTCAAAGGGATAAGACTCATATGGCACTAGATTTTCAAAACCTTTCTAGCGTGACGTTGATGATGACATTCTAATTAATCTGTGGCGCCCTCCCTTTGATCTGGCGAACTAAGCAACTGGTCTGGCTCTAAAGCCGGCCTTGTTTTTTACTAACCTTAACTACTGTACATTTGTATAAGATTGTCGGCGTGAAAATAAAAAAAAAATTGTAATCTAACGTATATTTTCAAACTTAGATTTTAAATATTATGATCACGTAATTTTTACTGCAAATACTTAGTCAAAATTTTAAACATAAAAACCTGGGTTACACTAAGACACTCTACAGCTGGGGTCGGGAAGCAATTTCTAACGGCGTCCAGATTCTATAGAAAATCTACACCATACACTCAATGTATACAATAAAGTGTCTATGTTTGAATACGGATGTCTCTAAAATTTTAGTAGAGTCTTGTGCATACATTATGTGAACACGGGCCTTAGGAGAAAGAAAAAGACAAGTTGGTTCTATTTATTTGCACAAAAATCGTAACACAGAAATTAAAATAAAAGAACTGACTCTTACAAGGAATTACAATAAGTACATAAATTGCTGACAAAAAAAAACACAAGCAAACATTTACAAATAAATTGTAATAATACTAAAGAAGCGAACGTGTCGCGTCGAACGTCATGGCGTGAGTGCAAAACGAGTTGCATTCAGCACATCCTGCGGGTGTGCTGGGACGCTGCCTGGTCTTTCATGAGCGCCATGCCACACACACACACATACTCACGCCTATTATCCCCGAAGCGGTCAGCAGAGACGCAACTAGTGCACCCACTTTTCGCCGTGCGTTTTCTGTCCAATGATGTGATAGAGGGCGAGCCTATCGCTATATCGGGCACAAATTTCAAACTCCGGGCTGATACTGAATGAAAAATCCTACATCACTTTGCCCGACCCAGGGTTCGAACCCGAGACCTCAGCATTGGAGTCGTACCGTAATAGAACTACGCCACCGAGGCAGTTAAGCTCTTATAATTGGACTACATTAAAATTAAACTATTAATAACTATAAATCAAATTAATTGTGTGCGACATAATACAAATTAATAAAATTAATTGAATTAAGCCGAAATAATAAAAATAATAGTACTAAATTTTAAAATTAACTATGGCAGTTTACTCCTTTGCCTCCCATCCCGCGATTGTCTCGATACGTTAAAAATAACGTGTCTAGATTACTCTTAATCCTAAGAAAGGAATGTCTATAGTACCAGCACGCTATGGCCATTTTGATAGATTACAATAGTGAAGTGAAATCTATTCTTTATCGAAAAACGACGATGCGAGTTTGCCGGAGGTAGAAATTGTGCTGTGGGGCTAGGATGTGAAAAGAAAGCACGATGCGTCTCCGCTTCATTTTATTGTGATCGGTTAAGTGACTGACGTATCGGTATTTAGATGTTTGTGATCGGTTGAGAGACAGACACGTCAGTCTCTCAACCAATCACAATAAAGCGAAGCGGAGACGCATCGTGTTTTGTTTTCACATCCTAGCCCCACTGATCATCGATCCTATAAGTTATAATCGTATTAGATTTCATTTTTTAAATTTCGAAATACAAATGCCGAGTTGTGTCTTAAAATTATTCATTCCATAAATTTTACTGAACGTCACTATTGTCAATAATATACAGCAATTAGCTAGTTCGACGTAGTTATGAATTAATACGAGACTTGATGAGCGGAAAAACCATAAAATGGCCATCGAATCGTGTTAGTATTGTTTACAGTCAACAAAATTAAGTTTCAAGATGTCACATAAATATTACTTACGATACAATTACGACTTACGACAAATACGCTGTGTACGTTGCGTGCGCTACGAATGTGGGAACCAATGATATCTTAATAAAAATGTGTAAATACGGCACATAGGTATACTGTAATCGGCTCTGAAAAACAGCGCATTATCCTACATATAGTTAAATTAATATTACAATAACAAACTATAATACGACTTGGAAAGAATTATGGCATATCATGATTCTCATTATTATCATAAAGAAAATTTTATCGAACATTCTATGGACGTTTAACTTCAACAGATTCAGAGTTAGAATCAATAACGACAACAGATTCTGAGTCAGAATCTGTTCAGAAGTCAGTAAGAATTTCTGACATGATACTTAGGCCTATTGAGCTAATTAGCTCAATTTTAGTGTGCCATTTCCAGACAGTTTATAATGTCTCTACACCTTTTTTTTAAAGATCATTGGGGTCAACTATATCTACTTTATCATCAGCTACACAAAGTCTACTACTGAACATAGGCAGATACCAGACGGATCTGTCTAAAATGGCCTACGTATCTGCATCTACTATCTGCTCACTGCGACCTTGATCAAGTCGTCAATTCACTGACAAATACATACTCATCATCTAAATGCCGTCGTACAGGTTTGATCTATTTTTTATCATCAGAACTGGTACTCTTGTGACTATGTGTTAGATTGGAGATGACGACCTCGTCTTTGTAAGTGGTGACAAATGCGCGGCAGCCGCGGTGTTGGTGTGTTGAACATAACCACCGCTCCTTACAGCCACGGGATTTGGATAAGAAATAGTTGTAACCTTGGACCCTTAGCATCCTTCGCCCGCGGCGGGACTTGATGAATGTTACTGAAAAAAAAAGATAAAGTTAATTATTGGTCCTATCTCATTATTAGGTCTGGACTTTTTGGTGGATTCTGATGTTATAAGACATCCTGTGACTGGAGATGACGTTTTAACCCCTGATGGAACAAGGGAGATTTTAGTTTAAGATGTGTATCTATATGTCACTGGCATCGTAGCTCCGAAACGAATGGACCGATTTTTTAAATATAAATTAAAAAGCCGCGATAAAATCCGTAAAATAGTTTTATTTCAAAATATTAACATTTTAACAAATAATGAAATACGATATTTGGTATATTTTTTATATTTTAGAACGTACGCAGAGACAGATAATTGTATCTGCTGTATATAGCTGTATATGGCAGTTCTGCTTTTTTATTTTTCGCATCAACAGTTGCTCATTATTGTCGTTAGGATGCAGATTAGAATCATACGAAATATTATCCAAAAATAAGTTTAGCCGTAGAAATTCGACGTGCATACTCTGTTTCGCATAAAAACAATAACGACAACGTGTGGATAACATACAAAGAAGACAATGTATAACTACAAATAAACTAAAAACAAATAATCTAGTTGTAAAAGTGTAAAATCATTGAAAATCCTTAACAGTCAGAATTAAGTAGGAATTTACCGGTTTGATGTACATAATTTTTTCTATGTTACTTAAAATCTGAAACATTTTGGTTAAAATAAATATATCATCTTAAGTGAAAGAAGTAAAATGTAAAATTTATTAACACCGCTAACAAAGTAAAAAAAATATTACTTAACATTGCACAATTATTATGTTACGACCATATAAATAAGCTAATAACCAATAATAGAAAATATAATGTTTTCTCTGATTTACACTACATTACTACGAAAAAAATAAAACTGCATGAAACCATTTTCATTTTGTCCACTTGTAACAGTCGTTTTCAACACCTAAATGATCGCGAAGATGGACCAATTAGAACAGTTTTTTTTTAATAATATCAATGACTGTTTGGTTGCATCGGTTCGAATATTAAAATTGGGTTTGTTTATTGAAAACTGCCATAAATCGGCATCACCGTGCTCCATTGTAGTATTGAAAAACAAACTTAAACAACATAACACAAAGTACATTTTATACACATTGTTATTGTTTCGAGATTTGAATTTAGAATCGGTTGATTCGTTGCGAGGCACAGTATAAAATGTACTGTATGTCAAATAGCCAAAGTTTATTTTGAAATATAGTTTTTGAGGCGCAAAACAAGCAACGCCTGAACGTGCAGTGCTTACCAAGTTTTAAGTGATAGGTTTTGTAAAAGCAAATTGTTTTTTAAATTCCAATCATAAGATTTAGTAATATATATCATTTTTACTTATCACCAATTAGGTTTCTTTGTATTATCAATCGGAATCATATTGGCAGAATGGTATGTTCATTATGTAATCGGTGGTGGTGCTCAAATGATTGTGCTTCGTGTTTAAGGTAGTGATGACGTCATCGAGCGTGTTAACAGCCGCTCGACATCCGCGCCGGTGGTGGGTAGAACAAACCCAGCGGACCCTCGCACCTAGCGATCGTGATGAGCTGTAGTTGAATCCTTGAAACCTCAGCATCCTCCGACCACGCCGGGACATTATAAATTGTACTGAAATAACACGTTTTGTTAGAAAAAATCTATAGCACTGGCGCAGGAGTTAATGCACTGCTGTTTAAAGTTGTCCAGTTGCAAAAGTAAAACACTCACAGCACAATTCAGAATTTAATTCTAGACACACAACACAGAAGGCACGAGCACAATATACAGTATAGAGTGAAGAAGCGATAGAATATAGTTTAAGAGTACAGCGTAGAAATGAAGTCAGAATAAATAAGCACTAGCGCGTAAAACAATAAGCGTAGTGGCGTAAGCAGAATAAGCGAGTAGCGTTCGCTTCGCGTCAAAAGCAAGTCTCGACTGTCGGCCGTCGGGTCAGCTGGCAATTTCATTTGTGACGATGCATCGCGGGCGCACCGCACCGCACCTCACACCGCTGACTCCTTGTACCCAACGGTAAATGTGTGCGCAAGGGATGTCGCACTGGTCGATAATATGATATCGGTATCGACATCGACAAACCGTTACGCATCGAAGTACATACATACATACATACATATACACTCACACCTATTATCCCCGAAGGGGTAGGCAGAGGCGCAACTAGTGCACCCACTTTTCGCCGACATTCCGTCCCATGATGTGATAGGGGGCGAGCCTATCGCCATATCGGGCACAAATTCCAGACTCCGGACTGATACTGAACAGAAAAACTCAATATCACTTTGCCCGACCCGGGGATCGAACCCGAGACCTCAGCTTTGCAGTCGTACTGTAATACAACTACGCCACCGAGGCAGTCTAAGTACTATGTTTGTAATTGAAATATAATATTCCACAGATATTGTTAAGTTTAGTATAAATAAATAAATAAAATGTAAATATATATTTTTATGTAAATAGATAATATTATGACTACCTCGGTGGCGTAGTTGTATTAGGTCGTCGTAGGTTATTGAGGTCTCGGGTTCGATTCCCGGGTCGGACAATGTGATATTGAGTTTTTGTATTGAATATCAGCTCGGAGTGTGGAATTTATGCCCGATATGGCACTAGTTGCGCCTCTGCCTATCCCTTCGGGGATAATAATAATTATTTATTTAATGCAGATCATTCATAATCCACATAAATTAAAATCACATTTAATTAGTTATAGCCGTTATAATAGCCGTGAGTGAGTATGTGAGTGTACAATAAGTACGGGATACACCGATACCCGAGCAGGTTCGGGGTTCAGTTTGCGCCGCTACGGCCTCGTTCGCCAATAATTCCGTTGCTCCGTTTCGGCGCCTACGGTCCGCGAATCAATCCGGATTTAATTTAACATCTACCGCGAATGAAATTCATACCTACCGCGGATTAATTTTCGTTTCCTTTCGTTGTGCTTTTGTTTTTCTACTTTCTAACAGCGACCCATATTTCTACGGGCTCGTGTTTCTACATAAACGCCGTTTACATTACACAGTCCTGTTTTAAAAATGAATGTTTCTTATACTTTGATCTAAAATTGTTATGACCAGATATTTCATTAATTGTTTATGCTATGTGTATGTATTCACTGGGTTAATATATTTTAGTAGTTTTATTTCATCTCTTATTAATTTATCAATGTTACTGTAGTGTAAATTTATACTTGGCATACCTATAAGTATTTATCATACAATACTTCCTTAACCGATTTGTTTTATTAACAGTTTTATTTCATTTTATTACAGTTTTCTGAAAATACTTTCAAAAATTGCTATTATGCTGATGCAATCGACGAACCTAGTTACGAAGAAGGTACACTCGCTTTTAAAGTGAAAAAAGCGATAATAGCAAATAAAAGATCAATGGAACAACATTGATGAATTCTTCGAAAAACCTAAGAAAAAGAAGACAACGACAAAAAAGTCATCTAGTGTTGGTGGATCGACGAGTAGTGGTGTTTCATACATCAAATCAAACAGCGATGACAGCAGTTCTGCATCACACCTCATAAAAATTGAGGTGTATGATGTGGATAAAATAAAAAACATCGCACCGACGGAACAATGGACACATGCTAAAATGCGAGTTAAATATTACGCGGAAACCGACAGTGATAAGAACTTGCAAACTATCAAGGACACGATATACATTATCACTAAACAGTTGGCTAGTAAGGACGATTGTGTGACATATTTTATAGACACCGACAAGTGAACAAAGTGCCAGTGCGTGTCCATGGTTTAAAATCCGAACTTTTGTCATATGCTTTATTCTAAGAAACTATTATTGTAATAACTAAACTTAAGTATATACCTATTTTATTTTAATTTACATTGTATTGTATTTAAACTTTGTACTCTTTTAAGTTACACACTTGATAGATTATTTCGTTTTTGATTCTAGAACTCTTTGAGGTATTGCTAAGTATTATTGTAAATGTCTTTGTATTGTTTTTTCATGTTTATTCTTACGATTGTAAAGTTATTACGAACATTCATTAATTGTTTCGAAGAATTATAAGTATTGTATGGGGTTATTAATTCTCAATAAAGAAAAATAATTCATTCATTTTCGTATTTCATTTATTCGCCTCAAAATATGATTTACATAAACCAATTAAAAACACATCATTGCATATTGTAATAGGTATCACTAAAAATACTTGAAAATCTCTGAGACTCATAGTCTAATATTTATAGGATAGATACATTAAACAGTACTCTCCATAAAATAAATAAATGACCTTTTGTAATTCTCGTTCATAAAACGTTCAGAGGGACGATAGCCTAGTTGGGAATGGAACGGTCTGCCGAGACAATGTCCGGAGGTTCAAATCCAAGGCACACACCTATGACTGACGTATGAATGACGTTTTTTTTTGCAAATCTTATGAAGTAATTTAATCTTTAGTGTTTTCGCCTCTTACATCACGCCTTTTACATTTTCAGGGGTAGACAAAGGCGTAACACGCCAGCGCGATAGTTGTACCGTGTGCGCAATACAACTACGCCATCGAGGCGTTATATTTCTTTTTAATACAAAAAAGCAATAAATAAAAATCTTTTTAACAAAAAATTAAACCGCCTTCAAAAACGACTAAAAAAAACAAACAATAATGTAATAGTGAATAAATATACGCTAGCATTACTTATAGTAAATAAATACACGAGTTGATCGTAGATTGTGGTGGGGCTGCCAGCGAACCTCTTAGGTGACTCGTACGTTAAGAACTGCATTGTTTGCGAGCTTCCTACGGCCGGCGTCTGCATTGTGAATTGTAAACTATTTGTGATTTATATTAATTGTTCAATGTTTCCGTTTCCAAGTGGTGTGGTGACTCCCAAAGTTAAATTTGTTGACATGCATATCCAAGTGGTTTAATTTTACTAAACTCCACCCACTACCTTTTATTTGGGAATTTGTCATTTTGTTTGTTATTTCGGTAATTATAGATGAGAGAATAATATCTTTATCATCACCTTGACAAACAAGATAGTTTGAAATTTGAAAATCAAAAATGTTTTGTAGATTTTTCGTTTCTTGTTTGAAATCCGCATTGAGAATAAAATTAACTTTTACTACAGAATATTTTAAAATAGATCGTTCTAGTAATGTATAAATTATGTTTTTAATATTTTGTAAAAATAATTCAGGTGATTCAAACTGTGTATCAGAAACTAAATTAGATTTCACTCGATATGTAATAATTCTCTTCCCAAAAGCACTATCAATAAATTGAACATTAGGTAGATTATTATATTTTCTAATTAATTTATTTTTATGTTTATTGCTCTTATAGTGACTGGTCATATATTTTTTTGATACATGTATATGACACTCAGGACATTCAATTTTATCATTATGCTGTTTTGTACTTACATTTAAAATGGTACCCAGCGACGATGTAGATGTTGAAGGAGTTTCAAGACGAATATTTTTTCTTCTCTTTAATGGATCCTCTTTAAACATCTCAGTTGGCGCTAATCTTTTCCTGTTCCTGCTGCCTTTTCCATTCTGCATAGATCTGACGGATAAGAAAACTGAAAAAAATTGTTATCTCACGTTATAAGTTTCTTACTATATTTCTATTCTTTAAATAGATACTAACATAGTATTTGTTATTTACACTGCAAACAATATGCTCTCATTGATAATACACCATCAATATATCATCCTCATCGAAATGAGTTTGTTGTAAGGTTTTATGACCACTACATGGTGTATAATAAGGAGAAATATCAGGATCTCCCAACATTGACACTGGCAAAACATTTTGTATATACCAGAACCGTATGAAACGATGATATTTATTTGAAATAATATTTTTAACGAAACTAGCAGTCTCACTCTGAGATAAACTAGAAATATCAAGCGAGTGGTACATTTCGGTTGAACACTAATGTTAAAAATATAAACGGAAGAAACAAGTGGAATGATTGTGCAAAGATGTCCCAACCATTAAAAATACTTGAAATGGATCCCCTCTTCATGGATTCCCAGAACATGTTGCAACAAACCTTAACATAATAAACAATATTATACTCACGTTTCAACTTGTGTTTGTTCCATTTTATCGCAGAGCTCGTAAAGTTCTTTGTCGTACTGTGATGACATGTGAGTGCGACGAGTTCCATGGTCAACAATGTTTTCGTGATGCGTAGTTTAAAAATAAACTTAAACACTGCCCTAAACAATGCAATTACATTTTAAACTATCCACTTGTTTCCAAAGAATTAATAAATGTTCGTAATAACTTTACAATTGTAAGCATGAACGTGAAAAAACATTAAAAAGACTTATAACTATTTACAATAATACTTAGCAATACTAGCAATACCACAAAGAGTTCTAGAATCAAAAAGGAAGTAATCTATCAAGTGTGTAACTTAAAAGAGTACAAAGTTTAAATACAATACAATGTAAATTAAAATAGGTAGATACTTAAGTTTGGTTATTACAATAATAGTTTCTAGAATAAAGCAAATGATTAAAGTTATGGTTTCAAACCACGGACACGCACTGGCACTTTGTTCACTTTTCGGTGTCTATAAAATATTTCACACAATCGTCTTTACTAGCCAACTGTTTAGGGATATTGTATATCGTGTCCTTGATAGTTTGCAAGTTCTTGTCACTGTCGGATTCCGCGTAATATTTAACTTGCACTATAGCATGTGTCCATTGTTCCGTCGGTGCGATGTTTTTTATTTTATTAACATCATTCACCTCAATTTTTATGAGGTGTGATGCAGAACTGCTGTCACTGTTTTTTTTTTCACTTTAAAAGCGCGTGTACCTTCTTCATAACTAGGTTCGTCGATTTCATCAGCATAATAGTAATTTTTGAAAAACATTTTCAGAAAACTGTAATAAAATGAAATAAAACTGTCAATAAATAAAATCGGTTAAGGAAGTATTGTATGATAAATACTTATAAGTATATGAATTAAAAATGCACTACAGTAACATTGATAAATTAATACGAGATCAAATACAATTACTAAAATGTATTAACCCAGTAAACAACATATAGCATAAACAATCAATGAAATATCTGGTTACAACAATTTTAGATCAAAGTACAAGAAGGTACTTACATTCATTTTTAAAACAGCTTCACTATTTTACTTTTACACTGTTTTACTATCACTTCACTATTACAAACAACTGGAGATCACACTTCGAAGAGAGCACAGAGTGGAATACGTTACCATGTGATTTTGAGTTCGGCTTTTATACGGAGAGCGAGTATCGTTTCCTTGCAGACAGGATCCAACATGGTCGACTTTCACCTTACGCGTTCCATTGAATACTGTCAGGAAATGGGAATAACAGGATCCGTTACCATTATTACAAATAATGGACATGTAGTTAATCATTGACAATGAGAAGACCCGAAGGGTTTTGCTTTGAATTTGAGTAATGTATGGTGTATTGTAACGATTGCTTTATGTATCCTAAACAATGCCCGTAATGCATAAAGGGTGAGTAATGGGTAATTGTAAAAGGCTTTTAAGTAAAAACACGAGCCCATAGGAATATGGAACAAAGACATTTGTATTCTTCAAATAAAAAGGGTCGCTCTTAGAAAGTAGAAAGACAAAAGCACAACGAAACAAAGGGAAAGGGTACAAGCTTGAGGGGACCGTATAGCATGAGCAAACTCCAATTCGCGGTTTATATCTCGCCGGTGATATGAAATGGAATCCGCGTAAAATGAAATCAGCGGTTGGTCAAATTAATCCGCGGGCGCAGGGGAAGCCTCGTCGTTATGGTCAGACAGCATGAAGGCCTTAACTCGGTCTATCGATACTGTAACCTCCTTGTTTTTTTAAAGAATTTTAAAAATTTGCTACCCGTTGACAAGACTTTATGTGGACCCGAATAAGCCGGTTGAAGTGAGCCACGCGATGCGTCTTCACGAAGGAAAACGTGATCACAAGTAGCGAAATCTTTAAAAATAAAAGCTTTCGGCCAACCGTGATGAGTTGTAGGTGTCGACTGTAGCTTCCTGGCAAAATTTCGAATACGAGCAACAAATTCTGACGTGTCAGGGGTACCCGCCATAATGGCGTCGTAAAATTCGCCTGGTAAAATCTTAATGGCTCGCCGCAAACCAATTCCGCCGATGAAGACTGAAGCTCTTCTTTGACGGCAGTTCGAATACCTAATAGCGCCCACGGCAAAGACTCGGTCCATCTGTTATTCCCATGGCACACGATCGCGGCTTTGAGTCATACAAATTCAGACGCCCCCACCCTCCCCGTTTGTTCACAAAACACAATTGATTTATAAACTATTTACTGCTGATTATAAAATATCATAATGTATTATGAGATAGGTCATACAAGCAACAATTATCTAATGATAAAAAGTGTCATTTTTTTTTACATAACAAGTATCTGGTGCCGCTGTAACGTATGATTATAGTTACTGTATTATATTAAAGCGAACTTATTCTAAAAACGTATAAATAAATAATTATGATTAAAGATTGATTACTTTGTTGAATGACGCTTTCTTTCTACCCCATATTTAAATTTGTACGATAATCTATAAATCTAAAATTGCAACAAAATATGAAGCCTTTCGGATTACTTTGCGAGTTTAAATGAAAATTCTAAATGCATTTACCCTAAATGTTTTTTTCACTTAAATGTTCTAAATGTTTTTTTACCTTAAATGTTCTAAATGTTTTTTTTTACTCTAATCGCCTAGTAGCAGAACGTCTCTAAATATAGTATTGGAAAATGGACTCTAAAGGACTTAACATACAGTATTTCTACAGTGTTCCGTAAAACCAGTTTACTGGTTCAAAATCTCGTAACAATGTGTAAAATGTACAGTGCGCCAAAGAAAGTAACGCCGTTTTCAATACTATATTTTTAAGGTGATAAATTTGCGACAACCTTCAGGCGTAGTATCAATATTATTGATATTAAAAAATAACTTCTTCAGAATGTAATGACCGATGAATTTATTTAACTACATATTCAGCTCACTAACAAAATTATCACAGATTCATTAAGGCCGAGATTTTTCAACTGTAGTTATCTTCAGAGCTCTGAGTGCTCCAGGTGTTACGAGCGCGTCCAGCTTAATAAGACCCTGACAAAAAGATAAGTACAGTTGAAAAAACGGGGCCTTAGTCACGTAAAGTTAACGGTTTTATTCCACTGAACAAGCGCGCAGGCAGGACAGCCTCACTCTGAATTCGCATTTCGCTACCACTGGGATAAGATTTATCTGAGCGACGATGACGTAACTTGACCCAAGTTATATAGTTTAAAGTTAATGAAAATTCTTTTCTACAAAATCCTTTAATTTTTCTACCGTTTTATGATAAGTGGTTTTATTAGATGAAGTCTTACATTATCATCCTTGTATACGTTATGTACAACTAATTTTTAAGCTAATTTTATAGGGTCATGCGACATTATACTTTAAGAATATCTAGTATTACCACAAGTATCTTAATTCATTATGGTGAATACAGCATTTATCTGAAGGTTGATTTTTCAACCGATAATAGTAATTGGTAGAATAAAATAGAACACAGCCAAAAAACAAATACAGTTGCATAAATCCGATGGGTCAATATCACTTTTATATTCACCAAGGCTGTTTGTTGAATGAGTTTCATATCATTGTAAAATCAACTCTAATGGTAACTCCATTAAAAACCTCAAAAACCTTTAAATCTTTTTCGTCCTTCGAGTAGTATTTGCATTATATTCGTAACAAAAACTAGATTAATTAATAGGTCTATGGGTGTGTTTAAATTCGTTGAACACTATGACGTCATCGATAGATCTGACGTGGGATTTGCAGCGCCTCGACTTGCGGTACCGGCAATGCCAGGATATTCTCATGTGTCCTTCAGAGTCCGTTTTTCTTGTATGTATTGAATATTCGTATCCGTTGAGGGCTAGTATTTTGTTTCCCCTTTCTCCTACTATTATTTGTGCGTTTTCTGTGAAGAAAGACAGTTATTAAACACTGCTTTTATTTATAGTGAAAAGGAATGAGAAATAAAATATTTTATATTGCATATAACCTCTTTGTTTATAGATTTGCGAAAGAAGAAAAAAAGCATATAAGTTTGTTGAAAAATAAAATTATATTTTAAATCAAGTAGTACTTAAGCTGTGATTCCGTAGAGCGCGGCCGACGGCAGACGGCAACAGCAGGTGCCGCGACGGCAGACGGCACTACTGTGCACTATTAAATTGTATGAGACCGATTCCGCACACGACGGCAAATGACGCCGGGCAGGATGTCACATGCTGCGCATCATTTGCCGTCTGCCGCGTCCTGCGGAATCACAGTTTTACAAAAACTTGAAAAGTCGTAATATTTTCTAATATCTTCTTCGGTCAAGCGGTCGAATGTAGAAACTAAATGAGATAGTTTCTGCAACATGCGTGAAGTGTGTTAAGATAAATTCATATTGGGATACAGGTACAGGACAAAAATCTCCTCATAAGTAGCTATTTCTACTAAAAGAAAGCGACAAAAATACATGCTGTTTAATTTTGTTGTTTGTAGAAAATTTACAGCTATACCCCGCGCCAGATAACGTGGCTATTAAGCACATTGACCCTTCAGAACGCACTGACAGGTAAACTGTAGTAAGTTAAAAACAAAATAATCTACGTAAATAAAATATAAATATAAATTTAGTACTAAATACACACATTTTTTAATTAATGTCACATTGTTGATTCATAGTATTCACTGATATAAATTAGAAAACGATGGTTCTTGTCACAATAAAATCATTTATTACATATTTAATTTCATGACATGCGATTAATTATGCCTCTTAATAATTATGCAATTTTAAATAAAAAGGTTCAAAACATATAAATATCTGTTTTTTAAACTACACAAAATCACTGCCTTCAAATAAATAATACATCAATCTGTTTATTACGGCAGACGCTTGGGATATGCAACAATCGGTCCGCCATTTTAATGTTGTGTTCATTCATTCGTGTTCGGATAGCGCTTGTGTGTGTACGGTCTTGGGGGATTATTTAAATTTTGATTTTACGTAAAATTGGATTTGTAATATTTTTGTTATTGTTTCCGATATTGTAATTTCTGTATATAAGGACTTCATTTTGGTTACAGGATATTTATATGTGATAAAATCAAACAATCATGAACATTTTTGCAATAGTTGACACCGACAATAATTATTAGGTTTTACTGGTGGTAGGTCTCTCCTATGTATCTGTCTAACAGGGACGTCGTGTATCCGGGCGCCGAAGGGTGGCACCGAAGAGCGATGTCGTGCGGTGTTCCACAGGGCTCGGTTTTGGGCCCTCTACTGTGGAACATCGGGTACCACTGGGTGCTCCGTTGTGCCAATCTCCGGGGCGTCGGCGTGACATGTTACCCCGACGATACGTTAGTCACAGCGACTGCTGGGACCTTCTGGGACGCCGCAACTCTGGCGGCGGCGGGCGCCGGCCAAGTAGTTGGAAGAATTCAACGTTTAGGTTTGAAGGTGGCCCTCGAGAAAACCGAAGCCGTGTGTTTTTCACGGGCCTCGGAGAGGGCCCCGGCCGGTGCCCGTATCATCGTCGTTGGGGGGTGCGGATCCCCATCGGCTCTAGCATGAAGTATCTGGGTTTAGTCTTAGATAGCCGATGGCGATTCCGCACCCACTTTAAGGAGCAGAGAACAAAGTTGGAATTTGTGCCCGATATGGCGATAGGCTCGCCCTCTATCACATCATGGGACGGAATAGTGGCGAAAAGTGGGTGCACTAGTTGCGCCTCTGCCTACCCCTTCGGGGATAACAGGCGTGAGTGTATATGTATATATGTATGTATGTAAAATAAAGAAGTGTAAGTTTCGAACAAAATAAATATCAACAAAAAGTAACTTTAAGTTTACACGCCCTAATACCGCTCCACTAGTCTAAGAGAATTCGTCGCAGCAGCAACATTATACTTTCAGTCAGAATTCAGAAATACATTCAAGCACACACCATATTCGCACTAAATTACAAAATGAAAAAAAAACGGAAAATACATCCGGAATTTTGGCGAAAATATTCGTTATTCATGGACGATTTTTGGCAAGATATTAGCAAAGGTAAAGACCAATATGTGGTTTAATTTAGTAATGCAATGTAAAAATTACCCTGTATATCTAACAGTTATCTGGACCTTTATCCGAAACCGGTGCAACTGACCCTAAAATTTGGCAATACATGTTCACAATCAATAGGATGCGTATGTATATTTTTATAGCTGACATGTTTATTATCTATGGTAGTGCGCGCGCGGCAGCCGCGACTGTGCCGCGTGCAGCGCCATCTGTGTTTTAAACCCCTCCTGTAGTACGTATTGTCTATGCAGGGTATACCTGTATCCCTCATAGTATATCATAGGGTTGCCTCTCAAGGATTTCATATAGAATATTCTTGGATCTGAAAAAAAACTTTTGTAGATATGTTTTGGAGTCTGCATCTTTGTGTTTATTTTATTATAAATACAACTACCCACTTTCGTACTCGACGTATTTGATATATTGTTGTACCTACTATTTAATTTTAAAACAAAGAACGAAATAAAACAGTTAAGTAATTTAAAGATATTTTTAATTAAACCGTTAACATAATAAATTATTTGATTGTACAGTCAGCCCTAAAAATAAATAAACAGATTTCAAATCTCAAATCATATTAGGTTTAATTATTTTTCCCTTTATTAAGTACCAGGCAGCGACTATATAACCCCTAGACTCCTAATCTTCAATATTTCTCTTCAAATTAATTCTGTCAACTACCTGAGGTTTGAGGAAGCGGGGTACTGCATTATGATTGGTTCTTCCAACACCTTATCGCATTATACAACCTTGGAAACATAGGCATAGGGATGGGACGAGTTAAATGAAAACACGATTTTTTTATCGATATTACTTTTATGTAATAAAGTTTTATAGTAATATTATTATTATTTATTAAACATATTAATATTTTAACGAAACTCTTTATGTTATCGAATGACAGATGGCGCTTAGTAAGTCTCGTCGACATTAACAAGAATATTTGAGCTGACTTGTAGGAATAACACAAAGAATAACTCAAAACAATCGTTATAATCAACAAACAAAATAAAAAATTATCCCAATAACATTTATTTCTGATACCGCTAGTCAAAATGTATATCCTAATCATTTTTAAAATGAATTAACTATTACTAATGAATTAACCATTTAAAATAAGAAGCCTTTTAAAATTAAATGGGCCTCAGATAAATTGATTAGTTGAGTATTCGGGCGATAGTTTCTCTTTTTTTTTATTTTATCGATAGAACTATCGACAAATCCTTTTGGTGTATCACTTACTTTTAATGTTAAAAAACAAAACGAAATAGAAAATGTAAAAAGAACTTTCGTCGGAAAGAGATGCAAATATAACAAGATGGCGCGTAAACACCCAAATGACCAGTGACCAGACCAGATGAACTCCGTAAAATTTTAAATAAAATGTGATTATGTGTCGTTATTGACTTACCTGTGAAATGTAATGCCATTTTTCTGAAAATTTGAATTATGGCTATTTATACCACACCATTTTATTGTGCACGGGTTCATTACAATAGTAATTTATTCGCAAACACGGAAGTATTTACAGCTCACAGTTGTGGTCGCAACTGACTTGAAGATTTTGAACGGTAAGCTACATTGGATCTATTTGTCAGATGTGTTGCCCGAAGCCGATCGTCTGTTATTAGGAGTCTAGGGGTTATATAGTCGCTGGTACCAGGTGTTGCGTGTGACTTCACACGCGTGAAAAGCATTTCCCGTTACAAAAATTTCTAAATCACTGTAACTATGTCATCCATCTACCCTCCTCAACCCTCCAACCACCATCAATATGACGCCAGCACCATCTACTCAAAAATTAGTTGTAAAATTTAAATATTTTTCTCAGGAGCGAATTACGGGCATAATATGCCTATATCTTAATACATGACATGGTCTATCCGAGTACCAAATTTCATCTAAATTCGTGTAGCGGCTACTGTATTAACTTCTAACATGTAATAATTTTCACAAAATTCGTTTTTATAATATGTATTAGTATAACTATAATAGAGTATAGGCAAGTAAGTAAGATTTCTAATAACCTAACACGTATAAGCACTCAAAAATACATGCTTAGAATCGATAGGATGGGTATGTACATTTTTATAACTGACGAGTTTATTGTCTATGGTTGTGAGCCACGCGCGGCAACCGCGATTTTGTTGCGTACAGCGCCATCTGTGTTTTATACCCCTCTTGTAGTACGTATTATCTTTATGTAGGGTATACCTATATCCCTCATAGTATATCATAGGGTTGCCTCTCAACGATTTCATGAAGAAAATTCGTGGATCTGAAAAAAAAAACTTTTCTAGATAAGTTTTGAGTTAAGTGATTATGTCAATATCATTATTTTGCTATCAATGTTAAAATTATTACCTTTTGCATTTGATAGAAAATAAAAATATGATAATGTTTTACAACTTCTTATATATTTTAGTAACTAAACAAAAACACAATAATTAAACCTTTGGCACATGTGCTAGTACAGTCAGCCACAAAAATAGATGAACAAATTCAAAACCTCAAATGACATATACATTATTTTTTCTTTATCTCCAATAAAGTAATCAAATAAAGTAATCTACTGTATGTGTCTGTGTATTTATGTACATAATTTTAATTTAAAAAACGTAGCGCAAATGTCCATTCCCATAAAGCATTATAATGAACTAACTGCGCTGTGAGAAAAAAACATAAAAACGTATACCATTTCTATAAGAATAACGCTTTGTTCACGTATTTTAAATCCCGTGGCTTATGTTTTGAAGCAAATTATTGCTTACGGATTGATTTTTACACGTGGGGAAAAAATTATAAAATTATAGAAAAACAACAGATACCCCAAATATGTGCAATTCAATGCAACTTTTGTTGCCGATTATAGTGATATTAAAATATTAATTTTCACTGTTAAATTGTACAAAAATATTTCTTTTATCTAAGGATATCACGAGTGATTGTGTATATTGTTTATAGCAACTATTTTGTCATCCATCGTATATACAGCAGCTTTGCAGTGACCAGAGTGATTTGTACAACGCCATCGTCCCTTTCCAGTGTCAATTTTGACGTATTGCCGGGAGAAACGATGCCCTTCCACGATCATAATCCGATTACCCCTTTGGGACGTTTCGTAATAATACGAAAGCTCTGGAACAAGGGGTTGTTTTTTGGTAAATTAGTTAAAATTTGCATATCGGTATTTCGTATGTGAGTCTTTCTTTATTTCGTATATGAGAAACAAAGCGTTAATATTATTAAAACTTACGCGAGACATATTATATTACTAAAAAACGGTTTCACTCACGTATTATTGGTCTGAATCGCCGACCAGTTTCAAGCTATTAAGTAGGTCATCTTCATGGGCGAGTGCTAAGAGGACGTCGCGTCGCGGAGGCCTCTCGATCACTGTCAGCCGCCCGCGCCCGCGCCGCAGCCCGCCTTGCGGAACGTAAAGCACGGCTCGAAAGGTGGAGTGGGGGTGGTTCGGTGGGTTCCGAAGCTGTTGCAGCTGCTAGACCATCATCAGACACTACCGGTGCATGCAGAACACTTGTGTGCACTAAACTGACTGTGTCAACTCCACGTGTAGGGCTGTTAATGGACTCGTGATCCGTGATCGATTTTTGTGATCGAGAGGCCTCCGCGACGCGACGTCCTCTTAGCACTCGCCCATGAAGATGACCTACTTAATAGATTGAAACTGGTCGGCGATTCAGACCAATAATACGTGAGTGAAACCGTTTTATAGTAATAAAACAAAGCGTTGTTTATTTTTGCATCCAGGGCGCTCTTTGTCAATGTCAAAGATATTTGTGCAATCTGAATGATTTGTTCGTTGTGAAATGATAAGGCATTATAAGACTTAGAGTTTCTTGCCTGTTCTTCCTGTTGAGAACTGCTTTCCAAACTGGTGGTACAGATAATATCGACGGTATCTATAACGTATAGAAATAATGTATAACGTTTTATGGGTTCAAATAAATGATTTCATTTCATAGCGTGTTACGTCGATACGTATCAATCGGTATTAAACGTGTATATAATCAACATGCCAAGTCAGGTCGCCTCTCTTTAAGAAAGGTCTTAGTTTTACAATCAAACTCCTTTTGTCATCAAACGGTATTAAAGAGCAATAATCAGCTTGATAATGACAGTGTAATTTTCATCGCCTTTTAATTTATAAAAATGCCTGAACATGCTTTGAATTTAATGTAAACAGGTAAACTTTATGATGTTCCATCTACACCGTTTAAAGCAAGTGCAAGAGGCATTTGCGAAAACACACCAACATCATTACAAATGAATGTTTAATTAAAATTAATAATGTACATTTTTTTTATTGCATCGAATGACGAGACGAGCATGCCGTTCGCCTGATGGGAAGCGATACGACCACCCATAAACAGTAGAAACACCATCCAGCACATTGAGTTACAAAGTACTGTGTGGCATTACATTGCGCCCGTCATCCTGAGACATAAGATGTTAAGTCTCATTATGTCCTGTAGATACACTGGCTACAATGCCCTTCAAACCGAAACACAACAGTGCATGCCCACTGCTGCTTGGCCGTAGAAGCAGACATTGCGGTGGTACCCACCCAGACGGACTCTTACATATGAGAGTAAAAAAATATTCACAAATATCCAACTGAATTAATAATCGGGCCTTTTCGGCCTCGGGTGGTTATGTTCGTTGATGCCATGCACTATCCACTTGTCTACGGTGAATACTTTCGCTTTGCATCCATAGCGAGCTCTGGTGGAGCAAGTCCATCGTCGTTTGAGAGTTTTCGCTCGCCAGCGAGTGTCGTTCGCTTGGGTGAAAGTGTAGCCATTAAGGAAGAGCATCTTTTTCCCCCTCATTGATGTGACAAATTCAGCTGTAAAGAACCGATGGATTAGTTGTAAGTTTTTAATGTGTATTGATAGTATGTCAATAATACAGTTAATTCGGCTTTTTCCGGTGTTGTGCCGAATATCCCAATTCGGCTTGAAATTCGACGAAAATGCTGTATTTTCGGTTCCCAAAAGTACTTCGAATTTTGTGAATTAGTAGAATGCTTTTTACAAGTCTTTTGTGTATAACAAAAATTTCAATGTAATCATAATTAAATTTATTATTAAATTGTGAGCATTATAATTAATATATACCGGTGCGATAAATTTTTTTCACACATATTATTGACTAGCTTTTGCCCGCGGCTTCGCCCGCGTGAATGTGTTTTTCCGTGATAAAAGTCCCACTTTATATTTTCCCGGGATAAAATGTAGCCGATGTGTTAGTCCAGGACATGATCTATCCGTGTGAGAAATTTCATCGAAATCCTATCATTAGTTTTTTCGTGAAAGAGGAACAAACATCCATACATCCATGCATTCTTACAAACTTTCGCGTTTATAATATTAGTAGGATAGGATTTCGCGTTTATAATATTAGTAGGATGAAATGAAGGTAGGACTTCAAGGCCTTCTTCTGCGAGAACTGGCAGACATATTTTTATAAAGTACTACGAATAATCAAATAAATAAAATAACTATTAAAGAGATAAATATTATTGCAAAAATCCGATGTTTTACCAAACTCTGCCCATCACCCGAATACTATTGCTGTACACATTCGAACGAACCATCAAATAAAGTATAAACTATACATAAAAATAAAATGACAACATAAGCAAATAAATAATATCCTTTACACATAAAGTCTAATTATTTTATAGTTACAATTCGGGTCTTTTCGGCTTCGGGTGGTTGTGATCGCATGGTCCCCGCACTATCCGGTCCTCTATAGTGATCACTTTCGCTTTGCATCCACAGTGAGCTCTGGTGGAGCAAGTCCATCGTTGTTTGAGAGTTTTCACTCGACAGCGACTGTCATTCGCTTGGGTAAAAGTGTAGCCATTGAGGAAGAGCATCTTGTTCCCTCTTTTAGATATAATAAATTCAGCTGAAAAGAGTTTTCTTATAATTTATTGGTATTAAATGATGCGATTTATAATTTTAATTGATTTAAAAATGTACTTTTTTATTGCGTTTTCGACGTTTGTTAAATATTCGAATAAAAAGTTTAATGCAGTGCTTATATTTCGGGAAATAAAGCAAAGTTTTGTAGTAGAACATGACATTTACCTATTTATTAAATAGTGTGTAATTCTGTACAATGAAAAATCATTTATCATTATCAATAAAATTTTATGCAATGACATTAAAGACGAAAGTGAAGAGAGGAATCATTTTAACATTGCATCATGTTTTAGACTGACAATACTCGAAAACAATCCTATCACTAGTAGAATTTGCTACGTATGTCGGGCAGGTGTGAAGTAAAAGCCGGTTGCTAGCACACTGATTTATTAGCGCTGTGTCTCAACGAAGCGTGTACGCATGTACCTATAGTATACGCACGTATACATATATAACAGAAATGTATACTTGTTACTGCCTCGGTGGCGTAGTTGTATTACAGTACGACTGCAAAGCTGAGGTCTCGGGTTCGATCCCCGGGTCGGGCAGTGATATTGAGTTTTTCTATTCAGTATCAGCTCGGAGTCTGGAATTTGTGCCCGATATGGCGATAGGCTCGCCCCCTATCATATCATGGGACGGAATAACGGCGAAAAGTGGGTGCACTAGTTGCGCCTCTGCCTACCCCTTCGGAGATAACAGGCGTGAGTGTATATGTATATGTATATGTATATATGTGTATACTTGTTATTCTGCAATTTAGTCTTCAGGTCGTTTCGGCTTCGGGTGATTATGATTGTTAATGCCCTGTACTATACAATCGTCGATAGTAAACACTTTCGCTTTGCATCCATAGCGCGCTCTAGTTGAGCAAGTCCAACGCGTTTTGAGGGTCTTCGATCTTCTTCTCTTATCATTCGCTTGGGTGAACGTGTAGCCATTGAGGTATAGCATTTTCTTCCCTCTCATTGACGTAACAAATTCAGCTGGAAAAAATATCTTGTTTAGTTTCCGATCGCTAACATGGACATCTAGATCGTTTTTCTGACAATTGATAGGAAGTCGACAATTATTCAGGTAATAAAGGAGTTTATGAGCAGTTTTGACCACTTACCTGCATGATTCCCAGTGGCAAGATTGGTACACCTCTATGAACAAAAAACGTTTATTACAAGACAAGAATACTGTTACAACAGTGCGCTTTCAATAAGTAGAAATATAAAAAGAAACATAATACGCGATTACGTTTATTTCAAACAAAACTACCATCGAAAACAACTAGACTGTTCATAAATATACAAAATACATTCTTAACTCTACTTATTAAATAAAGTGGGAATTGCTGTACTGCTGCCAAAATAAGTTCTTCTGCTGAGTCAAGTTGGGACTGTGGTCGTGTTGATTTTTAACGGACACTATGACGTCATCGACTGTGTAGACGACCGCTTTACATCCCCGACAGAAATTCGTGGAACAAACCCAGCGTTTCTTTATTTGATTATCAGTTTTGCTATCTGTCTTTTTGTGGTAAAATGTGTATCCTTCTATGGATATCAGTGTTTTGCCACGTCGTGACCGCAAAATCACGGCTAAAAATAAATTGAGAAATTAATTTCTTGTCAAGGAATTATACGTTTAAGCGTTTATCTTCTAGCATTAGATTCGATTTAGACATAGGATATTAGGTGTATAACTAATTAATGCCTTTGCTTGTGTATAATATAGTTGTGCTACATAGAGAGATCTATGTGAAGTAAGTAATGTATGACAAAAAGTTATACATAGATAATTTACATACATACATACATATACACTCACGCCTTTTATCCCCGAAGGAGTAGGCAGAGGCGCAACTAGTGCACCTAGTTTTCGCCGTTATTTCGTCCCATGATGTGATGGGGGCGAGCCCATCGCCATATCGGGCACAAATTACAGACTCCGAGCTGATACTGAATAGAAAAACTCAATATCACTTTGGCCGACCCGGGGATCGAACCCGAGACATCAGCATTGCAGTCGTACCATAATACAACTACGCCGCCGAGGCAGTCGCATCTTCTTATGTTAGCCGAGTTCTTGCATCCTTTACATTAAGCCTATTGCAGCGGAAAAGCCAAGGTAACTTTTTAGGTGGGTAGCGAGTGGGGACAGCTTTTTTGGTCATGGGGTTTGCAGACCCAAAACTAAGTAACTAACTAAACAAAGTTAGTTTTCATACTTGTGTGCAGACTGCTAGTTCATTAAGCTGTATTTTCTTAATCATAAGAGCTAAGCTTAACTAACTAAGCTTAGTTCTTGGTCCGCAACTGACGTTACTTAGTTTGCTTAGTTTCAGCTTAGCTCTTGGTCTATAATCAGCTTTATCCTACTAATATTATAAAGGCGAAAGTTTGTAGGAATGTCTGGATGTATGGATGTTTGTTCCTCTTTCACGCAAAAACTACTGAACGGATTTCGATGAAATTTGGCACACGGGTAGATCATGTCCTGGATTAACACATAGGCTACTTTTTATCCCGGGAAAACATAAAGCGGGACTTTTATCCCGGAAAAACGTTGTAACGCAGGCGGAGCCGCGGGCATAAGCTAGTATATTATACTGGTTCCTTTATTATCACTATCGATTACCATAACAATATCTGGGGATTAATTAGGTCACTAAGTACAAATACAAAAAAAGATGTGCAAATATTTATATTGATTTAAGATCTTTACATTAAGTATAAAAATATATTATTGTCACTTAAGTTAATTATAAAAAAAATCAACGATTTTATATACATACAAATGAATAACGAGTCACACTCAAGGGGGAAGCGGGACTGCCAGGGGAGAGCAGAAGGCATAATTATTATTTCAACTGGTGGGGGATACTCATCCCTCGTCAGTTGATGCTCTATCTGGACGGCACTCCGATCACCATCAGGTGCATTGGTCATTTTGTCGGGCTCGTAGCAAAAAAGTTACAATATTCCAACTTTGAAAAGGGTAGTTTCCTATTTTTGATTTTGTATATTATTTTATATGCAACAAAAGTAATGCGAAAAAAGCGTTCATCTGTGAAATCAGCATCAAAATGGGTTGAAAAATAAAGCAGTTATTCATATTTGAATTATTGTTGTAAGCAAAGATGGGGGCGTGGTGAGAATATCGCGCTATCTCTTTCACACGCCAGCTGCGTTATGGCTGGTGACACTCGGTGACGTTGTAGTTTCATATTATTGTTATTTGACAAATATCCCTTCCACCAAATTTGAAAGCTTTGTAACTTACTTATTAGCGCCAGTTTCGCTTTTTTTTTTTCCGATGTATTTTGGATGACACACATTTTTGATAAAAAAAAATGTTACCACTAGCCTATTATAAAGCACTGTGTAATAAGCGTTCGTCACCCTGATACATTAGATGTTTAATCTCAGAATACAGAAATTATACTAGCTACATTGTTCAATAATCCGGAACACAATAGAGTTTCCACAATGTTGCTTGGTAGTAGTATTTATGGTAGCAACCCGTAATATCGTATACGACAGACTTAGGGCCGTATTAAAAGACGCAACTCAGTTTCGTTTCTCAGTTTCTGAAGTGCGGTACTATATGAGAGGTTTTCAAGTTTTATGTCAGTATTTTAAGATCATTATTATTTAATAAACAAATATCAACAACATCTCAAATGATTTGATCTGAGAACAGGCGCTTGAATCACAGCTCAAGTTTGGTTTATTAAATACTTTAAATGTGAACTCCAAGGTGGATACGGTCTTATGTCTAAAGCTAAGTTTTGGTTACGTCAGACATACATTTATTTATTATTTACTTAAATAATGTGTTCATACAGTCATTCACTCTATCAGTTGGGGTTCTATAGGTGGCGTTACCCAAACTAGACACTCAAAGTTGACTAAATATATTCATTCATGCCTTCTTGCGTTGTGAAAAGAACATCACCTGCAGCGATGCTGTTCGGTCTTTATTTTTAATGCGATGCGTATACGAACCAGCACAAACAGTAGAAGACGGATGTTAAACGCGTTGTCGACGTGTCACCTCGTGAACGGGACATAGCGAATTTGTATAGCGGCTTACAAGCAACTGGGAAGATTCGCGAACAAAACGCGAGTCTTGTTAACAGCCTCGTGGGCGAAGGGCCTAAACGAATCGAAAAGAGATCAGTGGTAAGCACGTCAAAAAAAAAGTAGCGGATCATTTAGATGAACAACCGTATCTAAGTGTTGATGTATGTCGTATCTAAACTTTAAGGAAGAATGGAGAAGTAGCGATAAGGATACGCAGGAGGTCTATGTATATGTTGGTTTTTTTCTTCAACTACTATATCCTGCATGGTGAAGATCACGACCTTGCATTTCTGACTGGTATGTCCCGAGCAATCCCATTTAATTTTCTTGTTCTTGTATCTTTGCTTTAGGTAAAACGTGTAACCATTTCTATACAAAAGCTTGTTCCCTCTACGAGATAGGACGTATGTTGCTGAAAATAAAAAAAATATTAGCAAGAAACTGAAGTGTTTCGGGAATAACCGGGAAAATAGACGCAGCAATGAAACGACAACTTCACTATCAGACGTATAATCGCAGACTAGCGCGACCGTACGATCCGTACAAAACGGTAACAAATTACCCTCACTTTATCATTATAAAACCCATACATTACACCTCCACCACAATACAATACTACATCTTATTTATTTTTAATATTAATTAAAAGTTATATTTTTACTTAATCTATCATAAATCTATCAACTGGTTTACGTATTCGCCTTGAGTATCGATTCACCGGGGGCTTAGGAGGTGAAGGTAAATCAGAAGATTGCTTCAAAGAAACGTTGCTTTGACTATCCTCATTTAAATATTCCTTCTCTCTACTCTCACTCCCCAGCGCCGTTTCAGGAGATGAGGCCGGCAGGTTATCGCTATGCGGGGCACTGACTTTCTCTTCCTCACCGTGGATCTCATTGTTATCTTCAGGACAAGCAACATCAGATAATCGCGACCTGCGCCGCATTTGATCGACATGCCGTTTAATAAGTTGACCGTCATCCCTCAATACTGAATACCTACGCACACTGTCTACCCCTTTCACGGTACCTTTTACCCATTTATCACGAGTGCCATACTCCCGAACCCAAACTGTATCGTCCTCTGTAAAGGCTCGAGGAGCCCCATGAGCATATTTGACCTGTCGATGCTGGGCTTCGCTAACCTTATCTTTTATAAAACGCTCGGAACGCAGCAAGTCCAGCCTTGATCGTAGTGGCCGCCTCTGCAATAGCATGGCTGGGGTCTCTCCGGTTGTACTATGCACGGTATTTCGGTATGCCAGTAGAAACGTTTGTAAAGCCGTATCAATGTCTACTCGGTCTCTATGCGCTTTTCTTATAGCCCGTTTACATAGTTTGACTGCGTTCTCCGCTGCACCATTAGAGGATGGGTGATACGCTGGCGAGAAAAATTGTCTAATACCGTTATTATTTAAAAATAACTTAAATTCTGAGCTCGTAAATGGCGGGCCTTGATCTGACACTAACTCCTGAGGTAATCCGAACCTAGCAAAAGTAGATCTTAATATTTTAATCACGTTCGTCGCGTTAGTACGTGTCATTTCAAAAATTTCTAACCATTTTGAAGAAGAATCGATGAGAACCAAAAAAGTTAAGCCCTTGTATGGACCTAAGAAATCTATGTGTATTCTAGTCCAGGGTTGCGCGTGATACGGCCACGGCTGCATAGGAGCCCGTTGCGGAGCATCCGCCTCCGCCGCACAAGTCTCACATTGTTTACACATCATTTCCACCGCTGCATCTATATTAGGCCACCATACGTAGCTACGAGCAAGACTTTTTGTCCTCACTATCCCCATGTGACTGCTATGCAATTGTTCCAATATGTTATTCTGTAACGAACCTGGTATTACCATTCGATAGCCCCACATTATACACCCACATTCGATGTAAAGTTCATTACGTCTAGCAAAATATGGTTGAATTTTAGGCTCCGTGCATGTAAGAGGCCAGCCAGACTGAATGTACGCAAAAATCCTACTAAGAGTCCTATCATTGTGGGTCGCTTTCCTAACATGTTCACTCGTAATGGGCAAAAATTTTTCTACGAAATTAACATAAGTATTCTCATTTGGTATACTTTCCTTAATCTCTGTACATGGTAGGCGTGATAATGCATCCGCGCAATTCCTACTTGATGCTACATATTCTATGTCGTAATGATATCCCGATAATAATACTGCCCAACGCTGCAACCTCGATGCGGCCATCACGGGAATACCCACCTTATTACCAAAAATATACGTTAAAGGTTTGTGATCTGTTCTTAATATGAACTTACGCCCGTAAAGATATTGGTGAAATTTACGAATTCCGAAGACAATAGCCAGCGCCTCCCGGTCGATTTGTGAATAAGCGCGTTCGGTTTGCGTGAGTGAGCGCGATGCGTATGCTACCGGTCGTTCGCCATTTGACGTGGCGTGCGATATCACTGCGCCTATGCCGACGCTACTGGCGTCCGTCGTTAAAATTACCGGTAACTCTGGCGAGTAATGCATTAAAACTTCACTGCTGGTTAAGAGACATTTAACCTTCTCAAAAGCTTCCTGACACTCCTTATTCCAACAGTATGTCACACCTGATTTAAGTAAGTTATACAATGGGGATAAAATTGTACTAATATTCTTGACAAACTTTCCATAGTACATAACTAAACCGATAAATGCGCGTAATTCCGAAACGTTAGTCGGTGCTGGCGTATTAATTATAGTTTTAACCTTATCAGGACAAGTTTGAACGCCTTCTTTTGTGATGGTATGGCCTAAGTAATTAACGGACTCGGCAAAGAATACACATTTCTCTTTTTTAACTCTTAGGCCGTACTGTTTTAAACGATCGAATACTTTACCTAAATTACGCATATGAGCCTCCCTCGTGGGACCCGTAATAATAATATCATCTAAAAATACCCCCACGTGAGGCAAATCCGCGAATAACTGTTCTAGCCGTCTTTGAAAAATCCCCGGACTAGACGACAGCCCATAAACAAGTCTGTTATACATGAACAATCCCTTATGTGTATTAATCACGGTATATTTCTTACTATCATCAAGTTCAAATTGGGCATATGCCTGCGACAGGTCTACTTTACTAAAATGTTGTCCCCCCTTCAAACAAAGCAGCAATTCTTCTATCCTAGGCAAGGGATAACGGTCAACCTCAATGACTTTATTTAAAGTTAATTTGTAATCTGCGCAAATTCTGATGTTACCGTCCTTCTTGACGACTGGTACTATAGGCGTCGCCCAGTCAGAACGTTCCACCGGCGAGAGGATGCCATCGCGCTGCAACTGAGCGAGCGTCTGCTCCACAGGCTCGCGCAGTGCATACGCCAGCGGGCGCGCACGCATGAACACCGGCCGCGCTCCCTCGCGCACGTGAATGCTCACCGTGCCGCCGGTGAATCGACCCAGGCCGTCCGCGAACACATCACAATATTTGGAACTGAAAGCAGATACATCAAATACATTGCCTCGAAACATCTTAACATTATTACATTCATAGTTAACTACCGGTAATTGTATTTTTAGTTCGGCCATCCATTGTCGACCTAAAAGAATAGTTTTTCCATTTTTAATAACAAAAAGTTCTAATTTTTTACATATATTCTTATATTTCACTACGGGTAGTAACACTCCAAGTGGTTTTACAGATTCACCCGTGTAATATCTAAGTGTTAAAAGACAAGGATTCAGCTTCAAATTTTTAAACAGCTTAATGTAGCATTCTTGACTTATACACGACACTGCACTGCCGGTATCGCACTCCATTTTAATATTACTACCATTAACGTTCAGTTCTATATACATAGGGCTGCATTGTGTAACCGCTAATTTGCAACCGTTGACATATGTTACCTCATCGCTATCCGCACCGTCACCCATGTCGGCTTCCCTTACTTGCATCAGGTCAACGTTGTGATGCCCCGCTAAATTAGGACACATACGCCGCAGATGTCCTTGTCGGTTGCATACCCGGCACACATAACGCGCAAACTTGCACGTGGCAGCATCATGCCGAGCGCCGCATGCCCGGCACTGGTGCTGAGCCCGCTCAGCCGGCTGCGCCCGCTCAGCCGAACGCACATGACTCGATGTCCGCGGAGCGCGCTCGCCGCGCCCTCGCGCCTCATGCGCCGATCCGCTGACATCCCGCGTAACGTTCGCCGCACCTTTCCGCCACGTTCCTGCCGCCGCCATTGCTTGACACGTCACCGACGTCGTCCGAATCGCCTCGCTTGGTGACCTTGCCTGTTCCTCCACCGCAGCCGCATCTTTTTCTGCTGCTTCCATGCTCACTGCTAACTTATACGCCTTGCCGAAGTCTAATTTAGTTTCGGCGAACAACCGTTGTCGTATGGTTTCATTGGTTATGCCACAAACTAGTTGGTCTCTCAGACTTTCCTCCAGCCATGTTCCAAATTCACACGTCTTGGACATTCTCTTCAATACCGCCGTGTATTCCGATATAGTTTCCCCTTCATTTTGTTTCCTATGCCTGAACTTATATCGCTCCGCTAGCTCACTCGGTTTTGGCTGCAGATGTTTTTCCATAATTTCCGTTAACTGTGCAAATGTTTTGTCCTTGGGCTTTACCGGCGTACACAAATTAACCAACAGCTCATAGCACTCTGCCCCCATGACGGTTATTAGAGTAGGCACTTGTAATTCACTCGAAATTTTGTTCACTAGAAAGTATTGTTCTAAACGTTCTATGTATAACCGCCAATCGTCCGTCTGCAATTTAAATTCCGCGATCTTTCCAAGAGACATTTTATAATTGTTTTATTTATTTTTGCCAATAACGGTACGCGTAAGACTCGATTCTCGTCGCCACTGAAGTGTTTCGGGAATAACCGGGAAAATAGACGCAGCAATGAAACGACAACTTCACTATCAGACGTATAATCGCAGACTAGCGCGACCGTACGATCCGTACAAAACGGTAACAAATTACCCTCACTTTATCATTATAAAACCCATACATTACAGAAACTGGTTGAAACAAAGCAGTTTGATTTAAAATAGAAACTAAGAAGCAAGTGAGTTACCTGATAGTAAACACAATCGCTCATAAATAGAGAGGAGTTGTCGGAGTATGTAAAGCATTTTTTGAGTCTATAAATTATGTGATAGTTTTGATCTATAGGATAGATATAGGACAAGCGAAAGCTTTTCCATGTAATGTAGTAAAATTCATATTTATTCGATATTTTTATTGAAAAAACAGTGTTTTCGTATCGCTATAGATCGATATAACAACAAAAATAGTTGAACTTCGAGTGCCTTATTTTTTTTATCACTGAAATAAACTAAATAAGGGTTTATGTTATGGGGATGGTTTGTACTTTTGAATTTGTTAAGCTATATTTGTAGCTGACTGTACATATTACAATTATCGAGTGTGATATCTCAGGTTACGAAGTTATTGTAATAGATTGCATCCAAACAAGGCGAATTAATCGAGAAACATTTTAAATCAATTTTAACGTTTATCTAAAAAGTTTACTTGTATGATTTGTATAAGTTCTCGTAGAGGTTGCAGGAAACCGCTAGATGCGGGCCGCTTCTAAGAGGTCACCAAAGGCGGAGGGACTTCCAAAAGTTGAAGGAGAAAAAGAATATCTGGTTGTAAAAAATATAACATTTGGCTTTCCCTCTCTTAGTGGTGGAGGAGGTCCGTTTCCAGCAATGAGAAAGTAATATACTTTATATGGTGCAGGTTTGTTTCTCTTGATTTTTATCATCATCATCAGCCACACGACGTCCACTGCTGAACATAGGCCTCCCCTAAAGATTTCCAGATGGACCTGTCAAAAGCGGCCTACATCCGGCGTGTTCCTACGACCTTTATCAAGTCGTCTGTCCACCTTGCAGGGAGACGACCAACGTCATTGATTTTACTACTTTTTAAACGCCTTTAATTCCCTTGATCTAGACATGCCACATGCTATACAGTTATGAACTATTTCTTCACATGATTATGTTCGTTAAACACTGCGACTATTTTATTATTTTCAATATGTAACCGCGCTTTGCAATATTTGTTCTGGGTGCAGCACCATCTTCTCTTGTTTGTCTTTGAGCTCCCTGGCTTTGAGTAGAATGTGTGTTCTCCTATTCTTATATTCGTCTTTCCTTTCTTTGTCTTGATCAGTGTTACTAGAATGTGGAATAGGTTTTATTATTTATTAGTGGAGAAGACAGAAATAATAAATGGATTCATATGTTTAGTTCTAGTTATTGGTAGAATGGCTTTAGTTGTTATTCCAATACACAATATTTATTTGGTCAGTTGGTAGTTTGGTTTAATGAGGGTGGCATTTTAGAGTTTTTTTTTGGGAATTGTCTCTACATGAGAGTAATAAATCTGTTTTAATGGTAGACATTTTTAATGAGGAAATCCAAGTATTAATGTATTATATTAATTTAGGGTGATTTGAAATGTAGATGTTTTGACGATTTTACTCTTTAATTAGTAAATAAAGTAAATACATATAAACTTCAATACTATAGAACTGTTAGTACTACATATTATAGTATGTTAACTAATGTGGACGATAGCCTAGTAAGTGGAGGATGTCTAGTTGGGAATGGAACGGTCTGCTAAGACAATGTCCGGAGGTACAAATCCCAAGGCACACACCTCTGACTTTTCGAAGTTACGTGTGTATTGTTTATCAATTAATTATTGTTCGCTTTAACGGTGAAGGAAAACATCGTGAGGAAACCTGCATACCTAAGAAGCTATTTACAAAAATTTCGAAGGTATGTGAAGTCTGCCAACCCGCACTAGGCCAGCGTGGTGGACTAACGCCTAAACACCCTCTCAGTAGTAGAGGAGGCCCGTGCTCAGCAGTGGGCAGTATATAATACAGGGCTGATTGCATTGCCTAACTAATGTCATTTTTTTCAGTAACAGTATTATGCTTTGCAATTAAGAGATACAGAAGATATCATGAGTAATACATAAAACAAATAAACACAGGAACAGACACTCATCACGCCTGCATCCCTGAAGGGGTAGGCGCAGGTGCAACCAGGGCACGCGTTTCGCCACGTGTGTTCTGACCCATGATACGGGAATAAGTAAAACACATTCCATACCTTTTCATAATCTATATTTAAACAAATTAAATCACAATAAAAATAAGGATTCGAAACTTCAATACTTTTATATTACAAATCTACTCTGAAGAGAAGGCCGTTAAACTTTTGTTAACCCTAAATCTACAAAAAATCTCTCATTGGTGAAGGATGATTATGTTCATTTTTAACACAAACTACATTGTCTGCCACGGTGATCAAAGCAGCCCTGCATCCTTTACAAGCGTGAGTCGAACATACCCACCTGACTTTGTAGCCCCTAGCTACTTTCTTGCAAAATTTGAATCCTTCGTACAAAAGGAGACGAGTACCTTTTCGCGAAGTGATAAATCGAGCTGGAAAAAATATAGCCTTAAATATTGAGGTGGAAATGTAAAATATTATGTCCGTAATTAAATGTCGTTTTTTCTTATTTAGCTAGTTTTTAATCAATAGGTACTCGGCATTGCATCTGTTTGTATAACGCTTTACAATTTTTTTTTATCGCATTAAATAACGAGATGAGCATGCCGTTCACCTGATGATAAGCGTTACGACCACCCATAAACAGTACTTTGTAACTCGCGGTACTGGATGGTGTTGCTACAATGTCCTGCCGAAACATAATAGCAGTACACACTGCTGCTTGGCGGTAGAAATAGACAAAATATATAAAAATGGAACGATAGCAAATATAAAAAGCACGAATCTACTTTATTCGTTCGTTAATATAAGTTAAAATAAACCTTTCTCTTAAAAGCGTATTCGGAATCACTATTAGCTTTCTTAAATGCGAACTAAACTGCATTAATTATGTTACGTTTTATTAGAAATATAATTATGCAAAATGATAAATGTAAACACAATTTTTTGTTGATATTTATAATACCATTGATATAAAAAAGATATCCAAAGCAATCAAAGGTAATCTGGCTGATGATGCTATTGTTAACGAACAAGTGACACTTACTGCCGACTTGCTCGTCTTCGGTTGAATGATATAAAAAATAGCATCTTCATATTACCAAAGTAATATACTTCCATTTTAAAACTATAATATTGTCCTGCAGACGGTCAACACACTTGTTCTCGAAATGAAACTACTTAAGGAATTGTTCGCGATTAATATGTTTAATTTTTACTCCCGACGTTTGGAACACTTTATAGTCTTCATGGTCACGGGTCGCGTGTCTCACGCTGCCTCGGACACCAAAAGGTGGACACGGTACGGTGTTTCGGGGGCTTCTGAGCCCCCGCAACAGGAAAAGGACCGCAACAGCGGTACGCGCAGGGGCGGTTGCGGACGACAACTTAGACGTGAGTCGGAGGAAGCCCGCAGCCGTCCCTAATGCGCCGAAGATGGCCGTATAAAAAAAAAAATGGTCACGGGTCGGACTGAGATGTTAGTCTACCGAAACCATTGATGTATTAAAAAACCCCGAAACAAATGTATCGCAAAAAAATCCGTTCTTTAGTTTTATTTTAATGTTGAACGTTCGCGTAAACTTAAAAAAACCATTAAAAAATATTTGTTCTTATTTTAGATAATTGGAACGTTAACCTCTTTGGTAAAGTGCGTTATGAATCAAAGCAAAACGAGTTCAATCTATAATTTGATTCAATTTCTACACATCTTTTAAAATCTAAATAGCTATGCTGAAAATCGACGCGAAACAGAAAAAAACGCTTCGAATAATATATTTTTCCTTCCCGAACGACTTAAAAGGCACAACATACATACTTTTTGTATTATGAAAAGTATGTCTGTCAGTCTGTTTCAATTTCAAGGCGTAGGCTTATCTCGGGAAAATATATAGCGGGCCATTGATCCCGGAACCGCGAGTAAAAGCTAGTACAATATATTTTTTTATTGTTTCGGATATAATATATACGAATATTATATCCGAAAATTATAATATATATATTATATATATATATATAAATTATAATATAATTATATATATATTGTTCCTTCAAAATTTATACAAAATATTTAATATTTTACAGTCCAACCATGTCGCCCAAATGTTAAATAAGTTAGGATCTCGTTTTTTCTATGACAAGTATTCGTTGTAAGTAAAGTGTTCGTTGTAATACTACTAACAGACGATTAGATTTGGTGATGATAATGATAATTATTCAACTTGATGATATTCTCCTCGTAAGTGTAGGCAGTTGCCTTACACTTCTTGTTGTTGTGAGTGGAGCACACCCATCTTGTCTTCAGTCCCGTCACTTTTTTGGTGCAGAACGTGAAGCCCCCACCCGAAGCAACGGTCTGCCACGTTGGGACATCACGAACTCCACTGGAAAAATATAAGAAATTAATGTTACATAAAAAAATACGATTTTATTGTATTTCACTTTTTAGCCTTTGCTTACAAGCTTGACTCGTCAAGCCCCGCGACGGACGCCGGCGTCTACATAGATAGGGTTTCCCCATACATCTATATATATAAGCGGGGCTTGACGGGTTACCAAAAGCAAACTCAAATGTTCGTTTTCCAGAAAAAAGTATAATCTAAGCTAAGGTAAAGGACTTACGTCCTTGTCATCAGTTTCATTGACCGGCAAAGTGCATAATCTAAAAGCCTGTAATCCGAAGACTAAAAGCTGTTTACCTCTCAATGACATTTTCTACAAAATCTGTTCAATCATTTCGGAAACTAACACAGGGAATATAGCAGAAGCCAAATAAAAATTTAATCGGCAGTTTTAAATATGCATACAACCAAGTTTATGGCCAGTATTGGCCTATTTAGAATTGCTTGCAGGCAGCAACTGAACTGCCTTGCCATTTTTATTCTAATCTATCACATGTTATTGTATATCATGACGTGTCAGTTCCATATTGTGATATTTTCTTTTTGTAGTATTAAATGTTATAATATACCTACTCCAATGTATATTTTTAACCGACTTCAAAAAGGAGGTTCTGTATTCGATCCGTATGTATGTATGTATGTTTGTATGTATGTATGTAAATTTGTATGGCCGCATGTTTCTCAAAAACTACTGATCCGATTTGGATGTGGTTTTCGATATTGAAATGTATATATTTCAGGGAAGGTTTTAGTATATAATTTATGAAGATCTGATGAAGATCTTCGGAGATACGCAATGGAACTCTTCAATAACTAACAGCAGATGACTCGCGAATGCTGCAATCGTATATCTGTGATGTATTGTTTTCAGCATTTTATAATTAAGTAACAAAAAAGCATAAAATAATTTTTTTTTAATAAAAAATAAACCGACTTCAAAACCACTACAAAGCAAAAAATAATTAAAATTTGTATTCGCTTAGTAGGGTATATACATATATTTGGAGTCGGTGCCTAATTTAAATAGAACAATGTTTTCGTATATTTGTTTGTGTATTTCCTTAGCTTAGCTGGCAATTTAAATTAGGCATCGACTCCAAATATACGTATATACTAAGCAAATACAAATTTTAATTATTTTTTGCTTTGTAGTGGTTTTGAAGACGGTTTATTTTTTATTATTATACCTACATAGTGTCATATCTTTAGTAGGTTTTATACCTTTTCGTTAGTGGTGATAGCATAGTTGGGAGTGGAACGGACTGCCGAGACGAATATCCGCAGGTTCAAAACCCAAGGGCACACACCACTGATTTTTCTAAAAAGTTATGTGTGTATTCTTTTTGAATTATCACTCGCTTTAACGGTGAAGGAAAACATTGTGAGGAAACCTGCATACCTGAGAAGTTCTCTGGATTTCGAAGGTATGTGAAGTCTGCCAATCCGCACTAGGCCAGCGTGGTGGACTAAGGCCTATCCTTTCTCAACAGTAGAGAAGGTCCGTGTTCAGCAGTGGCCAGTATATAATATAGGGCTGGTATGGTGGTATGGAATGGATACCTTTTCAGGGATAGTAGAGATACCTTTTAGTTATAACATCCACATTGTTCCAGGTATTTTAGGTTGCAGGTAACCAGGGCAGGGTATTGGTATAATTCCAGATTCAGTGACGATTCTGAGCAGAAAAACACAAGATTTTTTTATATGATATAATTCAAAATTTATCTTACATAACACTTTTCTATACAAGATTTAGTGTTTTTTAATAAAGGCCAATAATATATTTGTTATTTAATGTGTGTGATTGTTGTTTAATCTGATTATAGTGTCTTCATACGTGTGCACCATAGCTCTGCATCCCTTGGTGTTATGCGTCGAGCATTCCCATCTCGTCTTCAATCCATTTACTACTTTAGAATAGAAGGTAAATCCATCTACATTGAGAAGTCGGTTTCCACGTCGGGACATGACATATGATGCTAAAAAATATAAATAGTAAGTGCTTATGAAATAGGCCTTGAAGACAGAAATCGCAGCACTGGAGCATTAGTTAGGCTGTACTGTAGTAAGCTGAATGAGTGTTCCCATTGTTGGTACAATATTGTGTTTTGTTACATTCTAATATTTAAGCTTGTAAATGTTTGTCCAAACAATAAATATTTCACAGTGAAGAAATGCAGTAAAGAGCTGTGTGCTTATGAAAATGCATACAAAATGCACGTGTCAAAAATCCGCGGCGCATAAATTACATCCTTTGCATAGGTTCCAACAGCTTACTCTTACTGCATTCATTCTCTCTCCTCTTCATACATCTTTGAAGCATAACTGACCAGGCCAGTGGATCATAGAGGAGTCATTTACGTTCACTCACACGTATTATCCCCAAAGGGGTAGACAGGGGCACAACGAGTGCATCGACACTTCAAAGCTATATCCGTTCCCTGATAGGGGGCAAGTCTATCGACGTTTGTGACAGAACTCGAATAAGCATACGTATAAATTTTTTTTTAATATAATAATCCCTTGACCCAGAGTAGTAACCACGTAGAAACTGATGTCACATCAACAAACTAGGAAAAAGACACTGCGAATTTTCAGTAGTAAATTGGTTTACAATTAAATTTTATCGAGGTTTAATATAAAAGTAAAAAAGCATTACAATGTGTATTTTAAAAGTGAATGATTATAATGGTTACATTGGTTATTAATACATTTTATGTTTATTATTTATTTATTTATTTAGTAACGCCAACGTAACGTACATTAACACGTTATTAATAACAGTGATAGCGTTAAAAAAGCCTTAGGCTAAATGCCGTTACAATATAAGGCGTACATGGCATGCATATAAACAAGAACAAAATAATGAAGAACAAAAAACCTAAATAAATAGTGCATGAATTAAATACACACACTTAATTTAAAGATAACAAAAGGGATTGTTGTTGATGGATAACAAAAATGTTGATTATTATGTTACAGTTTTTTTTTATTCTTAACTCGGCAAAGAGACTTCACTGCACCTGATGTTAAGCGAAGTGAAGTCCAAAAAATGTCAACCGGCAAGGGACAAGATTATCCCTTAACGGTCAATAAAAGGCTCATAATAATATCAACACAATGTTGAATGGCGATTAATGATTATGATCATTCTTCAATTTTATAATTTCGTTATCAAACGTGTGCACGCTGGCCCGACAGCGTTTGTTGTTGTGCGTGGAGCATATCCACCGCGTCTTGAGACCCATTACCGACTGAGCGCAGAATGTATATCCATCCACACTTATCAAAATCTTTCCGCGTTTCGATTTTACGTATTTGACTGGAAATTAGAGAAAGTAATTAAAGCATGTCAATAGTCACATATAATATCCTTCAACGGAATGCACTCTAATGATTAGCAGAAATAAACAAAGCAGCAGTAGTAACCCAAATGAATTATAGCACACGATTCATAAGGACCATTCAGAGCTCTCCATCATAAATATGTGCCTATTTGTTCGTGATGTTCAACTGTTTCATACATGTATCTTATGAAATACTTTCACCTGAGGATTTAAAATTAGTGCGTGACAAATATTTGATGCTTATACTGTTGATTGCTCATAGAATTTGTGACATTTCTGTCTTGGTCTATCATGAGTCATTACCATCCATGATTAATAACAACAGTTAATATAAAATATGATTTATTTATAACATTTAATACAGTACAAATATTAGTGAAGTTTTCATTGAATGCTGTTAAAGAGTTTCAAAGACACATGTTTGAGTTTCGGTTTTTTGTGTTTAAATTCGAATATTTCTTTGTTATTGTTATAAAATAAGTACTCTATCATCAACTAATACTCAATCACGCCACTCCACTCACCGTCAGGTGCCTTGGAGTTATTTTCCTGTGTCCGAAAAACTGAGGTATCTTAAACAGTCGTTCCTTTGACAAAATATGCTATTAATAGTATCGTATAATGAAATCTTTGGCGAGCATGCGGACTGGATCTTTACGTCCAATTCAATGCAGATGATTTACGTTTAATCTAATAATTTCATTATTGAACAAGGTGACAGACGCCCTGCATTTCTTAGTATTGTGGGTGGAACACACCCATCTTGTCTTCATTCCGTTTCTCGCCTGTACGCAAAATGTATACCCCTGAAGGCGTAGTAATGGCTTCCCACGTTTAGACGTCACAAATGTCACTGAAAATAGAATAGGTAACATTAAAATACATAATATAATTTATGACAAAGTTATAAGGATTAAAATTAAACAAAAAGAATTGATACCTTCAGAAAACGCTATGTCTCAATAGTCTTAGTTAAATACTCAAAGCTAAATAGTAGAGGTTTGTTCTTAGCAGCGCGATAGTGCCAAGGTTACTAGTATCATTTTTACTTTATTCTTAACACTATAAGTAAATAAAACAAAAATAAACAGCATGAAAATCTTTATTAATGTAGATATACGAGGCGCAAACAGTTCTAATCAAAAAGACAAAAACTTAACCTAAAAATCCGAATAAAACAATTTATTAGTCTTCTTTACCTACAACCAGCACGGACTTGTTATTGCACGCAGGAAGTAGTGGGGTTCGCGGTAAGAATGTCAGATTTGCGCGACGCCGCCATGCCCCGAGTCCGTACACTCCCGCCACGGCGTCAAGTGTGTCAAGTGGTCGGCGGATATGGGATTAGGTTAGGGGATACTGCTGGACCGTCTCAGGGGTATGGATGAATTACATACGCATTACGACTCGGCTTCGATCTCGAGTCAGACAAATTGATATCGGGTTTTTGAATTGCCTCGACTTCCTGTTCCGAGGTCTAGGGTTGGAATTGTGCTCGATACAGCGATAGACTCGTCCCACTCGACTTGTCTAGAAGGGATTAGAGTAATAAAATACCTTTTGGAGCAAGTCGCTCGGAGAGTTGACTGGAGGTAAGGAATAAAGGTCGCAGGAACAAACTGGATATAGGCCGCTCTTGACAGGTCCATCTGGAAATCTTTAGAAGAGGCCCATGATCAGCAGTAGAGTTCTTGACCTTGTGGCTGAATATGATGATGAAGTACGAATGTTACTAATGCTGATGATGTTTATTTACTTTTATAATTTCTTGGTCGTAAGTCTGCACGGTGGCTCTGCATCCTCTACGGCTGTGTGTAGAACATACCCATCTAGTCCTTAGTCCAGACACGGAGTTCGTGCAGTATGTGTATCCCTCCATACAGAGCAGTAGCTTGCCTCGTTGGGACTTGACGTAGGTCACTGGAAAAAATAATAGTAAGTAAAAATTAACAGCCCTGTTGTCAACTAAACTAAGGCAAGCAAGTAGCACTTAGATCGTCCTGAAACTAGATGATTTATTATACTGGTTATGTTTCTTTATCAAGATACCTAACTTATATATTAAAAGACGAAAAGAACAAAAAATGTGTATGTGTATTATTTTTTGTACCATTGCCTACAAAAAATGTATGAAGAAACTTTTAGATTTTCAATTTAGACTATTATTATTACGAATTAGCAATTTCAGACCCTAAAAGAATTAAAATGTCGGATGGTCTAAACTCCTATAGAATATTTTGCTCCTTAAAAGCAAGTGGGTCGATTGGCATAAAAAAATATTTTGAGTCAATTGCCTATATTCGTGCTGTATTTTTAAACCGTGAATACAGATCTTAATATCTTAAAACATCATGGATAGTCTCCTAAGAAAGTTTTTGTAGCTACAGTGGTTAAGGGAGCTGCCCTTACTGTCCCGTCTCCAAATCCACTCTGTATTTGACTGCCTCGGTGGCGTAATTGTATTATGGTACGACTGCAATGCTGAGGTCTCGGGTTCGATCCCCGGGTCGGGCAAAGTGATATTGAGTTTTTCTATTCAGTATCAGCTCGGAGTCTGGGATTTGTGCCCGATATGGCGATAGGCTCACCCCCTATCACATCATGGGACGGAATAATGGCGAAAAGTCGGTGCACTAGTTGCGCATCTGCCTACCCCTTCGGGGATAAAGGGTGAGAGTGTATATGTAGTGTATATGTATGTAAGACACCGCTCTTAAGTTCTGATTTCGAATCCCAGGTACGGCAGACTGGTGTTTCTCAGCATCATCCTGGAGTCTGGAATTTGTGCCCGATATGGCCATAGGCTCGTTCTCTATCACATCATCGGACGTAGTTCTCACCTCGAAAAGTGGGTGCACTAGTTGCGCTTCTGCCTACCCGTTTAGGGATGAAAGGCGTGAGTATGTGCGCACCATATCGCACACCCAGATCAATACTGAATTATCTCGAAAAGATCTGTGAATCGTGTTTTTTGTTTCGTGTAAATCGGCAAATCCGAGACCTCAGCTTTGCAGTCGTACTGTAATACAACTACGCCACCGAGGCAGTCTGGCAGTTGGCGATTCATACAAAACAAAAAAACACGATTTTCAGATTTTTTCGAGATTATTGAGTATTGATCTAGGCGTGCGATATATCTATATTACTAATATTATAAAGCTGAAGAGTTTGTTTGTTTGTTTGAACGCGCTAATCTCGGGAACTACTGATCCGATTTTGAAAATTCTTTCTCTAACAGGAAGCTACATAACTCCTGAGTGCTATAAGCAACTTTTTATCCCGGGAAAATATTTTAAAAACTTTTTCACGCGGGCGGAGCCGCGAGCACTACTAGTTATAAATAAAACAGATTTAAATAGAAAAATATGTATTAATAAATACACAGAATATAAGGTCGATCTAGAAATCTTTGAGAATCTTCGTTTACTAATGCTGATGATGATCATTTACTTCTATAATTTCTTTGTCGTAAGTTTGCACGGTGGCTCTGCATCCCCTACGGCTGTGTGTAGAACAAAACCATCTAGTCCTCAGTCCAGACACCGATTTTGCGTAGTATGTGTATCCGTCCACCCTGAGCAGTGGCTTGCCTCGTTTGGACTTGACATAGGTTACTGAAAAACATAAATCTTTATAATACACTCATTTGCAAAAAAAACGGGCGGTTTGGATTTTAATTCTTTTTTAAAAAATACGGTACCAAAATGATTTCAATCATTTGTACATGTTACTGGCCGGTTTTAAAAATGCCGTGGTGTTTAAAACAATACGTTCTAAATTAAAATTTTCGTTTGATGCTCGTTTTTACAGAAAACCACTTTTTATCCTACATTTTTGGTGCGAAGTTCCAAAAGATAATATCGGTTTTCATAACTTTTAGTCAATTTTTATGAATTTATTTCATATTCTTAATTGTCAAAGCTTCATTTATTGCTGTTTAGCTGTCTCAATAATGTTAGAGAAAGTGGTAAAAGCTACCAAAATTATTGCGCTGCTCGAAGAGGGCTGTGCAGCCAATGCTTCGTAGCTCAGAGGCTAAGTGTGAGTCGCTCGACGGTTCAAAGGACCTGGCAGCGGTATCAAGACACCGGTTCCGTCGAGAGAAGGCCTGGTTCTGGAAGAAAACCATGTACCTAACCACGGGATGATCGTTTTCTTGTGAGTCGCGCATTGAGAAATCGCAAGTCTTCGTATGTGGACCTTAAGAACAACCTCGAAGAAGTAAGAAATGTGCATATTAGTCTAAGGACGGTCAGGAGGAGGCTACTCGCGGCCATAAGTTACTCCGTGAGCACAGAGTTGCCAGGCTTAGGTTTGCTCGAAATTGTGAGTCATGGACTCAAGAAGACTGGAATAGGGTATTGTTCTCCGATGAAGCCAGGATATCTCTGTTCGGTGAAGATCGACGTCGGCGAGTGCTACGAAGACGAGGAGAACGCTTTGCAGAGGCTTGTTTTGAAGAAATCACACCTTATGGTGGGGGCTCTATTATGTTTTGGGCAGGAATAAATTCAATGGATCGTACAGAGTTAGTCTTCATTGAAAACGGCTCACTGACTCGACATCGATACATAACGGAAATTCTTATTCCTCATGCACAACCCGCATTGGCCGCTTTAGGCGAAGACTCAATTTTTATGGACGACAACGCTCGCGCCCACCGGTCTGGCGATGTGGAAGCGTATGTGCAAGAGGTCGGCATTCGTCGTTTGGATTGGCCAGCTCGAAGTCCCGACCTCAATCCTATAGAGCATGTCTGGGACGTTCTGAAACGACGCGTGAGATCAGTACAACCGGCTCCGCAAACCATCAGAGAGCTGAAGTATGTGATTACCGCGGAGTGGGAACGTAATCCGCAAGCAAGTATCCGGGATATCCTCGCTAGCATACCCAGACGAATTCAAGCTGTGATTTCAGCTAGAGGGGGTCACACTCGATACTAAACATTTATCTGCTTTTACTTTATTAAAGAAAAAACAAACAAAAATCTTTGTTAACTTTTACTTCACGAGCATATGCACTACTAGCGAGCATACACTACTAGTGAACTTTAGCCTTAAAACCCATAAATTTTATCAAAATTTTATGATAATACTGACGAAAACGATTACTTGCTAATTAATTTACAAAATTGTGAAAATAAAACTACCTATAATTATCCAACAAACCAATAGTAACATTTGAAATGGTTCATTGCTTAGGTGCCCGTTTTTTTTGCAAATGAGTTTATATTGCTCTTTATTCTATTCATGTCAAAATTTGGATTTTTGTTACTTGATCACGCTAGAACTCCTGAACAGATTTATATAAGAATAGACTCTGAGATTTATTTTTATTGCATCGAATGGCGAGACGAGTATGCCGTTCACCTGATGGTAAGCGATACGACTACCCATAAATAGTAGAAATACCATTCAGCACCTTGAGTTACAAAGTACTGTGTGGCATTCCACTGAGCTCGTCATCGTGAGACATAAGATGTTAAGTCTCATTATGTCTTGTAGTTACACTGGCTACAATGTTCTTCAAACCGAAACACAACAGTGCGTGCACACTGCTGCTTGGCGGTAGAAATAGAAAAAAATATAAAATATATAAAAATGGAACGATATCAAATATAAAAAGCACGAATCTACTTTATTCGTTCGTTAATATAAGTTAAAATAAACCTTTCTCTTAAAAGCGTATTCGGAATCACTATTAGCTTTCTAAAATGCGAACTAAACTGCATTAATTATATGTTTTATTAGAAATATAATTATACAAAATAATATTAGTAAACACAATTATAGACATTGCGGTGGTACCCACCCATACGGACTCTTATATATGAGAATCCTACCACCAGTAAATTAAATTATAGTCTGGAATAGTACTTTTTATGCCGGGAATAAATATAGCAGGACTTTTATCGCGGAAATCTTTAAGACAAAGTTCAGTCAAAGAGACCCCAACAAAGCTGGTAATTAGAAAGTGTAGAACAACCCTTTAGCACAAAAGATGTTAGTATGTAATATGTATGTCGAAATCTATACTAATATTATAAAGCTGAAGAGTTTGTTTGTTTGAACGCGCTAATCTCAGGAGCCACTGAACCGATATTGAAAATTCTTTCACTAATAGGAACGTACATAATTCCGAGAAAATATTTTTGTCCCGGAAAAACTTTTTCACGCGGGCGGAGCCGCGAACACTACTAGTTTATAATAAAATTCCATAATCATTACGTGAGCTACCATTCAGATTATTGGTGCAAAGTGGCTTATAAAGTCTTTGCTACACAGTTCTAGTTTTTGAACTATAAAATAAAAAATACAGAATAGTATATACAGGATGTATCACAATAGAGTGTTCAATTGAAACAAGTCGTATAGAGGATCTCAATGTAAGGATATAGTATCAAATGATACCAGACAGTTTTCTCATTCCATTCGATACAATCTTAAAATAAAATCCTACTAATAGCCCAAGATCCCAGAGCGTTCTGACATAACTTATTTTCACATGGATGAAACCTTCACGAATTAGTAGCGTCTAGTATACTTTATAATACCTGCCTACTTGTGGAGCTTGCCCTGTGACACCTGGGCAGGTACCAGGTGAGAAAGGTAACTAAAAATATGAGTTATCTAACTTAAATTTGTATGGCTGATGTTTATATATATTTTGTAGAATATTATTCTAAACTAGAATTATAAAGTGTCAGACACTTTTCATGGACCAGAGCTTTTGTCAGACGCTTTAAAGCTCGACAAAAAATTAATGAACTTTACTTATTTTTTCATGTCTGACTTTTAGATATGTTATTCAAGTGACTATTACAAAGTTATATTTCATCAGTCAGACAAATTCGAATGACCAAACATCCCCTAAACACAAAATTATTCAGCCGGGAGTGCGAGCGCGAGCGCAAGAGCACTATGCGCATGCATTTCAGAGCGAGTGAGACGTTCACAACAACTTGGTTCCTCTTCTTAAACTCACCATCTGCTCCACCTTACAGTGTATACGTGCTTATTGCGCGCGCAACCTATAGTCAGTGTTGCCAACTTAACGGATTTCCCGTCATTTCTAACGGATTTGGATACATGTGAAACGGAAAAAATCCATCAAACGGCTGACGGGATATTTGACGGGACGGGAAAACCACATTTTTATGTGTGAGGAGAGGTGTACATGTCAAAGGAGGTCTCCATGGGCGGCAAGACCACACGCTTGCAAAAATAATAGCTACACCCGTGTCAATTGTTGATCTAACGGGTTTTTGACGGAAAAATACGACTAACTTGACGGATTCTTAAAAATATTGTTGGCAACAGTGCCTATAGTATCCTGGTATCCAGTGCAGTTCGGGTGTATAAGAGCACATGTTTTTGTTGTTTATATCGTGTAATTAGTGACCGATATTGTTATTTGTAATAGTGAAAACCATGGAAGAAGAAAAATCAAAGTGTATAGGTTTGATGGTGACCAATTACCCGGAGACATTAGTGAATTCCTTAAAAATTCAGGTACTATACTTTGACTTCAGTTTTAAATTTATTGTATTTATAATTTTATGTTTTTTAATTCTTTAAACTGTTTTTTGCAGAAGACGCTGCCAGCAACGACAGCATCACTGTCAATATCATGATTGGATGAACGATGAAAATTCCAATGACTGTCGATAATTGCGATGATTAAAAGATAAACAAATATTTGCTGTAATTAATCATAGTTATATTATATATTTTTTGGTAAAATATTTTTTTCGTAAAATTTTTCTAACTGGTATCTTTTTAACAATAAAATAAAGATAGTTCCTTATTAAACAAAATGGCTCCTCATATATTCACTATCCCAAATACAAGCAAAAAATAAATACACTTTAATATTTATTAATTCACAACTTAATATTGAAGCTCATCCCTGATTAGAAAAAGAGATTTGAAAAGATTCGAAATGGCTCAAAGAGATTATAAAAGATTCAACTTGAAAAATATATAGATATACATTGTACATGGGTTGAATCTTTTTAAATCTTTTTTTTTAATAAGGGATCTTATTGAAATAAGGATGCAAAAATCTTGGATTGAAATTAGTAAGTATTTTCAATACATTTCAATTTTTTATTCTGAGACGCATGCGCATAGTGCTCTCGCGCTCGCACTCCCGGCTGAATAATTTTGTGTTTAGGGGATGTTTGGTCACTCCAATTTGTCTGACTGTTGAAATATAACTTTGTAATAGTCACTTGAATAACATATTTAAAAGTCAGACATGAAAAAATAAGTAAAGTTCATTAATTTTTTGTCGAGCTTTAAGGCGTCTGACAAAAGCTCTGGTCCATGAAAAGTGTCTGACACTTTATAATTCTAGTTTAGAATAATATTCTACAAAATATATATAAAAATCAGCCATACAAATTTAAGTTAGATAACTCATATTTTTAGTTACCTTTCTCACCTAGTACCTGCCCAGGTGTCACAGGGCAAGCTCCACAAGTAGGCAGGTATTATAAAGTATACTAGACGCTACTAATTCGTGAAGGTTTCATCCATGTGAAAATAAGTTATGTCAGAACACTTTGGGATCTTACTCTATAATATTATAAAGGCGAAAGTTTGTGAGTATGTATGGATATTTGGATGTATGGATGTTTGTTACTCTTTCACGCAAAAACTGCTGAACGGATTTCAATGAAATTTGCCACACGGGTAGATCATGTCCTGGATTAACACATAGGCTACATTTTATCCCGGGAAAACTAAAAGCGGGACTTTTATCCCGGAAAAACTTTTTAACGCGCGTGGAGCCGCGGGCAAAATCTAGTACAATATAAAATCTTTGGGGTAGGATGTTCAGCAGTGGACGTGGTGTGGCTGATTATGATGATGATGATGATTTGATACAACTACACCGGCCTATTTAACGGCCTTTTCACGCGACGAAGAAAGAACCCAGGATTATAGCAAGGAGGGAACACGTACTCTGGCAAACTATTGCAAAGCATAATGGTGCCAAAGAAACATTGATGTAGGGTTTTTTAATACATCAATGGTTTATAAATAAAAATCTATTATTCTTACAATTTTTTTATTTGCACACTCAGATTAAGATAAAAAGTTGGTAGTTACAAAATGTGTATTTACACATATACTTACTTATAACTATACAACATATCAACAACACGTAGTTTTCTTTGAAATAATAACATATCAGCTATACCTAATAAATAAATTATATGAAATAAAATTGCATAATTTAAACAAGCCTGTTATAAAACTCTATTGAAATGAATTCTTTGAGGTGTCAACAGATATATATTTTTGGCTTTAATAATTATAACTTACCGGGATAATTCCTTAGAACTACGCATTAAAAGTAGGGGGTTGTGTCACCAGCCGCTGTATCTTACGTTATTTGAATAAAATTGATTTTAAGATCACAACGAAAATAAATCTAGCAATTGCTTAAAGCCTTGCTGCTGCCCTAATTAGGCCAACCTATGGACAAATGAATGATATGATGGTAAAAGTATCGCCCATAAACACCCACAATATTAAAACAATAATGCGAAAAGAGAGTGAAATGTCGAAATTCGACATTTTGGATCACCGTACGAGATAGAGGAACAAATCGTGTGTACACTCGTGATTGGTCGGTTAGACGGCCAGCACACCGATGTTCCGCACGATTGGTTCTTCAGTCCACGATCGTTGTCTATTGACTAACATGTGTCACGCGGTTACTATACTTCGTCTGTTTTCATGACTTGTGCCATTGACTCTATTATATACTGACTTTCGGAGACAATCGAATGCAGTGCTTTAAATTACGACTCAGGTTTGTCATCAGCGATCTTCCAGAATGCTCGTTCTCTGTACACAAATACCGGTTTTTGACCGTCGACCATGTATTGCTGACTTGCATGTTCATGTTCATTCTTTATCTTTATTATTTTGTTGTCACATGTGTATATGGTTGCCCGGCATCCCTTGTTGTTGTGGGTGGAACAAACCCATGTAGTTTTCGGACCGTTAATCACTTTTGAATAGAATGTGTATCCATCCAGCTTCAATAGGGTCTTCCCACGTTTGGATTTAACGAATGTCACTGTAAATGAGATTGATTTTTAATAAAATGTTGTTGTTATTATCTTACATAATATACTCACTGATTTCATACTAAAATATTATCGTAGGTTTCATACTACAAGGGATTTTATTTTCGGCATTATTTCAAACTCGATAAAAATGTTGACGTGTTTCACAAACACTAGTTTTCGTGCTAACGTAACCATTATTCATTTCTCCTCGAACACTGTACATAATAAATTTACGAGCAGATTATAATTATTTTGTGACAATAAAAGTACTATGATCAACACATATCGTCTTCTATAAAAATGAAGTCAATTATAAAGAATAAAAAAACAATCTGAACTACTTCGATAAGTGAAACTAGCAAATAAATATAAAGAATATATTACACAATGACAATTAATGTTGATGGTTATTGTTAATTTTGAGGATTTCGTCCCCAAACGTATAGGCGAGTGCCCGACATTTCTTATTGAAGTGGGTGGAACACACCCATCGGTTTTTCCGTCCGGCTACACATTGAAATCGGAATTTGTATCCATCTATGCATAATAGACGCTTGCCACGCTGGGATATGACATATGTCACTGAAAAAAATCATTAAAATAATCAGACCCGAGTCAAAGATATCAGCATTAAATAAGGCCATATACAATAGGTGTATTCTAGCCATATTGAAATAAAGTGTTCAATTTAATTAACTTCTATCCAGGCCCAAATTCATTGAAAAGACTGGAGTAATATTAAATAGGTACATTTAATACATACATACATACGTATGATTTCACAAACGCGTGACAAAATCGCTTAATTAATGTTCATGCTTGTTTTTAACTCTAATGAGATTGTCTTCGTACGTAAAGGCGACAGCTCGACAGTTTTTGTTGTTGTGTGTTGAACATACCCAAGGGGTTTTCAATCCATTCATAGATTGGAGACGGTATTTATATCCATTTACGCATAATAGACGTTTCCCACGCTGGGATCTGATATATAACACTGAAAGTATAGGAAAAAATCAGACCCGAGTCAAACGAAATATTAAAATGAAAGAAAGTCCATTTAAAAATAAGTATATTCTAGCAATATGGAACTATTAAAGTATACCATATTTCATTAATTTAATTTCGGACACCGATTTATTTAAAACTTTGGCATATTTCAAATAGTACATTTACCATAATACATACATTTATAAAAAAATGTTACATCAATGTTGATGATTGTTATTAATTTTAATAAGTTTGTCATCGGACGTGTAAGCGATGGCCCGACATTTTTTATTGTTGTGAGTGGAACATACCCAACGAGTTTTTGTCCCAATTATATATTTGAGACAGAATTTATATCCATCTACGCATAATAGACGTTTCCCACGCTGGGATCTGATGTAGGACACTGAAAAAATTTATAAAATGTAGACCTGTTAAACAATAGATATTCAAGCTACATTGAAATAACGTAAATATGGGATACCCACATTTCAATAATTAAATTTCAAAAATCAATTAATTTAAAAGAAAATAATATTTCCAAATAGCACATTTAACATTATACAAAGATTTTAAAAAATTGCACCATTAAAGCTGATGTATTGGTTTTAGTAGGTTCGTCCTTAAACATACAGGCAAATGCTAGCAGTTTTTTATTTAAATGAGACGAACACACTCATCGGTTCGTCCGTCCGGCTACATATTGAAAACGGAATCTGTATCCATCTACGTATACTAGGCGTTACCCACTCTGAGACCTGACGTACGTCACTGAAAATAATGAAAAAAAAAACAGACCCGAATCAAACATCTCAACATTAAATAAAGCCCATTTAGAATTTGTATATTCTAGCAACACTGAAATATTAATGTATCCCATGTTTCATTAATTTAATTTTGGACACCGATTTATTTAAAACATTGGAATATTTTCAAATAGTAAGTTACATTTATCATAATACACACGTTTACAAAAAAATACTATATCAATGTTGATGATTGTTATTGATTTGAACAAGTTCGTCATCAAACGTATATGCGAGTGCTCGGCATCTCTTATTGAAGTGCGTCGAACATACCCACCGATTCTTCCGACCACTTACATAATGAGAACGGAATCTGTGCCCGTCTACACATAAAAGTCGCTTCCCACGCCGGGATGGAATGTATGTCACTGAAAATGATTAGAAAAGTCAGATTAAAGTAAAATGTGTCTGGAGTAAATAAAGCCCATAATAGATATATTCCAGCAACATTGAAATCAAGTATCCAATTTATGTAATAAATTTATTTTCGGGCCCTAATTTATTGAAAAGATTGCAGTATTTTCAAATACCTCTAGTACTTTTAATATATACATGTTATTATCACATACATCGCACGTTTTCCCAGTGTCTATAAAATTACTTTATTAATGTTGATGAATGATGTGATTGTTATTGATTTTAATAAGTTCGTCTGCATACGTGAAGGCAATATAGCCAGACATTTTCTATTCTTGTGGGTCGAACAAACCCAACGAGTTTTCATTCCATTTACATATTTGAGGCAGAAAATATAACAATCTATGTTTAATAGATGCTTCCCATCCGCCCAAAATATATGATATCAGGAGTTATTAAGGCCTTTATACGGTTGTCCCGTCTGGGCCGAGTCCCTAAATGTTCGATGCGTCGAAGTGCGTGGCCAGTATTCTGCCATAGGATTTGGATGCCAAATACCTTTCGTCAGTATTCTTCTGGCGTGAGGAGGCATCCCATCTCGGGCGGAGACTGGCCCCTAGAGAGGTCACGGCCCAATTCGTCTCCATCCGCAGCGCCGCAGTGAACTAGTGGCATACCAGGCTGGAGAGCCCGAGTGCGGGCCTGAGGACCGTCGCAGCAGTGCGTCCTGTCTTCTTAAGCTGGCTTGACAGGACGCCACGGTGCGCCGACATTCCGTCTGGCACAGGTGCTGACGGGCCATGGGTGTTTCGGCTAGTTTCTGTGTCGGATCGGAAAGGAGGAGTCCGCCGTGTGCCACCATTGTGTCAACGGCCGCGAGGACACGGTCCAACACACTCTTGAGGTGTGCCCAGCCTGGAACCTACAATGTAGCGCTCTTAGAGTAGTCATCGGAGGAGAACTCTCGCTGCCAGCCGTGGTTTCCGCCATGATCGGCGGCTGGAGGACATGGCGCGCGATGGCTTCCTTCTGCGAGTGCGTAATCTCGCGGAAGGAGAGCGCTGAGCGGGATCGTGAGCAGAACGATCCCGCCCGCAGCCAGAGGAGACGAAGGAGGCGCCGGGTGGACGACTGACCGGTGCCTCGTACCCTGTGGTTGGGGGTATCTATAGAACTCCACCACGGCATCCCCTGCCTGTCGTAAGAGGCGACTAAATGGGGATTGAGAGAGTCGCGGGGCGAGCAGTGGTGAGCTGCTACTCCAGTTTATGCGACTCCGAGTTGGGCGACATTGCAGGTGGTCGGTCGCCTGCAGTCGTAGACGCCAAAGGCGTGCTTTAGAGTTCGGGGGCTTCTTAGCCCCCTCATTTAGAGAGGGGCCATAATGCGGCATTGCGCAGGCGTGCAGCTATCTTAGTGCAACAAGATACCCCGGGGCCGATCCATTTGCGCCGAAGGAGGCCACCGCGGGTTTTGGTTGATATGCCGGTGTAGGGTGCACATAGTGTTAGAGACTCAGTCCAGTGCTCGTTCGGATAATACTATACTCCTGAGCGACGACATTGGGCTGTAAGGTCGGTGAAACCAATATAACCAAGAAGAACGTAAGAACTAACTATGCTATGAAAAACACATTCACCTTTAGAGTCTGTAATGAGTATAACAAACTGTTTTCTCATATTGATTTATTTACGGGCTCGTACTTGAAGTTTAAACAATATAAAATATCAAACTGTATTTGCTTTAATTAATAATAGGTTGCTAATCATAATATATATTTTTTTTGTTTTGTCACTTTTTATTTATCCTTTACACTAATTTTGCTCTTGCTGTTACATTGCGGTTTTCTTAACATTTATTTGTGAAAGCTTTACTGGTCAATGTATTAGTTTTAATATATTAATTATTAGAAACTGCAACGGTTTTGATTTAAATAAAAATATGTACCACTGACTTTACAGAAATACTTTCACAAAAAATATCACCAAGCAAACGACCGGCACGAAGGCAATGACCAACTGACTCGAACTGTCAAATGTTCTATGCTTTTATAGCAAAAATTGTAGATCATTTCATTAATACCTGCACAAAAAATATTTTTGCCCTAACATAATGTTATATGTATAATTGCGAAGAACCGACAACCGTTGCAGTGAACGTGTTCTTGAGTGGAGACCGCGAATGGGCAAACGTAGTGTAGGACGCCCTCCAGCCAGGTGGGATGACGATCTGCGAAAGACTGCAGGTCTTGATGATGATGATAAGTATAATTATACTGTTTGTTTTCCTAATAAAATAAAATAAAGAAAAATCCAAAATCACTGTCCTATAAAATTCTTGTCCAAACAGCTTCTTTTATGATCATGATAGTTGTTGATTTTAATAATTTCATCTTCATACGTGTGGACGTTCGCCCGACATTTTTTATTCATGTGAGTCGAACATACCCAATAAGATCTCATTCCGTTTATAGTTTTGAGACAGAATGTATAACCATCTACGTTTAATAGACGCTTCCCACGCCGTGACTTATTGTATGTCACTGAAAATAAAAAAAAGGTACTTGGGAATAAATTATAGGATATATTACCCCTGATTTGTTTTCGGATACATATATAAGTACTTATTTTATAAATATTGCAGGGACCTCAGACAATATGTTACATTATTTTTTAACACAAATTTATTAGAAAAAACAAAGAAAGTTTGAATACACAATAGAATAATAGTATTTGATAATTACAAATTTCTGCATCAAAATACATTACAAGCAATGTTTTGATCCAGCTTACTTTCATTTGCTATTATTTAACAGTATTTTTTCTTAAATACGAAATTTGACAGCGGTCTGATACCGTCATTACGCTCAAAACAGTCTTAAATGTGTGTGGTAATTTGGAACACAAATATTTTATTAAGAAACTTATACATTCGTAATAGATTAGGAAAAGCCCAAATAGCTACCAAATCACTGAGCAAACACCATAAAGACATGACAGAAGCACTGCACTGTTTACTATTATTTCCTAGGATACTCGATCAACAAGTTCTTAAAGGAAGATAGCTAATAAACATCTTTCCAGCTGCCTCAAAGTCCCGTCACTTAATGTTGATGGTTGTTATTAATTTTAATGATTAAGTCTTCATAAGTGTGAACGATGGCCCGACATTTTTTGTGGTTATGGGTGGAGCATACCCATCGAGTTTTCCCTCCAGATACAGATTGAGCGCAAAATGTGTATCCGTCTACACTGAGTAGCTGCTTCCCGCGCTGGGATCTAACGTATTTCACTGAAAATATTAAAAATATATCCCAGTTATATAATTCCTTTCGTAGTTATCTATAAAAATCAGCCCCAAATATATATCAGGAGTTAATAAGGCCTGGACATTTTAAATATTCATCAAAACAAACACATTACGCCATTATCCGCGACGGGGTACGTAGGGGTGCAACTACGTTTCGCTAAGTGTTTTCCGCCCTATAATAGCATAGCGGGCGACTCTATCGCCATATCGGACACTAATTCCAGATATTCGGGGCTGATACGAAGTAGAATAATCCAAAATCAATTTGCGCTATCCTGGATTCGAACAGGGGACCACATAGCGGTTTCGTACCGCGCACACAATACACCTACGCTACCGAGGCAGGTGAGGTATTAAGCATTAATATTTTAGCAATATTATGGTATTTCAGAAATAAAATTAATGTTTATTATTACTTAATGCCTTATTGTATCAATAAAAAAAAATTGTATAATATCCAATACCGTTTGGATAAATACCAACACATTATATATTTTAAATCATAACTTTTAAAATATTAACCATCATTTCTATCCATCTACACAAAAAAATATTTTCCTTATTTAAAAACTTATATTTATCGAGGTTAATTTTTCAAAGTAACACATTCAATTAATTATTTATGTTTTCTAAAAACAAGATATAAAACTAAATTTACTTCGGAATATGTTGGAAGTTGTAAATATATTTCTAATAAAAAACGAATGTTTTCTTACTAAGCGTTATAATTCTCAATACTCAGGAGAGAGGTTTTGATGGAAATCTCTATAAAATCCTTTTTTTTTTTGTATGGCCATCTTCGGCGCATTAGGGACGGCTGCGGGCTTCCTCCGACTCACGTCTAAGTTGTCGTCCGCAACCGCCTCTCTATAAAATCCTTGTCACAACAGTTTCATTGATGATCATGGTAGTTGTTGATTTTAATAATTTCATCTTCATACGTGTGTACGTTGGCCCGACATTTTCTATTGTGGTGGGTAGAGCATATCCACCGAGTTTTGAGTCCATTAACAGCTTGAGCACAGAATGTGTATCCATTTACAGATAGCAGGCGCTTTCCACGCTGGGACCTGACGTATGTCACTATAAAAAATTAATACATTTCACTATAATTTTTTGCCATAATGTCACATAAAAGTCAGACCCGAAATATCGATATATACGATGGCTAATAAGGCCCCTTTATTGTAGTTAATATTGTTGTGATATAGGAACAGAACAATCAAACGTACTTTCTTTATTGCCTTGGACACTCCGATTTAATTTAAAATGCAACTGTATATTTTTTTTAAAACTTACCGATAGCGATTTGACGAAAACATGCCCACGTTGTTCATCCGTGGTTAAGTAAAGTTGACTATCCTAGTACTCTGGACGAGCGCGCAGCGTGAATTAACTTCCAATACGCCAGTGAGATAAGAACCATAACTTTACCAAACCATGGGTGAAACAACCCAGCCTAAGTATCTTTTTAACAGATTTAAAAAATATTTTTTAAGAGACCAATGTGTAAGCAAAAATTTTTTTTGAACAGATTACTTTTAACCTAGATAATAGTATTCCGTGAAACCGAAAGCAAAAGCGAGTTACAAAATCAATGATCATGATTATTGTTAAACTCAACTATTTTATTGTCATACGTGATTAGGGTGGCGCGACATCCCCTGTAGTTGTGGGTAGAGCATACCCATCTCGATTTCTGTCCTGATAATGCGCTCTTAAATCTGTATGTGTATCCTTCTTTAAAAATTAGAGGCTTCCCTCGCCTGGATGTCACGTATGTCGCTGAAAGTAAACCATATATTTACCGTCACTGTCATAAGCAACCACAAATCATTCAACACATCACAAGGGCATGATCCGTCGCACATCGCAGCTATCATAAAAATGAAACTAGCTTACAATCACAAACTCATTACAGGGAAAACAGCATACTAAAAATATACAACCCAAATCATACTCGAATCACCTAACTACAAATTATTTCGATTGTAGGCAAAATATGTATCTGTCTACACTGAGTAGCTGCTTCCCGCGCTGAGATCTAACGTATTTTACTGGAAATAATAAAAAAAACTATACCTACAGTCATTTATTTTCGTAGTTATCTTAAAAGATCAGCCCTAAAAATATATCAGGAGTTAATAAGGCCCGGCCATTTTAAGTATTCGTAAAAACAAGCATATAAGCTTTATCCCCGAGGGTGTAAGCAGAAGTGCAGCCAAATTTCATCAAGTACTTTCCGTCCCATGATGAGATAGCAGGCGAGCCTATCACATCGATACCAGAAGTGCCTCTCAAATAACGTAAGGGACATTTTGGCGAAAATGAGTCACGTAATCGATTAATACGATCGCTAATAAGGCGCATATATGATAGTGAATATTGTAGTGAGATAGGAATAGACAAATGAAACGTACTTTCATTATTTACTTGAACAATCAGATTTATTTAGAAATGCATGTAACAGCGTCTTTTTTTAAATAATTTGCGTGTAGTATCTTAAAAAATATTTGGCGCAAATGTTTAAATAATTTGTTTAACATCGTGGGCCATATTGTTTCATTCGTGGTCAATTAAAGTAAATGATTTTAGGTATACCCAAACCTTACTTAGCTGAAGACGGCGCAGTGATAACAAGTATGTTTCTCAGTGCTTACGGCATGACAGCCATCTCAGTGAGGCGGCATAGTGGCGGCGTGATTGACTAATATTGTGATACTTCACTTCCGTTGGCTATCAGATAAACAAAGCTAAACAGAGAAGAGAAAACTAAGACGCCGCCGATACTATGCGTTCGGGCACACTATGCGTCTTCATAGTATTCTTTTTGAATACGGGTACTTTGATTTAATCAAAGTACGGGTATTTTTACACTGGACGACCGCGCAGCGCCTTCGCCTCGTTGTGAATTCACCCGAATTCGCCAGCGAGATGAGAGCCATAACTTTATCAAACCACGTATGAAACAACACCTATTTAACAGATTCAAAAAACATTTCACATATAAAAAACAACGGATAAGATACATATTTTGAACAGATTACTTTTAACCTAGAAAAAGGTAATCATGTGACACCGATAGCAAAAGCTAGTTACAAAATCAATGATCATGATTATTGTAAAACTGGACTATTTTATTGTCATACGTAATTAAAGTGGCGCGACATCTCCTATTGTTGTGGGTTGAGCATACCCATTTCGTTTTCTGTCCTAGTAATATGCTCTTGAATCTGTATGTATGTCCTTCTCTAAAAATCAGAGGCTTCCCTCGCTTGGACGTGACGTATGTCACTGAAAGTAAACCATATATTTAGAAAGACGATTTTAATGACCGATCTCAATCATTACTTTCCCAGCACAAACAAATAGAAAACATTTATTTTGTGCAATACCATTAGACAATTAACAAATTACAAGCAAAATGAAAGAAAAACAAGAAAAGTAATACGAACACGTACCTAAAGAATGTAACAATATTATAATATCGAGACACGCGGCAGCGTGTCAAGCCAAGCAAAAAAAAAAAGGCGAAGCTGCCTAGTGTAGTTTCACCCGAACCATTTGGAGCGACTTTTGACGCCTCTATAACTCAAAATCTATTTAACGTAAATACCTGAGATTTGGTTTATGTATTAAACCCCCTAAAGTTAACTAGAATCCCAAATTTCATAAATATAGCTCAAACGGTCATTGAGATATTAACATCTAGAAATCGGCATTTTTATCACTGACTGACATATAGATCAAAAACCTAACCCACTTCCAGATGACCTAGAAAGTTGAAATTTGGTGTCCAGATAGGTAATTGTATGTATACAAAGGAAAAAATCTGAAAACAGTGTATTTTTAAGATTTGAAACATTTGCCAAGCAATCGGAAAATCTGCATTCTATCTATAAATTATCTTTAGAATAATGGACGTTTAGGCGTACACGTCCATTGATGCTTTATTTTAATTTAAATACTATTTACCTTGATCCATTAATTACGTTCCCTCCGTATTAGGGCACCACTTTTACTTGTATTTTTTTATAAATTTTCCGACTTTAGACAGAGCTGTTGTGGGATACGGCGGTAGGTTCATATAGATACGTTATAGACATCAGCAACTCGTGCCCACTCTTCAGTCTTTTATATTATATATTTACTTCTGTTTCGAGCTCAAATTAAAAATTTATGATTTCTACAATGTTTATTTACATCTTAAGACGTTTATTATTTTGACATGAGATGACATTGAATGTTCTATTATAATCATAGAATAAACACTAAAGCAATTATAATACTTGCGAATCATAGAGCTTAAGTAATTGTTAAATAGAGGTTTTTATACCCGGAGGATCAGAATATTTTTTTTATTTGCATTGAATGTAGGTACAAACATAGGATGGTAATAAAAGTCAAAAGTTCCGATACATTCTGCCAGGTGGCGTGCAAAAATTAAGCTTAGTAAACTTATAGGGTAACGGAACCATTGATGTCCCACTTAATTTTTAAAATCTACATAAAAAATCATTTGATGAAGAAATGTGAGGAAAATAGCCTTTAATTTAAATTGCAAAAATGTCGTTATGTGTTATAAATTTTAATACTAATAACAAATAAAAAACGAAACTAACAAGAAATTGTAGTATTTTTGCATAACAGTCTAAATAAAATTATGAAAATATAGATGACGGTCTATGTTAGGAACTGGGCTATCTTTGGTCACACCACCCCATAAATTAATTTACAAAAATCTATAGTTTCTTATTACAATCTAAATTAAATAACTGATTACATAAATAAACTTTCGCAAAATATTAACTTTTAGATAATCCCATTTCAATATTATAATATTTGTATACAACTAAGTTACAATAATTAACATTAAATAAAATTATCACTCAAAAAATCTTTTACAGAGTAATAACACTTATGCAATAGTAATGCTATTAATTTCTTTTTAAAGATACTTGTGGGCTGGTCTTTTATGTTATTCGGTATTGTATTGAATATAATTGGTCCCATGGACAAAATGCTTTTTCTTAACAATGCTGTTTTATAGTTACTAGTATACAATAAGTTTTTGTATTGTGATCTTATATAGTGAGGGCGTCTTCTCATATCAGCGGCTGATGTAAATAAGTTAAGATTCGTTTTGACAAATATTGCAACTTCTAATATATACATCGATGGAAAGGTTAATAAATTATGCAATTTAAAAGCATGAGCGCAAGTATCTCTTGTTTTTAGGCCAAACATGGATCTAATACAGCGTTTTTGGACCTTGAAAACCCTTTCTTTATCATGACAATTGCCCCAAAAAATTATGCCGAACCTTAACACTGAAACAACTATACCATGATAAGCTACTAAAAGTGTATGTATGTTGACCTTTTTTGATAAATTATACAGCATATATGCAGATCTGCTTAGTCTCTTACAAATATCATCCGCATGAAATTTCCATGTTAACTGATCATCAATTAAAATTCCTAGAAACCTAGAAACATTTGTGGTGTCTATGTTGTGATCATTAAAGACAATATTACATTTTTGAATACTTGATCGTTGGTGGAAATGCATCACTTTTGTTTTTTGAAAATTTATAATTAAATTGTTTGAATCAAGCCAATTGATGATGGTTTCTAAAGTGTCATTAATATTTCGTTCGTAGTTTTCTCTACTTTCACACTTTACAATCGCCGTGCAATCGTCAGCAAATAATATCATTGGTTGGTGAGTTTGACGAGGCAGATCATTGATATATAGAAGAAACAATAAAGGCCCTAGAACGCTACCTTGCGGCACGCCATATTTTATTTCTCCTTGTCTAGACAGATAATTATATTCGTGTTTAGTTTTTAAATTTACTCTAGATATTTCTGTATATTGTATTCGGTCACTAAGGTATGATGTAATCAGATTTAAGATATTGCCTCTAATTCCATAAGTGTATAGCTTTTGCAAGAGAATGTCATGTCTCACGTAATCAAAAGCTTTTGTCATATCAGTAAGAATTGCGCAAATTGGTATTCTACTGTCAACACTAGTCATAATATTTCTAAGTAGTTCATAAATTGCCATATTAATATTTTTATTTTTCCTAAAGCATTTTTGTGACTAAGGACTGACTGCCTAAGGACTTCATCGCGTGCACATAGCAGAACGATGAAGCGGTTTACGGCTTTTAATACATTGTTTATTTTCTTTCTAAAATAAGTAACTTCATAAATATTGCGCAGAGGTAACTTCTTACGTAATTGATTTAATTACTTAACTCAATATTTTAATAAATAATATCTTTACAAAAAGTAATGATATCCCATCAAAAACATAAATGTGAAATGTGGAAGCCAAGTCTAATATTAAGAATATGCGTGCTGGTCGACTTCACCGACAAATGAATTGAAATCTTAATCGTTGCCAAGCCTTGTAGATAATCCTAAAAATTATTTATAAGAACACAATCTATTCTAAAATAAATTTAAACTAATATTTCTTTGTTTTTCTGCTACGACAATGTATGATATTTCAAAATATAGTTTCTTAAATTTGAATAGTCGAATTATTTACACAAAGCAGATAACTTAGTATAAATTTAAGCTCAAGATTTGTCTTGGCTAGTTTTATCAGAAAACATTTTTTTTCGAAGAGTAGGATATGTTGACTTTACAATATGAAAACAGTAACATAAAGATAAGTTTATTAGCCAAATATAAGAAAAATTATATGTGAAGACTAGCCAAGTCAAATCTTGAGCTTAAATTTATACTAAGTTATCTGCTTTGTGTAAATAATTCGACTATTCAAATTTAAGAAATTATATTTTTAAATATCATACCTTGTCGTAGCAGAAAAACAAAGAAATATTAGTTTAAATTTATTTTAGAATGGATTGTGTTCTTGTAAATAATTTTCAGGATTATCTACAAGGCTTGGCAACCATTAAGATTTCAATTCATTTGTCGGTGAAGTCGATCAGCACGCATATTCTTAATATTAGACTTGGCTTCCACATTTCACATTTATGTTTTTGATGGGATATAGGTATACAGGATACCTATCAGGCATCAGCCCGTGCTGATTGTTTTTGCAATAATGGTCATAACCACTAACCAACAAAAGATTGAGAACTAAACCCAAAAATCGCTTTCTTGTCGCCACTGCCACGATTTAACCAATCCTAATGTAGACAAAATAGCATCAAACGCATGGTGAAAGCGAGGCGAGCTATTTTTTGAAACAGACGGACTTCCCAGCTCAATAAATACAAAATGTTTATTTGCACAATACCATTAGACAATCAACAAAATACATACATATACACTCACGCCTTTTGTCCCCGAAGTGGTAGGCAGAGGCGCAACTAGTGCACCCACTTTTCGCCGTTATTCCGTCCCATGATGTGATAGGGGGCGAGCCTATCGCCATATCGGGCACAAATTCCAGACTCCGAGCTGATACTGAATAGAAAACTCAATATCACTATGCCCGACCCGGGAATCCAACCCAAGATCTCAGCATTGCAGTCGTACCATAATACAACTACGCCACCGAGGCAGTCAACAAAATACAAGCAAAATAAAACAAACACAAGTACAGTTAGCCACATAGAAACATTTCTTTTTCTTTGTGTGAAGTAAAATTCCTTTTATTTTTGCGTAGACAAAACAAATATTAGTAAGAACGAAAAAGTGTAAGGCGTTTTGAAGTTTTAAAATTGAGCTACTGGTGTGGCTGACTGTTCACATACCTAAAGAATATAACTTAATTAATATTAACGCAATGCCCTGACCCTATATAAGTCTTCACAAACATTCAGAATAGTAGTTTTTTTTGCATGGTACTATTTATTGAATACGATTTTAGTTCTTAGACCCATAGCTTTAAAAATGATTCAATGTTGATGATTATTATTCAATTTAATTATTTCGTTATTATATGTGTGTATTGAGGCGCGGCATCTCTTGTGGTTATGGGTTGAGCATATCCAACGAGTTTTTAGTCCAGATACGGCTTGGGAGCAGAAAGTGTAACCTTCTACTTGGAGCAGGGGCTTTCCTCGTTTGGACGTGACGTATGTTACTGAAACTGACAAAAATGCTTACGTTATGATCTTATGCGAAGATAATGTTGGTAAAAAAGAAACTATAACAAACTGTTTTTTTTTTTTTTTTTAAATGCCATCTTCGGCGCATTAGGGACGGCTGCGGGCTTCCTCCGACTCACGTCTAAGTTGTCGTCCGCAACCGCCCCTGCACGTACCGCTGTTGCGGTCCTTTTCCTGTTGCGGGGGCTCAGAAGCCCCCGAAACACCGTACCGTGTCCTCCTTTTGGTGTACGAGGCAGCGTGAGACACGCTGCCTCGGACATGTCCATCACGAGGGTCACAAAAGTTGGCTAGACTAATGGGTGGGCGGCACGTCCCGCCCACCCGTGACCCCCGGAGGCCCCTATTAGTCGCCTTTTACGACAGGCAGGGGATACCGTGGTGGAATTCTCCAAACGCCCCCAATCCACAGGGCGGGGATAACAAACTGTTGCACTTGAAATTATGCAAAGATCAAACGCATGCCTATGATCATGAAAAATAAATGTTGAAATTATACAATGTTCACAAATATATCTTTATTAGTGTATTGAATAACAAATTTTTGCTTGCAGATTAATTTATTTCCGCAATAAGTTGTACGATATGTGATTAACAGTCATACATTAATTTAAAATCGGACAAATGCAATACAAGAGAATACCAGTACAAAGTAGTAAGGTAGTAAGGTAAGGCTAGCTAGGGCCTGTAGTGTCCTCACTGGTGAGGATCGCGACGCGTTCCGCCCATTATTTTTAATAAAATTAATTCATAGTTTTTTTAACTTGTCTTTCCTGCCAGCCCGAGCTTGGCTTCTTTATTTATTTTTTATTGATTTTGCTCCCTATAAAAATTACAGTAGGTATTTAAGTGAAGTGTTCGCAGCTCCGCCCGCGTGAAAAAGTTTTTCCGGGACAAAAATATTTTCCCGGGATAAAAAGTAGCCTATAGCACTCAGGAGTTATGTAGCTTCCTATTAGTGAAAGAATTTTCAAAATCGATTCGGTAGTTCCTGAGATTAGCGCGTTCAAAACAAACAAACTCTTCAGCTTTATAATATTAGTATAGATTTTTTGTAATAATAATTAGTATTCATTAAATTATGTATCTTAACTTATCATAAGAGCAACTATGTTCGCCCACGTGATGAGTAAAGTATTTTGTTTTATTATTTACTAGCTTTTGCCCACGACTTCGCCCGCGTTAATAAGTTTTTCCGGGCTAAAAGTACATAAAAACCTTCCCGTTGAATCACTCTATGACTATGACGTTGATACAACTCTTAACAAATAATGCATTAATTTCGACCAAATTTGATTACCATAAAAACGGTTCTAGTAAGTTAATCTTATAAGATAGACATATACTGTTGCGGACATTTTTTTAGATAATTTCAAGAGGAATAATTCTTTCATACATATATTTTTGATATCTTGAACCGTTTTCGCAGCGCACTCAATGGAAGCCCTCAAGGATGAATAATTTTCCCCGCTTTTTTCACATTTTTCATTATTTCTTCGCTCCTAATAGTTGCATCGTGATGTTATATAGCCTATAGCCTTCCTCGATAAATGGTCTATTCAACACAAAAAGAATGTTTCAATTCGAACCAGTAGTTCCTGAGATTAGCGCGTTCAAACAAACAAACAAACTCTTCAGCTTTATAATATTAGTATAGATTTATTTCAAACAGAAAAAATTAAACATAAAACTAAATCTTCGTAGTTACAAATGTTTATAAATGTTTATTTATTTATTTTATTTGGATGGCTCACATCTAAGTATAATATTATATTGTATTGCAAGTGTTAGTTTTCTGCAATCAATGTACCAGGATGTCGTTTTAAAAATGACCTTAGCCAATACTTGCCCGCAAGGCCAGTTTTTCTATTGAAATTGTGTTTCAATTTGTTTTCCTCGCAGAAAATAAATACTTCCTTCCGTATAAGTTTAGATGTTAATCTAGTTTTTTTGCTTTGGGCTTTTAATCTGCTCACGAAACGATTTTCTTGCTCTGCATTCAAAATCTGATGACGTCCAAATTTAATTACTGTACTTTCCGATATTAAGTGGTCCTTCAACGTTGTACTTGGAATATTATATATTGGCTGCTAGGCTGCTTGCTAGGCTTGGCTGCAGCGTATTGTGACGTCAGACCTTTTGTCACTGCCTCCATGGCAAGACGCAGACTTTCTTCTGACCACGTACCTTGTTTTGGAGACATTCCAATTGAATCTGAAAATAAAACAGTAGAAAGATGTTAGAAACAACGGCATCCCGCGTTCATATGTTTTGCTAACCATTGAAAATAAGATGCAATGACCTATTTACACACACACACACATTTGATATATTTTATTTATTTTATTTTTATTTGCACTTTATATACAATTGTATATTGGCGGACTTAATGCCAAAGGCATTCTCTCCCAGTCAACCTTAGGGTGGTGCAGAGATACATAAGGTAGGTGCATCAGATACATAACTTGATATTGGAGATGCGAATAAACGTAAATAAAAGTAAACAAAGAAATCAATAAAAGTAACATTATAAATATAATAAATACATAAAGTACATATTACACAAATATATATCAATAATAATAATTACATAAATTACATAAATATATATGTATATAATATAATAATGTAAGTTACCGTGGTGATTATTCTGCCTCGTTCAGCAATAGCTGCCGCACTCTCCTTTTGAAGGCAAATCGAGAGGTGGCCGATCTGATTTCGAGGGGGAGTGAATTCCAGAGAAGAACAGATTGGATAGCGAAAGAGCAAAAGAGTGAGTGAAGTCAGAGCTGTGAGGGGGACATTTGAGGAGAAGATTATTAGAAGAGCGGAGGTTCCTAGCGTGACTACTGCAGAGATATTGAAACTTAGAAGAAAAATAAGTAGGAGGAGTAGGGGAGGTAAGCAAAGAGAATAATGTGGTAAGTGCCCGCAAAGAACGGCGCTGACGTATGGGTAGCCACTTTAGTTGATTACGATAAAGAGATATGTGATCATATTTGCGAAGATTAAACACGAATCGAATGCAGTTATTTAGAAGTCGGTCAAGTTTGTTGAGTAGATCTGCATTCAGATCAAAATAGCAGACATCACCATAGTCGATTATAGGAAGGGTTAAGGTTTGTACTCTTGGTTTTAGGAGGGAGGAAGTTCTTCAGACGGTATAGAGCGCGAAGGGTACCGGTGACACTCTGACAGACAGAGGTTACCTGGGGTCTCCAACTCAGGGTGGAGTCAATGTGTAAACCGAGATTTCGAACACTGGAGCTCCAAGGAATGATATTGCTATTGAATAAAATGGGTGGAATGGTTGTACTATCCAACCGGTTAATCATCCTTGGGCTACCTATAATAATGGCTTGACATTTCGCAGGGTTTACCGATAAGCCGAAATTGTCGGACCAGATTTTAATTTGAGCTAGGTCCCGGTTCACCCTGTCCACGGCCGCCGACACACTGTCCACTCCATCCCGAGAATATATCTGCAAGTCATCGGCATACAGGTGGTACGTACACTGAAGTTCTTGAGTTAGGAGGTTAATAAATATAGAAAACAGTAATGGGGAGAGTATGCCGCCTTGAGGGACTCCAGATTCGATATGACACCAGTTGGACGAAGCATCGCTGAGTCGCACCAACTGCTGGCGTCCCTGAAGATAAGACGAGAACCAATCCAGAGCCGAAGGAGAGATCAAAAGGTGGGAGAGGATGGCTAAAAGGATGTCGTGACTGACGGTATTAAAGGCGTTCGAGAAATCAACCAAAGCCAACACAGTGACCTTGGTTTCCTCCATGCCCGCCCTAATATCGTCAGTCACTTTTAGTAGCGCAGTAGTAGTGCTGTGACCAGGCCTGAAACCGGATTGCAGTGGGCACAGCAGGTTGTTCAGGTGCACAAACCTAGATAACTGTTTGTGTGCACAGGCCTCAAGCACTTTGGAGAGGAAAGGAAGTATGGATATAGGGCGGAAATGTTTCACATGTGAAGGGTTAGGGATTTGGGGAAGTGGAATTACAATGGCTTTTCGCCATAGAGACGGAAATATGCCAGAGAGAAGGGAGCCATTAATAATGTCTGAAATGGCAGGGAGAAGGTGATCCAGGATAGGAATTAACATACGGCGGCTGATGTTGTCGCAGCCAGTCGCATTGGACTTAATGGAAAGGATTACCTTTTTGATCTCACCCAGCGAAACTGGAGAAAATTGAAAAGGGATGATATTAGGCCTTGGGAGACCAGCTAAGAAACCTATGGTACGACACCTGGTTTGGTGATCCATCGGGATAGTGGATGAGAAATGTTGATTTAAATCATCCAAACCAATAGTCGCCCCCAAGGAATCTAGGTTTTTATCTTTGCCAATACCCAGAGTTCCGAGGAACCTCCAGATACTGGCCGGAGAAGATAAAGAAATATTGTTAAGAATATGGCGACGCTTGGCGTTACGCACCATCTGATTACACCGATTCCTTGCAGTTTTGAAGAGGCACCAGTTCTCCTCTGAACGGTCCTTCCTGTACCGACGAAAAGCCCGGTCCCTTCGTCTCATTGCCATCCGAACCCCTCGTGTCATCCATGGTGCAGGGGGACGCTTTAATTTAATTTTCCTAATAGGGGCATGAATGTCGAAGAGAGCAGTGACAGAGCGATTAAATATATCAACTTTATCATTTATGGATGTGGCTGAAAACAAATGATCCCATCAACAACTGGCCGCATCTCTGTCAAGCTTCTCCGCATCAATGCGACCGAAACTACGCAAGTACAACACCTTGGAGGGGAATTTGGGGGGTTTTAGGACATAGGACATATAGATGAGGTCGTGGTGAGAGAAGCCAGGAGCCGGAATTTGACCATGTGAGGCAACAAGGGTAGGAGCAGAGGTTAGGATGATGTCAAGCCAAGTGTCATGTCCATCAATGTTATGGTGGGTAGCTTGCAGTGGCAGGACATGTAGCTTAATCGACTCAAGGATGTTCAGGAGTTTATGGGACCGAGAGGAGTTGTGGGCAAGGAGATCGGTATTTAAATCACCCATGATGATGTGGTGAGCATATTCTGATCCTAAAGATTCCAGAACTGATTCCAGACTGGAGAAATAATCGAGAGATGGGGGACAGTAAATAACACCAAGTAAGGTTTTCACTCCCTTGACCCAAACCTCGAGGAAAAGAAATTCCGCATAAGCAGAACAGAGTGAAGAAGAAGAGACTAAAAGTTTGTATTTGAAGTCACTACGTAGATAAATGGCAACTCCACCCCCCCTCCTGTCGATTCGATCTTTTCTGATCAGAACGAAACCAGGGAGGGGGTAAAGATTAGAAGAAAGGTGAAGTTTAAGCCAGCTCTCAGAAATCAGAACGGCATGAATGTTGGCACCTTCGAAAGTCTCTAACAAGTCGCTGTAGTGACTCGGTATACTTTGCGCGTTGATATGACACACATTGAAGTGGTGACCAGTTGTCAGGTTAAATGTATTGCGTACCAAGTCACTAAATCCATCAGTCGTTGAAAAAAAACTTTCGTCGCTAGAAGAGGCTACGGAAACATTGGCAGAACGATAAGAATCATTATCGGAGTTCATAAGAATAAATAAATATATGTATATGTAAAAAGGAATATATAAAGTATATATAAATAAAAAAAAATAATAAAAAATTGACTAATGCGGTGCGGCACTATAAACTCTGCACCACCCGCCAGCCGACCTACACACTTATGAGCACAAAATATAAAAGATAACAAAAATAATTAAACACAATAATAGTTATGGCAAGCAAGGAATACAACACAAAATTAGAAAAAGTGGAAAAATATGAACTAGTTCTAACATTGTTTCAGAACGGACTAAAATCAGAATACTGACAGTTGACAGTTGACACTTAGCAACTGTCATATTAATTCTGATTGCCGTACGGAAACAAGGGTAAACAAAACAAGATAATAAGACAATAACAGCAAGAATACAAAATAATGAAGTGACAAATAACTAATAGAACCTAATAACTCCCAACTATTATTTAGTTCTTACGCAACTTAGTGTTGTTAGTTGTTGCCGCAGGACCACCGCTACCACCTCCCTTGGTCGCCTTTGATGAAGCTGCATTGGGGTATTTGGACGTGAATTGACTTAAGTCGTCGATGGAGGAGATCTTATTACGAGTTCCGTCCGGGGTCTTTATGATCACCACGCCATCCTGCGTCCATACCGCCCGCATACCAAAATGTTGCCGAGCCTTGGAAAAAGCCACTTGCCGAGGCTTCGTAAGGAATTCCCTTATCGAGATTGATGAGCCTTTGAGTCTTGATTTGGCCTTCCACACGGCTGAGCGGTGATCAACTTGGGAGAACCATACCAATACTGGGCGGTGATGGTCCGGATTGGATGTCCCTATTCTATGACACGAGGACAAGTGCGCCGTAGAAATATCCTTGAGGCCTAAGGTGTTGCTGACCGTATCAAGGATAACAGAAGGGCAGTTTTCGCCTCCAGACTCCGGAACTCCCAGGAAAAGAAGAGCCTTCCGCCGGTGTCTTGCTTCAATGCCGTCAATCATATGATGGCATTCCGAAATTTGCTGTCTCAGCAACCGCAGCATTTCAAACATGAGTTCCCTAAATGTTCTGAACTCCTCTGCGACCCGAGCCACCGTGTCCTTTCCAGGTCCACCAGACTGTAACTTTGCTTCGAGTTCTGCCATACGTTTTATAAAGCATTCTTCCAGCTTATTTTGAGTGCTCTCAATGCTAGCCAGTTGTGCCATTGTGAAATTATTATGTTAAAATCTTGAGTGTCAAAATGTGCAGGTGCTTAGCTGGCAGGTGGTGTCCAAAAAGTTCTTACTTGTACAGTGTTACAAATAATTATGTGAATTTATAACACTATAAGGCACAAAAATCACTTAATAAATGTTGTGAAATTGGTGAGTTTATAACTTTTTTAAATTTAAATGCACAGATGATTTTCAGATACGTCTAGACTTTTTCACACCTACCGCCCAAAAAAAAAAAAGAAAAAAAAAAATTTTACCTTTCAAAGATAATAAAAATATTGAGCAGTTTTTTTTTTTGTTATTTTTATGGCATTCAATGTCGAGACGAGCACGCCCTTCGCCTGAAGGTAAGCGATACGACCACCCATAAACAGTAGTAGCACCACACAGCACCTTGAGTTACAAAGTACTGTGTGGCATTCCACTGCGCTCGTCATCCTGAGACATAAGATGTTAAGTCTCATTATGTCCAGTAGTTACACTGGCTACAATTTCCTTCAAACCGAAACACAACAGTGCATGCACACAGCTGCTTGGCGGTAGAAATAGACATTGCGGTGGTATCCACTCAGACGGACTCTTACATATGAGAGATCTATCACCAGTAAACAGCAGTTACAGGACGTCTGACATTAGTCATGTGCAACATCGGAACGGTGTAATCAAAATAAAACATTCAGTTTTTTCTAAAGTAATAAATCTTTATTTAAAAAATAACGCCAACAGCCGGTCTGACCTTACGCGTTATATCTTTCATACCTAATAGTAATAAAAATGCAGTATTATAATGTATATTATTTACACAAATCAATATTAGGTGGGATGACCATCTGCGAAAGACTGCAGGCAGATGCTGGATGCGGCAAGCTGAAGATAGGGCGCTATGGCGCTCATTAGGGGAGGCCTATGTCCATCAGTGGACTGATAAAGGCTGATGATGATGATGATGACACAAATCATGCCATTCAGGCAGAGGTGCACTCAGGGCACCCACTTTTTGCCATGTGTGTTGTATTCCATGATATGATAGGGGGATATTCAATTTCTAATAGAATAAATAGTACGTGTGATGTTGTTGTACTAGTGAAAACAACGAAAAAATATATTCAATTGAATATACTACCTATTGCTAAGAACGGACCTTCGATGCTACTGAGAGGGTTTAGACCACCAGCTTGGTACGGGTTGGTATACTCCACATACCTTTGAAATTTTTAAAGAGAATTCTCCACCGTTAAACCTAATGATAACTAATAAATGACTGGATAGAATGAGTGGACAGAAGACTTGACAAAGGGCGCAGGAACACGCAGCTCTATCTGGAAATCTTTGGAGTAGGCCTAGTTCAGCAGTGGACGTCATGTGGCTGATAATGATGATGCCAGACGTAACTTCAGCAAATATTAAGAGGGGTCAAAATGGAATGTTAGTTTATCGAAATCAAAATGTCAGGGTGTCGCTTCAAAAACGTCTTTAGCCAATGTCGGCCCGCAAGGCCAGTTTTTCTATTGAAATTGTGCTTTAATTTGTTTTTCTCGCAGAAAATAAATGCTTCTTTCCGTATAAGTTTAGGTGTCAATCTAAAATTCTTCATTTTAGCTCGTAACCTGCTCACGAGATGTTTTTCTTGTTCTTTAGCCAAAATTGGATAGCGTCCCATTTTTTTTACGGTGCTTCCTGATTGTAAATGATTCCGTAACGTTGTCCTCGGAATATTATGATGCTTGGCTGCTGAGCTTCTAGACATCTGGCCTTTTTTGACTGCCTCCAGGGCTGCATGCAGACATTCTTCGGACCACGGAGCTCGTTTTGGAGGACTTTCAATTGAATCTGAAAATTAAGAACTAGAAAGATGATGTATTTGAGTAATGACATTCCGCTTTTTATGTAACGCTTGTCATCGCAAGGAAAATGATACAACGACCCCAAGTCGATATATTTTACCTCCTATAACCCTTCCTCGAAACACGATGTGAAAATACGAGACTATTGTAAATGATATACATAAAAAATGAGCATGAAAGGATCGTTATTGAAGGAAATAAATATGGCATAATCAGAATAAAATATTTAGATTAAAAAAAATGTTCTTTAACTAAAAAGATAGTGGCATAATTCATCAAATCATATAATTAATACGTTGTGCACTAGTGAAAACAACGAAACTAATTTTAAATATATTTAATTCAAAAAGTTTCCTTCTGAAACTCAGAAACCGTTCAGGGATACATAAATTTTCTACTAGTGAAAAAATCTGAATAGGAACAGTAATTGAAGAATTTACGATATCAAACAAAAAAGAAACACACAAATAAATTCTTTATTCAACAGGATAACAAAAATTATACCAAACGTAAATATAAAAGACGTAAGTACTAAAATACATAATAGTTCATACAAACATTTAACTAATAAAAATATAGGCAATTAAAAACACTTATAAATAAAATAAAAAACATCTATCGTTAAAAGATTTGATTCGATTTTGGTAGGTCTCTCATATGTTAGAGTGCATTTGGGTGGGTACCACCGCAATGTCTATTTCTACCAGCGTGCATGCACTGTTGTGTTTCGTTTTGAAGGACATTGTAGCCAACTAGTGGACATAATGAGACTTAAAATCTTATGTCACAGGATGACGAGCGCAATGTATGTCACACAGTACTTTGTAACTCAAAGTGCTGAATAGTGCTGTTACTGTTTATGGGTGGTCGCATCGCTTACCATCAGGCGAACGGCATGCTCGTTTCGTCATTCAAAGCAATAAAAAAATAACTTAAAAGAGAAACGTATTTAAATATACATATAAAGAAAATATAAAACACCTTTTTATGATTTGTTTACATTTAGTTAAATACCTGAACCGATGGAGTTGGATGGAGTATAGAGCTAGCGACTTTTTTCTACCAAATTATTACGAAGGTAGCTTCTTGTCCAAGAATAGGATAAGATTTCCTTGTGTTCTGTGTATTAATCTCAGTATCCGAATATAATGTAATTTATCTGGGAGTTTCGTTAATCATTAAAGTTGTGTTATCTTTGGCATCAAGAGATGAACATCTGTGTAACTGTGCTCCATAATAGAATATCGTTAATAAAAAGCTATTGACATTTTTCTTCAGTAAAAGCTATACAAAGTGTTAAGTTATCAATATTGTGTATTATTAGGACCAAGATTTACAAAGACAGTGAGTGATTTAAAAGCAATTTGTAAAAACAATTTTAAACAATTACATCTCAGCTGACAGGACGGTGGGTACATAAAAAGTGTTGTTACACGCACTGCAAGCGACTCGCACGGTTGGGCTGTGCGCATAAGCATCAACTCCGCGTGTATGATCGTACTGTGGTCTATGCATGCACTTTCGCCAAAGATAAGGAAGCGTAGATGGTGTAATACACATTGCCTACTTTGCATTGTCTCTCGGAGTAGCCATCATTAATTTAATGTAAAGAAGTTAACACGTAATAATACAATGGAGGCACAAATGCAATACTGGTTTACAAAGCTACAAGAACAAATGGAAAAACAATCAACGATTATAGTGGAGACAGTAACGAAAAATGTTTTTGAAAAATTGGATGATAAATTAACAAGAATTATGGAAGAAAATAAAATATTGAAAAACGAGGTAAATATTCTACGCAATAAAATTAAATACATGGAGTACGAAAAGAAACAAAACAACATCATAATATTTGGTATTAAAGAAAATCCTGATGAAAATACATCGGAACTCATAGAATGAGTGAAAGAGCTGTGCGACTCAACAATTGGAAACACAATGCAACCGCAGGAATTTAACAAAGTACACAGATTGGGGAAGAAAGGTAATAACACCCGGCCTATTTTGGTTTGCTTGTCTACTAATTGGAGGAAAACTGAAATCCTTAAAAACAAAAGGAAGCTACCTAAAGACATTAATATTAAAGAAGACTTACCAAAAGAAGTACTAGAAATAAGGAAGAATCTACAACCACAACTAAAAGAAGAAAGAGATAAAGGAAATATTGCTTTCTTTAAATATGATAAACTTATAGTAAAAAAGGCTACAAACTCAAACCGCGACAAAAGGAAGCGAAATGAATCGAGCTCACCAAATAGAGGGCTGGACTCTATGGGCCAAAGTCAAAATGGTTCTGAATTTTCGGAATCTATTAAGAAAAAAACCAATACCAGAAACATACTTAACTATATGACAAAAACTAACCTAAAATAGCAATCACTACTAACTTCCTCACATTCTCCAAGCCGGCTGGTCACCGTGGAGGATTCAGACCAAAACCCCCCATACAGAAAACACAATTGTAGGGATAAATTAGCCAGTCACTTTTATATTTTGAGTTTAAATGTCAGAACACTTCTATCTGAGAACAGAATTATTGAATTAAACCATGCCATAAAAAAGCTTAAATGGGACATTATAGGACTTTGCGAAACTAGAAGACACGAAGAGAAAGTAACAGAATATCCAGAATATATTTTATACCAGACTAGCAGCTCAAAAGGTAGAAATGGCGTCGGATTTTTGGTAAGAAAACACTGGAAATTGCACATCTTGGGCTTTAATAGTTATTCAGATAGAGTGGCCACTATGAGTATAGGTACAAACACTAACCACTGGAGCTTAATTATGGCTTATGCACCTACAGAAGTAAGTAATGACGAAGAATTAAATACATTCTATAAGACACTAGAAACTGCCTTGGAGACCCTAAATACAAAGAAAATATTATTAATGGGTGATTTCAACGCACAGATCGGGGAAGCCCAACAAGGCGAAGAATCAATACTGGGACGATACGCATCCGGCAAGCGAACGAAACATGGTCAAAAGTTGGTAGAATTTGCCCTCGAGAAAAACTTTAAATTTGTTAACAGCATATTCAAACAGAAACCGAAAAATAAATGGACTTGGCAGTCACCTAATGGACAGTATAGAAATGAAATCGATTACATTCTTACAAACAACTCCAATGATGTACACGGTTTTGACATAATCAAATGTCTAAATTTCAACACAGATCACAGGCTGATAAGGTGTAAAATAAAATTCACAACAAGTAAGAGCAGAAAATTTGTCAATACTAAAAGCAAACACATAGGATACTTGCAACTCACAAACAAGGAAGATCAAATGCATTCGGAACAGGTTCTCATGGAAACGATACAATCATCACCATTTGTACAAACACAATATAAGAATTTCGAGGAAAGCATAAAATATCTTTTAAAACAGTTCGAAGTGAGGGAAAAGGAACAAAAAGACTTTAACATGGAACACTTAAGATATTTACTCGGACAAAGAAAGCAATTATATAAAGAAAAAAGAAGTTACGAAGTTAAAAAGTTAATTACTAGCACTAGCAAAGCAATAAACAAAGAACTAGAAACAAGGAAGAAAAAACACAGAAGAGAAATGTTTGAAAAGTATATAGGCCAAAGTGGTGCAATTAGGAGAGCCTACAAAGAATTGAAAACTACGTCAGAGTGGGCCACATCCTTGGTTGATCAGTCTGGAAAAACTATTTCAAATCGTTTAGTTATAATAAAAGAAGCTACAAATTTCTACCAACAACTCTATTCATCGCTAGAAAGAACGTGCGGGGAACAATTAACATACCACACTCCTAACCCAAGTAACGCATTGCCGGAAATACTTAAGTCGGAAATAGAATTTGCAATTAACACTCAAAAGAAGGGGAAATCACCTGGAGAAGATAAGATAACAAATGAGTTACTTAAGTCATGGTCGGAGTTGCTTATACGCCCGTTACAAACTATATTTGACAATATTTTGCAGAACCGTGAAACTCCATGTCAGTGGTCTAAATCATCCATCATTTTGCTTCACAAGAAAGGAAATAGGAACAATTTAAGCAACTATAGACCCATAAGCATTATGTCTAATGTGTACAAAATTTTCTCAAAAATTATACTAAATAGATTAACAACCACCCTTGACGAACACCAACCTAGAGAACAAGCGGGATTTCGTAAGAAATTTTCAACTATAGACCACATACAAGTAGTTACACAAATAATCGAAAAAACCATAGAATATAAAAAGACACTATATCTATGTTTCATTGACTTCAGTAAGGCTTTTGATTCTCTAACACACAATGCCATCTGGGAAGCGCTAATGCAACAAGGAGTTGATAACAGATACATACAATTATTACACAGCATTTACTCAAAAAGCTCTGGCAAGATTAAATTAGAACGTGAGGGCCCAGAATTTCGAATAAAGAAAGGGGTTAGGCAGGGAGACCCGCTTTCCCCTAAAATATTTTCATCAGTGTTAGAGATGGTATTCCGGAATTTAGACTGGGAAAACAAAGGCGTCAAAATAGATGGTGAATACTTAAGTCATCTTCGGTTCGCTGATGATATTGTCCTGTTTTCCGAAGACCCCAGACAAATAGATGATATGCTACAAAAATTAATATGCGAAAGTAAAAAGGTAGGCTTGGTACTGAATTCATCAAAGACTAAAATTCTAACAAATGGCCAAAAATATGACATAATTTCCGATGGACAACCTATAGAGTACGTAACAGAATATACCTACCTAGGGCAGTTAATTTCATTTGAGAACCTGACAGAAAAAGAAATTAGCAGAAGAATAGCTATAGCCTGGAAAAAATATTGGAGCTACAAGGAAATAATGAAAAACAAAGAGATAAATATAAATCTGAAGGTTAAGCTTTTCGAAGTAGTAATTCTCCCTTGTCTGACATATGGTTGTCAAACATGGGCACTTAGGCAAGAAGACGAAAACAGACTGAGTATACAACAGAGGAAGATGGAGAGGAGTATGCTGGGCATAAAATTATCACACAGAATCCGAAATGAAGAGATCAGGAGAAGGACGAAAATGGTAGACGTAATAAAAAGGATTAGAAGTTTGAAGTGGAAATGGGCAGGTCATTTATGTAGAATGGACAACGATAGGTGGACAAAGAAAGTCACCGAATGGATACCCCGAGACTGCAAAAGGAAGAAAGGCAGGCCAAGACTTCGTTGGGAGGACATATTTAGGAAGAGATGTGGGTCACACTGGATGAGACTGGCAAGATGCAGAGAAGAATGGAGGAGAATGGGGGAGGCCTACGCCGAAGAGGCGACTTCCATAAATAGTACTAATGAAATGGAAAATAAAGTAGTAATAAATCTTTAATTCTAATAAACTTAAGTTACACAAAAAAAAATAAAAAAAAAAATAGTGAAATAAACTCAAATAAATAATAATAATAATTTATAGTACTTTAGTAACATATTGAAAGTCATAAATGAAATGTAATGAATATCCTATAATATTTATGGTAGAATAAAGGCTTATTTTATTTTATTTTATTTATGTTTTATAGATGTTTGGGACGATAATTGAAAACTGAATACCCTCCTTCAAATAAGTCCCTCGTCAACCTTATATATTAAATTTGATTAAATTCCTATTGTATATCGAGAATCGATCAACTATGGCTTAATTATCTTTTAGAATTACCATTCATGTTGTCATTTCCGTAATCAATAATTCAGCTGTCTTGATCACTTCTTTTAATTGTTTGTAGGTACCACCGCATTGTCTATTTCTACCACCAATCAGCAATGCGCAGGAACTGTTGTGTTCCAGTTTGAAGGAAATAATGAGACTTAACATCTTATAATTACGTAATAACTTAAGACAAAGGTCCCTTATGTAGGTACTGAATAAATTAACCGACTTGGTATTACATGGATATCACAACTTTTTACGGTAGAAGAACTGAGTTGCGAGACTTGTTTTTTTTTACAAGGTTTGTTTTTGATGGCTTTACGTCGACAAGGTTCCATTTCATTATCATTGCGCGCGGATTATACAAACATTGACAGGAATAATATTTACTAAGTTCGAGGGGTCGAAGATGGAAAGTGTTGGTTATGTACGATGGAAATTTCAGGATGTCGCTCCAAAAATGGTTTTAGCCAGTCTTTGCCCGCCAGACCGGCTTTTTTGTTGAAATTGTGTTTCAATTTGTGTTCCTCGCAAAAAATAAATGCTTCCCTACATATCATTTCAGATGTTAATTTCAATCTCTTGTTTTTGACTCTTAGCCTGCTCACGAGATCCTTTTCTTGCTCCGAATTCAGGGTTGGATAGCGTCCAGTTCTCTTTATGGTACTTCCTGATATCAAATGATCCCGCAATGTCGTTCTTGGAATATTATAAAACTCTGCTGCAGCGTATTGTGACATTTTGCCTTCTTTTATGGCCTCCATGGCTGCTTGGAGACTTTCTTCGGACCACGCAGCTCGTTTCGAAGGCAATTTAATTGAATCAGAGAATAAAACAGTAGAAATAGGTTTTATTCGGAACCATTGTTTCCCGCGCTTTGACGGTACCTTTGCCACTGAAAATAATTAAAAATAATAATATCTATGACGGTAGATTTTAACCTATACGACACATTAAAAACCAACGGAAGACACAGAACACACAGACACTAACGCCTTTTATCCCCGAAGGGTTAACAGGCGCAGCTAATGCATCCACTATTCGATTAAGGAATTCCTTCCCATGATGCGGTAGGAAGTAAACCTATCGCCATATCAGGCATAAAATCCAGACACCGGGTTGATACTTAGTAGAAAAACTCAGTATCACTTTGACCGACCTAGGGATCGAACCCGAGACCTCAGCACTACAGTCGTATCAAGGCATCTAGGCAGTCTAAAACTAGAAAAAATATTGAAATAAATAAAAATGTATCAAGTAGTCAATTTATTTTATAATATACTTCGCGTAATAGGGTACTTTAAAGACGAATTTAAAAGTTATTAACGCTCACAAAAAATTGTTGAATGTTGTTTGAAACTCGTTTAGTGTAAACTCTAAATGTTATTTTTTTGCATTTGAAATTTCAGGATGACGCTTTAAGAACATCCTGAGCCAGTCATTGCCCGCAAGTCCAGCCTTTCTATTGAAACTGTGTTTCAATTTGTATTCCTCGCAGAAAATAAATGCTTCTCTACGTATCATTTTAGATGTTAACTCCTTGCTTTTGGCTAGTAACCTGCTCGCGAGAAGTGTTTCTTGCTCTGAATTCAAAACTGGATTACGTCCAGTTCTTTTTACTGTTTTTCCCGATATTAAATGGTCCCACAACGTTGATCTTGGAATATTATAAAGCTGGGCTGCAGCGTAGTGTGTCTTCTGGCCTTCATGTACTGCCTTCATGGCTGCTCGCAGGCTTTCTTCAGTCCACGTAGCTCGCTTTGAAGGCACTGCTATTGGAACTGAAAGTAACACACAAGAAACTTTTTGCACTCGGATCAATGGTAAAGTTGGTCTTCAAAAACAAATTGATAGAATGTCTTCAAGCCAATAGATTTAAACCCATATAACACTGACTTTACTGGTGGTAATTCGAGGTGAGTATCACAGTATTATTTGCAGTCAAGCAACATCATGCACGTCGTGTTCTGGTTTGAAGGACATTGTGGTGCAATTACCGAGAATTATGGAATCAACATATAATGTCTGAGAGTGACGAGTGCGGTTATTTAAAGTTCGGCTTTACCACTGTTCATATAATGATTAGCAAATGCGTCATAAGGTACGTTTTAAGAAAGGGAGTTTTAAAATAATTAATTTTTAAGAAAATATGAATAATATTATTTTAAAAGTCAATAATAAAGATGCAGGATTTAACAAGTAACTTTCTTGTCGTTTTAAGAACAACTTTAACCAGTTTCTACCCCCAAGACCCGGTTTCTCTATTAAATTTGTGTTTAAATTTTAATTGCTCACAAAAAATAAATGCTTCTCTCCGTATAAGCTTAGGTGTCAATTTTGGTTTAATATTCTTTAACCTATTTATGAGGTTCTTTTCTTGCTCTAAAGCTATAACTCGATGACAACCTACTTTTTTACAGTGCTACCTGTTTGGAAGTGTTGCCGTAGAGTTCTTTTCGGAATTTTATGACGAATCCCTGCTGCGCGTTGTGACATTTTGTCTTTCAATACTGTTTCCATAGCTGCCTGTAGACTTGCTTCTGGCCAAAGATCACTTTTTACAGACACTACAACTGAATCAGTAGATACATTGTCACTAGAAAGCGATCGAACACGAAGGCATGGCTTTCGGCTTTCAGACTTAATGTATATCACAGGAAACTAGTTGTGTGGACGATAGCCTAGTTGGGAATGGAACGGTCTGCCGAGACAATGTCCGGAGGTATTCAATACCCACGGCACAACCTGTCGCTTAGCTTAAGACACCGGCGGCGACGCGCTCTAACAACGTAACGTCCCGCGCGAACTTTGAAAATTATATTTTGAGCACGTCAAAAGTCTGAGTTTGGCATTGTGGACATTGATCGAATATTTGAATATAGCAGATTTCATATTCGAATATTCGTACCTCTTTATTATTATAATATTCGAATGCAAGCCCTAGCTCTGAGGCAGACGTTCGTTCGTTTCTTGTCCTCTTCATGCAAATTAATTTCTCACAGAAATTTAAAGCTTCTCTACGTGCTTGCCAATCTCGATTTCTTGTTTTTGATTCCTAACCCATTTACGAGATCGTTTTCTTGCTCTGTATTTACTGGATTAACACGTTGAGTGCGGTGCCTTTTCAGATGACTTTTAAGCAGTGCGTTAGAGCCCTATTTGATCTCATAAACGAGCTTTACTGTAGTGCGTATGAGACCTAAACCATCCCCTAAAATAAAGTTTTTTAAAAAACTTCATATCTCAATCATAAATTAAGATGCAATCTACGTTCCTTCTGTGAATAATAGAGAATTAACTGTTCTATCTCAAGTTTGCTACGCATGGGGATATAACAAGTGAGTTAGAAGATATAACGAAAAAAAGTTTGGTATCGATTGAATCACGCATCGCAACTAACGTTATATGAGTTTGGGTAGTGACTAGAGATGGGAATTAAAATAAAACCCCAGTTATCGATAGCTTGACTTTAATTTAAGTAATCATTCAAACATACTAATTTAAAATATATTTATTAAGAAAAATGTTTCTCATTACCTCGATGGCTTAGTTGTATTACAGTACGACTGCAATGCTGAGGTCTCGGGTTCGATCCCCGGGTCGGGCAAAGTGATATTGAGTTTTTCTATTCAGTATCAGCCCGGAGTTTGGAATTTGTGCCCGTTATGGCGGTAGGCTCGTCCCCTATCACATCATGGGACGGAATAATGGCGAAAAGTGGGTGCACTAGTTGCGCCTCTACCTACCCCTTCGGGGATAGTTGGCGTAAGTGTGTATGTGTTTATGTTTCTCATTGTAGCATTGTAAACACATTTGTTGCTCACATTGCACACATAGTGTCTTTATTCTTTTGGCTTTTTTGGATGCCTCTGCGCTTCTCAATGTGAGCCGTAATTTATTGTAACAGCCTGTGCAACGTCTTTTTTTGCTACCACGCTGAAAAAGATGATTGGTAGTTCTTCCTACCCGAAAATCTGCAAATAAGTAAATAAATTTACAACGCGTAACAAAAATTTACAATAATATTTCAAGGGGTCAATATACTCCTGTAGGTTCCCATAGTGGGACGGTGTCATAGTACAAGTGGTTCATATATACCGTGATTATATCGTCGTTTTATTAATATTAGAGTTTAAAAAATACCAATGTAATAAAATAAAAATGTTTTTTACAAACATTATAATTAATGTTTACGAATAATAAATGAGAACTCGTGGTAATGCAACAAATCTCACGTATAACTACGATCGGTGCAATTCACAATTATGAATTAATTGTCGCGACGTTACTATCATTATCAAACTCGAACGAGTGAAAAATGTTGTAATTTTTTTTTTTATTAACAGTACAATTAATTCACTATATTTTTTGGTTCTACAAATTGTTCTAAGTAACTATATTTTGGTTCCAAAACTACTATAAAATCATGGTGTATATGAGCATATTAACACTTTAAAATATATTTGTGGATTCAGGTTTGGTCCCATTTTCCAGTAGAGAGACTTAAATAAATATTTTTGTTTGATTCCGTTGAAGCAGAGATCTTTTTTTATTTTTCTTGAATGAAATATGGGCATATCATTGTCACTGTCACTGTTTGTAAAGGGGGAACGTATTCAAAAATTTTCTAAAATCCGTACATTACTAGTCGATGGAACAAAATCACTAGTATTTGGTTCGAAACAAATAGATTTTTTACATTTTTTTCTGGTGCTAGTTGATGCGGTACCATCACTTACTAGGTTTGATTTTTTAATAATCGGGTTATAATTTAATTCTGGTGGCCCTTCTGAATCCGATTCATTTATAGAATTTGATTCCAATAAAAATGCGTTTTTTCTTTTTTTTTTGCTTCCGAAGTAAAAAAAAAATAAAAATAAGATATCTCCGTATCAGAGTTGCTGTCACCGTTTCCAAAAGGAGAACAAATATTAACGTTTTGGAGAATTGATTGATTACTAGACGACGCGGCAATATTATCTGATGTCGATTTTTCAATCAAAATCTTTTTACTATCTAATACCTCATCTGAATCCAACTCATATTTAGTGCTTAGTTTAGCGCATATTGCCTTTTTTCGTATAACAGAACTCATAATTGATGATGAAATACAAATTACGTATATTTATCACAGGTAATTAATTACGTATAAAAGCGCGTATTTGTTTTCACACGGAGTGCGCAGGTACACGTTGTCGACAGTTGAATAGAATTCGTAGAATCTTTTAGTAAAACAACATTGTGAAAATGACGTGTAAAAGTAATGACTGAATAAATGATTTGATTTTGAATTTGGTGAACAACACTGAGCGCGAGCGAAAGGCGCCCTATTAAATGAAAATAAAAATAAGAATCAAATAAGAGTTGAATATTTTATTTACTTTATTCACACACTTCCATACATTAGTAATGACTTATGACTATAAAATCTTAAATAACTAAAACAAAACGACTTTATGGGCTTTATTGCGATTTTTAAATTTCGTGTTCCTTATCACATTGTAAGCCCGTTGAGCAGTTACATTTTCCACCGGGGAAAACTAGGCAATTGGTACTAGTATGCACGATGATATCAAGCTTAAGGCCAGCGTCTGAGGCAGCCGTTTTGTGAAATTAAACATATCCTAATTTACTTATTCTATATCAATTAATTTTAATTATTTCAAATAATCATAATTTTATTTCAACATCTAACATTTTCGTTCCCATAAGAAACCAATTTGAAAACCAGAATATTTAATGTGGTGTACAAAATCAACAGAATCTGTTAGTTCTTTACAATTTAATTTGTTCAAATGTATTTTATAAAATCATAGTATAACAACTAGTAGGTATCCTTCCTCTCTACGACTAGGACGGTTAATATTTTTAATGTTTTTTATTCTTTTTCAACTGTAATGTAAGGATGTCGCTTTAAGAACTTCTTTAACCATTTTTCGCCTGCAAGACCAGTTATTTTATTAAAATTATGTTTTAATTTGTATTGTTCACAGAAGATAAATGCTTCTCTCCGTATCAGTGTAAGCGTCAACCTTGATTTTTTGTTTTTTAATCTGTTTACGAAAATGTTTTCGTGCTCTATACTAAATATCGGAATACGTCCTATGTGTTTTTTAGCGCTTCCTGTGAGCAAATGCCGCTGTAAAGTTCTTACTGGAATATTATGTAATTTAGCTGCAGCGCTATGAGACATTTGGCCTTCTTGTACAGCCTCCATGGCTGCTAGCATACTTTCTTCAGTCCACTCACCTCGCTCTGACTTCTTTTTGCGTAATTCTGTGCGTAAAATACTTGAAATAGGGTGCATTCGATGTAATGGCTCTTGGAATCTAGTCGTTACGTATATCACTGAAAGCAAAAATAATACAGTTATTCCGTGCCAAAATATTTCAACACACACTACTCTGACCCGAAACAATATCGAAGGTAATAAGACCCATATTACAAATGAGGATGAAGATGAAAATCAATAAAAATTAAAATTTCGTACTTCATTTATTCTGTTAAAACGTAAATTTTATAATAGAGGTTTTAATAATCGTAATGGCCTTTGTGTTAGCTTATATTTAAAATAGGAAATAGTGATCTTGACTTTGTCAGTAGTCTCAATTGTCTCTTGCAAAACTACAATGTAACAAACGTATTCCTTTTGCTCCACTGTTGAAGAATAAATAAATCTTACTCAAATATAGTTTATTATAAATCCATAGCCCAACATATTCACATAATACCATGCAATAAATTGTTTAAATAATTCTATAAAACCTGAATTTTTATTGTGATTTACAAATTCAGCCGAATGTATAATATTTTTCTTAGATTTGATTTGGATAAATTAATTTTAAAAACGCATAGTTTAACAACTATTTTTCCTCTCATTTAAGGACGAGTAATATTTTTAGTTTACTATTCTTTTTCAACTATAATGTCGGGATGACGGTATAAAAAATTTTTCAACCAGTTTATGCCCGCAAGGCCAGAATTTTTATCAAAATTATGTTTCAATTTGTATTGCTCACAGAAAATAAATACTTCTCTACGTATAAGTGTAGGCGTCAATCCTGATCTCTTATTTTTTAATATGTTTACGAAAATCTTTTCGTGCTCTTCACTCAATACTGGAACACGTCCTATCAGTTTTTTAGCGCTTCCTATGTGCAAATGCCGCTGTAAAGTTCTTATCGGAACATTATGTAATTTTGCTGCAGCGCTATGAGTCATTTGGCCTTCTTTTACAGCCTCCATGGCTGCTTGCATTCTTTCTTCTGACCACCTACCTCGCTTCGATTTCTTTTTGGGTAATTTTGTGCGCAAAACACTGGAAGTAGGATGTATTCGAAACAATGGCTCCTGGTATTTAGTCGCTACGTATACCACTAAAAAGAAAAATAAAATAATACAATTATTCCCTGCCAAAACATTTCACGGCACAATACTCTGACCCGGAACAATATCGAAGGTAATAAGGCCGATATTACAAATGAAAATCAATTACTTAAAAATGCAATATACCGGGTGGAAGGGAAACGCTCTCTATACCGGAACGGTAAGAGAGAAGAACCATAACATTAACGAAAAACTATATTCATTTGCAAAGCTAAGTGATAATACTTACGATTTTAGTATTTCCGTAATTCATGCGCGCGCAATGTAAAGCGTACAAAAAAATGGGTAGGGTACAAACTACAAAGCAAACGCCGACAAGGCGGCGGCCGCCGCGTTGCGCCGGCCACGCGGTCGTTAACCCGTCAGCTGATGTACGTGTTTCATTACGATTTTTTTGAAATATTGACCTTTTGTACTATGTTTTTCAAAATAATAGTTTGAGTTATCTATCCATACGTGAAGCTGTACAGAAATTTGAGAAAATCCTACTAAAATTGTAACAATGCGATCGCGATTTTTTTAGTGCCATCACGCCAGGAATCACCAATATTATCACCTGTATTCGTTTCCGAGAGCGTTTCCCTTCCACCCGGTATACAATTACTGGTGGTAGGACTCTATGTAAGAGTCCGTCTGGGTGGGTACCACAGCAATGACTACTTCTACCGCCAAGTAGCTGTGTGCATCCACTGTTGTCTTTCGGTTTGGAGGATATTGTAACCAGTGTAACTACAGGACTGCCTCAGTGGCGTAGTTGTATTACAGTATGACTGCAAAGCTGAGGTCTCGGGTTCGATCCCCGGGTCGGGCAAAAGTGATATTGAGTTTTAGTATTCAGTATCAGCCCGGAGTCTGGAATTTGTGCCCGATATGGCGATAGGCTCGCCCCCTATCACATCATGGGACGTAATGACGGCGAAAAGTGGGTGCACTATTTGCGCCTCTGCCTACTCCTTCGGGGATAACAGGCGTGAGTGTATATGTATATGTAACTACATGACATAATGAGACTTGACATCTTATGTCTCAGGATGATGATTGCAGTGGAATGCCACACAGTACTTTGTAACTAGAGGTTCTGGATGGTTTTTATACTGTTTATGGGTGGTCGTATCGCTTACCATCAGGCGAACGGCATGCTCGTCTCGTTATTCGATGGCATAAAATAAAATATCAAATTTAGTATTCTATTTCATTTATTCACACACTATCTACCACGTACTCAATTATTTTTATTATTCCATGTAAACCTGAATATTTTATTATGATTTACAAATTAAAGTGGATGATAGCCTAGTTGGGAATGGAACGGTATGCCGAGACAATGTCCGGAGGTTCAAAACCCAGCACACACCTCTGACTTTTCAAAGTTACGTGTGTATTGTTTCTCAATTATCATTCGCTTTAACGGTGAAGGAAAACATCGTGAGGAAACCTGCATACCTAAGAAGTTGTTTATAAGAATTTGTTTAACCAACCCACACTAGGCCAGCGTGGTGGACTAAGGCCTAACCCTCTAAGTAGTATAGGAGGCCCCTGCCCAGCAGTGGGACAGTGGTATTATTATTATATTATTATTACAAAATCAGCAGAATATTTTAGCAATGCGTAGTGGAATAATTACTATGTATTCTCTCTTTGTAAGGATGGATAAGAAGTTTATGTTATATATTTTTTGCAACTATAATGTGTTTCATTAAAACAAGCCAAACAAAAGGGTTTTTCACACTGGACACAAAATGTAACAATTTTTTTAGTTTTTTTTCCTGCTTGGATACTGTTTAACGATACCCTTAATTTGTCGTAGCAAATTATGCAGCGTTTCCTTATATGACTCTTTTGAAGCGCATGATCTGCATATCTGCTATTAGGTAAACCTGAAATAAAATACCCAAATCAGCTTACGTGTAAGCGCCTTTTGTAGTTTTAAAGTGTGTAGGGGAGAAAGGGGTAATGGGAGTCAGTGGGCAATGGTGGTCACGTTTATAACATTCAAACGAAAGACATTAGATTAGCGAATATCATCCTTAGAGATTCTTTACATACGCCTCTCATGGCCCCCGCGTCGTGCGGTCAGCACACAGCCATCGTTTGCAAGGCATTGCCTTTACACGTTTTCGCGCGTATTTCATGTAAGTATACGTGTGCACAAAATAAGAGATAAATGGATTATTTTAATATAAATAACTAATGAAACTACTTTATTGTAAAGCTGTATGTCTGAATAACAGTTTTAAGAACATTTTGTGGTGATTTAGAAGAAAATTATTTTATTATGTTTTTTCTTGGCAATTAGATGTCATTGGGCAATGAGAGTCAGTGTCAGTTCATTAGCCTGTAAAATACATTCTTAAAAGGTAAAAAACAGTCAAATGAAGCCCCACGCTAAAATTGTAGCCAACACTGTTTAACTACTTGTCTTTGGTTGTGATGTTCTATTGAAGTGTGTCAGCTATCATGTGTGACAGCTGACGTTTACATTACCCCTCTTTCCCCACCTGACGTCCCCCGGGCACTCGCAGAGGTGTGCCTTTAATGTCTTGTTAGTTAAGAACGGAAACACATTAAAACAAATTAAATCAATAAAGAAAGTGTTTTATTAAAATTAATAACAACATTACAAAAATATTTACAGTGACACCCATCAAAAGAAGTCTTATTAAAAGATAATATAAGAAAGTAGCAAAAGCAAAGAAAGAAAAAAAAAGATAGAGGAAATAAATAAATGTAAGAAGCGCAAACATCAAAGGGTGGTACATAAGGCTAAAGGGCGTGTGCTTCAAGAAAACATTTCTTCTGAATCATACACTAGACTTAATCAAATAGGTGACCTCAACGAAGCTGATGATAATGAAAATTACTATGAGTTTCAGAATATCTGCCTAATATGTGAAGGATTTGGCCGCTATAGTGAGTAATGAAACTGGTGCACTTCCTGTGAGTTATGGGTGCACAAATACTGCATTACACCACGAGGATACGTGTGTGACAACTGTTGACTCTCATTGTCCACTGGGATAATTATGGTTACTCAGTGCCACTGAGTGACCATAATTATCCGCATATGCGGACAATGGTGGTCAAAGCTATTTTTTCATTCGAATGCTATAATTTTTAAACTGTATTTTCAAAGATAATGAAATCATCTTAGACTGATAGTTTGTTAACTAAAGTACCGTAATAATTGATTTTTGTAAAGTTCTAAACATAATTCCATTTTTTATTTCAATTATTGCTTAAGTGACTACGATTACCCCCTTTTCCCCTATATGCGTGTGTGTTTAGGGGATTGAGACAGTGTGTATAGTACTCTTAATTTTTGATCTTAATCATAAATTATATCATTGCATGAACAAACTTGCATGTTTACCAAACAGAACTTCCTCCGACTTTAAAAGGGGTTTTGACAGACAGACAAATGGACAACAAAGTGATCTTATAAGGCTTCCTCTTTTCCTTTTGAGGTTCGGAACCCTAAAAAGAAAGGAGTTATAGTCCTTAGGTAATCTCACTTGTCCTACTCAAAATAATGCAGATGCCATCGTATGAGAAAATGGGTAAAGCGTGACTACCACATAAAAAAAATACTTAAAATCCAAGAAAATATATCTGTATAATTTTTATTTCCAGTATATTACATATGTTTACAAAAATAGATCTTATATGTACTTATGAGCTACCTTCTAACTACATAACATCTCGAACCATTTATAAACCTAAATAACGATACAATCAATTTGCCTATCTAATGCTAAGCGACACGACCACCCATGAATAGTGTCAACTCATCAGTTATAATTTGCTATTAATCTATTGTTAAAAAAAACGATAATTAAAACCCCCTCGATCATTACAAACTACGAAAGAGAACATCGATTTGAAAATATTTATTTAAAGTAGATAAAATATTTTTTTTTTAAATATGATAGACTCATGAAACTCAGACTCACAAAAAGGGGATGTCATTTAGAAGAGTATTCTACATTACTTTCTCTAAAAACAGTTGTAATTAATTTTTACAAGACAATATAGCAAACTAACATTATGACAAACAAGTACGCTTGACTTGCGGCACGCCCGTGTGCGTCAGGTTGGCGCGACCCCGCTGTTTTTGTTTAAGTATTAAATGCAGGTGTAATATGAGTCATTAACAGAATACATCGTTTTTGTAGCAGTACTTTTTTACTACATTTAATTGTATTCGTACTACGGAATGGCCTGGGTTTAAATAACAGGTTTTTGACCACCAATAAGTACTGAATAATAGCGGGAAATGGAAAATGAAGGCAATAACATAGCTTTAAAAGGAAGAACGTTCAATTCATATAAACTATACCATAAGCCACAGGATTGGGCCACCCTGACAAATAAAAGTCAAATATCCTGGCCTTAATGGTTGGTCGCATAAAAGATGGGCATTATTTTCTTGGTACTAACATTTTTATTTCCTGCAATGCAGCATCAGTATGATGTGTAGGTAAATGTTATAGATGCCCTATTTTTTGAAATCGAGTTTTAATTTGAAGACAATGAATGTGAAACCGGTATTAAAAAAAAGGAATGCTCCTTATGTACATGAAAATAAGTAAAGAATTTATTATCCGTAAAAGTCAGATAGATTTCTACGCTATCGTATCATAACCTAATGTTTTTTGGATCTGAGAATGTAACTAAGAGCATTTTTAAAAATCTAATTTGATGTAATTTTATTGCAAATTTAATAATTGGACCGTTATATATAAATTCATGTTATTATTATTATTATTTTTCTTATGATAAAAAATTTACCATCCTCTCTTGTTTACTAAAAGTTATAGTAGGTACTTGTAATAGAAGAAAAAACGTGTACTTAGGTTTACCTACTACTACTTACTACTAAAATAAAGCATTCTCTTGATTCGAGTCACGAAACAAAAAATCCAGAAAATCTTCCGGATCTGTAATCCGCATTTCACATTTACGTAATTCTCGTTTCTCTAATGTCAGTAAACAGCTATCTAATCCTGTTTGCTGGCTAGCACTCACCGATACGAGGGCGCCTATTAGCATCCTAAGATAGCGTTAGAATAAGGGCCCTCCTATGTTTGAATTTGATCATTATGCTACATGTAACGGTAAATCCTACAAAAAAGAAACCTTTGTGAGAAAAAAATTGCATTAAAATTGGTTAAGAAATGTGGCAGTAACTTAAATTTTAAATAACGCAATGGCCGTCAGTGGGTGCGTAGTGGCGTTATCGCTTTGTCTCTTTCTTTCACACGCGTTGCTATTCCCGATGACGTCAAATGTCGGTATAGGGTAGTTGACTACTTTTGCAAAAATGTATGCCATCCAAAATCTAACGGAAAAAAAATTTTCCAAATTAGGGCAATAATTAATAAGTTATAAAGCTTTGATATTTTGGTGGAAGGGGTGGTTGTCAAATAACAGTAATATTACACTGTGACGTCACCGAGAGTCGACGGCCATAACGCTGCGTTCGTGCGAAAGAGATACCGCGATATCCTCTCCACGTCTCCACTTTTGCTCACAACAATATTTCACACATGAATAACGGCTTTTGATGCTGAATTCAAAGAAGAATTTCTTTTTAACCGACTTCAAAAAGGAGGTTCTGTATTCGATCCGTATATATGTATGTTTGTATGTATGTGTGTATTTATGTATGTATGTATGTATGTAAATTTGTATGGCCGCAAGTTTCTCAAAAACTACTGATCCAATTTGAATGTGGTTTTCGATATTGAAATATATATTTTTGAGAGAAGGTTTTAGTATATAATTTATGAAGATCTGATTGATGTAGATCTTCTGAGATACACAATGGAACTCTTCAAAAACTAACAGCAGATGACTCGCGAATGCTGCAATCGTATATCTATTATGTATTGTTTACACCACTCCACAATTAACTAACAAAAAAGCAATAAATAAAAACTTTTTAATAAAAAATAAACCGACTTCAAAACCACTACAAATCAAAAAATAATTAAAACCTGTATTCGCTTAGTATATACGTAGATTTGGAGTCGGTGCCTAATTTAAATTGAACAATGGGTTCGTATATTTGTTTGTGTATTTCCTTAGCTTAGCTGGAAATTTAAATAACGCATCGACTCCAAATATACGTATACATACATACATATATATATATATATACATATACACTCACGCAGAGGCACAACTAGTGCACCCACTTTTCGCCGACATTCCGTCCCATGATGTGATAGGGGGCGAGCCTATCGCCATATCGGGCATAAATTCCAGACTCCGGACTGATACTCAATAGAAAAACTCAATATCACTTTGCCCGACCCGGGGATCGAACCCGAGACCTCAGCTTTGCAGTCGTACCGTAATACAACTGCGCCACCGAGGCAGTCGTATATACTAAGTAAATATACGTAAGTAAGTAAATATACGTATATACTAAGCAAATACATATTTTAATTATTTTTTTTATTTGCAGTGGTTTTGAAGTCGGTTTTTTGTATTATTTTCTTTTACATGAAAAATAATTTGCAAAATCAAACATAGGAAACTACCCTATTGTAGTTTATTTTCTATTTCATGTTACTTATCCCCTCTAGCGAAAGTGAAAGGCTTACAACTTGTTTATTTTATCTTAATGATTATTTCAGAGTTAGAATTCATATGACGTAAATATTTAATAAAATTAAAGAACAAAAATGAGTTCGATCCTCTATTTTTGATGTGTGTTTCTAAATGTCCTCCCAGGGCATCTATACCACATTCCTTATACTTAGTGGTTGTGATCGTTGTTTAACCTGACGATTTGATCATCAATAGTATGTACTCTGGCGCGGCACTTCTTCGCGGTATGCGCGGAGCAAACCCATATGGTCTTGCACCCTGACTTCCGCTGGGTACAGAATTTGTAGCCGCCAACCGATAACAATTGCGTTCCGCGCGAAGACTGCACGTAGGTTACTGAAAAATAAGTATTTTATTAGTATGACAGTAGAGGTTTATGGTATTAACCTAAATTCGCGCCATATTACTATATTATTATTGCTATATCCTGGTGGTTGGTCTCTTATATGTGAGAGTCCGTCTGGGTGGGTACCACTGAAATGTCTATTTCCACAACCAAACAGCAGTATGCATGCACTGTTGTGTTTCGTTTTGAAAGACATTGTAGCCACTGGACATAATGAGACTTAATATCTTATGTCTCAGGATGATGAGCGCAGTGAAATGTCACACAGTGGCCCCACAGTAGGTCTTTGTAAGTGAAGGTACTGATTGGTGTTGCTACTGTTTATGGGTGGTCGTATAGCTTACCATCAAGCAAACGACATGCTCACCTCGTCATTCAATGCCATAAAAAATCAGTTAATCAATACTGTAGTTATCAGGTTTTTGAAAACTAGATTTTTTTAACGTATTAGTCTTCGCTGCTCCTTATGGTAAGTGGAGGGGCGCTTCTAGAGTATTATACCAGCGAGATGTGATAATCCCTCCCCAATCAATACAATTATGCCGGCTAGTTCCAAACTGGATATGCGCAGGTTGATCATGGAACGCAACACTCTTGGGCAACTATGACGGATTTAAACCTTGTGCACGGTGGTCATAATCCCAGTGGATAAGAATATCCTATCACTAGCAGACGTGAATCATATGCCATTTTCACTATATCATACCTGTCTGAAAATGAATCGGATAATACAGCAGAACCAATTTAATTTGACATATGAAATATTTCTACACTATAGCAAGGTCATAAATTGGGACGAAATTGAATTATAATGCTTTGTTGATAACTATTTATTTAAATACTGGAACAACTTACAAATACTTATGGATTATTGCAATTTAGCTAGGAACCATAAAAGCTTATTAGAACGTTTCTTCTTTGATTTAGGTAGGTATATTAATTTAATATTGTTGGTTATGGTATACATTTATATTTGGCAACACTAATAGTTTTAAGTCTATGTTTGTCTATACTATAAGACTCTCGTGGAATAATGGTGGATCCATGAAAAATTAAGTACGTCTTTAAAAATGATTGTTAACAAAGTAACATAAGTAAATAAATAAATGTGGATAAAACCATTAAATAGTTGTTTCACAAATTATAATAACATGGTAGCAGAGCGTGGTTAAAAGTTTAAAACAAAAAATACATAGTCGTGAGCGATTAATAAGGATACGTATTCGAGTGAAAAATAAAACGTGATAATGGCGTCAAGAACCAATGATATTATTATACCAATTTTTGATGGAGCTGATTACAACAATTGGAAAATACGTTTGCTAAAGTTTCTGCAGTTCAAAAAGTGCAAGGATGTTGTAATAAGATTAAAACAAGATACCGATGATGAAAAATGGGATGAAAGAGATGTCCAGGCAACAAATTATATATACAGTGCGATAACGAATAAACAATTGGAATATATCTGCGATCTCGACACAGCGTATGAGATAATTCAAAAATTCGACGAGATGTACTTAAAAAAATCGACCGCTCTGCAAATCGTGTGCCGACATAACCTAGAAAGTGTGAAATTGAAAAATTATAAAGAAGTAACATTATTTTTCGATGATTTTGAAAAAGCTATTAACGAGCTAAAACAAGCTGGAGCAATAGTTACAGAACAGGAAAAGTTAAACTACATGTTGAAGGCACTACCTGAAACTTACAGCTACATAGGTGACTTGATAGATGTCCTACCAGAACAGCAACGAACAGTGGATTATTTAAAAAGCAAAGTTAAGTTGAAAATGACTGAAAACAGTGTAACTGTAAGTGATACACTTAATGACACATCAAATGTATTTAGAGCTCAAACTAAGTCATACCACAAGACCTTAAATTGTTTTGGGTGTGGAAAACCTGGCCACTATAAAAGGAATTGCCGTTCAGTCAACTTAAACCGAGGACGTGGATTTTCTAGTTATCAAAGTCGTGGATCGAGTAATAATAGATTTTTTCATAGAGGACGAGGTAATTATTACAATACCCGTTCTGAGGGTCAAGGTAACTGTTTTCATACTACAATTGCAAACAATACTTACACATGTGAAAATGACAAGCCAAAGGAAGATCAAATAGAGTGGTTACTTGATAGTGGATGTACAGATCACATTATTAACACTGATAAATACTTTCAAACCTGCGAGACCTTAGAAAAACCTGTCAAAGTAAAAATAGGAGATGGAACTATATTAGAAGCGACAAAAGTTGGTAATATAAAAACTTATTTTTTGGTGTATGGTCAAAAATCTGAAGTGACCTTAACAAATATTTTTTATGTAAAAGAGATGAAAGCAAACTTGTTGAGTTATTCAAAAATTACAGACAAACACAAAATTGTTTCAAGAGGGAGATTATCAAAAATATACAATAAATATGGAGAGAATATAGCAATTGCATTTAAAGATCAGAGATTATATAAGATAAAAAGTTATGTGTTCGAAGAACAATTACAAGCTAACATGACCGTAAAAGAAAAACTACACCGTACATTGGGACATATAAATTTTAAAAACTTGGAGTTAATGTGTAAAAATGAGTCATTGAGTGGATTACCTAAAGAGATAGAAAGTGAATACCTAAAGTGCGCTACGTGTATAGAAAACAAAATGCATAACTTACCGTTTCATAATAATCGAAGAAAAGCAAAGGAGATATTAGAGATTGTACACACAGATTTAAATGGACCACACCGGACAACCGGAAATAACGGAGAAAAATATTTTTTGAGTTTTATTGATGATTTCAGCAAATTAACCAAAGTTTATTGTATCAGGACAAAAGATGAGGTGTGTGACTACTTTAAACAATATGTGAATGAGGTACAGAACTTGACTGGAAAAATGATAAAGGAACTACGTTGTGACAACGGGAAGGAATATATGAATGCAAGAGTTTTTCAATTTGTGAAAGAAAAAGGAATAGTACTAAAACCCTGTCCCGCATACGTTCATGAACTAAATGGAACCGCTGAGAGATACAACCGATCATTAATGGATATGGGCAGATGTCTTTTATCAGAAGCAAAAGTAGACAGAAAATTTTGGCCAGAAGTAATTAAAACAGCTGCATATCTGAAAAATAGGACATTAACTAATACCTTTGAGAGAGCAACGCCTTATGAAATATTTTTTAAAAGTAAGCCGTCAGCAAATTATTTAAAAATGTATGGAAGTAAAGTTTTCACGAGAATACCAGAACAAAGGCGAAAATCTAAGTGGGACAAGAAAGCTGAAGTTGGAATTTTAATTGGATACACTGATACTGGGTACAGAGTATTGATCAAGGACAGAGTAATTGTTGCTAGACACTGTGATGTAATAGAGGAAGATATAAAGTTGTGTGGATTTGAAGACAAAGAAGAAAATAAGGTAGAAAATGAAAATATAATTAAACAAATAAAAAAGGAAGATTCAACAAATATAAATCAGGAGAAAAATGATATGACAACAAGCTCAGAAAAGGATAATAAACAGGAAGTAGATAATGATAAAGGCATAAAAGATGATGAAGAAAGAATGAAAGGATCAAGAAGACAAAGAAAACCTCCACTTCGTTTTGATGAGGAGTTTGGTTATTGTATATATGTTAATTTTTGTGATGCTATGATTCCAGAAAACTTTCAGGAGGCGATTACATGTGATGAGTCTGAGGAATGGAAAGATGCTATGGACCGTGAGGTGGACTGTCTTGTGAAAAATGATACATGGACCCTTGTAAGCAAACCTCCCAAGGACAAAAAGGTAATTGATGTAAAATGGATTTACAAAAAGAAGAGTGAAAAGGAGTACAAAGCTAGATTGGTGGTAAGAGGTTTCCAACAAACTAATTATATTGATGATACATATTCTCCTGTGGCTAAAATGCCAACTCTAAAGTTGTTATTGTCTTATTGTTGTCAACATTCCTTGAACATCCATCAAATGGATGTAGAAACAGCATTTTTGAATGGTAAAATTTTGTCTGAAATATATGTAAAACAGCCAGTAGGTTATGAAGATGGTACTGACAGAGTTTATAAATTAAATAAATCATTATATGGTTTAAAGGAAAGTCCCCGAGCATGGAACGAATGTTTTAATGATTTTTTAACTACTCTTGGTTTTCGTAGAAGTAAATATGACTACTGTTTATATGTTAAAACGGAAAATGATTTATCTGTTTACATTCTATTATTTGTTGATGATTTATTGATTTGCTGTAAAAATGCAAAAATTATTACTGATACAAAAAACAAATTGTCCGATAAGTTTAAAATGAAAGATATGGGTAAAGTAAAAAACTATATTGGTATTGATATTGAATATTGTTATGATCAAGATAATGTCTTAACTTTGAGTCAGAAATGTTACATTGAGTCTTTAGCTAAACGTTATAATATTGAAAATGCAAAATTGTTTAAAACACCTATGGAAATAAATTTGAAACTGGGAAAATCTGATGTAAATGAGGATATAAAGTACAGAAATTTAATTGGTGCTCTTTTGTATATTAGCTCTGGTACTAGACCAGATATTTCTTTCAGCGTAAATTATTTAAGCAGATTCCAAAATGGTTATGAAGTGATACATTTTAAATATGCTCTGCGAGATCTAAAGTATTTGTATTTAACGAAAGATCTTAAATTAAAGTATTGTAACAATAATAATGCTGATATTTTGGATTGTTATGTGGATGCTGATTGGGCTGGAGATATTCTTGATAGGAAATCTACTACAGGATATGTTATAAGATTGTTTGGAAATGTGATTAATTGGAAATCAAAGAAACAGAATTGTGTAACTAAGTCTTCTACATTTGCTGAGTATATTGCCTTATCAGAAGCTGTAACAGAAGTAAATTTTCTTATTTGTTTGATAAATGATGTTTTCACTAAAATTTGTAAACCAGTTAAAATATATGAGGATAATTCAGGAGTAATAGCTATATCTAAATATGGAAATTATACAAAAAATTCTAAACATATTGAGGTTCACTATCATTTTATACATGAAAATGTTAAGCAAGGAAATATTGTGGTTGTAAAGATAGAGTCAGAAAATAATATTGCAGATATATTAACAAAAGCATTAGGAAATGTTAAATTTATTAAATTTAGAGAAATGTTAAATGTAAAAGAGTAAAGTAGAAATTATTAAGTTTATATTATATAAATACATAAGATAAATAGATTTACTAAGGTTAAAAATGTAACGATAGTGAAAGATGATAGTAATGTGTTATATGTGTTGCAATATAAATGTAAGGAGGTGTGTTGGTTATGGTATACATTTATATTTGGCAACACTAATAGTTTTAAGTCTATGTTTGTCTATACTATAAGACTCTCGTGGAATAATGGTGGATCCATGAAAAATTAAGTACGTCTTTAAAAATGATTGTTAACAAAGTAACATAAGTAAATAAATAAATGTGGATAAAACCATTAAATAGTTGTTTCACAAATTATAATAACAAATATACTGCAGATTTTATGCCGTATTCCAAAAGTGTTCCAGCGATTCCATTTTTTATAATACTTTGCCAAATGGCTGTATCTACGATTTAGGCTCCTCTTGATAGTATATAAATTTTGGAAATTTCACACAAATAGATACATACTTCGATCGCGACTTTTCACCTTAACACTTTCCTAAGAGCCACTTTTTCGAAAGTCAGATAAAAGTTAACCATGGAAAAACAAGTAGGATTTTTTAAAATGAGAACTTAGGTATATAGGGCGATTCGCTTGCTTGTAAACCATAGCGCGATCTAATTTTATGCTGGCGCCATCTATTGAAGCACAAGGAAAACTTAAGTTTTATTTATTTAGTTGGGATTTCTATAAAAACGTTTTTTTTTTGTTTCAAATATTGTATTGCCATCGGTCTTTGATAAGTATGAAAATTTCGATTTAATCCGACGTTTTGAAGTGGGTCAAAATCATGTTCAGTGTAAGTTACTTAAATATATACATACATACGTCTGAAGCTAATAAAAGCGTGTTAAAAATATGATAAAACAATACCATATGTAGCTACTGTCCCTACTCGGCACGGGCCTCCTATAATACTGTGAGATGTAAGGCCTTCAAAATATAACGTACTGAATAAACATCAAATTAATTTACTTAATTTATTTGTGTGAAAGGAAATTTCCAAAAACGGACTTCAAATTCTAATCAAAATACTTAATATATATTTGGATAGTACTCCCAAAAACTAGGCCTTTGCAATAAATGAGTTAAGTCCTCCGATTATGAGATTCATATAATTTTATTTTACTTAAAACTCATTGACGTACCTACTAATATTATAAAGGCGAAAGTTTGTAAGTATGTATGGATGTTTGTTACTCTTTCACGCAAAAACTATTAAACGTATTTCGATGAAATTTGGCACACGGGTAAATCATGTCCTGGATTGACACATAGGCTACATTTTATCCTGGGAAAATAAAAAGCGGGACTTTTATCGCGGAAAAACTTTTCAACGCGGGCGGAGCCGCGGGCAAAAGCTAGTTAGTTATAAATGGAGGGTTCTAAAACTATTTTTAATGGATCCAAGCCTGGTTAGATTTTGCGACCCTGCACCCATTCAAAAAGCGGACATCTTTATCTGAACACTAATGATTGAAAACATCTTTTAATAATACGGAACATACATATACATATACACTCACGCCTGTTATCCCCGAAGGGGTAGGCAGAGGCGCAACTAGTGCACCCACTTTTCGCCGTTATTCCGTCCCATGATGTGATAGGGGGCGAGCCTATCGCCATATCGGGCACAAATTCCAGACTCCGAGCTAATACTGAATAGAAAAACTCAATATCACTTTGCCCGACCCGGGGATCGAACCCGAGACCTCAGCTTTGCAGTCGTACTGTAATACAACTACGCTACCGAGGCAGTCAAACGGAACAATACACATTTATTCTAAAACTGCATCACGTACTATAATACTATACACAGTATGCATTTTAGTCGAGGGATTTTTTAAAGCACACGGCAGTTCATGCTTGCGTGTAACTAGAAAAAATATACGCAACGAAAAATTATGATAAATGCCAGAGTAAACCTCTAATTATTTTGGATAAATGTCTCCTACTTGCACCCTTGTGCCAACTCCTGATTCGACCTATTTTATTGGTTTTACGTATGAATAGGACATGTATGATTTGTTTTCCTTTTATCCGTACATACTTAGTACTTCTGACTTGGCTGAAGAAATCAAAAATAGCTAGATGCTAAAGTTCCAGTAAAAATCTTATCTTAATGATTTTATATTTTTATAGAATCCTGAAAAAGAAACAGTCGAAGGCGGGACTCGAACCCACGACCTCCGGTGTACCGCGCCGGTGCTCTTCCAATTGAGCTACTCCGGCCCCCGCCATCGATATTGCCAATTTCAGGATCCGTACTTAATTCTCTTAAACGAGATGACCAGCGACATCTGTTAGCAGTTATTACAACTACTAACTCAGCATTACTCCTTTACAGGAGTAAGTAACCGAAAAGAGTCGCTAAACTTTTCTCTAATTTTATATTATCATTCTTTTAAGTTTAGCGACTAACTACATGGCCATTGACATGTATAAAAAAATCATAACATAAAATCTTATCTTACTAATATAATAAATGCAATTTTATGAAAATGTTTGATATTTGTTACAACTTGTAACTTACAAGTAAAGTCTGCCAACCCGCACTAGGCCAGAGTGGTAGACTATGGCCTAAAACCCTCTCTGTAGTATAGGAAGCCCGTGCTCAGCACTGGGCAGTATATAATACAGAGCTGGTATTATTATTATAAACACGGAAACCACTGAATGGATTTAGGTGAAATCTGCCACAAAGGTAGATCATATGTTGAATTAACACATAGGCTTCTTATCACGTTAATTTGGTCCCATAGGAAATAATGGATATTTTTCAATCGATTGTCTAAGTACATGGCGCTGGCCACGTACTTTGTTTTAGAGAGTTTTGTGGCGGTGCGAAGTCACGGGCAACGCCTTGCAAGATCATATTTTATGTATATAATGATATTCGGACACTGAATACCCTCCATAAACATGCCCCTCGACCTTACAAACTTTATAGATAAACAGGCGAAGGATGATTATGTTTGTTATTGAGCCTAACAATAACATTTTCGAAAGTCTTAGCTCTGGCGCGACATCCCTTTGCAGTATGTGTGGAGCATTGCCACGCGACCATGGCCCGGTTGGACCCCACTACCCGATGCACGCAGAAGGTAAATCCGGCCACACTAGTCCCACGTGCAGACTTCAAGTATTTTACTGAAATTAAGAAATAATATTAATTTGGCAGCATGCATTCTCTCGACTAAGTTGAATTAAAACATAAGCGACTGAACAATAGGATCTCTTGCAATTCCTGTAAATCTTACCTTAGTCTTATACGTATGTTGATAAAATGGGTTCCCTATTGGATTGCATATTTTTTTTTTGTAATAATATTGTTACGCATCTTAGCTTTAAGCCTAAATATCAATATGCATAATAATCATTACGCATAATTGTTTTAGCATAAAATAAAAAAGCATAAATACAAAAAGTACAACCATCAGAACGACTTACGTCAAAAAGCATAAATATCAAAAGTCATAAAAATAAATAAGCATCATTCATGTTTGGTTTTGTCTGAGTTGGAAACGACTTAAAGTCGGTTCTGGCACTCGCCGGCCGCTGCCGCGGCACGCTCGCTTCGCTCGCTCAGCTCGTGCGGTGGTTCTTATCACCGTACCATAGGTCCATCTGGAAATCTTTGGGGGAGGCCTATATTCAGCAGTGGACGTCATGTGGCTGATGATGATGATGATGATGAATTGTAATCTGGATTTGAAGCATATCAAAAATCGGTACACAGTCACGTCTGCAAGCAGTGTAAAGTGTAGCGTGCGACTTATTAGCAATCCTCATTAATCGTCGTTATTTTAAACTTTAAAATTAAATAGATAACGATTAGTTATACCTTTTATTAATATTTCCCATAACAACTATAAAATAGAATATACATCATTAAAAACAGTACTCGCTCGTCAAAGAACGTTTTCATTCCAATCGTCTACTGAATGGTATTCGCATGGGATGGTTATGGTCGTTGTTCAACTTGACGATCACATGGTCAATGGTGTGAGCCCTGGCTCGACATCCCTTCTTGCGATGAGTGGAGCAGTGCCAGGATATCTTGTCACCACACTTCCTGTGGACACTAAACCTGTAACCATGGATGCAGAGCAACTTCGAACCGCGAACTGATTCATCGTACATTGCTAAAATAAGAATAATAATTGTTATAAATCAGAGATTTTTGCATCCAAGCATGTAGATTAAATTGCATAGAAAAATGAGTAGTGCTTATTACAAGAATCATAAAGAAAAGTTTTCGGAGACTATTTTTTCAATTAAATGCTCGTTCTTATAACAATTGTAGTTGTCTTCTCAAACTTTTTGAATACCCTGAAATACTCTTCAACTGGTGCATAACGTGAGATAAGGAACTCTATATCCTTACAAAAGTAGATAAAAAACTAAGTAGAGAAATGGGTATTAAAAGATACAGAACACAAGTAAAAAATTACAAGCAACTTTATCATCATATGAAATAAACAGTAGACACAGAGTTCCAGTGATACATATTCTCGAATTCTATCACATATGACACAGTTAGAGAACATATTTTACGTTTTCAAAACCATCGTTATACAACGGAATACCGAGTGGTTTGTATTAATCATCAATTCTATCATAAATAATTGCACATCGAACTATGACTTTGTACAAAATGGAAAGCAATCACAGACTTATTTCAGCAGTGATTCCGCAGAACGCGGCAGACAGCAGGCGGCAACGGCAGCCGTATGCCGTCTGCCGTCTGACGCGTCCTGCGGAATTACAGCTTTATCCTTAATAATATGAATTGCTGACATCTATATTGGCGATGGATGATTATGTTTGTTATTTATCCTAATAATTTGGTTTTCGAATGTGTGCGCTCTGGCGCGGCATCCTCTAGCATTGTGGGTTGAACAGTGCCAAGAGACTTTGGGCCCAGTAGTCCGATGCACGCAGAAAGTAAACCCGCCCACTCCTAACAAAGTAGTTCCACGCGTTGACTGCACGTAATGTGCTAAAATATCACCAAAAAGTATCATTAATAATGAACACACTTATAACTACATACATACATACATAAACTCACGTCTTTCTCTCATTGGGGTAGGCAGAGCGACTACTAGAGACTATTGAGCGCCAAGTGCTACGATCCAAGCATACCTCTTTCACTTCTTCCACAGGCATCAGTCTCTTCATACATGCTCGTCGGTTGCGAGAACTCCTTATTTGACCCTTCCTTAAGAGGTCGCCAATTTGGTCCATGAAGGTACGTATAGGACGTCCCCGTTCGACACTACCACTCACTTTCACAACATAAACTTCTTTCATTACTCTCCTTTCATCCATCCTTTCATCATCATCATCATCATCATCAGCCTTTATCAGTCCACTACTGGACATAGGCCTCCCCTAATGAGCGCCATAGCGCCCTGTCTTCAGCTTGCCGCATCCAGCATCTACCTGCAGTCTTTCGCAGATCGTCATCCCACCTGGCCGGAGGGCGTCCTACACTACGTTTGCCCAGTCGCGGTCTCCACTCAAGAACACATTTACCCCAGCGGTTGTCGGTTCTTCGCGAGATATGGTCAGCCCACTGCCATCCATCCATCATCACCATCATCCATCCTTTGAATGCGGCCAAACCACCACACTTAAAATTTTAAAAGTCCATATTAATTTTGGTTCTTACCATTTTTCTTCCACTGAAATATACTACAAAGCATTAACTGTTTTTAATTACGGCAACAGGATACACTCAAGTACCTTTTATCCCCGGTTACCATTAGGGGTAAGCAGGAACGCAAATAGTACAAACACTTCGCCGTGTGTATTTCGTCCTATGATGTGATAGGGAGCCAGGTATCGCCATATCGCGCACAAATCCGGACTCCGGGCTAATACTAAGCAGAAAAATTCTTTATCACCTTATGCTACTCAAGAAGTATAGGTTTATTTCCATTCAAATTTGATTCTGTTAGAATTTTAGTTATTTTTATAGTTAAACTAGCTTGTGCCCGCGGCTCCGCCCGCATTAATAAGTTTTTCCGGGGTTAACGTCCCGGTTTATATTTCCCCGGGATAAAAAGTAGCTTATGTGTTAATCCAGGACATGATCTACCCGTGTGCCAAATTTCATCAAAATCCGTTCATTAGTTTTTGCGTGAAAGAGGAACAAACATCCATACATCCAGACATTCTTACAAACTTTCGCCTTTATAATATTAGTAGGATAGTAGGATATACGTTTGGGTTTGTTTTGAATGAAAACAAAAGCTGTTATTTGATTTTTTTATTGATTATAAATCAGAATGACCTGTCAATGCCAGGCTGTCATTACAAAACGAATATTGATCTGACAAATTGGTAAACCAGCGTGATGTATGAAGGTTTTAGACGAGTCAGTAGTAGAAGAGATGCTAACCTATCCCATGGAAAACACTATCAAATAAATACAGCGAACATCGAAATAGCATATATTCGAAATTCTTATAATAACTATACCTAATTATTTTTTTAAACTATTTCATTATTAGGAACTTGATTAGTCCGGTCAAATTAAACATTCGAGTTTGCATTAATTCCTACCTAACAAGCTGGATTTTTGTACAGACCTTAAATACGACATTAAAAATGCTATGTCAAAAGTCCCCATCGATCCCGCTTGTGCGTTGTTTTTTATTCCAGGTTAAAGGTGCCTAATTTTCCTTTTCTGGGTCTGGTCAAAAAAAAGGTCTGTACAAAAATCCAGCTTGTTAGGAATTAATGCAGACTCAACACGTTATTTTGTATAACTTGACCGGGCTAATGCTATCTTCTAACAATTCTACTCCTAACTTTGGTGCTGATAATTAAATTAGGCGATACAACAGTAAGATGCATTCATTACCTACATAGTACAATCAAGTAAGCTAGGGCAGGTCAATGTCACTAATAATGGCATTAATCTTTTTTTATTCATGTCCAAAGTCAGATGTAATTTTTTTCTATTGCATTACACAAAAACACAGTTGTAAATCTAATTAAATATGAGATACAAAATACAATTAAATTTTCTAACAGTACGACTAATATAATGATATAAATGCATTTGAAAATCGCATAATAAGTCTTACAATCGGCGGGAATACTTTTAAAACAGTATTTGCACTTGTACCACTATCAAATAAATCATTTGCTACCAAGAAACGGTCAATTAAAAATGTATTCGTCGAGACGTAACGTAAGTGTTCCCAATGGCGTATCTAATGTTTTAGGTATGAGTAAGCCAAAGTAGACATAAAATAATAAGAGAATCTCGCATGATCTCCGATTTATATAAAACTAGTAGTGCTCGTGGCTCCGCCCGCGTGAACAAGTTTTTCCTGGACAAAAATATTTTCCCGGGATAAAATGCCTATAGCACTCCGGAGTTATGTAGCTTCCTATTAGTGAAAGCATTTTCAAAATCGGTTCAGTAGTTCCTGAGATTAGCGCGTTCAAACAAACAAACTCTTCAGCTTTATAATATTAGTAAGTATAGATGTGTTAAAAATCATCATCACTTTGCTTGTCCCGGGTTTCGAACCCGGTTCTCAGAGCAGTTCGAAACCCGCACGCTATACAACAAAGCAACTGAAACCCCTTAATAATACCTTGATTTTATTAGATTTAACTTAATATAGACTTTCTTTATCTTTCCGATAATAGTCGTCGATCTTAGTGTGGCCCGAAATTTACAACACCAAATTCTAACCATGATTCTACTTGACAAGATTATTAATACTGATTAACAAACAACGCACAGTTTAAAGTTTAAACTGGTTCTAGAAGCATTGAAATTACACAATATTACATTTCATTAAGCATTTACAAAGGATTTATAACATTTTATCCTCTAAGCCCTAAGACGATGCCTAGATGCTGTCAATTTGATGTAAACAACTAATCTACTATGAAACTTTGTTGAAAATTTGAAACATTTTAGTTGGGTATTATATTTTGCCAATACGATATCCTATCCGGCATACGTCTATAGCAGGGTATTTACAATGTGGGTGGATGATTATGTACGTTATTCAACTTCAGAATTTCGTCATCAACGGACAACGCTCGAGCACGGCATCCTTTCGGGTTGTGGGTTGAGCAGAACCAATAAACTTTGAGACCCGCCTTCCTCTTCACGCAGAACTTGTAGCCGTCCACACACAGCAACTTAGTCCCACGGGTGGACATCAGGTATCTTACTAAACAGAAAACGTTGCTGTGAAAACCACGAAACAGATACCGGTTTTGCTATGTTAGTTAACTTATGGAGAGTGTAGCGGAGCTTCAACATGCAAGTAAAAGACAGTGATTTATCACATATTCCGTTAATCAACCTTCAGACTTCCATTAATCATCCGATAATTAAAATGTACCATTAAAAGTATAGTTATCGACTCGAATGTAGCGATTTAGATAGTTTATTGAAATCAGTTGAAGCACTTTAGAATTTTCACTTTTTAATGCGCTGCATCGTTTTAGGTGCGATGTCAACGCGTTGAAAATCCTGTATGTTTAATTAGCGAAAACACATAAAATCTGGTTGTAGTTTCTTACACTGTATTAAAAACAGAAATAGGAGTAAATAAAAATTAATTTCAGTCACCGCATTATATTTTTAAGTACTCTAGTAACACTTATTGCTATCTCAATCGGTGATTATGTTCGTTATGTAGCTTGATAAATACGTCACCAACAGTCTGGACTTTGGCAGGACATCCTTTCGTGTTATGAGTAGAACAGAACCAAAGCACTTTGGAGCCAGATCTTTTCTTCACGTAGAATGTGTAACCTTCGAGCCATAGGAGTGTTTTACCGCGCAAAGATGTCACGAACTTAACTGAAATTATTCAAGGGTATATACGTACAATCAGATAAATCCGCCCTGAATCATATCTGGTGCAACAAATATCATTTTTCATACTGCGAGGTTATGTTGCCAGCGTTATGGGCACCTATGCACTAGGTAGGGTTGCGGCTTAGACTAACCGGGGCGGAAGCTTGGATTAGGTTTTAGTGCAACGCCTTATTTTCAAAATTATATGGATTTTAACAAAATTGTATCGATTTAATTATGAGTAATTTATTTTATTTAAAATTTTATGATATAACTAGCGGCCCCGACAGACGTTGTCCTGCCCTAAAAAGGTAACTAAAATGGCTATTAAAAAATAAGGGTTGATCGTAGAGGGGTGAAAATTTAGGGTTGTAGGTATTTTTGTATGCTGTATCATAAAAAAATTAAAACAAAAAATTTTGTCTGAAAAATAAAAAAAAAATTTAGGGGTGGTCCACCCTTAACATTTGGGGGTATGAAAAATAGATGTTGGCCGATTCTCATAGATACCGGATAAGCACAAAAAATTTCATCAAAATCGGTCAAGCCGTTTCGGAGGAGTATGGCAACGAAAACTGTGACACGAGAATTTTATATATATAAGATTATGTAAAATAACTGCCTGGGTGGCGTAGTTGTATTACGGTACGACTGCAATGTTGAGTTTTAGGATTCGAGCCCCGGGTCGGGCAAAGTGATATTGGGTTTTTCTACTTAGTGTTAGCTCGGAGTCTGGAATCTGTGCCCGATATGGCGATAGGCTCGCTCCCTATCATATCTTGGGACGGAATATGCACGGTGAAAAGTGGGTGCACTAGTTGCGCCTCTGCCTACCCCTTCAGGATAAAAGGCGTACGTGTATGTATGTATAAGTAAAATAAAATTAAAGAAATAGTTTTGAATCGCCTTGGTGAAATCCGCACATAAATAAATTGTTGTAGTATCCTTTTGGTATTTGACAAACTGCTGTATAAAAATGCTCCAATTAGAATTTCTTGCTCGGAGCTATTGAAATATAAACTTTAAGCGATTTACATAGAGAACAAACCAAAACTACAAAAATTATGACGATAAAATTAAAATATATTTCTATTACATTTCATGATTATCTGTGAAATTTTTGGTGGATGGTTATGGTCATTATTTATTTTTACGACTTCACTTTCCACGGTGTGCGCTCTGGCGCGGCATCCTTTATTCTTGTGTGTAGAACAGCTCCACGCGACCTTAAGCCCATGGTTTCGATGCATGCAGAAGGTAAATCCGTTCACGCATAGCAATTTGGACCCGCGAACAGATTTCAAGTATTTGACTATAACAATAAAATTTTGATTATAGGGGTAAAATTTATGACACAATATGAATTGGCCACCAACATGTTGCAAATAAAAAAATCATTTTTCAGGAAAACTTTATGTATAGGCGTAAAAGTTTTTGGATTCCAAATAAAAAAAAAACGTAATCCTCCTAGTTAGTTGCGGCCACGGCGCCCAATCTCAACGGAGATCAGCCAGGTACGCAGGAGATATTATAGTGCACAAGTGTGTGTGCAATACACAGGTGCACTCGCTATTCCTTCACTCTTATAGTCCGGTGAGACGGCAATCCGACATGACCGGATAGGGATCAGGCGCAGGACAAACGGCTTTACGTGCTTTCCGAGGGGGTATCACACCGCCAACTTCCTGACTCCGAGTTGCGACAGAGTAATCTTTAAGATGAAAAAACCCGGTCACAATGTTTTTCGTTTGACCCGGGATTCGAACCCAGGACCGCAGCGCGCAAATCGTACTAGTAACGCGTACGCGATACAGCTACGCCACCGAAGCAGTCATTCCAAAAAAATATATTATTTAGAGTTGTTGCTTGAATATTGAAAGCGGCGATAGCCTAGCTGGGAGTAGTACAGACTGCACAGACGAATGTCCACAGGTTCTAAACCCAAGGGCCTCTGAATTTTCTAAAAAGTTATGTGTGTATTCTTGGCGAATTCGCTCGCTTTAACGGTGAAGGAAAACATCGTGAGGAAACCTAAATACCTACCTGAGAATTCTCCGTAAGAATTTCGAGGGTATGTGAAGTCTGCCAACCCGCTCTAGGCCAGCGTGGTGGACTAAGGCCTAACCCCTCAGTAGCGGAGGAGGCCCGTGATCAGCAGTGGGCAAGTATATAATACAGGGCTGATTGCATTGCATTGCAATACCACTGGCATTGAGGCAGGCAGTTTTGAGATTGTTAAAGATATTATTTAATGATGAATTTATTTGCGAATGAATTAAAATACATGTTGAGTTCTTTGATTAGTAGATTTAATAAAAAAAACACCTTTGTAAATTTGAGACTAAAAAATATTTGCGCCTCAACTGAAACGTACAAAAAGCTTTATTGTTAAATTTAATAGTATAAAATCCGCATTCGGATAAAAAGTTCATTTAAATATACTTTTCGAAAACATGACAAGAATTCAAGCAACCAAAAACAGCACAATATAATCCATAATTGCTATTTGCCATATTAAGTAAGTATTTGTATTTATTTAATTCAAATATTCACAAAATGCACGCTTACTGCTTACAACGCCATCACACCGTTCGTTCGTCACTGCGGTGCACTCGCGACTGTTTGTGTACTTTATGTGTACAGTCAGCCACAAAAGTAGCTGAACAAATTGAAAACTTTAAAACGTCTCTACACGTTAACTACAGCCAAAATATCTAAAATAAAGTTGACCCCGTCAAGTTTATTTTAGTGAAAAAAAGATTGTTGATTCAGACGAATAAGTTTAAAAACAATTTGAAATTTTGAACTTATGTGGCTGACTGTACTAATCTCGAGGCATGAGTCATCACTCGCGTTCCGACTGTTTGCATGAAGATATTCTACTGTATAGTAATATTTATACTGTGGTTCAACATAGCGAGGTTTCTTACTATCCTAGTCAGGCTGTATTTCAAATATCACAACACTATATAAAGTTTCGTAGGTATGTATGCGAATTATACGAAACTTCGTGCGAGCAATTGCTAATTAGAACTAGATTCTTAATTTTGTCACTGAATTTTCTATACTCTAAATACGTATTCAGTAAAGCCTCTAATACGGATTTATACAATTTCATCTTCATCATGATCAGTGACATGAATTCCTTTGCTAAACATAGGCCTCTCACAAAAAAATTCCAGACGGAAAGGAGACGGGCGAAACTTCATAGAAGCTTGGGCTTAGTTAATAACTAGCAACATTGTAGAAGACGCCCTGATGATCCTGATAAAGTAAATCGATCATAATTCATAAAATAATTGACTTTCTTTTCCCCATTGTAAAACAATGTAATATTTTTAAATGGGAGACATAAAAATAGAAGAAAAATGTTTACATGTTTCATTAGGGTAGGGTCAAGCCCAATTTCGCCCGTCTCCTTTATAGTTCTTATTTAGTTTATATACAGTTTGAAGGAGCTTTAAAGCGCATTTTCATTGGGCGTTAGGCGTTAGAGTCCGCATGAGGTGTACGGGAGATTTTCGGGGCACGCATGCATTAAGTCTTATGTTTACGTAAATGTTGGACATTGAAATAAAACAAATTTTCCGGATTTTATCGCGGTTTTTTAATTATATTTTCTCTCGACGTTTAAAAAACTTTGCAGTAGTTTCGGACTCGCCGGAAATATAGTTTTATTTCAATGTTTTAATTAATCGTGACCCCATATTCGGGGCAGCCCGCATGCGGTATAACGACCGAGTTAACGACCAATGAAAATGAGCCGTTATATAAGGATACATTTCTTGTGGCGTTGCCTGCTTTAGCTTGTCTGATTGCCTCCTACATCCAAAGCCACATTCCCTTTTTAAGTATAGACTAAGGTAGCATCTTAAACGTAGTTGTGGGTTTTAATGCTGGTGTTGGTTATTCATCTTGACTATCACATCGCCGTATGTGTGGACGTTGGCTCGACACCCTTTGCGGTTATGAGTCGAGCAGAGCCATCTAATCCTGGGTCCTGACACCACCTGACAGTAGAACGTGAATCCATCCACCCGCAGCATCTTGTTCCCACGCCTCGACTGAACGTATTCCACTGAAACCATAAATTAGATGCTTGTTATTTTTCATATCGTGTAGTTAGCGTTTGAAGAGCATAATATTTATGTCAGTTGTGCCGATGTGTGATAGCAGCAAAGACCGATATCTTGAATGCAATGCCTTAAAAGAACAGAGATTACGAGAGGAAATAGTGTTTGGACGTCCGGAAGTCTCACTTCATACAAAACCTATCGAGGTTTCTAGACAAAGCTCGTAGGTTCCATCTCTCCTTCAGGACTGGTTGAGAAAAAAATCGCACGGAAGCTAGCATTCTTGAATTCTCCAAATTTATTAAGCTATTGCATAGCTTCTACTGCGGGCCTTGAGCGTGGAGACCGAATCCAGAAATTCCGTAACGAAAATAACCTAACACCCCTCACTCCGACCGGCACAGTGGTGTTATTTTATTTTCAACTCTATCACAACCATGTAAAGTGTAAAATTCCATAAGTAAATTTAAAATCGCAGTCTTGTAAGAATACAATATGTAAGAGGATATGAGCTGAATGTTAAACGATAAAAGGTCGCAATTATTAAAAAAAAATCCAGTCAGTGAAACGTATCGAAATGTCAAACTCGCGCAGTTGATGAGAATGTCCCCGTGGCGGGATGACGTGATTCTAAGTTTGAATTTTTAAAAAGTTTTTATTTTATATCTGTTCAAAGAGGTTATAAATATTAGAATTACCTGCTTAGAGTTTCAGCGTTAGGGCACCACTGAAATTTGGACAATAGAAAAAAAAAATTATAATTACATAAGTTGATAAAAAATGCTATGCAATAGCTTTACCGCGTCAGTCTCCGAGTGCCACACGTCTTTTTTAAAGGAATGTTTAACAACCTTGATTATTAGAATAGCGTTGGAGGCTAATTGCTTCACCTGAGAAATCCCATGTTGATGAAAATACATAATTAAATTATTAAATATCATTACAGTTTTATAGAGAATGCAAACCATCTTTTGCTAAACGCATTTCATTTAATCATTAATACAAAACAGACTTCCATTAGTGATTATGTTGATTTTTCAGCTTGATGATTTCGTCGTCTAGTGTAAGCGCACTGGCGCGGCATCCCTTCCCATTGTGTGTGGAGCATAACCAGGAGATTTTGGATCCTGATACCCTGTGGACGCAGAAGGTGAACCCATCAACGTTGAGCAATGTCTTCCCACGAGTGGATATCACGTACTTCACTAGAATAAATAATGTTACATGATTGTACATACATAATATCACGCCAGTAACCCATAGGGCTAGGCAGGGAATGTGGATTGCCATTTTAATTCTGGAACACTTCTTTAGCTCCTATCATCAACTTCCATCTTATAATTTGTTTTCATACTAAAAAGTTACACACTATAATAATACCAGCCCTGTGTTATATACTGCCCACTGCTGAGCACGGGCCTCCTCTACTACTGAGAGGGTTTAAGGCCTTAGTCCACCACGCTGGCCTAGTGCGGGTTGGCAGACTTCACACACCCTCGAAATTCTTATGGAGAATTCTCAGGTATGTACGTTTCCTCACGATGTTTCCTTCACCGTTAAAGTGAACGATAATTGATAACCAATACACACGTAACTTTGAAAAGTCAGAGGTGTGTGCCGGACATTGTCTTGGCAGACCGTTCCATTCCCAACTAGGCTATCGTCCATTGCACACTACAGGAATATAATAATAAGCACTGTTTTTTGGAAGAATATGTATATGTAAAAATATGTATGTCAACAGCGACAAACGGTTTGACTCATTCACATAGTTTTTGTGTAGGTATATTATTCAATGCCATCAACTTGAAGGAACTTCTGAAAAAAGTAATCACAACTTTTTTGTTTTCAGATTCGGAGGAACATAACAATTATCTAAAATACAAATGAAGTGAAAATAAGTAAGAGAAAGTGTGTTTGTGAAAAAAAAAACAAAATCTAAATGAAAATATTCTATTTTATTTTTACATAATATTTACAAGGAAAACGTATGAGAAAAAAAAATAATCAAAATTTAAATAACCCCCGACATGAAAAATCTCTAAAAAGTAAAATAATAAAAGTGTCTTTGTCGTTTAATTAGCGTCGTCACTTTTATTATTTTACTTTTTAGAGATTTTTCATGTCGGGGTTTATTTAAAATTTAACTTAATTTTTACGCCACCGATTACCTCGGTGGCGTAGTTGTATTACAGTACGACTGCAAAGCTGAGGTCTCGGGTTCGATCCCCGGGTCGGGCAAAGTGATATTGAGTTTTTCTATTCAGTATCAGCCCGGAGTCTAGAATTTGTGCCCGATATAGCGATAGGCTCGCCCCCTATTACATCATGGGACGGAATACCGGCGAAAAGTGGGTGCACTAGTTGCACCTCTGCCTACCCCGTCGGGGATAACAGGCGTGAGTGTATAAATATGTATATGTATATATATTAATTTAATTTTTATTTAAAACTTTTAAAATTAATTTATTCTCCATCATGAGGCCTTGATAATCAACTATCTATCACCTAATACGATGCCACAGACAGACATACAGACACACAGATACACACCCTAAACTTATAATTCCCCTCTTTTTTGTCGGGGATTAAAAAAAGTAAATATGATACAAATCTATTCTAAGGAATAAACTGCCTTCTTAAAAAAACGAACTATAACCACATAATAACACAAAGTTATTAATCACATACCTAATAAAAAGAAATAATAAAATTCTTATCGAAAAATACAATTTGTATAAAGAAAAAAAAAACGAAAAATGCCCGGTTATGGATTACAAAATTAGAACTTGTGCAAAATAGAAATTATATCCTACTAATATTATAAAGTCGAAAGTTTGTAAGAATTTCTGGATGTTTGTTCCTCTGTCACGCAAAAACTACTGAACGGAATTTGATGAAATTTGGCACACGGGTAGATCATGTCCTGGATTAACACATAGGCTACTTTGTATCCCGGGAAAATATAAACCTGGACTTTTATCCCGGAAAAACTTTTTAACGCGGACGGAGCCGCGGGCAAAAGCTAGTTGCCTATATTTTTAAACCACCGCAAAGTACAGTCAATTTTACTCAAGAACTGGAAAGCGACAAAGTTTGAATGTTATTGACAAAAAAGTAAATTAAACCTTATTTTACACAATTAGGCCATGTGTTTCCACGTCAGACATTTACCACGTATTATGAATGTGTGTGACTATTATGTATTCTAATAACTTCATTATCGATGGTATGTACGAACGCCTTGCATTTTTGCGAATAGTGTTTAGTACAAACCCATCTAACTTTCATGACACCAGAGAGCCTTTTGGAGTTTGAGGAGCAGAAAGTGTATCCGTCGATGCACAGCACTGTGTTTCCGCGTCGTGACGTCATGTATGATACTGTAATGAAATAAACATTTTTGAATATGTAGGTAGATTTTTCGTATGCATGCTATGTACTACCGAGTATACATCAAGAAAAAAGAAGACGTGTGGCACTCGGAGACTGCCGCGGTAAAGGTATTGCATAGCATTTTTTAACAACTTATGTAATTATAATTATTTATTTATTTATTTGATAAGCACACTAGCAGCTCTAAACAGCTGATGCGTGTGTGTCATACTGATTAATATTCCTATCCAGTCTATTTTTGAAAGCATTCAGTGAAGGTGCCATAACAACAATTTCTGGGAGTTTGTTGCAATCAGTAACTACACGGTTGGTCAAAAAATGCTTCATTGGGTTTCCTTTAGAAGACACTCCAGATAGCTTTAGGGGATGTCCTCGCAGATGGATATTCTCATTTCGTCGTAAGATATCGTGTAAACCAGGCACGTCGTAATAACCAGAGATAATTTTGTATGTCTCTATCAAGTTGCCTCTTTTCCTCCGATTTTTAAGCGTTGTGAGACCTAGACATCTTAGACGTTCATTGTAGGATTTATTGCGGAGAGTAGCAACCAATTTCGTAGCTCTCCGTTGGACATTTTCCAATAAGTTAATATCTTTTTTAAAATATGGATCCCAGATAACATAAGCATACTCCAGTAGTGGTCTTACATAAGATTTATACAATTTAACAAAAGTCTTTTGTGTGAGACAGGTAAAAGCTTTACGGATGATATACAAGATAGAATTAGCTTTCTTCAATACACAAGAGACATGCGCTTCCCATTTTAGATTACTGGTTATAGTAACACCAAGATCCTTTTGTGTGTGAACCGATGCCAGTATTTGATTATCCAGGAGATATTTCTTGCGTGGATTATTTCGACCTATGTGTAGTACTGAGCACTTGATCGCATTCAAAGATAGTAGCCAGTCTTTCGTCCAATTAAATATAGCATCAAGATCGTCCTGGATATCCTGCTACTGTGCCACTACACATTTATTTTATTTTTTCTATTGTCCAAATTTCACTCGTGCCCTAACGCCAAAACTCTAAGCAGGCAATTCTAATATTTATAACCTCTTTGAACAGATATAAAATAAAAACTTTTTAAAAATTCAAACTTAGAATCACGTCATCCCACCACGGGGACATTCTCATCAACTGCGCGCGTTTGACATTTCGATACGTTTCACTGACTGGAACAATTTTTAAATACACGGTAATTGCGACCTTTTATCGTTTAATATTCAGCTCTAACATATTGTATTCTTATAAGACTTCGATATTAAATTTACTTATGGAATTTTACACTCTACACGGTTGTAATAGAGTTGGAAATAAAATATCACCGCTGTGCCGGTCGGAGTGAGGGGTGTTAGGTTATATTTTCGTTACGGAATTTCTGGATTCGGGCTCCACGCTCAAGGCCCGCGATAGAAGCTATGCAATAGCTTAAAGTTTTTTTTATATAGCTAACAAATATTAATTTAACTCGTGTTACTTTTTTTTCCAATGCATGCTGTGACACCATAAAATGTTTTGCATTAATGTTTATTATTCATTTTATTTTTCTTAGGCCTAACTTATAATGTAGCAACTACTGGATGTCCGAATAAATAAATAAATACACCGGTCCGTCAGGCCAGTGAAACCAACATAACCGTTCCAGTAACCTCCCAGTAGTGGTAGTGACAACGCCTTTTTCCCGAGAAAAAAATTGTGTCAATAGCTGTAGCACTGTCTATTTTTGTAGTTAAGCAGGAGTCTGCACGTTCTATTGTGGAGATTGAAGCTATAGCCAGTGTCATTATTGGGATTATGAGTTGGAACATTTAATGTCTCATGATGAAGACCTTAGTGTAGCTCGTAGTTTCGTAATTACAAGTTCTGATCTTACTGTTTTTGGATAGTTGCGGCAGCTACCATATGGCTTAAGCTTTTTGTCTTGTCATTCAAGCGCTGATTGGCGAAGGTTTGAAAGCCATTCAACACTATTAACCACGTATAGTATAGATTACATATTATTCAACTAATATAAAACGGTTGAACGGATTTGTATAAAATTTGGCACCTGTGTAGATTATGTCCTGGATAAACGTATAGCCTAATTTAATCCAGGACATTATGATAGTAGTGCCTTCATTCTGGGGAAAGTAAGGCGCGAGGAGCCGCGATTCATCAAGCAAGCAATCCTGCTCAGTTGGTTATTAGCAACCAAATAAAAACATACCTAACAACTAGTTACATAACAGCATGTGGTCTAAGTATCACTCTTACCGTATTTTCATCTCCCTGGTCGGGAGCTCGGTCCCCCGACGTAAGGACGCTTGGTTCAAAGTATTACTAGGTACTTAACGACAAAGACACTTTTATTATTTCACTTTTTAGAGATTTTTTGTGTCGGGTTTATTTAAATTTAATTTAATTTTTATTTAAAACTTTTTAAATAGATTTATTCTCCATCATGGGGCCTTGATAATCAACTATCTATCACCTAATCGTTGAGCCCATCTTTATGAGCCCAAACACACGATATCTGCTATAAGTTGCTAAGGAGTTGGGTATCCCGCAGACTACTTGATGCCGCAGCATCAGCTCATGTTTATAAATATTTCCAAAGTCACAGTACACCAAATTTAAAATCATTCGGACTTTTTAAGTTGGAAATGAGCTGATAATCTTCAAACGCCTGAACAGATCTTTATAAATTATAGCTAAGAACCATTGCAGTCACATCAGCTTTCAAACAAAAAAAACTGCATCCAAATCGGTCCATTCGTTTGAGAACTACGATGCCACAGACAGACATACAGACACACAGATACACACCCTAAACTTATAACTCCCCTCTTTTTTGTCGGGGATTAAAAAAAGTAAATATGATACAAATCTATTCTAAGGAATAAACTGCCTTATTAAAAAAACGAACTATAACCACAAAATAACACACATATATTAATCACATACCTAATAAAAAGAAATAATAAAATTCTTATCGAAAAATACAAATTGTTTAAAGAAAAAATAAACGAAAAATGCCCGGTTATGGATTTGCAAAATTAGAACTTGTGCAAAATAAAAATTATATTGCCCATATTTTTAAACCACCGCAAAGTATTTTACTCAAGAACTGGAAAGCGAAAAAGTTTGAATGTTATTGACAAAAAAAAGTAAATTAAACCTTATTTTACACAATTAGGCCATGTGTTTCCACGTCAGACATTTACCACGTATTATGAATGTGTGTGGCTATTATGCATCCTAATAACTTGATTATCGAAGGTATGTACGACCGCCTTGCATTTTTGCGAACCGTGTTTAGTACAAACCCATCTAACTTTCATGACACCAGAGAGACTTTTAGAGCTTTTAAAGCAGAAAGTGTATCCGTCGATGCACAGCATTGTGTTTCCGCGTCGTGACTTCATGTATGATACTGTAATGAAATAAACAATTTTAAATATGTAGGTAGATTTTTCGTATGCATGCTATGTACTACCGAGTATACATAAAGAATAAAAAAGACGTGTGGCACTCGGAGAGTGCCGCGGTAAAGATGTTTTCAAGTAGTAAACTGAGAAACTGTTGAACGGATATGTATAAAATTTGGCACCTGGGTAGATTATGTCCTAGATAAACGTATAGCCTAATTTAATCCAGGACATGAAGATAGTAGGGCCTTCATTCTGGGGAAAGTAAGGCGCGAGGAGCCGCGAGCATTCATCAAGTAATTCCTGCTCAGTTGGTTATTAGCAACCAAATAAAAACATACCTAACAACTAGTTATATAACAGCATGGGGTCTAAGTATCACTCCTACCGTATTTAGAACATGCGAGGGAAACAATACACATGTTTAAATTTAAAAATGTATTTTTAAGTCAATTAACTCAATTTTTCAGATTTCATTTACAAATTGTTTTTTTTTTTCACTGTTCTGATTTTTTTTCTGCAAGCATTTAATCTTGTTGGAGAACGGCAACTTTTTAGAAATTATTTACCTGACGAACTTTTTTAAAAGTGTGTTCTAATTTTTAAACATATGCTAATATTACAAAGCCGAAGGGTTCGTTTGTTCACTATTGAACCGATTTTCAAATTTTTTCACTAATAGGAAGCTAAATTACACCTGAGTGCTATATTATGTTACTTTTAATCCCGGGAAAATATTTTTATTACATAAAAACTTTATCACGCGGGCAGAGCTGTCAGTAACACTAGTTCAATATAATTGTTTTACTAGCTGTAGTTGGATTGTTTCAAACTATTACTTCTTTCGGTCAAATATTGCTTTTCTTACGGGACGCCGACAATCAAATTTTCTTTTCTTTCTTTTCTCTTTCTTTCTTTACAACGTCTGGCATTTTCTCTCCATTTTTTTCTTTGAATTCTTTTCTCTCTCGGTGTCAAATCTGCAATGGTTTTAATTTTTTTTTGTTCTTTCCTTCTCAAATACCTCAGTCTTTCTTGCTCTCGTTTAATGGCATATTGTGTGGGGTCATTTTTAATTTCTGCATACGTTTGTCGTCTACGTAATCTTGCTTCGGCTAGTATATCTTCGCGAGTCTTTTTTTTTCTCGATTTAATTCTAATACCTTAAAAATATTAGGAGGATTAGAAATGATCCATTATATTTTCATTTAATTTTATATGGAACATAGATTAGACTGCCTCGGTGGTGTAGTTGTATTACAGTACGACTGCAAAGCTGAGGTCTCGGGTTCGATCCCGGGGTCGGGCAAAGTGATATTGAGTTTTTCTATTCAGTATCAGCTCGGAGTCTGGAATTTGTGCCCGATATGGCGATAGGCTCGCACTATCACATCATGGGACGGAATAATGGCGAAAAGTGAGTGCACTAATTGCGCCTCTGCCTACCCCTTCGGGGATAACAGGCGACAGTGTATATATGTATAGACTAGACTAGAGATTAATAATTGCCTTCTAATCAATGTTATGCAAAATACCATCAAATCATTAACGAACATCCCTAATTAGAATTCACCTTTAACATATTTATTAGGTAAGTTTTATCCATTAACTAGTTATCAACATATTACGCGCAGTTATACCCAAATTGAAATCAATTTGCGAGTTACCACACTTACAAAATATGTATTTGAAATAATAAATGTAGTAAGTATCCTATCTATTAAATATTCAATAGGCGATAACTGCGGAGAAAAACGAATACACATTTCTGATGTGCAAGCTCTTATATATTTGCCTAATTAACTCGTGTTACTTTTTTTTCCAATGCATGCTGTGACACCATAAAATGTTTTGCATTAATGTTTATTATTCATTTTATTTTTCTTAGGCCTAACTTATAATGTAGCAACTACTGGATGTCCGAATAAATAAATAAATACACCGGTCCGTCAGGCCAGTGAAACCAACATAACCGTTCCAGTAACCTCCCAGTAGTGGTAGTGACAACGCCTTTTTCCCGAGAAAAAAATTGTGTCAATAGCTGTAGCACTGTCTATTTTTGTAGTTAAGCAGGAGTCTGCACGTTCTATTGTGGAGATTGAAGCTATAGCCAGTGTCATTATTGGGATTATGAGTTGGAACATTTAATGTCTCATGATGAAGACCTTAGTGTAGCTCGTAGTTTCGTAATTACAAGTTCTGATCTTACTGTTTTTGGATAGTTGCGGCAGCTACCATATGGCTTAAGCTTTTTGTCTTGTCATTCAAGCGCTGATTGGCGAAGGTTTGAAAGCCATTCAACACTATTAACCACGTATAGTATAGATTACATATTATTCAACTAATATAAAACGGTTGAACGGATTTGTATAAAATTTGGCACCTGTGTAGATTATGTCCTGGATAAACGTATAGCCTAATTTAATCCAGGACATTATGATAGTAGTGCCTTCATTCTGGGGAAAGTAAGGCGCGAGGAGCCGCGATTCATCAAGCAAGCAATCCTGCTCAGTTGGTTATTAGCAACCAAATAAAAACATACCTAACAACTAGTTACATAACAGCATGTGGTCTAAGTATCACTCTTACCGTATTTTCATCTCCCTGGTCGGGAGCTCGGTCCCCCGACGTAAGGACGCTTGGTTCAAAGTATTACTAGGTACTTAACGACAAAGACACTTTTATTATTTCACTTTTTAGAGATTTTTTGTGTCGGGTTTATTTAAATTTAATTTAATTTTTATTTAAAACTTTTTAAATAGATTTATTCTCCATCATGGGGCCTTGATAATCAACTATCTATCACCTAATCGTTGAGCCCATCTTTATGAGCCCAAACACACGATATCTGCTATAAGTTGCTAAGGAGTTGGGTATCCCGCAGACTACTTGATGCCGCAGCATCAGCTCATGTTTATAAATATTTCCAAAGTCACAGTACACCAAATTTAAAATCATTCGGACTTTTTAAGTTGGAAATGAGCTGATAATCTTCAAACGCCTGAACAGATCTTTATAAATTATAGCTAAGAACCATTGCAGTCACATCAGCTTTCAAACAAAAAAAACTGCATCCAAATCGGTCCATTCGTTTGAGAACTACGATGCCACAGACAGACATACAGACACACAGATACACACCCTAAACTTATAACTCCCCTCTTTTTTGTCGGGGATTAAAAAAAGTAAATATGATACAAATCTATTCTAAGGAATAAACTGCCTTATTAAAAAAACGAACTATAACCACAAAATAACACACATATATTAATCACATACCTAATAAAAAGAAATAATAAAATTCTTATCGAAAAATACAAATTGTATAAAGAAAAAATAAACGAAAAATGCCCGGTTATGGATTTGCAAAATTAGAACTTGTGCAAAATAAAAATTATATTGCCCATATTTTTAAACCACCGCAAAGTATTTTACTCAAGAACTGGAAAGCGAAAAAGTTTGAATGTTATTGACAAAAAAAAGTAAATTAAACCTTATTTTACACAATTAGGCCATGTGTTTCCACGTCAGACATTTACCACGTATTATGAATGTGTGTGGCTATTATGCATCCTAATAACTTGATTATCGAAGGTATGTACGACCGCCTTGCATTTTTGCGAACCGTGTTTAGTACAAACCCATCTAACTTTCATGACACCAGAGAGACTTTTAGAGCTTTTAAAGCAGAAAGTGTATCCGTCGATGCACAGCATTGTGTTTCCGCGTCGTGACTTCATGTATGATACTGTAATGAAATAAACAATTTTAAATATGTAGGTAGATTTTTCGTATGCATGCTATGTACTACCGAGTATACATAAAGAATAAAAAAGACGTGTGGCACTCGGAGAGTGCCGCGGTAAAGATGTTTTCAAGTAGTAAACTGAGAAACTGTTGAACGGATATGTATAAAATTTGGCACCTGGGTAGATTATGTCCTAGATAAACGTATAGCCTAATTTAATCCAGGACATGAAGATAGTAGGGCCTTCATTCTGGGGAAAGTAAGGCGCGAGGAGCCGCGAGCATTCATCAAGTAATTCCTGCTCAGTTGGTTATTAGCAACCAAATAAAAACATACCTAACAACTAGTTATATAACAGCATGGGGTCTAAGTATCACTCCTACCGTATTTAGAACATGCGAGGGAAACAATACACATGTTTAAATTTAAAAATGTATTTTTAAGTCAATTAACTCAATTTTTCAGATTTCATTTACAAATTGTTTTTTTTTTTCACTGTTCTGATTTTTTTTCTGCAAGCATTTAATCTTGTTGGAGAACGGCAACTTTTTAGAAATTATTTACCTGACGAACTTTTTTAAAAGTGTGTTCTAATTTTTAAACATATGCTAATATTACAAAGCCGAAGGGTTCGTTTGTTCACTATTGAACCGATTTTCAAATTTTTTCACTAATAGGAAGCTAAATTACACCTGAGTGCTATATTATGTTACTTTTAATCCCGGGAAAATATTTTTATTACATAAAAACTTTATCACGCGGGCAGAGCTGTCAGTAACACTAGTTCAATATAATTGTTTTACTAGCTGTAGTTGGATTGTTTCAAACTATTACTTCTTTCGGTCAAATATTGCTTTTCTTACGGGACGCCGACAATCAAATTTTCTTTTCTTTCTTTTCTCTTTCTTTCTTTACAACGTCTGGCATTTTCTCTCCATTTTTTTCTTTGAATTCTTTTCTCTCTCGGTGTCAAATCTGCAATGGTTTTAATTTTTTTTTGTTCTTTCCTTCTCAAATACCTCAGTCTTTCTTGCTCTCGTTTAATGGCATATTGTGTGGGGTCATTTTTAATTTCTGCATACGTTTGTCGTCTACGTAATCTTGCTTCGGCTAGTATATCTTCGCGAGTCTTTTTTTTTCTCGATTTAATTCTAATACCTTAAAAATATTAGGAGGATTAGAAATGATCCATTATATTTTCATTTAATTTTATATGGAACATAGATTAGACTGCCTCGGTGGTGTAGTTGTATTACAGTACGACTGCAAAGCTGAGGTCTCGGGTTCGATCCCGGGGTCGGGCAAAGTGATATTGAGTTTTTCTATTCAGTATCAGCTCGGAGTCTGGAATTTGTGCCCGATATGGCGATAGGCTCGCACTATCACATCATGGGACGGAATAATGGCGAAAAGTGAGTGCACTAATTGCGCCTCTGCCTACCCCTTCGGGGATAACAGGCGACAGTGTATATATGTATAGACTAGACTAGAGATTAATAATTGCCTTCTAATCAATGTTATGCAAAATACCATCAAATCATTAACGAACATCCCTAATTAGAATTCACCTTTAACATATTTATTAGGTAAGTTTTATCCATTAACTAGTTATCAACATATTACGCGCAGTTATACCCAAATTGAAATCAATTTGCGAGTTACCACACTTACAAAATATGTATTTGAAATAATAAATGTAGTAAGTATCCTATCTATTAAATATTCAATAGGCGATAACTGCGGAGAAAAACGAATACACATTTCTGATGTGCAAGCTCTTATATATTTGCCTAATTAACTCGTGTTTTTATTAGACATTTTTAAGAAAATAACGATATGATTTAGGGGAACTTATTTTTTTCAATATTAAAGCGTTTGTCAAATTCACTTGTTTTATTAGCCGATGTTTAATGATGCAGTCAAAATAAGTCAAAACAATATCAATTTTGGTCGCAAGTGGTAATTGTTAAGGCGTTTGAGTAACAAAATGTTTCTTCTTCCTCTTTTCCTCTACATAGAGTCTGGCACTTTCTATCTAATTTAAATTTAGGATCATTTTTTATTTCTTTACACATTTTTCTCTATGGAAACTTGTGTGTGCTACTTTCTCTATGCGCGTTTTTCCTTCTATATTTAAGCCTAGCACCTTAAACATTATTTCGAAAATCAGCAATAGTACAAAGTCTGTTTTTTTATTTTTATTTTGATTTCAACATAGATTCGACTTGGTATCAAGGTCAATATAATTCAGAATGCCTTTAAAGCATAATTATAAATATACCTACAGTAGAAAGTTTGATTATTTTAGACGAGCCCAGCCAAAAACGCATCTGATAGTCTAGTCGATAAGTTGAAAATGGTCTAAAATAGTGATACTGCTCTTAAAATTATGTGCGATAGCTCATTAGATCCGGAATGACGCCTAGAAAAATTTTCTAAAACCGTTCATCAGCACATAAAAAATTGTAAAAGTTATAAACAATTACAGACGAAAAAAAGATTCGTTAAAAACTGAAAAATCCAAGTAATGTTCAAGGATAAAAATTATAATTATTATAAACAAAATATGAATATTATTTTAACTTTTATACAAACAGCTGAATGAAGAATGCCGTTGTCTAATTGTAATTGATTTTTTTCATAAATAGTGTTATCAACATAATATGTAATATCAAACTTGAAATTAATTTGACAATTGGAAGTTCACGTGTAATAAAAATTTAAAATAATAAATGAAGTAAGTAGGTTTTCTACCTACCAAATATTTAAGTGATTTAAGTGGATTTTATATTTTTTACTAATTTACTTGTGTTTTTACACATACTTCACCCACCTTTCGCTATATGTGATCCATCCCATGACGTGATAGGGTCGAGCCTATCGCCATATCGGACGCAAATTTCAGGCTCCTGGTTGATACTGAGCAGAAAATTCAATATCACTTGCTGGACCTAGGATTCGAACCGGGACATTGCGTGCAACCACGCCACCCAAGTAATTTTTTTAACTAATCGATATCATAATTGGCGTAAATTTTTACCAATAATAAAGATTTTGTCTATTTTTTTCTTTAATTCAGTTGTTTTATTGGGTGTTGTGAAGTGAAATCCTTCTAGCCAGTTTCGGCCATGGCGGCCAATCTCAACGGAGATCAGCCAGGTACGCAGGAGATATTATAGTGCACAAGTGTGTGCGCAATACACAGGTGCACTCGCTATTCCTTCACTCTCATAGTCCGGTGAGACGGCAATCCGACATGACCGGAGAGAGATCAGGCGCAGGACCAACGGCTTTACGTGCTTTCCGAGGCACGGGGGTATCACACCGCCAACTTCCTGACTTCGAGCTGTGACTGAGTAATTTTTAAGATGGAAAAACCCAGTCACAATATTTTTTGGCTCGACCCGGGAATCGAACCCAGGACCTCAGCGCGCAAATCGTACTCGTAAACCGTACGCAATACGACTACGCCACCGAGGCAGTCGAGGCGTGGGTGTTGTATGATAAAACTGATAGGTCTATTGGTACGTCAAATAAAAAAAAAAACAATTTTCATCCAAGGCTGCAGCTATTACGGGGCTCCAATAATTAAATACACTCCGTCTTCTTCCTCCTCTTCATCTTCTTTGTTCGGTTTTGCTCTTTCTCGTTTCTTCTTTTCTACATATCGTCTGGTATTTTCTCTCCATTTTTTCCTTTGAATTCTTTTCTCTCTCGGGGTCATTTCAGTAATGCTCTTAATTTTCTTTTGTTCTTTCCGTTCCAAGTATTTTATTCTGTCTCTTGCCTTCATAGTTTCATATTTTATGGGATCATTTTTAATATTTGCATACGCTTTACGTTTACGTGTTAATCTTGCTTGAGCTTTTTTCTCTTCGACCATTTTTTTCTTTATTACTTTAAGCAGAGTACCTTAAAATGATTACTAGATTTAGTAGTATGCCATGATTATATGGAAAAGTAAAAGAACGCTTCATGAACTTTATTTACAAATACATAGACCATGCAAGCAAGTATTATTGTATATTTATTATTACATTTCAGTATTATTTGATTTCAAAGAGTATAGAATCAATGAAATAATAATATCATTAAATCCTACTAATATTATAAAGGCGAAAGTTTGTAAGTATGTATGGACGTATAGATGTCTGGATGTATGGATGTTAGTTACTCTTTCACGCCAAAACTACTGAACGGATTTCGATGAAATTTGGCACACGGGTAGATCATGTCCTGAATTAACTCATAGGCTACATTTTATCCCGGGAAAATAAAAAGCGGGACTTTTATCCCGGAAAAACTTCTTAACATGGGCGGAGCCGCAGGCAAAATCTAGTTATTAATTCAGATATGATTTTTGGGGTGTGACACCGATTTCACGCGAAATTTTCTTTTCTATTTTTTTTTTAATTTTTTACTGCCATACAAGCTTAAAATCTATCGCAGCGGCTGCCCTGAATTGCTAAAATAAAATTATTAAAAGAATAAAAAAATATTAAAATAAATACTGAAGGAAAATATGTTTAAAAATAAAATGCTATTTGTTAAATAAATTTGTTTTTTAATTTTATTATAGAACATTAAAAATACTTAAATTTTTTAAAATCTCTTTTGAGGTAGCGATTCAACACTTGTGTTCATAGGTAAAATCCTCATATAATGAGGAACATTTTCTAAGTCGAACTCATTGTGAGTGTATTTTCGTACCATTTCAATATAACATAGCATAACACTTTTTTCTCCTTTCAGGGTTTTTTATTGCAGGTAAATGACGAGACGAGCGTGTCCCTCACCTGTTGATAAGCGATACGAGCGCCCATAAACAGTAGCAACGCCGCACATACCTTTAATTTACAAAGTACTACGTGCCACTTGCACTGCACTGCGCTCGTCACTCTCAGACGTCTCAACCTTACGAGAGACCTACCAGCGGTATGAGAGTAAGTTATAGTTTCACACATTTCGCCCACTTAATTCCAGTGTAATAGGGATGAGAATTGCTATTTACCGAACGCAATTCTTAATGCGTATGTATATTATTTACTTTAACAACTTCTCGATCCACGGTGTGAGCAACCGCTCTGCATTTCTTCGAGTGCTGTCTTGTACAAACCCATCGTACTCTGTGTCCCGTAGAACAATGATAGGTGAAGGTGTAACCGTCGATCCAAAGCATCGTGTTGCCGCGTCGAGAAGTTAAGAATTTCACTGAAACAAATTTTCTTATAAGAATAAACGTTCAAGATAAATGCTGTAGCGATAGTGATTCATCGTAATTTCGAATTCTAAGCGACGGGGATAGTTCAATACCGCGTAACTACTACACTAAACTTACAATTGATAGTACTGTATTTATTTTTTTCACTTACGCGGTATTCACCTATGTTAGTTACGCGGTATTATCTTCCACGCTTTGACTATTCGAAGCTACGTATTCCTTATCAATCTTTATTACATTTAGCGGTGGATAAAAACACCGTGAACTTACATACCTAAGAATTCTAAGTATTGTTATCAATTATCGATTCCATTAACGATGAAGGAAAACATCGTGAGGAAACCTACATAGTTGAGAATTCTCCATAAGAATTTCGAGTAAAAGTCTGCCAACTTGCACTAGGCTAACGTAGTGGACTACGACTGCCGCCAAGGGAAGGTGGCTATTGAGCGACTTGTTATCCAGGGAAAGGTGTTGTTAGTTTCTCAGTAGAGCGCTTTGAAAGTCTAAGTTAATTGTGAAAATCACAAGTTATACATAAAAGAAACATTATCTGAAGGGTTCAGTAACAACTTTGAACCTAATGTGTGAAAATAGCACTAATTCGCACATGAATACAAACTTACGACTTTCAAAGCGCTCTACTGAAAAACTAACGTTTTGCATATACGACTTTGTTCTATGGGACCGTCGATTATTATGAATGCACGAGGAAGGCGGCCATCAGCGAAGAGTGGCGGCGTGTTGTGAACCTTGCCACCAACACCTGAAGTGATGACCACGACCACTCTGTCAAGAGTGATACCGACAAAGAAAAAGAAGGATTATGATTTTATATTTTTATAGAATCCTGAAAAAGAAACAGTCGAAGGCGGGACTCGTACCCACGACCTCCGGCGTACCGTGCCGGTGCTCTTCCAATTGAGCCACCTCGATTTCCGCCATCGATTGCCAATTTCAGGATTCGTACTTAATTCCCTTAAAGGAGATGACCAGCGACATCTGTTAGCAGTTATTACAACTACTAACTCAGCACTAAGTAAGTAACCGAAACGAGTCGCAAATTTTTTTTCTAATTTTAATACTATGATTTTTATACATGTTAATGGCCATGTAGAAGAAGAAGGATTATGATAAATATAGTATCGTAAAAGGAAACATATTTCACTTTGATAGTTTTATTGCTTACTTCGACAGGATTACAGTAGGTTAAGCAAAGTAGTACGCATTTGAACATGACAATATAAAACTAAGGGAATACTATATATGAGATCAACAAAACAACCCATTATTTTCAATCTCGCCTGCCTCGTTGGTGTAGTTGTGTTACGGTACGACTGCAAACCTGAGGTCTTGGGTTCGATCCCCGGGTCGGGAAAAGTGATTTTGGGTTTTTTTAATCAGTATCAGCCCGGAATCTGAAATTTGTGCCCGATGTGGTGATAGGCTCGCCCCCTATCACATAATGGGACGGAACACGTACGGCGAAAAGTGAGTGCACTACTTACGCCTCTGCCTACCCCTTCAGGGATAAAAGCCGTTTTTGTGTATTCTAAGTGGGGATGGGGTAACACAACGCACATTGCTACATGAATTTACCTTGATTTTTACTACTGGACTAAGATTTGTTTTATTAGATCTAAGAAAGAAAATACATTTACAAAAGCATTCTCGATTGAAAATAAGAACCGTTAGATAATTTTAATGTTCTTGCGTGAAACTTTTATTTAAATAAAAGTTTGATTTGTTAATATGGGGCTTATATTGTAGTCTATGAGCATAATATTATAATGTACTAGTAGTGCTCGCGGCTCCGCCCGCGTGAAAAAGTTTTTCCGGGACAAAAATATTTTCCCGGGATAAAAGTAGCCTATAGCACTCAGGAGTTATGTAGCTTCTTATTAGTGAAAGAATTTTTAAAATCGGTTCAGAATTACGTGAGATTAGCGCGTTCAAACAAATAAACAAACTCTTCAGCTTTATAATATTAGTATAGATTTCTTATAATGTTGGAATGTCTAGCAATTTTTGACGTGGACTAAATTAGTATTGCTAGATTATACTACAATACCTATACAAAATCTTGTAACATTAAGTATTATAATATTAACAAGTGAAAGCTATTTCTAAATGACTTATTAAAATTAAAATACTAAACTTAACTAAAATTTAGACTATCAGAATTTGTGTTATTTCGTTAAAATATAATTCCTAATATATATGTTTCTAACAGACCAGAAATTCTTCGAATTATGTCAGACTGAGTGATTTTTTTAACGATTCAAAAGAATAAAACACTAAACAAATATAAGGATTTTTAACCCTTAAGACAACATAGATATGTAATCACATAATACTTACCATTACAAAAAATACTATATGATGTGACATGATACAGTTGCTTGTGCATCATAATAATTCCACATGGAATCCAAATCGTCACACAAAACCTGAATATTGTTAATGCCCTTAATACATAATTATGTGTAGCGTTATTGCGACGATAAGAGTAGACGCGCACGGGCGGTTAAATCAGCTGTTGAATAACCGCATCGATTCAGCTTACGGCATAAATGTACGTACGGCAATATCCCAGCGGTAATATAAATATAATTAGGACAGCAGATTAGAGACTATCCCGCCCTCACACCCGCCACTGCAACTCCTGTAAGCCAGGATCAGCAGTGGCACGCATTTTATGACACCGAGCGGTGAAGCTCGGCGAGTCTCAGGGAACACTAATCTGTCTTTAACCCGCAACAAAATTAATCAAATAGAAAGATAAGGAGAAGTTGGATATATTAATTGTCCAATTCCTTCTATAGCAAAATGGGCGACAAAAAATAATGAACTAAGCAGGTATTTTAACCTTAAGTTTAGAGACATTTACAACTAGAAAAGCTAGTTGAAAAGCACCACGAATAAAAACATAAATGAAAAAAATAAATCATATGAGCTGTCAAATTTGATTCCAATAATAGGCATGGCAAAAACGCCGGAAATCACGGAAATGCCATCTAGTCTCTACAAGGTCCATGTAGTATAGAACCCAAGATGTTATTTGCATACTATCCAACATAATGTTGCGCTCAGGACAGCATATTACTAAAACGACCGTGCAAGCTTAGTCTAAAATTTAAGACACAAAACTTAAGGCTAAAGGCAGCCGACAGTCAACTTATTTAAACGCCCGTGCGTGCTTCCTCTAAAAATAAACGCCCATAGGCCATAAGTGCCAACCTTAAGCCGAACTCAAACTAACACGTCACATACACTGCCGTCATTCAAAATGTTGGCATTTGACTCGTCAAGCCCCGCTGCCGACGCCGGCGTCCGAGTATATAGGGTTTCCCCACACATCTATATACATAATAAGTGGGGTTTGAGGGGTTAAACCCAGTCCACTTTCTTAATGCGGTGGTTGTGGTTATTATTTATTCGGATTATCTGGTCGAAGAAAGTATGGAGTGTGGCCCGGCATCCCCTGCTATGATGGGTTGAACATGCCCAAGTACACGTCCTGTGATTCGACCTCTTCGGGAAGTAAGTATAGCCCCCGAAACTCAGAAGTCTTTTGCCATGACGTCTCGATTGTATGAACTCGGCTGAAAAGAACATGTTTTCATTATCTGATCCTTAATAGGTAGCTACGCTAGTAAATCTAGCTGAATTGTCATCATTCAGAAACGACGTGCTAATATTTCTCTAGATAGGACTTTGTTTTTTAGGAAAATAAATGCAAAGCCTGATATTGTGTGTATTGCAAGGAATAGGGATTTAAAAAAATACGTATTTAATTTATTATTATTATTGGTTCACGCAACAAACAGATAATAAATTATGTGTTTTATCTGTTACAATAAATATTTATCATTCCTCATACACTCTTAACTTAAACAACTTTGTACTGAAAAGTATTACATACCATGAAGGTGTATAATGGTATTAATACATACCTATTATACACCCGTGACGGTTCTATTATGTTTTAATGCATAATCTATCTATACTATTATAATGCAGTAGATCTCGGTGTCTGTACATTAAAAGAAATGTGATGAAAAAGAGAGGGGGTGACTAAGAGATAGTAATACAAAACTAATCAGCAATTTTTATAACTCTTTTCTGATTTTTTGTTTGTTTGTTACCGCACATCTCCGAAACTACTGAACGGATTTAGATGGTATTTGGCACCCGAGTAGATCATGTCCCGGAATATCACATAGGCTAATTTTTATCCCGCGAAAATAAAAAGCGGGATTTTTATCGTGGAAAAACTTTTTCACGCTAGCGGAGCCGCGAACAAAACTAGTTTTATAATAAAAATCAACCACGCCACATAACGGTAAAAAATAATCCAAATCACTTATTCCTACATTAAATAAATAAGTTAAAACATCACATTTTATGGAGGATGCGCCATAAAATGTGATGTTTTAACATATTTCTTGACTCGGACCAATTTGTTTTCTATTAGGTGCATGACGGCGAGACAGTATTTCGCGTCGTGCCCCATGGGTAGAATATTGCTTTTCAGACCTCCGTTCATTCACTCTGGCAAAAGTAAGTACATAGCATAGCATCAGCCGTCCTCGTCACGATATTTCGAATCTGACTGTCTAATATCGGATACACACAATTTATTAAAATGATTTAATAATTTATATTCCGATTAAAAACTTATTCGGGAAAACTCGCGTGTAAATTATATAATTGATAAAGAAATAATATAACGCATAACATAAAAATCACACACAATAATATTAATAGACGTAATAAAGAAACTGTAAGGCTTGATTTATCAACGGTTTCGGTCCGCGATCAATGATTGTGAATGTTTTTGAGTTTGACGATAATGTCACCGATTGTGGTGACACATGCTGTACAGCTTCTCGAGTGGTGTGTGGAACAAACCCATCTAGTTTTGCCATTAGTCGTGTACTGTGAATAGAACGTGTAGCCATTTATACTCAACATGGTGTTCCCGCGCCGCGACAGTACATACTCCACTGAAACAAATAAACGTAAATGTATTTGATAATAGGGCAGTTGACTAGTTGTGTTCTTATATATTTATCAAAAATATATGTCATCCAAAATCTAAGGAAAAAAGAATTTTCAAAATCCATGCAATAATAAATCTATACTAATATTATAAAGCTGAAGAGTTTGTTTGTTTGTTTGAACGCGCTAATCTCAGGAACTACTGAACCGATTTTGAAAATTCTTTCACTAATAGGACGCTCCTTTACTTCTGAGTGCTATAGGCTACTTTTTATCCCGGAAAACCTTATTCACGCGGGCGGAGTCGCGAGCAATACTATTTATACTAATATTATAAAGCTGAAGAGTTTGTTTGTTTGTTTGAACGCGCTAATCTCAGAAATTACTGATTTTGAAAATTCTTTCATTAACAGGAAGCTACATAACTCCTGAGTGCTATAGGCTACATTTATTCCGGGAAAATATTTTTGTCCCGGAAAAACTTTTTCACGCGGGCGGAGCCGCGAGCACGACTAGTAAATTATAAAGCTTTGAAATTTGTTTTCTTTTTCATGGTATACTGGGCAAACGAGCATACGGCTCACCTGATGGTAAGTGATCACCGCCAAGAACATCTGCAATGCCGGGGGCATAGAGATGCGTTGCTGGCCTTTTAGGTGGGAATACGCTCTTTTTTTGAAGGTCGTATCTGTCCGGAAATGCTGCTGGCGGCAATTGCTACCATAGTTGTTAAGTACGTGGTAAAAAATGTCGGCAGAAAGGTACTGTGGTGGATTGCCAACCTCCAAGGTAATATGGATGGAATTTGGAGTTTTGCAGCGTTGTACGGTGATGGAACTCAGCAGCAGTGATCAGTTCGAATAATTCTTCAGAGCACTCCCCGTGATAAATGCGATAGAGAATGCAGAGCGACGCTACATCTCAACGCAAAGCCAAAGGATTAAGCCGATCGGAAAGAATACGGTCTTCGACGATACGAGCTGCCCGACGTTAAATGCGGTCAGGAGGGAAGAATTGGTAGAAGGGGTACCTACAGGTAATGTAAGATGAAGAAAGAATCTAATATGCTTGAAGGATGATCAGACGGGTAGGTACGGCAAAATAACCTATCTGCACCAAATGGAAGGCGAAGTGGGGTAACTTCTCCAAAATAACATAATAACGCCGCACCTTTACTATTTAGTACAACACATTTTCAAAGCGAACAACAATAAAAATTAAATAAAAATTTTAATAACTGCTGACACAAAAATCTTCTAAAAAGTTAAAAAATAAAAGTATTTGTCGTTCCATTCGCTTGAGAGCCACGATGCCACAGACAGACATACAGATACACGCACTAAATTTATAACACCCCTCTTTGTCTGTCAGGGTAACCCACGAAGAAGTATAATATTTTATCACAACACTCAGAAACACTTTGTCTGTCAGGGTAACCCACGAAGAAGTATAATATTTTATCACAACACTCAGAAACAATGTAGCTACTAGAAAATATAAAATCGTAGCAGCTATTAAAGTTCAAACAAGCATTCTGGCCTATACTGACCTCTATATAACAGGTTTAATCAATGTTTTTGGATGGTTATGTATATTTTTAACTTTAACCAGGATGTCTTCCACGGTGTGTATGAGGGCAAGACAACCTCTCGCGTTGTGAGTAGAGCATCGCCACTCGGACTTCAACCCGTTACTCCTCTTAAGGGAGAAAGTGTATCCTTCAACACTGAGCAAGGTGGTCCCGCGCCGCGATTTCACATATCTGACTGCAATCAGAGTGATATATTTATTAGTAAATGTGTGCCTCAAGGCCTTACTAAAGCCTCATTCATGTTATATATTTACTTGTAAGATCTGCAAATAGGTTTAATAAAGTTTGCTTTTTATGTGCTGTTTTCTTTTGGTCTCGTTCTTCTTGTTACTTTTTACCGAATCACAGATAAAATTGCTAAAGATATTTTAATTTAGACAAATAAATTATTGCTGGCAACAATCGTACACAATTATTGAACCTCATCTGAACATGTGCAAATGAGACTTGTTGACAGATATTGAATAGACGTAATTTTTAATTTAAAATAATAATAATTGCATACGATTATTGCTAGAAAAAAATGCTCTATACAAATGAGACTAATATACGTTGTCTATATATAAGTCTGTAATAGTTATGTTTTGTCTTGCTTCTGACGTTTCATGTAGCTCAACGTAGTAACTCACAAAACAAGACACTGAAGAACAACAATCATTATAAAGACTAAAAAATACATACATACATATACACTCACGCCTACTAACCCCGAAGGGGTAGGCAGAGGCGCAACTAGTACACCCACTTTTCGCCATTATTCCATCCCATGATGTGATAGGGGCGAGCCTATCGCCATATCGGACACAAATTCCAGACTCCGAGCTGATACTGAATAGAAAAACTCAATATCACTTTGCCCGACCCGGGAATCGAACCCGAGACCTCAGCATTGCAGTCGTACCATAATACAACTACGCCACCGAGACAGTCTAGTCTAAAAAATACAACAACAATAAAATCAAGAATTGAACACGAGGTACAATCACCCCAAAAATAGGTAGTTATAGAATTCACATTCTCCTAATTATTTTCATCATCATTAGTCACATAGAGTCCACTGCGGAACATAGGCTTCCCCTACAGATTTCCAGACGGACCTGTCAAAAGCGACCTAGGCATTCAGCGTGCTCCTAAGAACTTTATCAAGTCGTCTATCCTATTTAATTTTGTGTGCATACAGTTTGTTAAACTAAAAAGGATTTAAATGGCTGACTGTACAGGGAAGCTGGCAATCCCAGTGAATCAAGAAGGTACTGAATAATAATTCTATGTTCATTATAAACTAGCTTTTGCTCACGGCTCCGCCCGCGCGAAAAAGTTTTTCCGGGATAAAAATATTTTCCCGGGATAAAAAGTAGCCTATACCACTCAGGAGTAATGTAGCTTCCTATTAGCGAAATCATTTTCAAAATCGGTTCAGTAGTTCCTGAGATTAGCGCGCACAACCAAACAAACAAACAATCTTCCTTCACATTTATTACTATTACTTAGTACAATTGCACAGCTCATTTGTTGAAAAATTGTAAATATATATAAAATTCTTGTGGATAATAAAAGATTGTTTTAAAAGGCATAATTTATTGTATACTTACGCATAATTTACAAACACTTGTTCAAGTGAACAAAAAAATATTAACATGAAGTAATACATTACACCAGGTACATGTACAATGTTTAGGACTCAAGTTTTATATATTAAATATTATTTTTGTGAGTATTGCACAATATAAAGTAATAACCATCGAAACTCCAAAAATACCAACAAAAAAATATGGTCATCAATCATCGTCATCTTATGTTGACAACCAGATCTTTTAAGGCACTGCGCAGGCGCCTAATGCATTGCAATCGCTATTGATTATTTTAGGTATTTACAACTAAGTCACAAAATAAAGATTGACTCGCAAAAACTGCGCATTACGAAGCGAAAAGATCGGGTCTTGCCAATTACACACAAAGTAGGTATAGCACTTCTATTGACTAACACTTATATTTTAAACAATAAATTGAAGATTCTCCACTGGCCTCCAAAAATTTAAAGTAAAACATTAAAATCCAAAGACAAAGTTTCAGTTATATACAATGGTATAAAAGCAGATCCATACAAACTATATTAATAACACAATAAAAATCCGTTTAAACCAAGACAATATAAACATACATGAACAAGCAATGCTTTAATCTCTCCGTTAAAGTACAACAATCTGACCGACAATGGACTCTTAGTACTTAATAGTTCGAGTACTCTTTAATTAAAAAATATTCAACGCGTACCCTTACAATCAGTGCTGTTCAATTTACCATCAATATTACCTAATGTTTATGACGGTTCATCATTTTGATGATCCTGTATCCCATTGTGTGTATGAGCGCCCTGCATCCCCTGCTGTGGTGGGTGGAACAAACCCACACGCACTTCGCCCCAGATATCCTCTTGCAGTTGAAAGTGTAACCTCCGATATTGAGCAATAACATTCCGCGCCGAGACCTCACGAACTTCACTGAAAAATTAAACAAATATTACTATATACGGCTTATATATAAAACTTGTGTGCTTATAAAATAATTACATACATACATATACACTCATGCCTGTTATCCCCGAAGGGGTAGGCAGAGGCGCAACTAGTGCACCCACTTTTCGCCGTTATTCCGTCCCATGATGTGATAGGGGGCGAGCCTATCGCCATATCGGGCACAAATTCCAGACTCCGGACTGATACTGAATAGAAAAACTCAATATCACTGCCCGACCCGGGGATCGAACCCGAGACCCTATAATATAAAATAATTATTTTGGTAATACACATATTCACATCATCATCATCAATTAAACTGCCATTGCCACACGATGTCTATTGCTGAACATAGACCTCGCCTTAAGGTTTCCAGACGGACCTGTCAAAAGCGGTCTGCATCCAGCGTGTACCTACGCTATTTATCAAGTCGTCTGTCCTCCTTGCAGATGATTCACATTTATATACATTTACGCCCGATATGGCGATAGGCTCGCCCCCTATCACATCATGGGACGGAATAACGGCGAAAAGTAGGTGCACTAGTTGCGCCTCTGCCTACCCCTTCTGGGATAACAGGCGTGAGTGTATATGTATACATTTACGCATTTACCTAATCTCCAAAAGGGTAGGCAGAGCACCCACCCATGGCACACTCAGTTTTCCCCATATATATTCCTCATGACGTGATCGGAGACAAGCCTATCGCCATATCGGGCACAAATTAATCGCAATCGGTAATTAAATAACTAAAACAAATTTAAAAGTAGTAAGTAATCAAAACTTTATTAATAATAATTAACAAAAATCAAAACATGTTACAATAATAAAATTCCCATTATGGTCCCACACATTTAAATAGAAGATTATATTAATGGCAAGGTCTCGGACCTTTAAAAATTAGTTTTTTTTTTTAACTAAATCCTGATTCTGATTTGAGCCTTGTACGAGTCCATAAATCTATTATTTATTTATAATTAATATTAATATATTAAAAATAAGCCTTTAAAAACGCACTAAACACAACAATATTAACATAATCTAAAACATATCGTAAGCTCTTCCCTATATTATTATCTTTAAGAGGAGACTGAAACGTAAATGGTAAAATAGTCTGCAAGGTTGATTTCAGTTGAAATAAATATTGATCCAATCTGGACCAAAACATAAACTGACCAATTTATTTTTATACCACTTTCCTACACCCTATTTCAAAGTAGTCAAACATAATACAATGTATCAAGCATGTTGCATAGCTTTTTTATCGAGTCGCCTGCCTAAAGTTGGCTCTTGCTAATCTTAATTTTCGATCCAATGCCGATTATAAACCAAAATAAGCATTGGTGTATTAAAAATGTTTGTGAACAATTAAAAACATTTTTATTCTGATTGGTCGTTTATTGAAATTAGAGGTTAAAATAGAACAAACGATTACGACGATAAGAACGACAAGTTAACAACTGAAAATAATACAACCAAACAATCCATGAAATATCTAAAATAATATATATGTAATTATAATTAAATTAACACACTATCTAAAATCGTAAAAATATCATAAATTAAACTGCCATTTTGTGAATTAGCTGCCATTGTAAAGCAAACCGAAGGCCTACAAAGTAATCACAAATATAAATATTTGGCACTACAATAACAATTAGGAACTAATACGACTCGTACAGGGTCAAATGGCCGACGCAGACGGCGTATTTACGCGCTGACGCTCATTTTCAGCGCGTATTAATGTTTAGTAAAGTGACAGTTCCCAACAACATTGTTATTAGTGTTCAAAGCGCGACGCCAGTAATACGTTTGCATTGTATAGGCTTTCAATTCATTAAAAATGATTATGCTGATTGATCAATCGTACGATGACGTTTTCCACAGTCTGAACTTTGGCCAGACATCCCTTGCTATTGTGTGTTGAACACCGCCAGAGTGCCTTCAGCCCCCTGGCCGATTTACACGAAAAGGTGTAGTTCCCGATGCTCAGCAAAACGTTCCCGCGTCGGGATCGGACGAACTTAACTGGAAATAATACTGTGGTTAGCATTTTGGCGATATCATGGATCTTATTAATAAAGATTTTCTTTATTATTAGATTATGCATTATTCGAGGAGACGTAGAAATAAGATATTATATGGTACGTTAGTAAATTCGTATAAATCAACGTCATAATATGGATTTAATTTTATTACAACAAAAAACAAATTTATCAAAGGAAGAATAAAATAACCAGTTGTATGGAACACCAAAGACTGTATAATATTTGAAATTCGAATACAATAATTACAATATGAATGTAAACGAAGTTACACTAAGGCCCCGTTTTTTCTGCTATAGTTCTCTTTTTATTGTCAGGGTGTTATTAAGCTGGGCGCATTTGCAACACCTGAAGCACTCGAAGCTCTGCTAGCGCGTCCAGCTTAATAACACCGAGGATTGCCCTAATTACAATTGAAAAAACCCGGTCTTAGTTTCCAACATGTTTTTTGCCTTACTAGGTAAAGTTAAACATAAGTATTTGTAATAATAAATTATACCTATATATTAAGCTATGCATAAATAATTTTACTTAAATTAAAAAAAAATATATCTTAAGGGCAAAGTTCATCTATGAAAAATCGGCTAACGGAAACTTATTTACGAAAGGTGCTTCGGTATGTACGTCCATGTAGTACACAATCATATCGTCAACAGTATGGATCGTAGCTTTACACCCAAACCTTTTGTGTGTAGCGCAACGCCATCTAGTTTTGTCGCCAGAAATACCACACAATCTGTATTTCACATCGTTTAATATGAGTATTCTGTTACCACGACTGTTCACAATATAACGCGCGTTTGTAAACCCTGGAAAATGGTTTAAAAGTTTGTTTATTAATTTGCCAAACATTTTTAAAAAATTTGTCTGAACTTTTAGTTCCTATTCGTTACTGAACTAAATAGTTATTAGTTTTCTACTCTTAAAGAAATATTACGATGAATATAATAATTAAAAGTAATGGAAATTATTAATAACTTCTTAAGGACAGGATGAAGCACTCAAGCCGTTTTGTTTCAAACGTAGATCGTTTAATTTTACTATTGTCAAAGGAGTTAAATATTGTTATGGCTACAAAACCATGTACGTGACTGGGCCTTAATATGAAATGAAGCCTTCAGAATGACTAGCAAGCACTGTTATCTTACTAATATTATAAAGGCAAAAGTTTGTAAGTATGTATGGATATCTGGATGTATGGATGTTTGTTCCTCTTTTACGCAAAAACTACTGAACGGATTTCGATGAAATTTGGCACACGGGTAGATCATGTCCTGGATTAACACATAGGCTACTTTTTATCCCGGGGAGATGTAAACCGGGACTTTTATCCCAGAAAAACTTTTTAATGCGAGCGGAGCCGCGGGCAAAGGCTAGTACATAATATAAGGAAAATAAAACTCTGAGATTTTTTTTCTTTTTTATTAATTACACTTCTTTGTCAATGGGGCCAGGTAACATATTTGTTCGTTAACAACTATTTTCTAAATATTTTCTTTTCATATACTTCGGTAACTGAAATTTTAGTAAATAGCCCCGACGAGGTCCTCAATGGTACACTATTTCACATCAATTTTACGAACAACAAAATTCCACAGTTTTTGTACATAATCAATTACTAGAATATTACTCCATATACTCAGCATTACAATTCTAGTTAAATGCATAGATTCGACAGTTTTTAATATATAGGTTTGGTAACAAAATGGGGCAAGATCGTCTACTTAAAAAAACTTGGCGATAAAGGTCTTTCTAAATGCGCATCCATGTAGTATACTATGATATCATTTATCGTGTGCACTACGGCTTTACAACCAAATTTTTCATGCGCGCAACATCGCCATCTTGTTTTGTTTGAAAAAACACCACTTTTTCTGTATCTCATACCCTTAAATATTAGCATTTTATTCCCTAGACGATTTATTTGGTAACAGGCCTCTGTAAATAATAAAATGGTACTTTTATCAAAGCAATTCTTAATGAAAAGTAAACAATAAGAGAAGGCAATGATATTTCATATTTTGTTCCATATAAGAACAGAAATTAAAGACATAAACCTTCTTCAAAATAATTTAAAGTGGACACATAATACATAACAACAACCGTATATTATATAAATTTATAAAATTAATAATTAATTAAATTACTTTTGTATTTCCATTTGGTAATTTTGTTCTATATAAGCAACTAGCTAGCATTTGCCCACAGCTCCGCCCGCGTTAATAAGTTTTCCGGGTTAAAAGTACACAAAAACCTTCCTGTTGAATCACTCTATCTATTAAAAAACCGTATCAAAATCCGTTGCGTAGTTTTAAGGATCTAAGCATACATAGAGACAGACAGCGGGAAGCGACTTTGTTTTATACTGTGTTAAGATTAAGAAAGTAACGTTAAAGTTTTCAGTTCACAGTATCTATACTAATATTATAAAACTGAAGAGTTTGTTTGTTTGTTTGAACGCGCTAATCTCAGGAACTACTGGTTCGAATTGAAAAATTCTTTTTGTGTTGAATAGACCATTTATCGAGGAAGGCTTTAGGCTATATAACATCACGATGCAACTATTAGGAGCGAAGAAATAATGGAAAATGTGAAAAAAACGGGGAAAATTATTCATCCTTGAGGGCTTCCATTGCGTGCGCAGCGAAAACGGTTCAAGATACAAAAAATATATGTATGAAAGAATTATTCCTCTTGAAATGATCTAAAAAAATGTCCGCGACAGTATATGTCTATCTTTTAAGATTAACTCTCTAGAACCGTTTTTATGGTAATCAAATTTGGTCGAAATTAATGCATTATTTGTTAAGAGTTGTATCAACGTCATAATATTAATCTTTATCCAAATAAATGTGTTGGATGGAGTGATTCAACCGGAAGGTTTTTATGTACTTTTAGCCCGGAAAAACTTATTAACGCGGGCGAAGCCGTGGGCAAAAGCTAGTTATAAATAATTGGTATAAATCATCATCTCCATTTTCGACATCACTAAGTCGAAAATGGAGATGATTACAAAGAGTAACGTTACAAAATCAAGACTTTAACGTAAACTTAAATATATATCACCTATTTACACAAATGGTTCAAGTTGTAATACTATAAGCTGGATTATTCAGATACGATAAATTTCTAACTTTATATGCATAATAATAAATCACACATTTCCTTCATTATAGGTGAGATCAATGAACAAGAGTGAAAAAAAATAAATCTTATAGACTCGGATGTAGGTGCTAAGTTTCGTAAGATTCATCTAATATTATACTAAGGCCATGTTATTTTTCGGCATGAATGTCCATGTAGTATACAATGGCGTCACCGATCGTATGCACCATGGCTTTACACGAAATTTTTTCGTGTGTCGAACATCGCCAGCGAATTTTGTTTGCAAAGGCACCACATTTTCTGTATACCACGTCATTGAATACTAGAACTTTATTTCCCCTGCGATTCGTCATGTACCTTGCCACTGAAAAGCACATATTTTATTAGATATTATTAAAATTTTGATAAAGAACAAAAGAAGTTTACTGACATTGAAATTAGAAAATTTAAGTACCATTTGAAACAGTTAACAATAATTGAGGAAATATTTCAGTGTAAATGATTATCCTTTTCACATTTTATTGTAACAACTAAAAAAATCATCGGGAAATTACTATGAAATATTTTGGACATTGATAATCAATTTCAATGTTACCAATCAATATATTTAAACTGTTTATTATATTTGTTTTGATTCAAATAATAACCTTTATTAACAAATATAAACAAAAGTAAATATACATGGTCTAAGTACATCGATAATATAATATATATACAAACATTTAATCACAAAATGCTATGTCACAAGTAGGTAGGCAGATAGCACAAACTCTACTTATCTTGAGCTTATCTTAGAAAATAAATAATAATATCACGAAATTTACATTTTAAATTATGAAACTCCTGGACGGAAGAATAGGATGTTTTTTAAATGGTCTATAACCGTAAGCCATTCATATTGTGTTTTCAAATGAACGATGCCAATCTAAGGCCCAATTTCACCATGCTCTGTTAATTACTTTAACATGTTAACTGTCTTAACAGACTGTTCAGGTTTTTGAGTGTCCCATCATACCCTAATAGGTGATTATCTTCCATAACTAGGCATATGGCACACGCATTAATTTAACATTCGCGTTAATTTTAAAAGCCAATTAACTAACTCCCGTTGACTCGTCAAGCCCGCCATACCCCCATACATCTATATATATAAGCGAGGTCTGATAGGTTAAATAATAAATTAGTAAAATTTTACCTTAATCTTCAATCCGATCCCGATAATAAACCAATTAAAATTCGTTTGTAAGCATTTAAAAAATACTTTATTCTTATTGGCCTCCTCGCGATTGAACGAAAAAAGCGATGGGCGTCATTTATTAAAAGTGGTGGTAAAACAAGAGAAAGACTAAAAAAAGCCTAGAGCACTAAGCCGTCAGCGTATTTTATACGCGCCGAAGATGCGCCTTTCCAGACGCATATGATATGGGTCATCGCGTTTGATATCCGGTTCAAACAGGCCGGCATAATTTGTATAACTGGTGAGGGACAATCAGTCATCAGCTGAGTATATTTAACGCTCTCCGCAACGAGGGTATATAAGGGGGGGTTAGAGGGTCCGGACCCCCGCCCCCCTCCCTTAGCTTACAATAAACCACGCTACACCACTGACCGCTGACATTTTGGGGATCCGGACCCTCCTTAGATTCTAAAATACGGTGTCATGCAAGGCAAGAACCCACGCCGCTAAAATTTTTATATCGTGGGACAACCCCCCAAGTGAAAGCTATAGCTACGTCCATGCTCTCCGCTTACGATTAGGTGCAGGGGGGGTCACCTTGCCCCTACAAAAAATAAGCACGCACTCGGCACGCATGTTTGTATACAGTTCCAAGTTGCATCGCGTTAAGTTGCGTTTGAAGTTTCGACGCGTTTTGAAATATATCGTGGGACTAGGCCCTAAATGTACATACATATATACATATACATATAGGCACTAACGCCTTTTATCCCTGAAGGGGTAGGCAGAGGCGCAACTAGTGCATCCACATTTCGCCATTATTCCGTCCCATGATGTGATAGGGGCGAGCCTATCGCCATATCGGGCACAAATTCCAGACTCCGAGCTGATACTGAATAGAAAAACTCAATATCACTTTGCCCGACCCGGGGATCGATCCCGAGACCTCAGCATTGCAGTCGTACCGTAATACAACTATGCCACCGAGGCAGTCCTAAATGTTTACTTGATAAATATGCATATTATACAATAGTTTTATGTTTTAAACCCATAATTCAATTTTAAAATTAGATATGCCTTAACATAATGTTACACAAAGATATATAATTATTTAAGCAAAGCAATATTTACGAGACATAAAATAAGTATCACTTATTAATAATACTCCTATATGTGTGATTTAGAGGGAATTGTTATCGGAAACTCGATAATTATTCTTATTGATTTAAAATAGTAACTTTTAATAGATTCCACAACATTTTACATATCATTGTAATTTACTTTTAATAATATTTTTGCGTTACTTCGATCAGTACCCAAAATTAGTACCCTAACATAAGATGGTAGTACAGATTTATATATTTTAATTCATAATATTGAATTTTTACGACAAGCTGTGACGTCAATGTATCCAAATCAATCTATACTCTCCATTCGTTTTGAGAATATACAATTATTTTCCCACGCATGGTGTGGGTTGTAGTAAATTATGACGTCATCCACAGTGTGTACTACGGACTTGCATTTTTTTCTCTCGTGTGTGGCACACCTCCATCTCACTTTATCACCCGTGACTCCATTTATACGATACTTGTAATCACCAATAAAAAGCCCACGGTTACCTCTCGAGCTGACGAAATACTCGCACCTTTCGGCCACGGCTGAAAAAAGAGGCTTTTTAAATAATCGAGTTTATTAAGAAGACCTATGGTGTATTTTACCGTGATTCGACAAAGTGCGCTGGATGGTAATGGCAACTTTTACGCATGTTCACTTTAACGGCCGGTCTCAATAATGTACTTAAATTTAACTGGAGTTTGATATCTAGCACGACAGTAAAGGTGACGCTGTTACTGCTGTTTCAATATAATTTTGTATCTCTATCTTAGTTTTTAGAAAAATACATAACCACCAAAAGTAAGCATTTTAACTGTTATTAAGTTTTTGAGACCGGCCATAAGTTGATCAAATACCAATTCCTAATTCCCAATCCCATATTTATATTATTTTTGTCTGTAATCTGATCTGTTTCAGTGGTTACACGGTCCAAATGCGCTACTCAACCAACGCTATCTTCCAGTGTAATATGGAACAAATAAAAATCTTGGTTTATGAAAAATATTTACTTTAAAGGAATACAAAATAATGATGACAATACGTGCATTAATACTTACATTTTACCCTTAAATAATACATACCGGACACGGCTTGTATAATTTTTCTTTTCTGTCAAAGTATAAGTACTAATGCTCATGTACACATTTATAAAAACAGTTGTAGTGTGCATAAAACAGATAAAGGAACGTACCAATACTACATTACTTATTTTCGTAATTTTTTATCCCTCTTAATGGTCCCCTTGGGGACCATCCGTAGTATATCATGAGAAAATCCCCCCAACCGCCTCCAGATTTCACGTAGCAATTCACAAATACGATGTTCAATTATTTCTTGCAAACAGAAAGTAAAAAATGAATAATTTAGCTTACTATGTAATAATGACATTAAAACAACCGATTTTTTTTGTGCTCAGCAATAAGCATAATATCGCACCTTTAGGATGAAAACGACACAATTCAAAAAGACAGAAAATTGAGGTATCATCATAAAATTATTTAAAACGAAGTTCTCAATACAATAATAGTTCAAACACAGCCATATTCAAACAAGAAAAGGACAAATCTGTTATATCGGTCCCTTTTTTATAATATCTTTATAAATAAAGCACTAGTTTTTAGTCATTTAAAATTGACAACTCAATTTTCTATTTTTTTATTGTGTCGTTTTCATCCTAAAGATGCGTTATGGCGCGTCCTTTCACAATGGTTTAAGATTTTACCCCTTAGCAATAAACGTTATTACTTTATTTTACTTATAATTATTGTTTCATCTCTTAAGGACTGATATCAACTGATAGCTAATAATTAAATTAGTTTAAAAATAACACGAAATACGCGTTAGTTGGTACTTAATTCGTTTGTATATAAGTACTTAGTACATGGTTCCTATGTTTTATTCTATATTATTTATTACAGAATGTATATATTTCCCTCTTAAATATTTTAACACAAGTAATATAATATATTCCTTTGTTTGTCTTAATACTGCAGCACCAGCTCATAGTTGCAAGTATTTAGCTTCTACTATTTATTATAAAATTTATTTACAACTTTAAATTTTATTTATTGATGTTGAAAGTTAAATTATTTCCGAAAACTGGTATTTCAGGCCATTGTCTTCTTCCAAAATATTACCGTTCTTTCTTTAAAGCTTAGATAATAAAATATACATAATAGATTTAAAATGTATTCGATGCAGTATATTTAGTATGAAATAACTTTTAAAATGTATAAAAATAGTTGCTTAATTACATTAATATAAACAAAACCTTGACGATAAGTATACGAAAGTATAAGGCGTATAAAAATATTTAATTTCATTCTCAAACTATTTCGACAACCAACAGCATAGACCCTATTAAAAAATAAAGGAGACCATAATATTACTTAAGTGGTTACACGACTTCAAATTATATACAAAAGTAAAAAGAAAAAAAAGACGTTCAATAAAGCCATGAAGAGAGGGCAAAGGTGTCCATAATAATTCCCCGGTATAATTTTTCACTTTTATACTAAAAAGTGTTTTTAGGATTGAATAATGTTTTTTTTTATTTAACTTAAAACATTTGTTCTGATAATATATATATAAGTCTTCAATCAGTTTGAGGGCAAAATGATATTATAATCTAGCAACAATCGTCTAGACTTTTTTAAATTTTTAGTATTATTAAACATTTAACAGAAAGATTCATCACATTTTTCTTTCTTCAACATTTAGTTTTTATAATATATAGCTTATATGTAGCTTTTGCCCGCGGCTCCGCCCGCGTGAATGAGTTTTTCCGGGATAAAAGTCCAGCTTTATATTTTCCCGGGATAAAAAGTAGCCTATTTGTTAATCCAGGACATTATATTTCCGTGTGCCAAATTTTATCGAAATCCGTTCAGTAGTTTTTGCGTGAAAAGTAACAAACATCCATACATCCAAACATCCATACGTTGTTACAAACTTTCGCCTTTATAATATTAGTAGGATTTTCAAAACTTTGTTTTTAATTATTCCTTTCTCACTTACGTTTCCTTAAGGTATAAACCGGACGTATAAAATGATCCCGGAACCATTTTATACCTCTAGTTACGGTTCGTTTAACCCCAAATGTCAAATTTAAATATATCCGTCAAAACATAACCTTAAAACTCACCATGTGTTCACAAAATTAGGTTCAAAATGCCATTAAAAGTCAATACAAACCGTGGAATAAACAACTATTAAAAGAAACAACACACCGGGAGAACCTCAATTAAATTTTTGATTTAATTTAGATCAAAAGCAACAATTTTAATCAATTGTTCCTACGCACGATACTCACACCGCCATGATATTTTAACAGACGACTGAGGGGACCGCGGACGTATTTGCTAAAGAATCTGATAGATGGCATTAGTAGATCACTAAGACTTGCGAGGAATCATTTAGTCCACCTCTTCCCTAATTATCGTAATATTTTAACCTTTATAATATTTTAAACACACAATTTTGTAAATGGACATTATATTAATAATATCTTAAACTTATGTTCTCTTAGTACAATTTTTGGAGATCTTTAAGTCTTTGAAATTCTAATAAGGTATTTTTTATACAAAAATATTAAAGCGTCGCGCTTTAATATTTTCGTTGTGAATGCCATTTTTGGTTAAAATCACGTCGAATTCTGTGGTCATGAGCGCAACAATTACAACTAACGACAATTTTCCACAAACGATCCCAATCTTAATCTTCGATGCAATCCCGGAAATAAACCAATCAAAAGAAGTCTTTAGTAAGAATGTCATAAAAAGCTCTATTCTGATTGGTCCATATTGCGATGGATCGAAAAAGAGCGATTGAGATCGTTTATCGGTGGTTAATCTGGAATCGGAAGGCGAATGCATGTGCACCAGTTTGTCCAGGAGTCAGTGGATATGTGCACTGGTGATCTTGACGATCTGACCACCGACGGTGTAAATGGCAGCGCCACATCCCCTGTTATGATGAGTGGAACACACCCACCGAATTTTATGCTTATGTATGGCCTTTTGGTAGTACGTGTAGTTTCCGAATCCGATCAACGGCTTGCCCTTTAGAGATCTTAGTAGTACGTAGTCTGAAAAATAATATGTTTATACTTGAGTCAGTTTATTTATTACATAATAGATTTTTATGTACATTTAATAAATTTTACAATAATGGTCTTTATTTTAATATATGTAGCGTTGTTAATATTATTTTGTGTTAACCGTAATATGAAAAACAATGTTATCTGTGAAAGATAAAGGATCCAGGAATTAATAGACATAAAATGATTAAGAAATAAACTTTTCTGATATTTTTTATTTCTATCCACAAATACTTATAATATGGTCAATTATAAAAAAAAATTTACGACACACGCGACAGATATTCGATAATGTAAAACTACAATATCTGGTTGCAATAAAATACAACATACAAACATCTCAGCGTTCAAATTCAAAAAAACTCGAAGCCAATAATTCTTTCCGGCTTCAAATTATTATGGAAATCAATAGGTAAGTATCTGAACACGTCCTAATGAAATAACTTTAAAAGTAGAAGCTGCCTGAATAACTGTGACAGCAATTTTATTTTAGTTAATCGGGATTTTCTTAGAGATATAAAGTTGCGTTGTAGTAAGTATGCTACAATAGTAACTTATTTCAAGCACTAGCCCAAATACATATTATCAATGTAACTAGGGCCTAACGTAGTTGTATGTTCGTTCATGTAATACACAATTTTTCCACCGATTGTGTGAATAGTGGCTCTGCAGCCGAATTTAGCATGAGTTGTACATCGCCAGCGCAACTTGACCCCTTCCTTGTGATAATTCTGTCTGTAGCGGATACCTTCGTAAAATAACGTCTTCGTTCCCTTACCATTGGTGATAATCAGCGGGGTTGCTTCTGAAATTAAATAAATATGTTTAGTACTGTTAAAGCTTAAGAGTTTAATAAAAAATATTTGAAACATACATATATCTTATTTATTTATACATCGTGACTGTTGACCCATCGATTTCCTCAATAGACAAATTCGAAATTGGATAACACCGGTCAAAGCGCTAACCACTTAAGGTATATAAGCTATAAGATCAGGGATATTTCGTCGAGGATAGTAGGATACCGCGCAACTAGCACTGGTATATACTACGTAAGTGACAAGAAAAAAACAAATTGAGATTAATAAGAATGCAATGTTATCATCGTCACTTTTAGGTTTATTTATTTATTTAATGAAACACCAACAGTTAATAGAGTACGCAAAACACAGGAATAAGTCACAAATCAATAATCCTATAAGCATGTTTAACTTTCACACATTATTTTTAACCTCCGACGGAAAAAGAGGGGTGTTGTAAGTTTGATTTGTCACTTACGCGGTAATTAGCAATGATAGTTACACGGTATCGTACTATCCTCGATGATTTGTATTCTAAAGAATTTTACTCTTACTTGAAATATTATACATGCGAATATTTTGGAAAGTGTATGGATGATAGTTAGAAGTAAATGCAGTAACCGCTGAACGGATTTGGATGAAATTTGACACGTGGATAAACCATGTCCTGGATTACCATGAAGGTTTTACCTTGGAAATTTACTCCCGTGGGAAATATTCGAATAATTAATGCGATTTTTGTAACGGCAAAGCCTTTCCACGCGTAGCCGGAAAGAAGCCGCGACCAACATCTAGTAAGGAAATGAAATGCTTCAAAAGTTACATTTGTAAAGCAAACCTAATTAGCAATTTACCTTATGGTAAATGATACAATGCTTCAATAATAAAACCATCTTTAATGAATAACTTTTAATAACATTTCTTACAAACTATTAAGTGTATTACAGGGTTTTAAAGGCATCTTTGGGTGTAGTTGTAGGCGACAAGAAAACTGTAACGCGTTTATGCTCTACGCATGCATGAGAAGAGCTTAATAAAGTAAAAAAAAAGAATATACGCATGATTAAGTGCTCGGAGTCTGGAATTTGTGCCCGATATGGCGATAGGCTCGCCCCCTATCACATCATGGGACGGAATAATGGCGAAAAGTGGGTGCACTAGTTGCGCCTCTGCCTACCCCTTCGGGGATAACAGGCGTGAGTACAGATACATATTAAGTGCAAAAATAAAATATTATCCTTCGTCATAACAAAACATCAAGATGTAATTTAGAATTCAGGCCAGAAAACTAAAAAAAAGTATGAGTTCTTTTTTTTCCCTTAGCTTATTAACGTCATTAAAAATGACGAATATAATATTAATATAAGCCGCGTTGAAATATTCTTGACTGTATTCTTGTATAACTTAAAAAACATAGGCTTTCATTTTTGTCTATTTCATTTAATTGTGTAAAAAATCCACTACTATATTTTATTAGGAACCTTTATTGGTTACAAAAATATATTCTTCTAATAAAATTATTGGTTTGATGAACTACAGTAAAAAGTTTACTCGTTGCAAATGGGAAAGAAAAAGTTTTACATAAAAAAAAAATAAGGTTTTTCCCTGTAAAAGGAGGCAAACAAAACGTCCAAAATCCTACGAACTAATGTGTTCATTAACATAATATACAATTTTGGAGTTAACAGTGTGTATTCTCGACCTACATCCATACTTCTCGTGGGAGGCGCATCTCCAACGTACTTTGCCTCCGCAAGCTCCGTTTACTCTGTACTTAATCCCTTCTATTATTAACACATCCTTGCCCCTGTGGTTTTTGTAGATAACTACTGTAAAAAAAAGATTTTGAACATAAAAACGGTGTAATGTTTACTTCCTGTCAATTTAACAAAAACGCATAAAATTTACGTCAAATAAAATTTTGCATACAGGAATTTTTGATGCAAAAATTATAAACATCTATAATTTTTGCATAAAAAAAATAATAAAATAAAAGATTATAAAGGATAGGATAAGGATATAACATTCATAACAGCGTTTATTACTTTAAATACAAAATATAATGAAAAACAGACAAGCATGAATTTGGGTAATCAAAAAACATACATTCTTCCTTCCTTCCTTATACTTACATAGTAAAAAAACAAAGTTGCCCATCGCCTCTAAACTCGATAAACTCAAAAACGACCCAACGGATTTCGATGAAATTTTATTTGGAGATAGTTTGAGACCCTTGAAAGGTTTTAAGCTACTTTGTAGCCCGGGAAAATATATAGCGGGACTTTTATCCCGGAAAATCTCTAACGCAAAAGCTAGTTAATTAGTAAAATGATTTTTAGAGCGAATCGACTGAATGTCTAAATGCGCAGTTTTTTTATAAGATGAACATGGATGTATCATGAAGAATGTTGTTTGTGGCCATCGTAAATAAAACAATCAAAAATAAATACAAAAACCATTTATTATTTGTGACATAAAAATATCTGTATTTATTTGCATTGGTCCTTGTAGTGACTGCCTCGGTGGTGTAATTGTATTATGGTACGACTGCAGTGCTAAGGTCTCGGGTTCCATCCCCAGGTCGTGCAAACTGATATTGGGGTTTTACACTCAGTACCAGCCCGGAGTCTGAAATTTGGGCCCGATATGGCGATAGGCTTGCGTCTTGTCACATCATGGTACTGAATACACATGGCGAAGAGTGTGTGCACTAGTTGCGCCTGTGCCTACCCCTACGACTCCGAGGGCATGAATGTGTCTATTTGCCTTATCTTCATTGGGAATATTTTTAATAAACACTAAATGAATAACAATAAACCCAACTATTATTGTAAAAAATATTTATTTATTCACATTTTTATACTTAATACCAAAAAAATACCTTATTTTTATCCCCGTCAAAAAAAATAATAACCATTTTATTACAATTGTTACTGGCCATTAAAAGAAAAGAATTAAATTCACAATATCACGAACTCGAAGTAGTATGTGTATTATAAAGGTATACTATTTTATTGCCTATTGTATGAATTTTTGCCTTGCAGGAATACTTGTAGTGGGAGCAACATCTCCATAAGGTTTTTTTTCCGTACTTTTTGTTCACTCTGTATTTTATACCTCCGAATATCAACCTGTGTACGCCTTGGTCGTTCTGCAAAATATATAGCACCTCTTCTGCAAAATATTTTTTATTTATTTTTTAATTTGTGGTACCGGTTTGACTGCGAGTTCAAGCCCTTCTTTTAGGAGTAGCTACGCTCCATTGGAATTTATGATATTATTTTGTTTGATGAAATTTATGACGTTGTTTTGTTTTAATTTAACTATAATTAAAAAAATGTAAAGTGCCACAGTTCCTGACTGCATCGCGTTTACTACGCAAGTATTCCATACTTTTAATAACAAATAAACGTAGGCATATGTTCATAATTCATTTATTTTTATTTAATATTGCATACTAATAACTGTATAACTTAAAATCACATAAAGGAAACACGTTCTGTACTATTAAAATTATCTTACAAAATACTAAAGCTCAGAGACGCCATTTTATCTATTATACATTTTAATATAACAAAGGTATTTCAACAAAAAACATTGAATTATTTTTATAGTAAACATTATTATTCGAAATTCAATTGCGAAAATGCGATTCAAACGCTTAATCACGAACTGAAATCTAAGTACGTTGTGCCTAGATCAAAAGCGATTTCTATTTATAGAAACGTATTTGAGCAATTTAAAAATTAAGTGTAGGTACCCTGCTATAAAATTCGACTTTTATTTAATGTTTTTTTTACTAATAGTTCCGGTGTGTGACAAGAAATAAATATTTTTTTCTAATAAAAGTATGATATTAATAAGTCTTTTTAAAATTTATTTAGACTAGAAATACTTTTATTTAATTGATAAATAAAAAAAAATTGGCTTAATTTCAATGATTATCACGAAATGATTGGTTTTCATTCAGTTTTGTGACTCCGTTGCTTTTTACTTAATTTATTCTAAAAACATATTTGTGACCGCACGGATTTAAAAGGTAAAATCTCTTATGATTTCATACATTTAACTCCATAAATTTGAAGGGACAGTGACAAAATGGAAGTTTTAAAAATCAAAGGCTGTGTACACATCATTTAAAAGTTGCCCGAATAATACACAATATTAAACTTAATAAACAAATAACATCAATAGACAATTTGTGGTAAGATAGTTTCTGGTTCAATTATTGTAGATTCGGTAATGCTTTTATTCTGTTTTTTCTTAACATAACCTTTGCGTTTTTCTTCTCGCCATTTTTTTCTTTGTTGTTCGGCTTCTTCTGATGACATTTCCGTAATTTTCTTTCTTTTTGATTTTATTCGATCTAAGTTTCTTTTACATTGGGCAGTATATTCATCTGGGCGTCCATTTTTAATCTCTCTCTGTATTATCTAGTTTTCTCCGCGCCAGTAAGCGGCATTGCAATACCTAAAAAGGTTAAATATTACTACAGGTTCTGTCGATCTTCTTCTTTTCGCATGGGCATCATGTAGTTTTATCCTATCTAATCTCAGTTTGATAATTGTAGTTGTAGCCTTCGAAGTGGATCGGGCAGCCTTACAATATTTATAAAACTCTTTTTTGCTTGGAAGTGAGGAACATCTTTACGATTATAATGTGTAACTACGTCATGAAATACCACATTATTTTAGAGATGATATTTTAAATTTTAAACAGTTTGATCAAAGTAGTTTCTGATACAAGAGAGCGATCTTAATAAATAAGTAAAATAGCATACAACATTTAAAGATTATTTAGGAAAAATTCATTAGAAATAAATTCACTTTACGAGCAAGTATAAATTAAATATTTGTAAATAGATCTCTTTAGAATTAACAATACTGTAAAATAGAAAAGACAAACTTATTTAAGTTAAGAAAAGCTTACCGTTGACGCTTAACGTTTACATGTCGTCAGCAAATTTCAATCTGTAAATTTTTAATTGAAATAAAAAGTACTCAGATTTTATGTAACTTTAGTATACATTAATTTGGTTAGTAAGGATATTCAATGTGAACTCAGCTTTATGCATTCCAACCTGTTGTGACTTGGCGTTCCGTTATATGTGACCATAGAATAAGTCACAAAACGGAGGTCACACAATGCTACCCTCTTGTAGTTTTAAATTCTTTAAAAATTACTTATCCTACTTAGCACTATTAACTTTTTGATATCAAATACTACATAAACTCTATAATGTGTTAACAATAAAAATAACTACAGAAAAGTGATTTATAGCAGTAAAACTTGGTCACATACCTGAACAAAGAAATTGAAACGCAGAACACCTCAAAAATGTGTACGCGCTGGCCTCCAAATTTATTTGTCAATGAAGGCAACATGGCGTCTCTCGAGGAAGAACGGTATATTCTGTTGCCATTTGAAGTCGAATAATTCCTTTTTTAGAAGAATTTTTGCAAAAAAATAGCGGTCACAAAACGGAATGATCCAGTTAGTACAAATTTTCGATTTTAAATTAGATCTATTTTTAATAGAAAATAAGTAAAAAAATATTATTGATACTTTAAAATGATAAACTCGACTTTTAAGAATTAAATGTTATATTTATTAAACCACTCGCAACATTATTCTTTTTTATTTATCAATGATTTTCTCACAAGAAAGGAAGGGGACACGTAAATTTGATGGTCTTCAATGTTTTAAAACCTTCGTAAATGTTATATGTAGTAAAGTAACAACAAAACGACAATTTATATTTAATTGTAAAGATATGTTTTTGTCGCTTAAATTAATTTATTCTACTAGGAGTCATTCATTACAAAAACATAAATGAGTAAAGTCGAGAGACAAGGCTCAAACCGAGGGTAATTTTTTTTTGAAATTGTTCATTTTTAAAGATATGTAATTTTAATTTATTTGAAATATTAAAATTAAAACTTAATTCATTTAATACTTTTATCTCGCAAAAGACATACCTACATAATATATTGGCATACTGTCGTCGGTCGTAGCATTATACCGTGTACGTGTCAAAAAAGGTTTAGTATTATCAATCTAAATTTTAATACGGTAAGGATCGATTTCAATTTGCCATTTTACGCCACTTACGCGGTATTACAGTATCTCCGAGGATGTGGAACTGCAAACGCAATTACACGAAGCTAGTAGTATGTTCGTCAACGAACAGCACTATTTCAGAGCCGATGGTGTGGACCCTCGCTTTGCACCGGTACCTCTCGTGTGTCACGCACCTCCACGCAGTTTTACCTCCCACAACCTTATAGTTCATCCTATAATCATTTCCGTTTAAATGAAGTCTGTCGTATCCTTTCTCCGTCTGAAAAAACCTTGGCCCATCTGAAACAATAGTTATGTTGGTATTTGATGTAAATGGATTGATATAAACATATTTTAACGGTATGTGAGTCTGCCAATCCGCACTAGGCCAGCGTGGTGAACTAAGGCACTAACCCATTCAGTATAGGAGGCTCGTGCTCAGCAATCAGCAGTATATACTGCCCTCGTAATTCTAAATGCAGTACTTGCAAAATGGCGGTTTCGAAAAAAACGTGGTTAATTTTTTTTTTAATAAATGTCTACTCATTTACAAATCAAATCTATTAATATCTCTAACAATGTTTTATAACCCAATGGTTAAATACGTGTCTTACGATGCCGTTTTGCTAAAAAAAGAAAATGCAAAAAATGTCAGTTACTGCATTCATTATTACGGCGGCAGTATAATACAGGGCTGGTAATACTATTACTCGATGTAGGTAAATATAATCTACCGTTAACAATATAATTTTACTCATATTTGTTTTATTATTTTTATCAAAAAATAACTTCAATTAAAATCTTACACAATAAAAACGATTAAAATACAGTGAAAATTTAACCAGATATAAGCGTTTGAAATGTGAACGAAGGGCTAAACGTCAAAAAACGAAAAAGAGACACAATGATATCTCGTTGACGTCATCACGCATTACGATGATTACGATGCACGCTAAAGAAAGAGTTAGCGTATTATCGCCACTAGGCGCACATTGCAATATTTGAAATATGACTTGCTGCCCATTTTCTTAATCAATTTCATTGCTAATTTCACGAAAGGGCTTCTTCCCTTATTGTTTGCTATAACGTATGGAATAATTGTCAAAATCGTACATAGTAAAATAACCTATTGCATGTACATGTGTCCAGCAAGTTAATGCTTATTTCTCAGTGCTTTCAGTATAAACAGCCTTTGTGTGTAGACATAGGGGCATTGTGACAAAATACGACTTTACTTCAGTTGGCTGTCAGATAAATAAAGCTGAACAAAGCCAATGTATGCAATTAGTAAGATTTAATGTAGATACCTTTTTACCTTTTATGAAACACTTTTAAGTCGATGTTACATTAATAATATAAAATTCCTTAAATTTTTCCTGTATTTTTAGCTATAGTACAATGTTTCAAGAATTATTTAAATAAAAAAATTATACCACATTTAGATAAAAATTACATTTGGTATCGTTGCTACATACAATGTTACTTAATTTTAAATAATATCACAAGTTCACTTAAATCTACTCAATAACTGCGTTTAATAAGTGTACTTAAAGTTCAGTTAAGGTATTGCATACCACAAGACTTTTATATACATTTAATTATATATAACACGACGTAAATATCAGAATAACATGGAGGTGTTTAAATATTGTATATAATTTAAATCGGTGTATTTAAGAACTTCTATTATATCACTCTTTAAACACCGTTAAATATATTACATATATTAACTAACATAAAACTATATAATATATAATAATTATAAATAACTAACATAATATTTTTGTAACTTGCATTCACTCTGCTAGAGAAATTCAATGAAGTATTCAATTGTATAGGAACTAAGTATTTGTAATTGGAAATTTTCACTGGTGGTAGGTCCCTTAGGTACCTATATGTAAGAGTCCGTCTGGGTGGGTACCACCGCAATGTCTATTTCTACCGCCAAGGAGCAGTGAGCATGCACTGTTGTGTTTCGGTTTGAAAGACATTGCAGCCAGTGTAACTACAGGACATAATGAGACTTAACATCTTATGTCTCATGATAACGAGCGCAGTGGAATGCCACAGAGAACTTTGTAACTCAAGGTGCTGGATGGTATTACTACTGTTTATAGGTGGTCGTATCGCTTACCATCAGACGAACGGCATGCTCGTCTCGTCATTCAATGCCATAAAAAAATACTACACTTTACACATTGTTGCATGAAAATAACAATAAACCGTAAAGTTGTCTTCACATTGAGATACATACTTACAGGCGATGTCAAGCAATATTTTAAACTAGCTTTTGCCCGCGGCTCCGCCCGCATTTAAAAGTCTTTCCGGGATAAAAGTCCCGGTTTATATTTTCCCGGGATAAAAAGTAGCCATAGTATGTGTTAATCCAGGACATGATCTACCCGTGTGCCAAATTTCATCGAAACCCGTTCAGTAGTTTTTGCGTGAAAGAGGAACAAACATCCTTACATCCATACATCCAAACATCCAAACATCCATACATTCTTACAAACTTTCGCCTTTATAATATTAGTAGGATTTAATAAGGTTTGCTTGCGTGTAAAATTTTTATCGTAGAACTTGTATTGTAGTACACCATAGATTTAAGGAAATTTAATTTGTGTTGTATAGTTTGCCGAAATTTATGAATTTACGCAGTTTGTGTAATTTTGGCCCTGGGTACTAAAAATGTATTCGTGATTCTTAGCTTAGAACACTCTCATGTCTGAAATTAATTGATCTCGGTCCTACCCGAGTATCAAATGCATTTGAAGGAAGAATTATAGTACACCGACGTGACTGAACGTCTGTAAAGTGTCAACTTGCTTAAGCTTTAATTAAAACAATTGTCTCGCCTCGCACGTGCGATTCCTACGTAAAAGGACATAAAAGTTGCGTTATCTGAACACAATGGCGGGATAATTGCGGGAGATGACAGACAAGACTCGCCTCAATAAACTTTCCGCAATAAAATTGCTCCGCCTAACTGAAGCCATACCAGTAAGCATCTAACGTAACACTTGACCGCCATTAGAATTCAGAAATTTCTATCTATAAGAAAATATTTAAATCTCTTCATAGACCACATGGCGTTTCACCCTATCTAGATTCCTTGGTGGATGGCTGTGTTCATCCAGGGCCATGGTGACGTGTCTTCCGCAAGTGTGGATCCTCGCTGAGCAGCTCCTGACAGAACATCTCCATCTGATTTTGTTCACAGCAACAAAATTCCTTGTAAACGTGTACCCGCCTCTTACTAGCAACTTGTATCCTTTCGATGTGTGCATAATTCTTGCTGCAATTTTGAAAGTTGTATAAAATATAGTCAAATGAGGTAAATGGCGACGGGACGTTTTGTGATTATCACGCAGGTGTATCAAGTTTTTAATGCTTGATTATTCGCAACATTTTACAAAAAAACATTTATGCGACGTAAGCACTGCTACCAGTAATGACCCATTTGACGGTACCTTACGGCTTTTTTTATACCAATTACGAGAAAGAAATTGATTCTTGGTAAGCATGACTTCCTATTAACAGTAGCGCCACTCAGATTAGCTAATTGCATATCCTAATACATTATATGTTTAATTGTGTAAACTAAAAAGTGATACTGATTAGTATTTAGTCATTAATCAGTATAACTTTACACTGGAAAACAACAAGGCTTGCACACTTAAAGCGTCATTTAAACAGAGAAATGATTGCTTTCAAAAATCGTATACAATAATAGCTAGCAATGTTCGTTTTTTTAAATCCGAAAGATCCGAAGACACGAATGTATGTCAAGTCGGGCGAGATTTGCCTTGTCGTTGTGCTTGTTCGGACGGGGTTCAAGAATTGCGTGCGATTATTTCTAGCAACAATTATCCCGACTTAATGAAACTTTATGCTTAACGGTCGATACAGAAAGTTTGTATTTACTCAGGCGGACTTTCAAAGATATGTAATTACTAGTACGTTTATTTTCTTGAAAAGTAAATAGCTTTACCAGACTAAAGTTGGTATTGTATTTGTCTTATTCTACTATTAAATAGTTTCAGTCAGTGTTAATATTTTAGTTAATAATTAAGTTTTTTAGCCATAATGCACATGTTATATTCAACTTAATTATTATTTCGAATAATAAATTTTGAATGAGGTCATTATCTAATAGAAATTATAACAAGTGGTGTGACCGACCCTATTGTTCACAGATCATAATAAATAATTAATTACAAGGCTGACTAAAACCCCTTTACATTCTCTAAAACTTTCCTAACTTCTTACCACACTTCCCAAATATGAATTCCTTATTCACTACTCTTTACTCTGACTCAAGCTTTTCCATATATAATTTCTTAAAAGCTCCATCATATTTTACTCTTATGAACAAAGAACTTAAATTAAGTAACGTTACATTTAATAATTGCTTTCCCTTTCTTCATTGATGAGTATCTTGATAAGTCTATCTTTCTTCTTCTTCCAATATCTTTCTCTATCTTTTTCTCTTCTTTTCTGTAATTCTTCGGTACTCATTTTGGCACGCGCGCGACGAATACTCAACTTTTTCTGTTCCCGCCGTCGTCTCTTTTTTTCTTCATTTGAGAACCAAAGTCTTCGTAGCCTTGTTACTAAAATAGTATAATAAATTAGAACAAAATTGATTTTCTTACTAGTGGTTCGTAAATTCAGCTACATATTTGGAAAACTTGTAGATAAATCGTATTACATTATGTACAAAAATAAGAAAATTGACTCATTAAATTGGAAATTGGTAAAAGAATTCAAGTTGTAAAAACGCTGCATTAAAAAGTAAAATTAAATTGACCTGATTAGTAATAATATAAGTAATTTTGTTACGAACATTTATAATTCTGCATTCAAAACATTTTAGAACATTCAGATAATTACTTAAAAAAAATGATTTTGTATTAGAACATAACTTAATAATAATAAAAGCGGCGGCCTAGTTGGGAGTGGAACGGACTGCCGAGACGAATATCCGCAGGTTCAAAACCCAAGGGCACACACCTCTGAATTAAAAAAAAAATATGTGTGTATTCTAAGTGAATTATCGCTCGCTTTAACAGTGAAGAAAACATTGTAAGGAAATCTGCATACCTGAGAAGTTCTCTGAATTTCGATGGTATGTGAAGTCTGCAAACCCGTATTAGGCCAGCGTGGTGGACTATGGCGTTAACCCTCTCAGTTGTAGAGGAGGCCCATGCTCAGCAGTGGGCAGTTAATACGGGGCTGGTATGGTATAGTAAAAGTAACTAAGAAAAGATAAAGTGATGATATATTTTGGTAAGAAATGGGTACCATGTTACATACCATTCAATATATTCATTTTGTTGTGTATTTAATACACAATTTACAATATTTACAAATTATATTATAGACTAGAATAGTTTATAAGTTCAAGCGCCTGTTCCACATAGTATGAGAAAATGCTACTCGTCAAATAAATTATAAGACGACCAAATACAAGACACGCTGTTAAAATTTATACTCCCAAAGGGTATTTGACTACTTTTTTAAATGCAATTATGAAAAATGTATACTATCCAAAATGTAATGGCAAAAGAATTTTTCAAAATTGTTGCAATAGTAAGTAAGTTATGAAGCTTTAAAATTTGTTGGAAGGGGTAGCTTTCAAATAAAAGTAATACTAGGCTGTAACGTCACCAAGCGCCGTCGGCCTTAACGCTGCGTGCGTGCGAAAGAGATAGCGCGATATCCCCGTCACGCCCCCACTTTTGCTCACAAGAATATTTCAAACGGGAATAACAATTTTAATAACATATTTTTTTTCAAACGATTTTGATGCTGATTTCACAGAAGAATTTCTTTTTCGTATTATTTTCTGTTACATCTAAAATAATGCACTAAATCAAACATAGGCAAATACCCTATTAAAAGTAACCACGTGAATAGGTACTATTTACTATTTATAGGTACTATTTAGGCAAACAACATTTACGTAAACGGTGTGATAAAGGTCCCAATTAAATTAATTATGATATTAATAAACATAAAACTTTTAGCAACTAGGAAAGAACCTACTTCAGGGTCCGTAGTCAAGATGCTTTTTACAAAACTTAACTCCAATAGAATAGAAAATAATGTATGCGAATGACATACCTTATGCATAAATGTAACGCAAGGATAGGTCATAACCATTTTTTTCATTTCTATTGGAGTTAGCGCTTGTAGAAAAGCACCTTGGCTACAACCGTAGGTCGATTGAGGTAACATAACAAAACAAATAACTATTATTTCCGATTTTTATTTGGTTGCTCCACCAACTTCTGGTTAAGCCAAGCGGACTCTTGATGGCCAAGATAAATCGGTATACGACTTTCGTTTACGTTTCTATTACTCCATTGATTAGACGCCGCTTGAAGCCGAAAGCAGAATTTGGTGAAAGCGGTTTTTTGTATAACAACATAACAGTCAGGTACATATTTTTTAAGTTAAATAATTAATGGAATTTATGCCCGATATGGCGATAAGCTCGCCCCCTATCACATCATGGGACGGAATGTCGGCGAAAAGTGGGTGCACTAGTTGCGCCTCTGCCTACCCCTTCGGGGATAACAGGCATAAATTCCAGACTCCGGACTGATACTGAATAGAAAAACTCAATATCACTTTGCCCGACCCGGGGATCGAACCCGAGACCTCAGCTTTGCAGTCGTACTGTAATACAACTACGCCACCGAGGCAGTGTATATATATGTATATGTAAATATAGACATTTATCTCTTAAATTAATTAAGATATATGGTAGATGTTTGTTATTTAATAAAATGGTACCACATTACCCGAACACCCGTGCCTCCCTTTCTATACACAAAAGGAGGAGGAATCTAGAATAAGCTTACTAGTATCCGATATGTATAAATAGTTTCTTTCTTTTTATCTCTTAAAAGTAACACAGGAAGTCGTTTCTACCGGGCAACACCGCGATGAACAACAAGTGCGATATACTTTTAAATTAAATTTGTACGAAAACTCTGTCAACTTTGCGAATTACATATTTATCTTTTCTGTACTGTTGTAATTAGGAATGTTTTTGTATGGGCGGTATTAATAAATCAATCTCAAGTTCGAGTTACATCTCAAGTAGACATGATGTATGAAGAGTTCAATACATTATGTCTACTTGAGATGTAACTCGAACTTGAGATTGATTTATTAATACCGACCTAAGTATAAATACACTTATACATTTCATAGAATATAATTAATAAAATTTTATCAAAACAAATATCATAATACATTTTTTCAAATACCAAAACTGCCAGTTCATAAAATATAAACGCGATACATTTACATGTTTCGAGAGAGATAATTTAATTCAGATATACCAAAAGTAACACAGTTTGTAATAGAATATACTGTTTATTTTGTCCGTCTTTACACATAACACAAACAGACACACACATAATAAAGTAAAGCAAGACTTAGGTTTTGTATTCATGTAAGATTTTAGCATGTTATCTGAGGATTCTGTTAAATAAATAAGAAGTCTTATTCAGTGCTGATTTTTGAATGGTTCTTTCATACACAAACAATAAAATTGCTGTGTAAACGCTAAATTGCAAAGTTTTTCATTCATTGACGATTGAATAACCAGCCGTCAGAAAAGACATTCGTGCGAAAGGTTTATTCAAATTGTAAATTATGGTTGTGTAGATTCATGCTCCTAACAAAGCTTCCATTGACGGTGAGGTGGAAAGCCTTGCAAGTTCTTTTGGTGCACCTCCATCGGATCCTGCCGAAGCCTTGAACTTGTTGGTAATACTTGGCGCCCTGGTAGAACATCTGCTGCTTGCCGTTATTTGGATTTACCACGAAGATTGCTAGAAAGAAAAAAGAGGTAAGAACACTGCTAATAAAACTTACACACAATGCATACACACGCCTTTATTCCGAGGAGGTAGACAAAAGTGTTAGTAAAAAACCTACTTATTGCCATGCTTATTTCCATGATACGAAAACGGGCAAGCATATCGCCATATTGGGCTTAATTATAGACTCCGGACCGATACAGTGCAGGAAGACCCGAAACGAAGCAACGTGATCTTAGCGCAAGACTAATACGCCACCAAGGCAGTCAAGGTAATAAAACTGGGATTTGAAGAAAACAAACGAATTTTCACGTCGTTGGGAATCGAACCGCTGACTTTTCTTCTCTACATTCCATCTAGCAATTTAACTATTTGAATATCAGTGTTAGAATAATATATTTATTTCGCATTAGGTGTATATTTTATTACAGTAATTATACAAGTGCAATTAAATTGAATTACAGACGCCTCATTGGAATTATGCAAGACGCCTACAGTCTTCATTATTCGATACAGCTACACAATTATTACTTCTAATGACTATATAAAGGTGGGTGTTTTATACATTTTCATACTCATTGAGTATAAAAGTAGCCTATAGCACTCAAGAGTAATGTAGCTTCCTATTAGTGAAAGAATTTTCAAAATGAGTCCTGTAGTTTTTGAGTTTATCCTTTACAAACAAACAAACAATAAAATCTTTCCTCTGTATAATATTGGTATAGATTATAACACAACGAATATGCATTTTCGGGACTTTGCAAGTTTCAGTTATATTTTTTTTTAATCAAAGAAGATATTTTAGCTCATGAAATTTGTGTACTTAATATTGTTTAAATGAAAAGATTATTTTCGTTCTAAACTGTTCAAGAAGTGAAAATCTTACATATTTGCGGTTTCTTAATAATTATAACTAACGCGAGAAGTGATTGATTAAATCTATTTTTTTATAATCCTAAAAAAAATAGTAACATTTCACAACAGTTTACGAGGAACCTGAAAATTTCTACATAAGTGACTAGAATGCTGTGTTAAATAATTCTCTTATTATATAAACAGCTTGATATGACTCTATATAGCCTGTTAGCAACTACAAGTAAATTTTCAATCGATTCAATTGTTCTAGTAAGCTTGCTTTATCGTAATTAATACAGCAAATCATAGAATGCTTTTATAGATAATGACACGTGAAATCTCTACATGTATTTGAGATACAATTACGTATTTGTTTTCGTGCTATTTATATTAGGATGTCGAAAGAACATCTAAAACAAGCACAATTTTTTCACACATTTCATAAATAATATTTAAATAGGAATTGGCACCTTAGTCTAATAATATATTTTTATTCTCTATGAGTTCACTATAAAAGAGACACGATAGTTTACGGTTTCGTTTCCCAGGGGTGTAACAGAGAGCGAACTTATTGCTATCATCATCATCAGCCACGTGACGTCCACTGCTGAACATAGGCCTCCCCTAAAGATTTCCAGATGGATCTGACTAAAGCGACCTGCATCCGGCGTGTTCCTGCGACCTTTATCAAGTTTTTCCTCCTTGCAGGATGACGGCTGACGCTGCGTTTGCCAGTTCGTGGTATCCACTAAAGAACTTTTCTGCCCCATCTGCCGTTATTGCTTTTATACTTTTAATCAAACATACATTGCAATTCCAATATGTTTTAAAATTAAAATAGACATGCATAATAATGATACATGCATAATACTTTAGTAATACAATAACATTTTGATTATTCTACAAGAGAATCTGATTCTGTAAATAGATAAGACACGTATTACAAAGCATTATGTTGAATCCTGAGACAAAACAAACATACATAATATCAGAAACATATTACATACATGCACTCAGTACAGCTAAACGAAATTCAACTTAAAATTTCAGTGATAAATTACAAATTACGCCAAATCCGAATGCGTTGTAAAGCGTCCTGATCAACAGGGTTATGTGTGTGATTCCCTTTGATTTGTATAACTCGTTTCCCGTGGCCCAGCACTATCTTGGCCTTACAGTTCCTGCTGTTGACGGAGGTGCAGCGCCAATGAGTAGTCCCGAGGGTATCAGCCCTCCTCGCGTAGCAGTACGTGAAGTTCTTGAAAACTATCAGCTCCTTACCACATCTCGATTTTATTGTTTCTACGCCTGCAGGGGGCGCTGGTGCGGGCGTAACAGCTGAAGAGCAATAAGGATTTAGAATGGGTAAGTAAGTATGCAACTTTAAAGATTTTATATACATTATAAAGTATTAAAGGTTATTAAATAAAATATACCTTTAGCACTGCTATTAAATATACCTTTAGCCTGCTTCTCTGTTGGAAATTTAAGTATATGGGACAATGACAAAAGGAATAAATAAAATTGTGGCAGCTAAAATCCGTATATTCGCACAGCTTAAACTTAATTGACTAGTAAGTAGTTACATAGCCAAATATCACTAGTCGTCATAAATGCCCTTACCAGTCGCTAGTCAATATTTACGACTACAGAAAATGTTTTCAACATGCTCGTTTACTATAGACTAAAATCCATTGGCTTGTTCAATTTACTTATCAAACAAAACTGTTTACTTTTTGTCAAAATTAGAAGGAAACAGCAATTCAAGAAGAGTGAAGAAAAATCAAACTTATTTTTTTTTAATAAAATGGCAAAAAAAACATGAAGCGAATATATTTTGGCCATTTATATTCGAAATTAATTATGAAAAATATGTTTGGAATGAAAAACAGAATTATTTCATTTTATAAACGATCGGACACACACACACACACACACACGCAAACACACACTATGAAATACTAAGCTAGCACGCAACGCGAAAATACATCTTTTTAAGTAAACGCGCGTTTTTTATACGTGGATTCTGCACATAGTGGGCCTAACCCTTAAATTATAAAAAAAGGAATTTTATGTAACGGTATTAGAAATACAAGATACCGTAAAAATTACCTACAAATATTGTAATAATAAAAAAAATGTTATGATAATAGCATTGGAAAATACGAGTTTGAATACATTTAGTAGAAGCGTAATGCCTAAGTATAAACTTGTATGCTACTACACTAAAACTACTACCTAAAATACCACTATAGTTTTAAAAAGTCCAAGTAATATGTACTGTGACAAATATGTCACAAATAAAAAAAAAGTAAAGTATAAAATTACTGGCAAGCAGAGTTGTTTAACTTAAAAATAATCATCGCATCCTGATTTGTAAATTAAAAATACCTTATTTTTTAATTATAAAAGAATCCGCCATTAAGAAAGGCGAAAATTACATTTAACCATATATTAAAGGCACCTGCAAGGTGGACAGACGACTTGATAAAGGTCGCAGGAGCTCGCTGGATGCAGACCGCTTTTCACAGATCCGTCTGGGAATCTTTGGGCGAGGCCTATGTTCAGCAGTGGACGTCGAGTGGCTGATAATGATCATATTTAAAGGATATAATTTCATCAATTATATGCCAGTTCAATAAATGTCAATTTCGCCTTTAGGGCTGGGAATTCTTTATCAATAATGTTACCAGCCTTTTGATTATAAATGACTAAATTAATTATAATTAAATACACATAAGATTAGAACAGTTGGTTAAAAAAAACTGAAACAGACTTATAGCATTGCCGAGCGTGCATTCACTCGTAGATATGCTTTGACATCAAAATCCTTACTAACATTATAAATGCGAAAGTAACTCTGTCTGTCGCGTTTTCACGCCTAATCTACTGAACCGAATTTAATGACCTTTGGTACATAGATATTATAGAACCTGAAAAAGGACATAGGCTACTTTTTATCCCGGTAAAATATAAAGCGGGACTTTTATACCGGAAAAACTTTTTAACATGGGCGGAGACGTGGGCAGAAGCTAGGACACAATATGTATTTAGTAGACCATGGTCCACGTTAATAACTGATAACCCAAAAAAGTTTCCACTAAGGTCTTTCATTATTATTAGGAGAAATACTTCAGAACTAGATTTACTGTATTGATGTCTTCCAAGATTAATTTAATTTCGGGTTATGACCTATCGGACTCTACCTATGTACTTATCGCTACATCGAAATCTCATATTATCTTATAGTGCACCATATACATCAGTAAAGTTATAACAATGGGACAATATTCTTTAACTAATTGGCATTTGACGAACAATTCCTATTTTTATTTCTTCAACCCATGCAAAATTAATACTAGTGTGAATAACATATACTTTTCTTGCTTTATCTTCTTTACCTACGTGCTTTATCTTTTATAGATTTTCTCTCATACTGTTATACCTTTACTGACGATAAATAAGACGATGCAATTTCCAGTTATTTCCAGTTACATTTCAATGAGTATGTTTCCCAATAACAGCTTCCACCATCTGTCCAAACATCTTCACGCGTACAGGACACTTCTTGCTGACTCTCTTCGAGCAGTACCAAGTTGCTGAGCCATCGAAATGTCTATTATTTGTGGAGAAGGTATAATCCTCGATGCGAAGTAGATGACGACCCGTCGGCAACGGAATGAGCATGAAATCTGTAACTATAATGGATGAGGTTAGTAGAATTGAAGAAATAGAAAATGAATTCTATAAGTATGGATTTAAAGGTAAATGGAAAGGTTATCAGCTAGGTTTTAAGTGATGACAATTCAGAATTATCATAATGGAAGTATAGAAAACAAAGAAATAATGAACCTTAAGCTGTGATTCCGCAGAACGCGGCAGACGGCAGACGGCAACAGCATGTGCCGCGACGGTAGACGGCATTACATTGCCGTCGCGGCCCATGCCGTCTGCTGTCTGCCGCGTTTTGCGGTATCACAGCTCTAAAGTGTTATGAAAACGTTTTTCCGTCTATAATATTATCCGTATAATAAAATCTCTATTTTTTTCAAATATTTCGGTTTATTCTTTCAAATACATATTTAATATAAAACATAGTTATTAATATAATACAGTCTTTTAACAAATATTAAAATTAACAGGAACTAAACTCTAACAACATAACGTGAACATTGGAGATTTTTACATCGTAGGATATTACATTATATTATTTACATCATAATATCACGCTTTGGAACAGCATTCGATAAGTAAGATGAAGAATTTCAATCAAAAGACGAAACTCAGTGCAAATTGTTGAAGGTGGACACTAGTAGGTTCTCAATTCTCATACTTATTAAGTTTTTCACACTAAATACCAATAGCTCATAATAGTCTCACCAAGTTATTCATAATATGAATTATTTGGTGTGAGACCTTTGTTAGCTATTATCGTTGTCTTGGTGATCCTCTTATGTTATTCATTAAATTATCTTATATCGTTTATTGTACTATTAATACACGTAACTTTTAGATAGACTCCGAGAAAAAAAAACTGTTAAGTACATCGAAAATTCTAAATGAAGACTGCCTCGGTGGCGTAGTTGTATTATGGTACGGCTGCAATGCTGAGGTTTCGGGTTCGATCCCTGGGTCGGGCAAAGTGATTTTTTTATTCAGTATCAGCTCGGAGTCTGAAATTTGTGCCTGATCTGGCGATAGGCTAGTTCCCTATCACATCATAGGACGAAATAATGGCGAAAAGTGGGTGCACTAGTTGCGCCTTTGCCTACCCCTTTGGGGATAAAAGGAGTGAGTGTATATGTAAGTATGTATGTAAAATTCGAAATCAGTTATATGTTTTTATATTTTTATAGAATCCTGAAAAAGAAACAGTCGAAAGCGGGAAGTCTTTTTCAGGATTCTATAAAAATATAAAATCATTAACCAGGCACTACATGGCCATTGACATGTATAAAAAAAAATCATAATATAAAATCAGTTATATGTATTAAAATTCTAAACAATTTAATTGTTAAAATGTTTAAATTACCTAGTTAAAAAATTACCCTCTAGATCTTATATAATACCAAAGTCAATTACTAAGTGTCTATTAACAGTAACACGTGAAATCATAAATCTATGAGATCTTCAATGTATTTCGATATATAGGCACCTATAGCCACATCCTTAATAAGTAAAATAAATAATTAAAAAATATCAAAGTAAATGATAGCACATTGCAAGTTACAACAAAATGTACTACGCAGTAAAAAATAGATGACCACGGGGAGCACCTTCAATTTCTTTTTAAATGCTTTCGCTCCAGTTGGCTCTCTTCAATTTCTTTTTAAATGCTTTCGCTCCAGTTTGCTCTCTTCAATGTCTTTTTAAATGTTGCTCTAGTTTGCTCTATCGCCTGGAGACTTTAAATGCATATTGTAAAACCTTCCAAGTTCCAATCAAATAACACCATTAACAGTCTTCTTTATACTCATAAGCATATATGCCACTCTTCATTTGACACACTGGAACAGGTTCCTAAACCAAAAAAAATATGATATTTTTAAATCTCTGATGGTCTAATGGTTATGGAGCTCCCGTGCGCAGATAACGAGGTCATCAATGGTGATGATGAAGGCTGGACAGCTGGAGAGGTACCTGTTCTTACAATACCATCTATTCTTTTTCCTGTCACTTCGTCTACAGTAATAGATATATCCCCCTTTCCTTAAAGAGGTCTTACTTCGGATTATCCCTGAAAATAATTATCAAGTGAATACATCAATATCCCTTTTGCACCAGTTAATTGTAAATTTAAATATAAAACGATATGTCCAAAAAGGGCCTAATTTCTAACCAAGACAGTTTATATATATCTGAATAGAACTCCTAAAAACTAGCCTACATTAAATCGTTTAATTTTAAAACCCTCCGATTTAGAAATTTATGTAATTTTATTTTGCTTATAAACGACACTTAATATGAACGTTTGATTTTGGGATCTAAAATATTTTTTTAATGGACCCAAATCCATATTTTGGCCCTTAAATGTCCCTAAAGTTTGAGCCTGGTTAGATTTTAAGCGGACATTTTCTTTTCTAAACTTCTAAGATTGCGCGACACAGCTAAATAGCTGAGCTGGGTGTGATATTCACTTCGCATGTTCTTGGCGTGCGAATTACTATGACAATACACGCCACGTGCAGAAACTGTCACACTTAGCTGGGCTTGGCAGTTCTCGCTAGGACGTGCGCGACCGCACGGCTTTGCGTGGCGTGATCAATCGATTCTGTACTTCTTTCTAGACAGTGTTCCCAAATTAGAGGTTTTTCCCTAAATTTAGGCGCAAAATAAGTGGGATGGGATTTTTTATGGTTTAATAATTTTACAGGTATTCGGTTATAAATTATGACCAAAATAAATTCTAACCTTACATAAATTGCAAGTCTTTCTCTTGAATCTGTAACACGACTCTAGTTTGTATCCTGCGTAATCATTTTATCTTTTATAATGAATATTATTGTACCATCTTAAGTCCAAAGTTCCTGATGTAAAGTAAAATAAACGAACCATGTTCTCTTACCTTAATATAGTTTGCTTTTCCATTTCTAGATCTTAGGTGGATGTGTATATATCCTCATGTATGGTGATCATAAATATTATATGTTTCAATTACTACATTCTAAGTGAATCTGCTAACCTAATGCAGTATTTAAGGTACAGGCGATGGGAGCGATACAACCATGAATGAATGGAAAATAGCATAGACTGTACGTACATTGTACAGGTATGTAGCTGTAAAGTTAATACAGTGAGAAAAGTGTGATTTCAAGCTATCGTAAGCCCTTTGGACGTAAGCTTCAGTTGTAGTCTTCCAGAAAAGTAGCTGAACAAATTCAAAATAATAAAATCATCTCTACACTTCAGTATGCAATTTATGAAGATTTTTTTTTATTAATAACACAAAAGTTGTATACCAATCAATCAATCAAAGATATTTGAAGTTTTAAATTTCTTTAAGTACTTAGTTGCTGACTGAACGTGGCTGACGACTGACAATGGTGTACTTGATAAGGACGGAAAGATTACCAGTTTTACATGGGTTACTAGTAGTACAGTTTTACCTATGCAACATTTTAAAGATATTCAAGTAATCTGCAGGAATAAAACATAAAAAACATTACATATTCGGGAAGCGTTATAATTCGTGCAATACTTCTTATCACAACATGCTAAAATGCTAGGAATTGAGATTTCTTCCAAATTTATTATTTTTATAATAGAAACAAACTCAGCCTTATTTCTGCCCCAAGGGATAGGCAGAGGTTATTTACATCACGCTTTTCTTTAAAATCCATCAGATACAAATCACAATTCCAAATATACTGCTAATATATTTTCTTTACATTTTATCTAGAAACAGAAACATCTTTACAATAATAATTTACTTACATTTTACCTAGTACTATAAACATTTTTTTATACTATTTACAGTCTGATATATTCTCCGTTGCGTAAAATATATTTGGGAGGAGGGTGTATATGGTCATAGTAATAGGATTGAATATTATTCTCCGCGTCGAGGATCACGCGTGCCTTACATCCTCTGCTATTGTGGCTTGAACATCGCCAGTGACTTGTGCCTTTTGCTGCGAAATTCTTCGAATGACAATAAGTATAGTCATCGATTAAAATCAATACTTTTCCCGTACGCGACTGCACGAACTTAACTGAAAAAATAAATGTGTGCATTTCTATTATTTACTTTTAACCTAATACTAGACTAACTACTACAATTTACCTGGGGTTTGCTTTTAAAAGAGAGGAATACACCTCGGATCACACTCGTGTGGTGCTGACGACATGACATATAATGACTTGACATGTGGTGAACGGGTAATACCGGATCATTGGGTGATACCGTTGATACTGCTAAATCCATTTCCAACCATAGATAGCACAGTCTAAGGCAGCTTGTTCTAATATACGACGATTGTTTGCCAGAGAATTTTTGCTAGAGTTTAGCAATAGTTTTCAACCAATAGTCTTCCTCTGTAATCCTAACTTACCCCGAAAACTTACCTTCGAAGGTATTATTGAATAACCCAATGTTTAAATTAATTTATGCGTACTACGTTTACATACTTATTGTTGCACTACACACTTTGTACTAAATATAAGGTGAGTATTTCTTATAAAATTAGCTGTTTGAATTATTCAAGTTCATTTATTTCGTTAACAATTATACATGACAAAATGACTCGCACAATTTTTAAATCATCGAAGTCAAGTCAGCTACAGACGTTGCTAGTATTTGACTATACGTAAATGTTGGTAATATCTGTAACCAACAGCACTATCTATTCTATGAACATTTAAAAACCTAAGACCAACGAAAAAATGTTCATGCGTGTCACCAAACCCTAAATGTACGGATTGATAATACGCTTCACGGACTGCCTCGGTGGCGTAGTTGTATTGTGGAACGACTGCAATGCTGAGGTCTCGGGTTCGATCCCCGGGTCGGGCAAAGTGATATTGAGTTTTTCTATTCAGTATCAGCTCGGAGTCTGGAATTTGTGCCCGATATGGTGATAGGCTCGCCCCCTATCACATCATGGGACGGAATAATGGCGAAAAGTGGGTGCACTAGTGGCGCCTCTGCCTACCCCTTCGGGGATAAAAGGCGTGAGTGTATATGTATATGTATGTATAATACGCTTCATTATTTTGAATGCAACTAACAATTGTGAAGAAAAGCGCAAAAACATGTCGACCGGCAGGAGATAAACATCCCCGGACGGTCAGCACAGTTATGCCGGCCTGCATAATTGCTTCTGCACGCTCCGCTTGATGGACCCTGAGGTGTAAGGAGGAACACATATGATGGCAAACTGTTCGACAGCTTAATGGTGCGGCAGAAATATGAATTACTGAACCTAATTTACGACCCGTGAGAGATTCAATTGGAATAGACATTTGCAGGCGCTGGACTGTTTAGAAAAAAACTTTGAAACTTTTTTCATAAACATTTGGACCGTTATAACTATGTTGAAAAAATATATTTGAACCGGGATATACACAGCGTAATCCCGTAATTTCGTCTATGATCTAGGTTATATAAATAAATCGCTTTTTAAATGTAATAAACTTTAATTTTTATCTTATTTTAAATATTACTAATTCATGAACCACCCTGTATTTGGAAATAACTTTTTTTCAAATTATAATTGTCGGTGGGTGTATAAATAAAAAGCCTAAAAGCTTGCACTAATTTAATCTTATTTTTGTCTCTATTAACATATGTTTAATAACAATTTCTCTGTACTGGCGTGAACTTTGAGCTATATTGCTGTAATTTGGAAGTTGATCCCATTCCAAATATTTTAAAAACATATTTTCAATACTGACTTTATTTGCGTTTTTCATTTTG